>OZ007595.1:6912500-8112500 GCA_963931845.1 Maratus michaelseni
TAATTTTATGTGTAAATTATCATTTGGAAAATCCCTGCGAGAAAACACATATTAATGACTTCTATTTAATCATTTCAAAATACACAGAATACATAAGAACATATACTAGAGTATTCATTAGACATAATAAACGCGTTCATTTAATTTAATCTGAATTATCTATAGTTATTTTGGTATTAAATCCAATAGATAATACAGGTTGCGGAAAGTTGTTTACGATCTAAACATTTAATAATATTTATTAAGCTTAATTATATGTATATTTATTTAGCATCTAATTATTCTGGGAAAGTAATTATCTGTACTGTGTTTAAGATTTACTGTATATTTAATACATTCACGTCCGATTAGCCACTTTGTATTCAAGACACACGCAATTAATTCAAGATATTAATACTGGCATGTAAATAGTTTTCAATTATACGAGAATTATTTTAAAGTAAGGTCCGTTTTGCAATTTTGAAAAAAATTCTAAGCACATTTAGATAATTTATTTTTTACAAGACTCTTTAAACTTTTTTGTACTGTTGTACATAGTTTCAAAGTCTGTTAAAACATTTGCCATAAGCTACCATAAATTTTTCTAACCCTTCCTCATAGAATGCCACAGTCTGCAAGGAGAGCCACACCTTAACCGCCGTTTCCACTTCTTCGTCAGCGTTAAATCGCTGGCCGCCGAGAAATATTTTCAGGTATCGGAAGAAGCGATAGTCGCGTGGCGCAAAATCAGGACTGTATGGAGGATGCTCAAATTGTTCCCAGCCAAAATATTCGATGAGAGACTGTGTTTGATCAGCAGTGTGTGGGCATGCATTGCATCCCGGATATACACCTCACAGATCTGACGATTAATGTCCGCTGCTGTCATGTTTCTTGCTGTCTAAAATTGGATTGCTGACCGCATTTCACAGTCAGCGGGATGATCAATCGACTTTAGTATGTTTATAGCTCAATCGGAAGCAACACACGGACACCGTAGTTTCAAAACTGGCGTTTTCTGTAGCGCAAGGAATGTCGGGAGTCTGCTGAGATGAGCTTTGCCACAAGCTCTCATAATTTAAATAGATATTTTGTAACGGGCCTCACTTTAAAAATACCCCTCGTAATTTACAAAAGAGATGAAATTATTGCAATATTGAAATGTTCAAAGTATATTGTGAATATAAATTATGATGTAAATGAGATGTTAACGAGAATAATAATTATAAAGAATAAAAAACTTCTTAAAAACACCCTAAAAATCAAGAAACGCGCTAGGCTTTCAAAGAAACTTTGTTTTTCTTTTTCAGGCGCAAATGAAACTATTTTGAAGGTCGAAGCAAGACTGAAAGAAAATAGTAGGGACAAGTATAAGTTAAGGAAAACAGCCATTATGAAAGCAGACAAAATCAGCTTATCACCCAAGAGCATTACCCAGTCAGAAGAAAACAGACCAGAAGGAGAATTAGGAAGCAAATTGAATAAAAAGAGAGTCAGAACAGTCACAGGAAATTATAGAAAAAAATATATAAAAGGTATATATTATAAACATTAAAGAAAAATAATTTCATTAAAAAAAATATTGGAAACATGAACATTGGTATTTGCATATGTTTACGTAGGGAGATGTTCAAAATGTCCTCCGGGGATATAGAGGCATGCATGAGCGCACCATGGAATGGATGACTGCACACGTTGCAGCAGCGTGTTGTTCACAAAATTACACGCAGCATGAGCTAATAACTTTCTAAAATTACTTTATTTCTTAACTAAATCACTTTCTGTACTAACTGGGTCTCGATAGACCAATTCCTTCAGGTGGCCCTAAAGGAAGAAATGCGTGCATACATGCCTCGATATGCGAGTGTGCAGTGGGCGTTTTGAGCATCTTCCTATGTAAACATATGTGAATACGGCTGTTCGTTTTTCCAAAAAAGATTTTTTTCCTTGCACCGTATATGACGTCATATTTTTCTTTCGCATTTTTCTCGAAAACTAGTGGTCGTAGAGAAGTAGTTCTTTGGACATTTTTTATGTACTCCAAGCGAGTGATCTGGCTGTGCAGAGTTTGGGCGGTATTGATTTAACAAACAGTATAATTTTTTATGCAGATACGCTTAAATTATGTAACCCTGTATGCGTTTATAAAAAAGATTCATGTGGAACCTCGATATAGTGTAGGTAAAAACAATGAAAATTTCGGCGTTTTTTTGGTTATGTATTGTCGGTTGGTGACACATTGAGACTTAAAAAAATACTATATTATGCTAAATACTCTTTAACGAAAAACTGTTTCTACTCTTCATACTCAGCCAGTTTAAGTAAGTTTAAATTAAATAAATGCAATTTTATAAATACAATTTTGTGATATACATTTATATACATATATAATGAAATTTAATGATCATATTATACGGTTTAGAACAAATTTAATTTGATTAAATTTTTTAACGCAAAATTAAGGTCCGATTTCGATCGCTTTCAATTCGACTTCGACATTGCTAGTGTCGGAGACAAAAAGAACAGTATTGTTGCCATTGAAACAACTTATTCAATATCTAAATGTATAAAAAACGTTCTTAATCAGATAGTTCCTTTGAAAATACACATAAAAATTATCTAGTCGGTAAAAACCATGTAAAATTAAATAACCGCAGCAACACGTAACTTGTATATATTATGTAAGTTTATAGATATAAAAAAACCTATTTAATAGTTTAAGTTAAAATTCTTTAATGACTGCGTATTTAGACACTCATTTAACAAGCAATTTCCAAATACATTAAAATCCTTTGCATTTGGCGAGGAAAAAATGATCCTCGCCAAATCGCGTCTTTTTTTCCAAATACTTGAAAATATTTTATTTTATTACAGATTTTCTAATGGTATTCTGCAGCTAAATTTAATTTGTCTGATCCTTTATAACTTACATGAATAGTTTCACTAGCATTTTTAAAAAAAATATTTTTTGAGTTTGCGCTTTAAGACCTTCCTTGTTAGAAACCAATATTTGAAGGTCACGTGGGTTACTGAAATGAAAGATCACCCACAAGAGATGGGTCTCCCATAGAAACTAATGCTAAAATTGGTCCATATTTAGGAGCTGGTAATTATGAAATGTTTAACTAAAAAGCTACAAAATTTTGTACAGTGCTAGAAACTATTTATATCAACCTGCTTTAAACAAATGAAACAAAAATATATTAAATGATTTTAGTAAATTATCATCATATAAACTCCAGTATATATATAAGAAGTATAAAATGTATGTAAACATTTATTTATCTTGTGATTTTGAGCTTCAAATCAGTTTCTTTTTAACTCGAGTTAAGTAAGTCATAAGATAAAAGCTATAAATTATTTATATACTTGAAAATCGGATTAAATTATTTCGTTTATTCCTGATTCATTTTTTATTAGATTCAAAATTCCTAGTATTTTGATTTTTGTAACAGTAATTATATATTGAAATAGCATTCAGTTGTTGTTTTTATTTAATATAATTATATTACGTAAGAATGGATGATTACACATAAAATGATGGGCAACTCTATAATGGTATAATTTATTAAAAGTTAAAAGTAGAATTTGTTGTGCTAGTGTTCTGAAGTTTATTTAATTTTGTTTTAATTTTGTTTTTGTTTTTGTAACTAAGTTTTGTGTACGTAAGCTGAGAAAATTAAAAAAACTTCGTTTATTTTTAATATTTATTATTTCTTACTTATCACCTGAAGTTCATATTTTTATATTAAAACAAATAGGCAGATTTTACAAACACATATTTATTTTGTTTTAAATTTTTGACATTAAATCCAGGAGTATGAGAAGTAACTACTTGTACTAGCGTAGAAATATGGATTCTTCTAACTTTTTATAATATGAAGATTAACAATTGAAAGTTATCATTAAAAAGATGCATACATTGTGTTATGTACTTAATTAAAAAACAGTGTTTCTAAATTTTATTTAAGGCAATTTATACATACACTTTATGCAAATAAATTTGAATTTTCATCAATTTTACGACCATGAAGCTTCAAATAAACTATTTATTCAGTTATTAAAGGAGCAAACCAACCTTTTGATGAACATTTCGCACAATCATAATAGTTAAAAATATATATATTGAAAACATATCTTTACATGTAGGTCACAGAAATAGATATACTATAATGCGATTCAACCGAAATTCATTTTATAATAATGCAAAACTATGCATAATGGAATTCAATTATTTCAATTAGCAGTTTACAACTTTTCGCGTAGACATTTCACCAATGAGTTAATTTTGCTTTTTCACAAATTTCATTTAAAATATTTTCTTAAATGCATATTTAAATCATAGTAATTTCATTTCTGAGAAAACAAGACATTTTATATTTTAGGAAACTGTTAATTTGAAGAAATTTTATTTAGATAAATGCATACACATTCAAAATGTTCCTTCGTATGTAGTTGCAAACAGTCTTAATATGATTCCATTTTACAGTAATTAACTTTATGCTAATCTGTCGGACTTCGTAATGCAATTAATTTATTTAATTAACATTTCCCAAATGTTTAACAGTTTAGCCATTAAATGGTACGAAATGTCTGTTTAAAGTGATTTTTGCGTACAAATGAAATATTAAGCTTTCTTTAATTTACTAAACATATGCAGTTTGTGTTTTTAGAAAATTGTAATTTTTTTTTCTGTAAGTTTTCAAATAAGTAGAAAGATCATAGCTCGATGAATTGATACAAAAGAAAACACTAAATGCGAAAGGAATAAAAAAAAAATTCTTGAAAAAGTTTATAATGTACAATTAATACAATACAACCATGGAAAAGAAATCGAGAGACATTCAGAAAAGTTTTTTTTAGAGGTTTCCGTCTTATAAGGTGTAATTACATCTTATTGTTTCCTTTGTAATGACTTTTCTTTTAAATTTAAGATAGGAAATACAAAAGGAAACGCTAATGTGAAAGAAATAGAAAAAAAATCTAGAAAAAAAAATAATAATAATATGCAACCTTGGAAACATAATTTCGAGAGTCAGTAAAAATAGTCCCGTTGTACAGAGGTTTCCGACTTAGCAAGTGTAATTACATATTATTTTTTTCCCTTGGTAATGACTTTTTTTAAAATTGAAGACAGGATCCGGTGATAAATAGACTATGTTTCATGTTTTTAATGACATTCCACATTCAGCATATACTCATATTCCACTTTATCTGGACGACACATCTATCGACATATCTGCTCACCGCTCATACACACTATACAAAAATATACAAACATACAGAGACACATTCATAAACTGGTTCATAGTGAGGCACATCAAAATAAACTCTTTACCTTAGTAAACTCTACACTTAAAATCTTAAGAAGATTTGAATGCTGCCTCTTATCTCAGAAACTCTTCTATCATGAGAAATATCTAAACCAGTACCTTCAGAAAAAAGGTAAATAACCTATCCTCCAAATCGAAATAATTTCAGAACTACTGTATTACGACATGTTCGATCCCCAGAGCCCGATTAACTGTGGGGACCGGGGCACACATACTATTTGAAGGCCTCCTTCCCAAAATGATCTCAAATTACAAAATATCACATTACAAACATTATGCAGTTGGTGTTTTAGGAACTTGTAATTTTTGTTTTCTGTGAGTTTTCAAATATGTAGAAAGATCATATCAGGAGGAAATGATACAAAAGAAAACGCTAAATGCGACAGAAATAGAAAAAAAAAATCATAATATATAATTAATACAATACAACCTTGGAAACAAAAAAACTAGAGACATTCAGAAAAGTTTCATTTTAGAGAGGTTTCCGTCTTATAACTTATAGCCTTATGGGCAGTTAAAATTTTGCATATTGTTTTATGATTAAAAAATTCATCATTTTATCTTTATGGTGCTAATTTTTGAATAGAAATGAATTAAATTATTTGCACAAGCATGTTTGAAGTAAAATTCAATTTTTAAAAGTGTGGCAGTTTCTTTTAAACTTACTGCGATTGTTCAGTGATGACAAATGGGTGAAAAACTGTTTTAATGCCAATTGTAAACAGAAAATTTCTTTAGCGTATTTTTCAGAGACTACACAAAATGCATTTTGGGGTCCCTATAACTGAAAAACTTGGACACGTGCCCTATGAGCCCCTCTGATAATCAGGCACTGTAGATCCCCACCATAGAAACCGCCCTAAATATTCCATGATTATGAACGATAAGTGATGTTTGACTTGCTCACAATCTACTAACATTTTCTTTAATATATTTATAATAAATAAATAAATAAACTAAAATGACTGTTGCATTGTAAAATTAAAAAATGCTGTAAAACTACTTTTGTTTAGATCCTGTGTTTTTTTCCACCTCCTTTTTAACCTAGCTTGCCCTATTTCAAACTAGTGCTTAACTTTATTATTTTTTCCTCTTTTACGTTTATTATTTTAACTTTTTTTTATTGCCCTTAATTCTTGACATTACTGATAAACCATAAATTTACTTCCATTATTTTTCACTATCCTTAAACTCGCTACATTAGTTACTATATCTACAGCTAAACTTTATTCTAATGGCTACATCTATTGGCGAGACATCGCATTCTTGAGCTGGGCTCAGTTGATGTCAACTAAGAAGCCCCTAAAATTTATCCCAGACTGTTCGACAGTGTTCGGCTGTTAACTCATTTTCTGGGTATAATTTTGTGTTATTGTTTCCCAGTTGAGATGATAAACCACCTTGAGCTTAGTAAAGAAATTTAAATTGAAAAACTTAGGGAAAATTTGTAATTAAGAGTAAATAAGAATAAAACGTAAATGGCGAAAGAAAAATTATATTTAAAAATTTTTATAATTCTTATTGAATACGGGGACAGCTTATAATTATTTCCAAGTAATTGAATTTTATTTTCGAAAGCGATTTTTTATTTGTCCGTCATAACAATCAATGGAAAATTCTACTTACTTGCATCTTTTGTTCAAATTTAGTATTTATTTAGATAGATATTAAATGTTTATTAAATAATAAGCAGATGTTAGATAGATGTAAATGTATCGGTAGGAAAAGTCAAACGCTTTAGGCATTTATAATAAATCACTTCTTTTATCACGAATCGAATATAAATATGCTTACGACATAATCAAAATTAAATTACTTTAAAGTGTCCTTAGATTATGGTTATACCTTTGAATTATCACTTATAAGTGATTTAATATAAAAGATGAATGTGACATTAAACAAGTTGGGTTTTCCGTATATAAGAAGAAAAAGTATCTAGTTAGATACATTAATGATAAAAAATATCTTCTAGATTAAGAAATCATTTATCACGGATCTATCTAAACTTGACACTGATGAATTATGTATTGCGAGAGGAATGGTGAAATTATCTTCTATATCAAGTAAAATGTCAAAAAGATGAAGATTTCACGAGAAACTTCGAAACATATGACGCAAGGTGCCTAAGAAAAGCTACAAAACTGTCATTAACTACCTGTTTCAAAAGTAAAGATTATTATCTTAAAGTTCAAGATTATTATCTTAAAGTTCAAGATTATTATCTAAACTTTCAACAAAATATATGATCGAAGTTTGTTCTCTTCAGTACCGAAGTTAAGATCAAAAAGTCAAAGGAAAAGAGTAAATATATTATTTTGACTATGAGTATATACATTTTGGGAAAAAGTTTTTTTTAATAGTTATTTAAGAGCAACAGTTTTTCAAAAGGAAGAAGATTACTGGAAGATATTTTTTACTTTGAAGCATTTTTAACACTTTCCAACTTTAGTTTAAGGTATTTATGACTTAGATTCGTCTGTATTTCAACTCTCCAACTGTTTTAAATATACTTGAATTATCGCAAAACAATTACTGTATAATATAGAAGTTTATTATAACATGTTTCTTATTGAGCAGGAATATGCACCACTTAGGGGTACATCACTCTTCAGGGATGTTCAAACGAATTCGGGAACGATACAAAAATTGAGCGATAATTGATTGCAGAAGACTTTAATCACGTGACACTGATTCAAGTATTATGAAATTGATATGAATTTTAATAAAATACATCTTATTTCTTATACGAAATCGTGTACATAGTTTTTATAATTCACTTAGATAGACCCACGCTACAAAACTGTAAAACAACGCTACAAAAGCAGCAAAAAAATCATCATAAATCAAAAACGTTTATAAAAATTCAGGGTAATCTCACTAATAATCATGATACCGGAAGTATTTTTCATATCAGTAACCGTTTAGAGAAATACTTATCACAAACATCAACTTTATGAGATTTTAGAAACGTTTTTAAAATAAAAAGTTTTTTTTTTTTTTTTTTTTTTTTTTTGCTAACCATAAGTTAAGACTTTTTCGATAAATTTGGAGTAATATTAGCTTTTGAAGTAACTTCCTGTTACTAACTGTTTTATTTTCGTAATATTTTTTCATTAACAGAAAGGTGTCCAGAAAAATGGATTACACTACTATGTTACACTGAATTTACGTAAATTTCTCTGCTAGATCAGGAAATATTTCTGCAATTTTTATAGTGATTAGAAAATAAGTTTATAACAACAAATAAGATTAAACCATATAATTTTGGAAGGTGAACACAGCAGAATTTGGTGAACACATATATACTACATTTGTTTGAGTCTGATAGATTTATTTAAATTTTTATATATATTTTCTAGGATTTTATCTTATAACCTTACGATTGCTTAAATACTCACTTGATTTATAACTATTAATGAATATATCTCTTCACTTTTCAATTTTTTACAACATTTATTACTTACCAAACAAATAATAATGATGCACACTTCATACACATCAGTAATATAACACCTGCCTAAAAATAAATACTGAAATTCATCTACAATTCTTGCTGAAATCCTTTATTTGGTATATATCGGATTTGCAGCCTTCATTTTCAGGTAAAAACTATGGAACACGTGTTCCATAGTACTGTACTGTTAAAATACTGTATAGTATTTTCTCGCTTTAAATTAAACTTTCACGAGAAGATCGTCTCATAATCATATTGCGATTTCTCCACGCTTCTATTGTTATACCTTTTCTCTCCATATGATATCGTGTATCTATTAATTGAATCATTGAGTCTGATATCTTGTATTTTCCATGATAATCATTTACAAATTGGTATTATTTCTTATCCCACCTTATTATTAAAAATTCACATGATGATTATTTAATTTTATGCAATGCTGCTTTTTTTTCTCTTAAAACACCTTTTAAATTTTGAACTCCACCTATGTGTATACCCCTATTATTTTCCTCATACAAAATATATTCTCTTATTTTCGAGATTTTGACTTGACTTCTATATAGTTCAATGTTTTCTGATTAAAAACGATTCCAATGAATTATAACACCAACGATGTTTATCAGCAATTTTTTTTTTTTTTTATTTGACTTTACAAAATGGATTTAAGGCAGCGTGGAAAAAAAAACTAGCAATTTTCATAATTACTTACTTAAACAAGTTGCATCAAAATAATAAAGTTTTCTGTATTATTATATTACATTATTAAAAAAAAGGTAAATTTCATATTTTTAAGTGTAGGTTATTAATAATTAAATTGATAATTGAGGATGCTATTAATTTTAGTTCTACAAATTTTAAAATACAATTAACTAGACATTAAAATACCAATTATAAAAAAACTGTGATATCTTGTGTCATTACATTTACGTAAAAACAGTTAATATGTATTTATAATCTTATCTTAACTTCGGGACTGAAGAGAACAAACGTCGATCATATATTTTGTTGAAATTTTAGATAATAATCTTGAACTTTAAGATAATAAGTCTTCACTTTTGAAACAGGTTGTTAATGACAGTTTTGTAGCTTTCCTTAGACATTTTGCGTCATATGTTTCGAAGTTTCTCGTGAAATCTTCATCTTTTCGACATTTTACTTGATATAGAAGATAATTCCACCATTCCTCTCGCAATACATAATTCATCAATGTCAAGTTTAGATAGATCCGTGATAAATGATTTCTTAATCAAAAGATATTTTTTATCATTAACGTATCTAACTAGATACTTTTTCTTCCTATATAGGGAAAACCCAACTTGTTTAATGTCACATTCATCTTTTATATTAAATCGCTTATAAGTGATAATTTTTCCTATTATTTATTAGAAGAATTAATTAGTTTGTACTTCAAAAAAAATTTTTAATGCGAAACAATTTTAATAAATGTAAAACTTTTCCTTATTGCTCTTTTTTTTTTGTTAAAATCTATTAACAACAAATATTTGTTTATTAAGTATATTAATATATCGATTCACTAAATTTTAATATAGGTGAATAAAAAAATTCGATTTTTTGATTGATTTAAAAGTTGCCTGGAACCCTTATTCACGACATAAACTTCAAGTATGTAGTTAGTTTGACGAAGTTTAGATAATAATTTTCAATTTTATGATCACAGTCCGGAACTTATAGTTAATGACAGTTATAATGTTTTCATAAGAAACTTTGCTTCAGACGTTGCGAAGTTCTCTGTGAAATCTTAATCTTAGTCAAAGAGGTTATTTATCAATTGACATGTCATCTGATAGAAGATAATTTCGTCATTTTTTTCGCAACACGTTTATCAGTGTCAACCTTAGACAGATTTTTTAAAATATATTTCTGAATATAAGAAATATTTTTATTCATGAATATATCTATGAAGACATTATTCATGCCTTTTTCGGGAAAATTGCGAGTGGATTTATGTCACATTTATCAATTTAATACTATACTTCTTAAGATAGTTACAGTTTTAAAGTGTTGATTATTCTGTTTTTCAAAAATATCCTTAATGTGAAAAAATTGCAATAAATGTAAAACTTTTCCTTTTTAGCATTATTTTATGGTAAAATATATTAGCATCGAATATTTCTTCCTCAAGGTCATAAATATATCGATTCACTAAATTTTTAATAATACGTGAACAAAAAAATTAATTTTCTGATCGATTTAAAATTACAAGATTTCCTAAATTTAAAAAAAAAATAAACTTCGAGAAGTTATTTTGTCGAAGTTCAGATAATAATCTTCAACTTTATGGTTACAATCTACAACTTATAGTTAATGACATTTATGAAGTTTTCATAAAGAACACTGCTTCATATGTTGCGAAGTTATCTGTGGTACCTTATTCTACCTATCCTTATGTTAGTTAAGAGCCTACACTAGTCACGGGAAGAAACGCTCAAGTTAATGCTAAGTCTATGGGAAGGTTCTAGCGCGATTTCTCGTTCGCATTTTAATATTTTTAAATGCTTTTTTTTTTTTGGCATAGGATAGGTGAGGTCAATCTCCAACGTTGTTAGTTTTTACTTTTTCGATTATTGTTGCAGATTTTTTTTATAAGCGGGCATTTTCAATTTCGGAACCGGTTCTGAAAGTGAAAGTACACTTGTATAAAATAACTGGAACCAAAATCGGAAAATTAAAAATTAACAACATTGAAGATTGACCTCAGCTATCCTATGCAAAAAAAAAAGCTTTTAAAAATATTAAAATGCGAGCGAGAAATCGCGCTAGAACCTTCCCATAGACTTAACATTAGCTTGAGCGTTTTTTCGCGTGACTGATGTAGGCTCTTAAAGACGTTACTTATCTATTGACATGTCACCTAATAGAGACTAATTTAGTCAGTCATTTCGCAACACGTTTATCAGTGTCAACCTAAGATAGATTAAGTAATTTCTTAATTTACAAAATACTTTAAAACCACGACTGGATTTGCGTTAGATTCTTTTTTTTCTCATATCTTTTATAAGGCAATTATCTTTGTGAAGATTGAATTATTCTGTTATTCAATAATATTTTATAATAAGGAAAAATAGCAATAAATGTAAAACTTTTCCTTATTAAAAATATTTTATTTAAAAAACTATTAGCATTAAATATTTGTTTATAGAGCATATTCATATATCAATTCAATAAATTTTAATTCAGGGGAATAAAAAAATTCGATTTTCTGATCGATGTAACGTTACCCGCTCTTTTAATCCACATTAGCCTTGAGTTGCATTAAAGCAACATCATACCTAAAACCACTTTTGTTGTTTGCACACCAGTAATTCTGAAGCGAAATACTTTAATTCTTTAATGATAACAGCTCCTCGATAAAATAAGGCACTAAATTTCTTTTCTAAACAGTCCTTCCGGCCTGTACCGGGAGGAAAAGGTAGCTTTCCTATATCTTCGTAAATACTGAATTTGAATAAGAAATTTGCCCAATAAATTTGGCCTATAGCCATTTTGGCTTCATTTATGAAACCTTATTTTGGTCGCTAAATTTGACGATATTTCGCCAAGTGTCGCCAAGTTTGGCGAGAATTTGGCGTTAACGGATATGAATAGATAGTTTTATGCGTATGATTGGAATAATGATTACAACAATGAAAAATAAAAATTTGTGAGAAATCGCTTTCACTAAAACTCATAAATTAATCGTTGTTTTCGTAATGTGCTGTCTTGTTTCAAAATGTCAGCCACCCTAGAATTTCAAACTGCTTTATCTCAGCCATTTTTTAAGATAGACGTAAAACAAAAAATTCTCCGGAATCCTTGTATCAAGGCCTAACACGTAAGTATCAAATAAATTTGAATTTTTAACTTTTTTGTATATATTTTTTTTAGTTTTAAATCTTTTACTGGCCGCCATTTTGAAAAAAGATGGCGGACCAAGCCGGCCAACTAACTCGGTCGAGACATTGGTGAGATTAATACACACAATTAGTTTCATCCAAATTGATTTATAAATACGAGTGCTATCGCATTACATAGATCAGATATGTATATATATATATATATGGATACATATATATATATATATATATATATATATATATATATATATATATATATATATGGATACATATATATATATATATATATATATATATATATGGATATATATATATATATATATATATGGATACATATATATATATATATATATAATCAACATTTGAACGGAGGGTGGTTTTGGGGTCTGGGGGCATGATCGGTGAAAATATACTAAAATTTTCCGGAATTGCTTTCCTCCGAACGGCTGAAATAGGTAGATTTATACTTTTTTGTATTGAAAGCTACCTAAAAGTGGTGTGAAATGCATTTTGTTCTATTTTTAAAAGCAAAATAATTACGGTTATAATGGGTTAATCTTGAAATAGACTTCAAATACTTATTTTGTGGAAGTTTAGATAATGATCTTCAACTTTATGATCACAGTCTAGAACTTATGGTTGATGACATTTATGAAGTTTTTATAAGAAGCTTTGCATCATACTTTGCGAAGTTTTCAGTGGAATCTTAATCTTACTCAAAGAGGTTATTTATCTTTTTGACATGTCATCTGATAGAAGATAATTCCATCATTCATTTCGCTACACGTTTATCATTGTCACACTTAGAGCGATTCTTTTTAAGGGACCTTCTTAATCTACTAAACAATTTATCATTAATATATCTAACAAGACGAACCCCGACTATATTTATGTGTCATTCATATTTTTAAATATGTCTCTTTTAATAAATCTATTTTTGTAAAGAGTTAACTATTCTGCTTTTCAAAAGTATATTTAATGTGACAAAATTTGAATACATTTAAAACTCTTCGTTGTTATTATTATTTTATATAAAAATCTATTACCATTGAATATTACTTCATCAAGCATATTAATATGTCACATTCATTAGTTTAATATTATATCTCTTATAAGAAAGTTATTTTTGTAAAGATTGAATTATTCTTTTTTCTTCAATATTTCATAATGATAAAATTCCAATAAATATAAACTTTATCTTTGTTATCATTTTATGTTAGAAGCTATTAGCAGTGAATATTTCTCCATCAAGCATATTGATATATCGAGTCACTAAATTTTAATATAAAGGAATAAAATATTGACTTTTTGATCGATTTAAATGTACGTGACACCCTTAATGTTTAAATAAACTTCGAGTAGTTATTTTGTCGAAAGTTAGATAATAATCTTTAACTTTATTACCACTGTCTGGAACTTATAGTTAATGACAGTTATGAAGTTTCCATAAGGTACTTTCCTTCATACGTTGAGAAGTAAATCTTATTTTTCGTCAAATAGGTTATTTGTCTATTGACATGTCCAGTCCAGTGCTTGACACCTGCGGTCGCCAGGTTGCCACCGGTGATCAAGTTTTGTCATTCGGCTACCAAGTTACTTAACCCTTTTAGTACGGGAGTCGACTAATGTTAACATCTAGGAGTTGGGTGCTGTAGACTACATTAAGCGTTGACAAAAGTCGCCTAGGCGTTCATGACGTGTATTGTGCTCACTGTAGTGCGTCATGGGCTTTGCAGTGATGGCGTATTGCGCCTGCGTAGTGCAGTAATTTGGTTATAACCAAAACCAGTAGCGTTCTTTTCGTATAACCATAAGATATGATTTTTAGTTTTGCATTGGGTCGTTCGGAAAGTCCTGTCCCTTTGGGAAAATCAATTCGTACCGGAAAATTCTGCCCGATAAGATAAATAATCTCGCTTTTTTGGTCAAAATATTCCACACAGGGCATTATCCCCACACCCCACCAAAAAAAAAAATCCGCACTGAAAGGGTTAATCTGGCGAGGGTTTTTTTTTTTAATACGGAAGTTCACATAAGAAATGAGCACAAATGGCAGTTTTTATTCCCTTAATGGCCCATTGCAATTCACCCGCCCCCTGTCGCGTTTTCCGGCGGGTTCAGCTCTAGCTGAATTTGTATTTTTTTTACCTTAATAAAGGTACCGGGAGGGACACATATGCTCTACAGACTTGGCCTCCTCGTCTGAGAAGTCCCTCTTAGGTTGTGAACCCGTACTCGTGCGCGGCAAGCCGTTGTCTCTCATACTTTTATTGGAAAACCAAGTTTAAAAGGCAGGCAGTTATAATCTCGTACACAGTAAACGCCATTCTTTTCCACTCTATCCAACTAGTCTGTCGAATGATTAGACATTGGGAAGGGGGAGGGTCTTTAAAAAAGAGTTAGAAATAGTCTCAATACAGGCTCTTTCTCAAGGTTCTTTGTAAGACTCAAATCAGATTTTTGTGTTCAGAATTAAAACTGATTTATCTGTCACATATAAGTAATTATAAATAATTCATTTGAATTAAATCTATAAAACTTAATTAACATTTTCAAGAATAATTAATTTTGGGTATATTAAAAAATAATATGTATTTTTTTAAGTATTTCTACCCTGCTAAAAATAATATAAATAATATAAATATTACACCATGAAACATTACAACATTAAAGACGTGAGTATAAAACATCACAAATTTACTGAATGGTGTATACAAATTAAAAATTTTATACATACATTAAAACTAAAAATATCGACGTTTCGACCACCGTCTATGGTCATCCTCAGGAAAAATTTGTTTGAGTGTTACCCTAGTTAATTTTTTAATTTGTGGACGGCAATAATAATGTGGCAACGGAGGGATTGTTTTTCACATTTGAAACTTTAGATGCAATATAACAAATTTTTCCTGAAGATGACCATAGAAGATGATTGAAACGTCGATTTTTTTTTATTATAATGTATGTATAAAATTTTAAATTTGTATACACCATTCAGTAAATTTGTGATGTTTTATATTCACGTCTTTACTGCTGCTAAAAACAATTGGCGCCTTTAGTATCATGCCGCCTGTGTGCACCACACACATTGCGGAATAGGTCGGATCCACCCTGGTTTGGAGACAAGTGTCTAGTACTGGGTTGTAAATATTTTTTACTGACGACTAGAATCTTTTGCTTGTTACCAGATTTTTGTGACATTTGTAAAGCCCTGGGTCACGTAATAGAAGATAATTTCGTCACTCATTGCGCAAAACGTTTATCAATGTCAACCTCAGTTAGATTTGTTTTAAGGGGACATATCACCTTTAAAATGGTCAAAAATTTAATTTCAAGGTTTTGATGTCAGTTAAGTACATTTTATTCTGAGTAAAAAGTTACGAATGTTTTCAGAGGCGATAATTATTGATGAGATATAAAGCAAAATGCAATCGTCATTCTTTATTTTTGAATGGGGAGTGAAAACTTTAAATTAATTTAATTCACAACAGTGATTTACAAACTTGCGCGCACGATTTCTCCAAAAATAATTTAGCTAGATCCTCAAAAATTTTTCAACTTATTAATGTTGTAACAATGAACAAAATGAACTAGAATCTTTTAATTTGATCAATAAACTAAAAGATAATTAACTGTAATTAATTTAAAAACACATTTTGAATACGCTTTTTGATGAATTACAGTTAATTATTTTTCACTCCCCATTCAAAAACAAAGAATGACGATTGCATTTTGCTTTATATCTTCATCAATAATTATCACCTCTGAAAACATTGGTAACTTTTTACTCATAATAAAATGTACTATTTACTGACATCAAAACCTTGAAATTGAATTTTTCACCATTTTAAAGGTGATATGTCCCCTTAAGTGATTTTTTAGTCTAGAAAATATTTTTTATCATTAGTATATTTCATTAGACACTATTCAGACTTCGAGTACTTATTTTGTCAAATTTTAGTTAATAGTATTGAACTGTATGAACAAAGCCTTAAACTTATAATTAATGACAGTTATGAAGTTTTATAAGATACTTTGTGTCATACGTTGCGAAGTTCCTCTCGAATCTTAATCTTAGTGAAAGAGGTTATTTAACTTTTTGACAGGTCACCTGATAGAAACGAATTTTGTCATTCATTTTGTAACACGTTTATCAGTGTAAACTTGAGATAGACATTTTTTAAAGTGATTTCTTAATCTAGAATACGATTGATCATTAATATATCGAACTAGACAAACAGCGACTGGGTATATATCATATTCATCTTTTAAACGATTGGGAAAATGGTTGTTGTTTTCGGTCGAGAATGGACCGCTTGACGTCGTCATTTTATTTACGTCGTCATTTTATTTATTAAGCGTTTTTAACGAAATTCTGTAACTTTAGAAGAATTTTTCTTTGAATAGGCAATAGAAATGCATAAAATCGTTACAAAAATGTTAAAGTTACAAAAAGGATTGATGCAAATTATGAGATGTGAAAAATAAAGTAGAAATTTGGTACTTTCGTCTTATAGCAGCCACCAAGCATGAAATATTTTGTTTCTGTTTTCATTAATATAGTGTAAATTTGGTACTTTCGTGTTATATTTTGTTTCTGTTTTCATTAATATATTGTAAATTTGGTACTTTCGTGTTATATTTTGTTTCTGTTTTCATTAATATATTGTAAATTTGGTACTTTAGTGTTATTGTCGCCAAGCGACCAAGATTTATTGCCAAATTATAAAGCATGTATGACATTATAATAATATATGACATATATATATATATATATATATATATATATATATAACATTTCTTGCCGTATGTGGCCAAGTTATAGTCATATATGATGCATATATGATATGATGTATAGATATGACATGTGTATATGATGTATATAAGATTTAAATAATATGTGTATAATGACGTATATGGCACATATAGGAGTGTTTGGAATATTATATGCGTATATAGGATGCATATATAAGCTATACGATGATCTTGGCGAAATCATAACTGCAACCTTGGCATAATCATAACTGTGGGGGTCGCTATAACACGAAAGTACGGCATTTTTTTCGGAACATTTTTCCAATGGTTATTGTAATTTGTTAAATTATATATATATATATTTTTTATATTATTTCTTTTATAAGCCAGCAATTTTTGTATAGAGTGAGTTATTCTGTTTTTCAAAATTATGTTTAATGGAAAAAATTTAGAATTAATTTAAAATTTTCCTTATTATTATTATTTTATGTTAAAGATACATTTTTCAAGCTTTTATAAGAAATGTTGCATAAATATCGAAGTTTCTTCGTCGAAGCAGTTTTTTACGGTTTTGGCATTTCATTTGATAGAAGATAATTTTATATATCACATGCATGGCATTTATTTTTAAAAGAGTGAATAATCCTTTTATTGAATAATCTTTTTAATGGGAATGATGTCATGAAACTTGAAACTATAAGTTATCACTCTTTCATGTTAAAATCTATTACAATTGACTATTTGTTTATCAGATGAATTCATTTATTGATTCATTAAATTTTAATACAAGGGAAATAAAAAATAATCCCTTTTTTATCTATTTAAATATACCTAACTCATTTTATTTGGAAATAAACTTGAATCAGTTATTTTTTCAATATTTAGATAATATATATCCAACTTCATAATAACACATTTGAACTGTTTTTTTTAATGAGAATATTGAATTTTTCTTTAAAAACTTTGCGTCATACTTTCGAAGTATCCTCTGAAATCTTAATCTTAGTGGAAGCGATTATGTATCTTTTTGATATATCACTTGGTGGAAGTTAATTTCACCATTCATCTCGCAACATATCATTCATCAGTGTCAAGTTTAGATATATCCTTGATAAATTATTTCTTAATCCAGAAGATATTTTTACTAGTAATATAGAAAAATAGATACTTTCTGTGCCCGTATAGGGAACACTACATCTGAATTTACGTCAAAATCATTTTATAAAAAGTTACATTTGGCATTTATTTTCAAAATGATATGTTATTCTCTTTTCCCATAACCGTTCTTAATGAAAATATTATTAAATACAAAAGTACCGAGAACTGTACCGGGAGGAAAAGGTAGTTTTCATAGTCCATGTTTTTAAAAATTCAACTCATTTTATTCAAACACCCGAAACTAAATTGCTTGGAATCCGATTATAGAAGATTCAATCCCGGTATTTGTTAATACTGAATTCGAATGCGAATTTCTGCATGAGAGTTACAGCATAGCAAAAATCAGATTGTTTCAAAGTGTCAGCCCCCCTAGAATTTCAAACTGCCATATCTCTGCCATTTTGTAAGATAAAGCCAAATCAGAAAATGTTCCGTAATCCTTTATCACGATCTAACACTTAACGGAAACAATTTTTCCAATTTATAATTATTTACACTTCTTTTTGAAGTTTAAATTTTTTTTAAAAATTTTAACTTTCAGCCATTTTGAAACAAGATGGCATTTGAAGCTGGCCAAAGAACTCGGTCAAGACCTAAGTATGTTCTGTACACATGATCAGTCACATTCATATCGGATCATAAATACGAGAATTACAGCATAACAAATATCAGATTGTTTCAAAATCTCAGCCACCCCAGAATTTCAAACTGCCATATCTCAGCTATTTTTAAAGATATAGCAAACACAAAAAATGTTCCAGAATCCTCGTATCACGTTCTAACACTTAACAGAATCATTTTATTTTTCAATTTATATTTTTTTGCACATCTTTTTGAATTTTTAAAAGTTTTAAAATGTTTAACTGGCCACCATTTTGAAACAAAATGGCGGGTGAAGCTGACTAACGAACTCGGTCGAGATCTTGGTATGTCCTATACACATACTCACTCACATCAAAATCGGCTCATAAATGAGAGAGTTACAGCATGACATATGTCAGATATATATATATATATAAATCAACATTTGATCGGAGGGTGGTTTGGGGGGTCATGATCGGTGAAAATATACCAAAATTTTTGGAATTGGTTTCCTCCGAACGGCTGCAATAGGTAGCTTTTTGTAATGAAAGCTACCTAAAAGTTGTTCTTATCTTTATTTTGATTCAAATGAAGTACCATTTACTGTTGTTTATCAAGCATATCGATATATCGGTTGATTAAAACGTAATATAAAACAGTAAAACAAAATACATCTCTTTTGGTGGAGTTCAATCAGTAAGTAAACTTTGAGCTCTGATATTGTATAAAATTTCAATAATCTTCAAATTTCGAACATCGAGTAAATGACTGTTTCAAGTTTTTCACAAAAAATTAACTCGGTTGTTTCCTTTAGAATATCATAGTAAGAGAAGTTATTCATCCTTTTGACTTGTCACTTGATAGAAGATAATTTCAATATTCATCTCCCAACACATCATTCATCAGTGTCTGTCATAGATAGTAACTTGATAATTGATTTTCTTAATAGAAGATAAATGTTGTCATTAATACTATATATAATTAGATACTTTTTCTGCCTATATAAGGAAAAAAGAATCGGACTTAATGTCACATTATTTTTTTATACAATATGAAACATTTGACAGGTATTTTTAAAACTTTATTTGTCCTATGTTTCAGAGAACTTCTTGGTTGGAAAATTTTACATTAAATGTAAAAGATACTATAAATTTGCATTGTTGGCATTTTGCCTCATTTCCAGATTTATAAATTTTGTTAAATATGTTTAACTATATATTTTTTCTGCCTACCTAAGTAAAAAAAGCAACTTGTTTAATATCAAAATTTTTTGTACATACAATACGAAATATTTGACAGGTATTTTTAGCCCTGGAATGGTAGAAATAATTTTTCCACACGTTAAGGCGTTAGAATGACTCATTTATCCTCTCCAGGGTTAAAAAGTGAATTTTCCGTGGTGTTTCAGAGAATTTCTTGGTGGGAAAAAGTTGCATTAAATATAACAGAAAAAATATTTTTGAAGTATTCCATTTTGCCTCATTTTTGATAATTGTAGCTACATACATCTAACTAGATACTTTTTCTGCCTATATACGGAAAAATACTCTTGTTAAATTTCGCAATTTTTTTTTTATAGAGTATGAAATATTTGACAGGTATTTTTAAACATGAAATAGAAGAAATAATTTTTAAACATACAATTTTCCACATGTTAATGTGTCAGAAAGACTCATTCTTGCAATTTAGGGTTAAAAATTTAACTAGGACTTCCCTCAAAGGGATTAGTCTGAGTGATATTGCTGAGAACATAAAGTTAACAATTACGATATAAAGAAGATATCAACAAGAATCTAAGTGAATATACAGCATATGATAGACAAGAGATAGATAAAGATACAACATATGAAAAATAGCAAATTAAATGATAATTACAAAATATCATATGTAAATTCATATACTGTTATGTTTTCATATGCATTTTTTTATAACATTTGGCAAATCATCTCATTTTCTTAAGCGGGAATTGCCCAAAACTTAAAAAAAAAACCGCCGGATCTTTTAAAACGATATTTTTAAAGTCACATAATCAGATTTGCAGCCAATAGCGTATTTTAGCAAGCGTAGTTTAACGCAAATTTAATTTAATTTTTGCAACATTTTCTTTGTGACAAATATCTAAATAAAATATTAAAAAATAAAATATTAAATATTGAAATATTAAATCAAATATTTAATATTTGAATTAAAAAAATTTCCTTTGTTTATTTGTATAACTATTTATAGAAACTCGTATACGTCAAACCACATTGATAACATGTTTTGCTACAAACGTGTCTACCAGTCTAACTACTCGTATGTCTTAGCTGTGTCTCTCTCCGAACTCATCTGTCTACTGTCTCTCTACTCTTCTGTATACCCGTCTCAGTATCCGTCTGTCTTTCTATCCGACTTTTTAATCGTGTCTCTACCTGTCTCGCTTCCCGTTACACTACCCGTCTGTCAACACGTCTGTCTGTCTATATACCCCTCTCTCTATCCGTCTGTCAAGTCGTCTCTGTACTCGTCTCTCTATCCACCACGCTACCCGTCTCCCTACCCATCTCACTACCCCTCTGTCAACCCTTTTTTTCACCTGCCTCGCTACCCGTCTGTCTATTCGTTTCGCTACCGTTAGCTTATCTCTGTCGCTACCCGTTTGTTTGCACGTCTATCTATCTCTCGCCAACTCTTCCCAATATTTAAACAATTTAGTAAACGGAAGCCGTTTATCTGTTATTAAATGCAAACAGGAGTAATTTATCTAAAAAGTGTAATCAGATGCATTTTTTCTAAATACATACATAAACCAGCATAATAATGCACCAGTTTTATTTTCATAGTAGTTTATGTCATTTGACAGTAAATCTCAACTTCTTCAACCTCTGAACCCGAACTGCGTCTTTCCCGAACTGCGTCAAGCTTTTTAAAAAAGCCCCAAGGTCCGTATAACTGGGAAGGGTAATTGTCCTCAGGGCTATTAGATACATGTTATTAAGTTAAGTGAAAGTTTCGTAATCGGGTTTGCAGCCAATTTCTTATGTCAGAAAGCGTGGCTTCAAGCCATTTTAAATTCATTTCTGTAACTTTCTTTTTCTTTTTTTGGTGGGTGGTTGGGGGGGTTCCAAATATATACACTTAAATTCAAACTTTTGCCCCCATGTTAATATTAGTGTTGTTTGTATTATCAATTAATACTTTGTTGATCGAGCTTCATTTGAAACAAATGTAAAAGACATCTACAGTTTTTTTTTCTAGGAGAAAGTTCCGTAATCGGGCCCTAAGCTAATCGGGAAATTTAATATCATTATTGTTTCTAACTCTTATAGAGTTAAAACAATATTGTAGCTAGCATTATTACTCTTGTTTGTGACCAACCTCTTCTGTGTATCGGAATGGGGAAAAGTTCCGTATCATGTACTGGTTGGTGCCAAAGGCAGTTTTAGAATCTTACCAAATTTTTCTAGAGAGCGGAAAAACATGTTTTTTAAAATATTTACAAATATACGTTTATTAAACCATGTTTTTGAGCCATTTTAAAAAATTAAGTACGGTGCTAAAATAAAATTTTATTGCCATTTTCGATATTTTAATAAGAAATGAAAATACATAACAAATAAATTTAACAAAACTAAGCCATTTTTGGGTACTTCTCTATTATCCCGTCGACCACTTTTCATAACAAAAAACTATCGCCGAACTGTAAGATTAAACTCCAAAAATACAGTCCCATTCACTTGATGCCAGAAGCATTATACGTATTTGTTATGCCATCAAGTGGTTTTTAATTCGACATTTGCGTGTATTTTTCATTATGTTTTACTGATTTATTAGTTATTTCATTCATTAAAATAACAATTGTGTCCTTAAATTCTTATATTTTATTTATTTTGATATTTCAATGGCAACGTTCTCCCGTTTATTTAGCGTTACAGTTTGGCGATAGTTTTTTTGTTATGAAAAGTGGTCGACGGAATAATAGAGAAGTACCCATTTTTGTGATAAATAATTGTTATTGCCAGGGGGGCAAATTGTAAACAATTAATAAGTGAACTAAAAAAAATTACCGGAAATAATTTGTGGGAATCTCAGCAAAGAAATGTCTGATATAAATAGCATTTAAAATCTTAAAATGGAGAAGTGGTCCGTATAAAAATGCAAAACATTATACACCTGATATAAGAATTTTTTAATTTTTTTATATTTCCGAAAGCACAGATAAAAGGGTAAAAATCCCGGCACAGATGCCATATACTCACCACGTTGGCGCGATTTTTCCCCCGCCCCTTTGGCGAAAACTGTTTGTTGTGTTTGTTTACTTTTATTTTTTATTTTAATTCTATAGATTATTTTTATATGTATATCAATATTAATTTAGGCACAGATGTCATATACGCACCAGAATGGCGCGATTTTTTCCCCTGCCAATTTGGCGAAAACTTTGTTTTTGAATATTAGTTACAAGTACCATACTATAATAGAACGTAATTTTTTATTTCAATATAAAAATAAAATAACGTAATAAATGAAATAGCTCCTATTATTCAAAAATGGGAAATAAAAATAAATAAATGATAGTTTGATATAAATAAATATTGATATATATAATAAAAACAATTTATATAATTAAAATAAAAAATAAAAGTTAATAAACAACAATTGAAACAAAATAACCGGGTTACCATGTGAGGCATAAAATTGCCATTTTGTTGCAATCGCACCAATGTGGTGCGTATATAACATACGCGCCTTTATTTATATCAAACTATTATTTATTTATTTTTATTTTCTTTTTTAAAATAATAGAAGCTGTTTCATTTGTTACGTTATTTTATTTTTATATTTAAATAAAAAATCACGTGTACTATTTGTCACACTATTTGTAACTAATATTCAAAAACAAAGTTTTCCCCAAGCTGGTGGAGGGGAAAATCGCGCCAAAGTGCTGCGTATATGACATCTGTGCCTTGTTTCATTTCACATAGAGGTACTGCTCTATTATCCCGCCGACCACTTTTCATAACAAAAAACTATCGCCAAACTGTTAGATTAAACGCCAAAAATGCAGTCCATTTACTTGATATCAGAAGCATTATACGTGTTTGTTACGTCATCAAGTGGTTTTTAACGCGACATTTGCGTGTATTTTTTATTATGTTTTACTGATTTATTAGTTATTTCATTCATTAAAATAACAATTGTGTCCTTAAATTCTTATATTTTATTTATTTTGATATTTCAATGACAACGTTCTCCCGTTTATTTGGCGATAGTTTTTTGTTATGAAAAGTGGTCGACGGGATAATAGAGAAGTACCCGCATATGTATTGGTACTTTTATGTTAACTTGGCGCAGTTGATAAATCGCCAAATATTTTTCTCATAACATCTTCATATTGCGTTCATTTCATTTAAATATAAATCTTTCACTGATTTCATTTGAAATACATAAAAATACACGTCTTTCACTCATTTAATTTAAAATACACGCCTTTCACTAATTCCATTTAAAATACTAAAAAGGAAAAGAAAATATGAAATAATGCCACAAACCGAAACTTTTTATTTAAACATCAAAGAATTGTTCCTAACATACACACGCGAAATAAAAAAGCTGCTAATGGTGTGATTTACGCCAAATCTCTAATACTAATACTACTCTTACTAATCTCTAATACTTTTCAAACAGAAAAAATTCCAGATTAACTTTCCATTTTTATTAAATTGAAATATATTTCATTGTGCTGAATATTAGTGCTTGCATATTTTTTTGCTCCATGTACTCCATGAACTTTTCAATTCCGATTGTCTACGAAAATTTCCCACCGGTGAAAATGACGTACGCACAAAATTTAGTGACGTATGTACTTTAATTGTGCTTTTTTATCTATTTTTTTAATATAACTTCCAAACGGTTTGACACTTATTCTTGGTAATAAATAGACGTCGTTGTCACCTTTATAGGTACCTGCTGTAAAAATTTGAACGAAATCCGTTAAATATTTTTTGAGTTATGCTTGACGAAAGGTTTTAATATCCATCGTAGCTATATATGGGACAAAGTAATACTGCGCTGTGTATGAGTCTTCGTTGCACTCAGACAATTACCCTGTGTTTCAGCGAACTTTTTTGTTGGAAAAAATTGCATTAAAGATAAAATATAATATCTTTTTGCATTATTAGCATTTCGCCTCATTTGCAGATTTATAATGTTTGCTGAATATATCTAAATAGATACTTTTTTTGCCTATATAGGGAAAAGCATCTTCTTTAAGGTTACATTATTTTTTTAATACAACATGAAATATTTGACAGATATTTTTAAAAATTGAATTATTCTGTGTTTCAGTGAACTTTTTTGGTTGGATAAAATTGCATTAACTGTAAAATTTAATATCGTTTTGCATTATTAGAAGTTTGTCTGACTTACAGATATATAATTGTTACTAGTGTATTAAAAGAAAATGAAAATAAACATTTTTCAATACTATTCTCGTAATGTTCATAAATATTTCGCTATCTATTCATGATGCAGAATAGTTTTTCTATCTATAAGAATAGATTCGAAAAGTACTACATAGTAAGTTTGAAACAGAACGAAGGTTTCTAATGACTAATTTTAAAACATAAAGGAAAAAAAATTACTTTCAATATTGTCAATTTCAATGTGACATTTGTGACGACTATATACTGGGTGGAGTGACCAGTTTTTACCCGATCCCGATAGCTCGGACCGACATTTTTCTTTCTACAAGTTTGGGACATTTGTAAAAAAGCATGTTTTTTTTTTTTTTTTTTTTTTTTTTTTTTTTTTTTTTTTTAAATATTTAGTGATGATATGGATAATCATAATAAGATGAAAATGAAAATTTTCCATCTGTTCTCATAATCTTAATAAATATTTCGCCTTCTATCCGCGATGCATAATATTTTTTCTTTATCCTCTTGAGTCCTAGGTACCCAAATAGGTACCTAGATTGTTTTGCTCATAAAAACTAGAATGATTGATTTTTTTACATTTTAGCTTCACTTCTATAAAGCTGAATGCTTTTGCTTTAAAATGAAACCCATAAATGGCAGCACCGATGTCGATTTCCTTATAAAATAAATGTTATTTTAACCTTAGTTTGCAAAATGCTTTCGAAACAGTGCATCCAAGAAAGTAGGTAATTTTCACAATTCTTAAACTTAAAAACTTTATAATAAAGAAATTTAAGAATTTGCAGATTATTCATTTAAAGCTGTTATTACTTTTTTATTGTGTAATTTTAGGTTACTGATAGTTAAATTGATATATATTTTTTTTTTTTTTTTTTGGGGGGGGGGGGGGGCTCGTAATTTTATGTTCATATTTGTGAACCTAAATTACAAGCTCCCTAAAAGAATAGATTTAAAAAAATTACATGTTTTGTCATCTATGATGTCATTTTGTTTGTTTAAAAGCAAAGAATGAGTATTTGTACTATTATTTTGACGTAGGGTCTTAAGAGGTTAAATAAGGAAAAGTCCTCCAGATTAGAAACGCACTACATAGTAAGTGTGAAGCAGTACGAAGGTTACTGATTAGTGATTTTAAAACATAAAGGAAAAATGTTTAATTTTCATTTATGTGAAAAAATGTCAATAGTATTCTCGTAATGTTCATAAAATTTCGCAATCTATATATAATACAAATTACTTTTTCTTGCTATGAGAATAAATTGTAAAGATGCTACATAGTAAGTGTGAAATAGTACTAAGGTTTCTAATGAGTGATTTTAACACATAAAGGTAAAATGATTAAATTTCATGATCTACAAACCATGTTCTTCAAAATAAATAAATTTTTAAGTAAATAATTTTAATTTAATAAATAAAAAGTAATATCAATTTATTTGTAAGGTTAAAGTATCTGATAAACTTTAATCACAAATTAATTACTATTATAAAGAAAAAAGGTGCATTTCAGTAACAATGATGATATAAGGTTGTTACATCTGTATGAGAGTTACATGAATCAAAATAATTATGTTACACATACATTCTTTTCTAAATATCGAATAATTTCAATTTTTAGAATATCGAATAGTACAAAACGATTACTGTCAATTAATATTTTTTTTTAATTTGAAACAAAATTTACTGATATAGTTTTAATTTTTTTTTTAAATAATTTTCAAGCATGATTATTTGTTATCTATTACCATGTGACGGAGAAATAAAAATTTGCTTGAAAGAATAATGTAAAGTAACAATTGCTCCAATATGAAAAAATATGAAAATTAAGGACAAAGTGTCACTGTTACTACGATTGAAAACTGATTGCTCAAGCTTGTCGAGAGGCTATTTATTACATTTAAATACGTTATTTTTGATAAATTTCAAATCTCTATCATTTGAACTTTATGTATTTGATATCTTTCATAATTTTTTCTGTAGTTGGTTAGAAATTTAAAATTCAGATTAAATGAATAAAATATATATATTACATATTTCAATTACAAATGGTTTTCATATGCATTTGCCGTGCAGCTTGGGTTTTATCTGCAGGTTTTGCTAAAACACCATTTCTTCGCTGCAATAACCATTTTAAGAATTGAAAAATTTTTAGTTTTTATGCACTTTTGTTACTATCATGCACAGGACTTAAAAAATGCGGTCGCCAATGGCTACTAAGCTTTTTATCTGGCGATCAATTTATTTAGTTAGGCGGGTTTTTATATTTTTTGTATAAAAATTGACCTACGGACTAAACACAAACGGCATTTCTTCTCCCCCTCCCCCCCCCAATATTAAGAAATAAACTTAGAAACTATATTCAAACAAAATATATATTTTTCACTTTTATCTTTCATTTAGATAAAATAAGTTCATCGACTGAAAATTTTAGAATATTAAACTCAGAATAAATGGATTGACTTCAACAGGAAAATGGGCAAAATATTGTTTTCTGCTTCACTATTTTATCAATGCTCACTCATCAAATATAGATTTTGTAATACTAACTATACTAACTAATACTAACTATACTAACTAATACTACTAACTATACTAACTAATAATACTTAACTATCTAGACATTTAAAGCATTCTGAAATTAGCAATTTCAAAACATGTCGGTTAATTCAGCCTTTACCGTATTTCTTTTCATTTCTTTTTTTACACATGTATATAATTTTGATAAGTTGCATTAGAATACTTAGATATTATCTTTCTAAATTATGTACTATTCTAAACTATGTAACCAATAATTCTAAACTTATGTTTGTGATTTTTTTTCTAAATCAGTGCATGAAAAATCTTTCACTTTTATTTATTTATTTTTCGGTGGAAAAACAAAAACGTTAAAACTTGGTTAAAATTAAATTATTCCAACAGTTTCGACAAAAAATTTATAGACATCCTTAGGGTCATCAAAGGACTACACTAGTGATCTTATAGCTTAAAAGAGAAGCTATAAACTCACTAGTTTATTCCTTTGATGTTCCTGGTGATGGCTATAAAATTTTAGCCGAAACTGTTGGATTTAATCTTTAACTTTATTTGACACTTCCATTTTACATTGTTTTAGCAAAGTACGAGTACAATTATGTACTGTTTATATGTTTAATCTCGAAATATTTCTCTTATTTGTGCTTTTATACCGATATAGAAAAAAATAGAAAAAGAAGCGAGACATTTGACAGTTATGTCTATTTATTTCACGATCAACACTGCTCAACAGAAGCGTGGGTGGATATATCAAACCAGTGTTTGACCCCCTTCAGTGTAAAAAAAGGACAAATGCTTCTTAATGTACGAAAATATAATATAACCATGAACGAAAATTTACAATAACCTCCTCCTTGTGACCCACAATTCTGAAAAGCGTTCTTTATCTTTAGAAATCTCAGAAACCAATATATTTTAGAGATTTAATGAAGTATTTATAAGAAAAAAAGTTTTTTTTTTTTGCTACCTCTGTTTTTCGAAAATCTTCCCGAGTAGTTTTTATAGAACATTAACACTTTTTTCGGTACTACTCTATTAGCCCGTCGACCACTTTTCATAACAAAAAATTATCGTCGTACTGTAACGCCAAATAAACGGGAGTACGTTGCCATTGGAATATCAAAATAAATAAATAAATGAAATATATGAATTTATGGACACAATTGCTATTTTAATGAATGAAATAACTAATAAATCAGTAAAACATAATGAAAAATACACGCAATTGTCGAATTAAAAACCACTTGATGACATAACACACACGTATAATGCTTCTGACATGAAGTAAATTGGACTGCATTTTTGGCGTTTAATCTTACAGTTTGGCGATAGTTTTTTGTTATGAAAAGTGGTCGACGGGATAATAGAGAAGTATCTAAAAAATATCAGATTTCAGTGCGAAATCCTCGCACGGGCCCTCTGGTTAATTTATAATTAAGTTGTAAAAATATTAAAATGTTGTATTGTCATCGGCAAAACACTTTTCAACATAATTTGTATAATTCTTGCCTATCAGGAATTGTGTTAAAAATCGATTGGAAAATTCCATGAATAAAAAAATAGTAATTAAAATAAGCTAGCAAAAAAATAGAATAAAATAAAATGAAAAATTACCTGTTGAAAAAAATTACCGAGCGAGGATTGGTCTACTAGGTACTTGTAAGATTAAATGCCAATAATGGTTGATCGAAAATGTCAGATTCACTTGACAACACATGTTTACGTCATCAAGTTATTTTTATTTCGACGTTTTATTTATATTTTTATTAATGTTATACTAATTTATTCGTTTTTTCGTTATTTAAAAATAATTCCTGGAAGTGCGTTTTGTTTTAAGTTGCTGAACGCGATTTTAAATTTAATTCATTTTTGTTCTATTACTTGGTGTGTATAAATTCTATAAATTATATAAAGGACAGCACAAAAGTCCTGGAGTACATTCACGTTTGTTGAGGGAAATTCCAAAAGAGAAATTTTAAACTGTGCTACGCGTTTCCTATCTGAACTAAAATTTAGCGTTCTGTGTAACATATATAGAAATCTAAAGATCGTATACAGGGCTGCACAAAAGAATTCGGATATTTTTCTGAATATTGTTAATAGTTAATGAGATTGAGTTTTTAAATATGTTATGCGTTTTCCAAATTGTTTAGTTAGATATCATCTTTCACCTTATTAAAAGGTAATGATTTGTAAAGTTATTTTGGAAGAGTTGGAAAGTGTTACATAATCTATGCTTGACGCATGATTTTTCGTTCTTTTTTTTTTTTTTTTTTGCCACAACGGATTTTCGAAAACGTTCCCGAGTAGTTTTTATAGAGCATTAACAGTTTTAACTGTTATGAAAACAGTGATATTCTGGATTTACTAACAACTAAATGTTGTTTACAGATATTTTTATCCTTACTTTTTCTTTAGGTGTTTAAACCTGCATCTATGAAATATTACATATTGATAAAAAATGGTACTTCTGTATTATCCCCTATCGCCAAATAAACGGGAGAACGTTGCCATTGGAATATCATAATAAATAAATAAAATATATGAATTTATGGACACAATTGCTATTTTAATGAATGAAATAACTAATAAATAAGTAAAACATAATGAAAAATAGATGCAAGTCTAATTAAAAACCACTTGATGACGTAACAAACACGCATAATGCTTCTGACATCAAGTAAATGGGATTGCATTTTTGGCGTTTAATCTTACAGTTTGGCGATAGTTTTTTGTTATGAAAAGTGGTCGACGGGATAATAGAGAAGTACCCATTTTTCATAGCCGAATATGTGTTTTTCGGATGCTATCCATTCTCATGTTTTAGAGACAAACAGGATGAATTAACAGCATTAAAATTAAAATTGAAATTAATATTATTGCGTTACTATTGCATGGTATAAATTTAGTTACGCAGCTGAAATGTTCAATTGAGAATGGATTGAATCATGAAAACCAACTTTCTGCTTTAATAAAACTGATTTAATAACACATCGGCTGATAAGTTCCCGGTATGGCACACAGATGGCGTTGCAATCACCGAACGGATGCTTTTTTTTAGTAAATACTAACCTTTAAAAGGTAGCAGAAAAAATGTCAAGACGATTCGCCGTGTGGTTAAAACGTTAGTGTGGTTTTAGTTAAACGACTTTGTTGATAAACAAAAAAATGGATAAACAAGAATTTAAAGAATTGCTATTTGATGGGAAAAACACCGTTCAAACAAAAGCTTGGCTTGATAAGCGTCATCCGGATACTGCACCAGGTAAATCAACCATTATTGACTGGTTTGCTGAATTCAAACGTGGTCATACGGACACCAGTGATGCACCACGCAAAAGAGGTGGTTACTCCGGAAAACACAAAAAAAGTCCACAAAATTGTTTTGGGGAACCGTAAAGTGAAGTTGCAGGAGATAGCTCAGACTCTGAAGATATCCAAGGAACGTGTAGGTTTTATTTTGAATGAACATTTGTCTATGAAAAAGCTGTTGTCAAAATGGGTGCCGCGCGTTGACTTTTGACCAAAAAAAAACAACGAGTCGATGATTCTGCGCTCTGTTTGGAGCTTTCTCGTTATAAAATTATGTTATTTATTATTGAATTATTATTATTATTTATTTATTAAATTATTATTATTAAATTATTATTATTATTATTATTATTCAATTATTATTATTATTAAATTATTATTATTAAATTATTATTATTATTATTATTATTATTCAATTATTATTATTATTCAATTATTATTATTATTATTATTATTATTATTATTATTATTATTATTATTATTATTATTATTATTATTCAATTATTATTATTATTATTCAATTGTTATTATTATTAAATTATTATTATTATTATTCAATTATTATTGTTATTAAATTATTATTATTATTATTATTATTATTATTATTATTATTATTCAATTATTATTATTATTATGCAATTGTTATTATTATTAAATTATTATTATTATTATTAAATTATTATTATTATTATTAAATTATTATTATTATTAAATTAGTATTATTATTATTATTAAATTACTATTATTATTATTAAATTATTATTATTATTAAATTATTATTATTTATTAATAAAGTTATGTTATTTATCAAACTTATAAAGTTATAAAGTTATAAAATTATAAAGTTATGTAAAAAAAAAAATGTTTTCTTTATTAGACCGGGAACTTATCAGCACATGAGTTACACTATAAAATCTACTCGGGATTGTTTCCAAAAATCAGTGACATAAAAGGGAAACTCTGCTTTAATAAATGCTTCTTTAAATCTCAAACATATGTTATCTACAATTTTGTACGTGGTTATATTATATTTTCGTAGATTAACTCTTTATGTCCCACAGAAGATAAATTTTTAACTCCAATAGAGTCCCAGCCAAACGCCAGAGATTTCACCTCCCAAGAAATAGATAGTGGCACGCTTTAGCTATTCAAATGAATGTGCTATGGTTCAACCCCTTTGCTGTAGTATCTGCCTACAGAAAAAGCTATTGTATTACCTTTTGTTATCCAAATCCCCCTTATCCCCAATAACCGTAAAACCCATAGCTTTGCTTTCCCGTTATCTTCTGCTAAGCGAAGTGATAAATTATTTTTAGACTTAGAGTATGTCTATGACATCTCTCCAGAATAATCATAAAATAAAGGATTTTTTTAGTTCTTTGTTTTATAAACATAACTTTTACTTGTAAATTAATCATATATATTTGTAATAATATTTAAAAGCTTTTTGTTTTATAGGGTAGAAAAAACAGTACCTATATTTTAAATTTTAAAATTTATGCTTGCTACATTTTTCGAAAAAATCAAAATATTTAATGCATTTTTAAACTATTTATACAACATATTCTTACAGAATATCTATTTTCTTTCCAAATAAAGTTATGTGCTGAAATATGTTTAATAATGAAACATTTGTACATTAATTTAAATTATGTGATAAATTATATTACATAAATATTCATATGTTTGAATTTTTTTAAAAACTTTATTTGATACAATTTTTTCTAGGTAAGTTTTTCTTACTATAACAATGGATACAATAAATTTAATAAATAATTCGATCAATTAAATAACTATATTTAAAAAAGGCAATGCAAAAAAATAATTATTATTTTAAAATATTCGTCCACTTATAGTTTTTATTTATGAAGGTAGTTGGAAAAGTCATTTTACTGTTGGGAGCCGTTCAAGTATTATGTAAACCATATGGAAGAGGGGGAGGGCGGCAGATGCTGCTTTTTTCCGACAAGGGGGAGGGGGAGTTACGACAATTAATGATGTAATTTATCGGTAATTGCTTTCTTCTTGGAGAAAGTGTTGATGTACAAAATATTATAAAATCTTATATGAGCAAGGCAGGGGGGGGGGGTGTCAAGCATTTGTCTATTTTTCTTTACAAGATGAAATGAATTATGTGAAAAAAAAGCGGGATGCAAAAATTTAAATAAGTAACTGTAAGAATTAAACTGTTAAAAAAATTTTCATGCCTGAGATTCGGTGTTATAAATTAACATGATATTAAGATTTCTTTTATAATGTTATATCTCATTACTTGAAGATTTAAAAATAAACGAGAAAAATTATAAAAGAAGCGAAAATATTCATTAAAACTTTTTATTATTTAATTTGAGTTTTCAACTGTAGACAAGCTATTACCCTTAGATTAAATCTCTCCCTATTCAGTGGACTCTTGCCCGATCTCGAACATCTATATATTTGTACATTTTTAATTGTCAATAGCGAACACCTCCAAATACCTACTGTTGAACTATTCCCATTGTGTTCCTATCTACTGTTCGTTAAGCGGAATAAGCAGTCACGCCCAATCCATATTTCACGACTTGGACTTCACAAAAGAGAGGGGAGAAATATATATAAGGCCGTTTCTCGGGCGCTATGGGATCCAAGCAACTCGGGCGGTTTCGGCCGGTATGGGAACGAAAGGGTTAAGAAAAAAAATTCTTTTTTTTAGTGTTGGGCCATATTGCCTGAAAAGAAAACACCCAAAAAATATGTGACTCATTCAGAAACGATTGTAGAAATGTATACATATTATTAATCGTTTATTAGAATCTTTAATGAATAACATTGTTATACTTACTCCGCATAGAGCGATTTATTTTCTTTAATCCATTTAAAGAATTCTCTATGCGATCACCTGTTTTTCTTGTGTGTATTTTTCAATTTCAATTTGTCCCCGTCAACAATATTACTTATAATAACTTGCAGCTATTAATTGCTATAAGTTAGGTCTTAAACCCTTCGTTTACGATAAACATCAAGCTTCCCTCCACCTGACCGCCGCCGTACAAAACAGTAAATTTGTGATTTTGTTTTCACTGTCATTATTTTTAAATGCTAAAAAAGGATGAATTTTCGAACTTGATATAAAAACTTAATTACGTATATGGGTATAACCTTTGAGAGTATTAATCATTACTCAATGTTTTAAAACTGCATTACATTTGTAGAAATATACTAATTTAAACAATGCTTCTATTGCAGTGAAACCTATAGCATAGTGAACGGATATATCAGTTCATGGCAGTGAAAAGAGCTTAACCGTTTGACTTACGACCCTGCGTATAGAGATTTGTGCTCGCGTATAGGCGTGCTCTATACTTTTTTTTATAAATGATTTTGTAAGATGCTGTATATTGTATCGTTTATAATTATATCATAAAATATTAACTTAAATACAAAACACAATATTTATTTTTTAGGGTTCCGTACTTAAAAAGTGAAAACGGAACCATTATAAGATCACTCGTGTGTGTGTCTGTCCATCTGTCCGTCTATCAATGTTAATTTTTCTCGTAAACCATAGAACGTGGAAAGTTCAAACGGGAGAGTTATAAAACCTACTGCCCCACATATTTGTAGATTATTATCTATTCACAAATATGTTTAGGAAAAATTTAATGGGCTGATGAAGTTGCGTGAAAAAAAAATCTTTTTGTATATGGTGTGGAGTATCGTGTGAAAGATCTCTTAACACCGAAATCAAAAATATTATTTGTTTTAATTTTGGGTATTATATTTTCAGATATAGCGTCGAAAATGCACTGCCAAATGTCTCCCTTCCCTCTATTTCCGAATCTATTGAACCTAAAATTATGAAAGAAATTGGAGTTAATAGGAGTTTATTTAAAGATTGCAGAAAAACTATAGGGATTCTTTGAGAAAATCGCATTTCCGTTACACACAAAGTTTACTTTTCGGGCGATCAGCAGGGAAAGTTGAGGGGCGCTGAAGGTACTTATCAAAGCAGAATCATCCAAGGATTGTTGATAATGGTTTAAAAAAAAATTGTCGGTAATAGTCGAGATATTAATTAAGTTACTTAACGGGGTTTTTTTTGTATATCGTGTAGGGTATCGTTTGAAAGATCTCGTAACATCGAACTCAAAAATATATTTATTTTAATTTTAGGTATTATAATTCTAGAGATACAGTCGTAAGTGTGCTGCAAAAATATGTCCCTCCCTCTCTGTCATTATGAAAAAATTAGGGGTAGTAGGAGTTTATTAATTAATAAATAGTAAATAATAAATTTAATGCACGAAATCCTTTGAGTGCGAGTGATACTCGCACTTGAAACTATTTATTATAACACATCTTTCTTATTATCAATTTCATTTTCACATGTTATTTTTAAGTGATTTTTCTACGCTTTATTATTATCCCTTTCATTTTCATATTTATTTTTAAATGTTTTTTCTATTCTTTATTATTATCACTTTCATTTTCACATGTTATTTTTGAGTGATTTTTCTATGCTTTATTATTATACCTTTCATTTTCATATTTATTTTTAAGTGTTTTTTCTATTCTTTATAATTATCACTTTCATTTTAACATGATATTTTTAATTGATATTTCTATGATTTATTATTATCACTTTCATTTTCATATTTATTTTTAAGTGTTTTTTCTATTCTTTATTATTATCACTTTCATTTTCACATGTTATTTTTAAGTGTTTTTTCTACGCTTTATTATATTCTAAAATCCTACAAGCAAACCAATATAAGTTTACACATAAAATTAATACAATTCTATATCACAGAGCCTATTTTAATCACAGAAAACATCTTCTATTTCGAATTTCGGAAACAAACAGGAAAGTGATAGACTACAGATTCAGTAAAATTAATTACGTAACACGTGTTTATCCAATTCATCGCAAACTCAAAATATATTGAACGAGACATTTCAGGACAAGATTCCTTACTGGTTGATTTAAAATGTCTGTTTTACTTCTGATCAATATGCAAAGCGTCACAAATGTTTAAATGTAGTTTGAAATTGATTCTTAGAAGCATTTTGTGTTAATAAGAATGTGGAGAAATATAATATGTTAAAATACAAGCATATGTTTAATAATCCAATAGTGTTTTAAGGTATTAGAAGTAGGAGAGTTTAATAAGAGAATTTGCTGATAGAGATTTCTATTATAACGAGATGTTTCGTAAATCACAACTTGACTATTTCTTCTTCAGATATTTGTAACATTCAGAGGAGGTAACACGATATTAATAGAACTCGACCTGAACCGATTAAGTCAGATTCCAACACTTTCCAAAATATTAAAAAGTGTTTATGAATTCAATTAGTTTGTCCCTCTGTGCTCTAACTCGCATAAATATTATTCGATTACCATGCAATTGACATATGTTATCAAGGTTTACTATGGCATATTTGGTATTGAAAATAAAATGTGTAGCATTTATAGTTATTTTACAGGGACACTCAAAAGAATTCTGTAACATTACTGAATATAGGGAAAAATTGTTTGCGGTGAATTTCAATGATCTAACCGTATTTATAACATATTAAAATATTGAAATTAATATGCAGTCGGACCCCTATTTAACGAACCTTTTTTTGCGAACTTTTCCTAGGAACCAAGTACCTTTTGCGAATTTCTTCGTAAAATAACCCCCGAATAGCGAAGTGCGTTCTTTATTTAACGAATGTTTTCTTGTGATCTATTTTTTTCCCCTTTGTCTCAAAATATTTCTGGACATTTCAAAGTTATTCTTTCTTTTTAACCTATTTTATGATGATCAATGACCTTGAAGTGGTTTTACCAGGCGCCTAAAAGTGCAATTACCTGTGATAATCTGAAGGGACTCGACCGCTTTCTAATCGTTTCATTGGCTGTTCAAGAAAATGCTTTTTTCTCGTGAATTTTCCAAGCATTTCATTCGATGTGCCGGACGATATTGGTAGGACGTAACAGGTGGAACACCACAGGCGACAAAATTGCTCCGACAATAAACTAGTCGTTGGAGGCCACCATAATACTTACCCATCATGGATGTGCATAATATAAAATATGAAAATAAAACATGTGTAAACTACTTATAAAATGCATTACAATTCGAATAAAATCGGGCTTGATGACGTCATAAATTTTAAATGCTCTATTACTGAATTGCGTAAAAGAAACATGCTTATAATTCCAAAACTGATAATCCTATTAACTATCGGATTATTGCGTTGGATTAAGCGTCTCATTTCCAATTAAAATATATCTTTGAATTGAAATTTGGATGAAATACAGGGTCATGAAAATTCGAGAGTGTGGAAATAGGATTACAAATATCTCGGCAACTTATTATCCGACCGACTTCATTCTTTATGCAAAATTTGTTTTTTTTATTGTCTTTTATATTCCCTTCTTAAAATAAATAATTTCGAAAATTTTTATATACCTTTTATCAGAACGAATATTTCGAGAGACCGAAAAAAATACTTTCGGATAATCGAGGTTAATGAAATTCAATAAACTTATTTCCATTATACTAAGTACATACCAAATTTCAAGTCTCTATCTCAATTTGTTCGGGAGATATAGCGTTTACAGACAGACAGACACACAGACACACAGACGGACGGCAATTTTTTTTTTCTAAAAATATGTTTTTCGGAATCTCCAGTGTCTGAAACGTGTAAATCCGTCAAAAAAAGATTTCGATTTTTAAAACGATTACAAGATTTACCCTATAGTAAGTATGATGGGTAAGTAAAAGTTGCTTGGTTTTCGAGCAAGTCTTTTTAAACCATAGGTTTACATGGATGTCGCCTGGAAGTAGCGGCGACTTGACGACTCATGTAATTGCACTTGAACTCACCCAGAACAGTAAAATCACCGCTATTCTTCGCATTTCAGCCAGAAAGTGCAAACGTTCAATATTCCGCTTTCACCCTCAATGGGGCTGTCCCGTGTCCTTGAACTAGAGTCTCCCGTTTTCTAGATTGTTGTAAGTCATGCTGGAAATTTGTAGCTCGAAAATGTCAAAGCGAAATTGCTTGAGCATCAAAGAAAAAGTTTTAATTCGTGATGACGAGGATAAAGGCGTGAAGAAAAACTTGGACAAATTTTGGACAGTGTGAAAAATAATAACAAGTTAGAAACTGTACGTCAAACGTGACAAATGAGGTGCGTTCGTACTATAGCTAGTTATATAAATATTCAGATCTTGGTGATTTTTAATTCTGTAAAATGAATTATATCGTCTGCAGATTAATTTCTGTCACAAAATAAGTACCTCGGTCGCTTGACGGTTAAACCTCGGAAGCTCCTATAACAAGAAAACACCTATTTCTTTTTTTAAAAATTCAAATTTCTTAATAAAAAATTTTAATTAATATCTTCTAAAGTTTTGATTCGATTTGCATAAAATTTGAAATGTCACGACGAAATTCTGCAAAGATAATATATCTTAAATTTCAAACCATTCAATGCTGTAGTTTTTGCGTTGTTATATGCGGATGGACGGACAGACAGACAGACGGACGGACCTAAAAACAATACAGCAATGAATTGCGATGAATACAAAGATGATGAAGTTGGAAATGATCATGATGCAGAAATAAACACACCTTGGATGAAATGATAAAATCATTTGAAACAATCCTACGTGGATTTTAGTTTGAAGACAATACGCCTGAAGGGTATTTTGGGGCATTGCAAAGATGCGAGATGTATTATGAGAGAAAACACTTTTTCAATCAAAAAACTCAGACAAAATTAACAGACTTTTTCAGTAATTAAATTTAAGGACGCATGTGGTAATGTATGTCTAAACTTACTTGTTATAAGAAATTCGCGAATGTCATTAAAATTCGTTAATTTTCATGTAAAATTATTTTCTTAAAACTCATAATACAGTGTGTTCCCAGATAATATTTTGCTTTATTCTTGCTTTCCTTGTAGATTTATTTTGATGGGTAAAATAAATAAAACAAATAGATATAATTTATATAAAAAAGTGTGATTAATTACTTTTTTAATAATATTTAATGTTTATGAATTTAAAGTCTGTTTTACATAGTTTAAACGTTTAAACTATATTAAACGGTGAATCTAGTTAAAGAACATTTTTTCGGGATTTAGCGACTTTGTTTAAGAGGTGATGTCTGACTGTATTTTCCACGATAGTCCTGCATTGGCCATAATAGCCCTCCACTCAGCCAAGTGGTTAGCATGACTACTTACCTTACATGACCCAATGACTTCTCACTTGAAATTCGTGAGTAAAGTGTACCAAAGATAAAAAAAAATTATATCAAAATTAGGTGTTAGAATTGAAAAATTTAAAGTTTGTATACCATGATTTGCATGAGATTATTATTTTTATTCGATAATTTGCAGCATAGTTAGTAGGGAGTTATAATTTTTATTTTTCAGTGTCTGTACATTGTTTAAACAGTGTAACTCAAATTTCTGATTTTTCTGAATTCTAAATAATATGCAGGTGTCATTTTTTTAAAGCTTATCTCAACAACAACTATTCATTTGCTACAACAAGGTAAAGTAACATTTGCAGAAATATAAATAAATATGCAAAACTAAAGAGAAACTGTCAGCAGTGCTACGATTAGCAAAGGATCAGCTATGTCTGGAGAAAATCTCTTACCACTCATCATATGAAGAATATAAAAAAAAAAAAACTGCCCAGTTAAACTGAAGCCATTGAGCTCACAGGCTATTCACACTAATTGTATATTATACTCTTATTTCAAAGAATTTGAAATAGGCCCCTCGAAAAATAAAGAAATCGACAATATATTAAGGGGGGCTCATCCCCCGTTCCCCCTTATAATTAACTAATGAACTCCCATAGCTAATCAGAGAAGCACTTTGTTACAATGAACCTATATACAAAATTTGAAGGAAATCGGATAATTCTGCATGAAAAACCCATTTATATAACTTAAGGGGGATTATCCCCCGTATAACCATTTATACTTAACCAATGAATCCCCTAAATTAATCAGGGATGCGCCTTATCACAATGAACCTATATAAAAAAATTGAAGAAAATCGGATAATTCTGCATGAAAAACCCATTCTAAATTAAGGGAGGGTTAGTCCCCCGTTTGCCCTTTTATACTTAACCAATGAACTCCCGAAACTAATCATGGAATCGCCTTATCACAATGAACCTATAAACAAAATTTGAAGCAAAACGGTTATTTCTGTCAAGAAATAATCGCGTTACGTACGTACATACATACATACGTACATACAGAACCTGCGGGCACATTATCTCTCCGGCTTTGATAGCCTGTGAGCTAAAAAGCGTACTGTCTTCGGTAAAATGATAAAATAGCTAAAGTAATTGTTTAAAACGTTGCATATGAAAAATTATAAACGAGGTTAGGACATAAGCCATTTTTTAAAAACGTAGTTTTTAATACATTTTAAAACTTTATTATTTGAATACATATTTAATGCTAAAAATGCTTTTTCAAGTAATTGGTGGTAATCGAGGAATATATTTACCGTAAAAAATATATCTTTAATAACATACCTTTTTAATAAAAAACTATTTTTTTACACAGGGCATTATGTTCTGTGACCCAGGTACGCCGAGTTGGAACCACTTGTTGAAATAATGTATTTTCATTTTTTTTTTCGCAGCATGTATTACATACTTGTAAGTTTTATAAGAAACCAGTGTAACTGTGTGAGGATATCGCATTGCAATCTAATATTTTTTTAGCAATGCCTAATTATTTTTTAGATGTAGGTTTAAACTTCTAAAGGAATATTAAGGATTAAAAAAAATCTGCCAACAACATTAGTCAAGCCAGAATATGTCATTTATTCCATCATAGTTACAGTAAAAACTGATCAAAGACAGAAAAAAAAGGCAATCGCTAGAAAAAAAAATTAACAATGGTATCTTAACTGCATTAGAGGATTACGGACAACGTGACAAAAATAACTAAATTGAAATACATATAAAATACAATTTAATCTTTTATAAAAATACATATGTTTTAGGCTACACGCAAAATACGACTGCTTCGATCGATAGACGGTGTCTTTTTCTTTTAAAAATTTTAATTTAAATTTTGCTTTTTAATCATAAATATAAAATAAACATGTGCAGAGACATCACACTCTATTTTTTTGCACTATTTATTTTTTTATAATCCTTGTTGAGCATGATATAATGCGGTACTTTATTTTTATGCGAACACTGATTTGAGAAAAACTTGTTATTTCATTTATGAAAACAATGCAGATTACATTTTAAATTAACTGCATTTTTTAATTAAAAAACACGTTTTAAGGAAATATGAGTGTACTATGTCAAAAGCAGTTTAAAAAAACTTTGGAAGAATACCTCATTCATTGTTGTGGGTTTTGTAAATGCATAGAAGAAGAATGTTGACAACAGAAATAATATATATGATTATAATTAAAATTTATGCAAACATCATTTCACTTTCAAATCTGAAATTGATTTATAAATATCAATCCATTTCTACATTAAAATGTTTTAATTTCGTCAAATTCTATTGTTGATATATATCTAATTTTCAATTTTAAAAAAAAGCTTAGACGGTAAACAGAAAAAAAAATTAAAGAGGAAAATTAATCAATTTATTTAACACTTTGTTTTCACAGCTGTTCAAATAAAGGATTGCCAAAGGCACACTTAATGAAACACTTTCGATTATTTCATCGGTTCAATAATCGGTTAATCGATAGTTTATCATAATGAGCGAGCTTTGCTGAAAATGTTGCATCCCAAGTGACTTTCAGGGCTGATTGCATTCAATATTAATCATTTATTGAGATCATCATAATTATTAAATTGATAGGAAAATGGTGGCGGAGATAATGGTGGAAAGCAAATGTCTCGTATTATAATTGAAATTTTTGTTTTAATTGGGTCTGTTAGAAGAAAATATTTTAATTGAAATATTGATAAAATTCATAAAATGATATATTTGCAAGATACATTTAAAACAAATTTAAATGATATTAAGAGCTTACGTCATTTTTCCGAATGTACTAGCAATCTAATGTTAAACCTATGGAAGGGTTCTTTTCAAGTTTTTCGTTTTATTTCAATATATTTCAATTATTTTTTAATAGGATAGAAGAGGTCAATCTCTAACCGAACTGTTTTTTTAAAGTGTTTTCGGCGGTGGTAATCTCTGAAATTATTTAAATGTTATGACGTCACAAAAGCTCAAAAATGTCAGAATAACAACGACCTAGAATATCGTATGCAGAAAAATATTTTTAAAGATTGAAATACAAACAAGAAATTTGGAATGAACCCTGTTATTGGTTTTACATTAACTTGCGATTTTCTGCGCGTGACTATTGTAGGCTCACCGTTCCTGAATTTTAGGCCTACGCACTGACACAAAAATGGCGGCTGTCGTAGGCGGATTTTTTTCAACGTTTGTATGTTCCCTTGAATTGGAATAACAATAACTTCTAAAAGTTTCCCCCGCCTTATTTTTCTGAGATTAATTAAGACAAAGAAAACTTTTAAAAATACTGGTGTCTAAATTCAGGAGACCGTAAAAACGCTTATAAAATCCAATTACGACAGTCACCATTTTTGTGTAACCGTGCAGGCTTAGTATTGAGGAGGCGGTGGTAATCTCTTAAATTATTTAAACGATCTGACGTCACTGTGACTTCATAAAAGCTCAAAAGTGTCAGAGTAACAACGGATACTATAATGTTATACAATTTATTTATCATATTATGACACTGAGGTGAAGGCGGCATCAAATGAAATAAATTTATTTATTACATTTAAGGATTTAAAGCGTAAACAAGGCTAAATGGAAAGCTAATTTGAAGCTAAAGCGGACATAAAGTGTAAACACCCAGAAAGATATGGCGAAGACCAGTGTTCCTGTTTCTTGGACTACTGTTCTTATTTTAAATAATATTTGGATGAAAGTTTAATTTATCTGGGTGAGTGGCAACATCAGTTTTTATTATTAGAGCCATTTTGAATTTCAGGAGAATGGCGTTCTCAGATATTAAAGGTGGGAAACTGTTTTGAAAGCACAAAAGTAAATTTTTGCAGCAATTGTAAATTGTTTTAGAATTTTACAGAGGTAACAAAAATAGTTTTCTTTTAACTACAACACATAGTTTTAATTGCTATCTGAAGCGGTAAATGCGATATCAAATATATCACCTATATAAGGGAGAGTAGTATAAAGGTAGGCAGGTCAAAACGAGTATACTGTTTTTTCGCTGATGGGTACTGCCCTGTGAAAGCAGCCGTCTTGACTACATCCCTTATTGTCCCCTAGCACTGTGCTATCCGCTTTTAAAGGTAGTTAATCTCTGCGTCCGTGCAGTGTCATTGGAAATAAATTCACATCAACTATCCAGGAGAATGACCCTGTTGATTTTTGGTCGTCTGTTGGGGCAAAACCGGAAATCCATGGTTATGGATTGAATTGTGCAATGAATTATTGCTTCACTCAACAGGTGGTGAAGGATGGATAGAAGGTTCAGTCTGAAAAGTGTGTACACGTGAGAAGTGCAGCGAGTAGTAAAACCTGAAAGCCATTACACGACAACCTTTAAAATTGCTTGGAATCCTGAAAAAAATTTTACTGACCTTAAAAAATCTATATATGTTTTAAAGTTTGATTCAAAATGTATTACAAGAAAGCATTTCATTACTGGAAAAATGAAAACTTAGTTTTTAATTTGTACCCGGTTTTACAATTCAACAAAATATTTGGAGCTGTTTCAGATGGTCCTAGAAAACGCCTTTTCACAAGCAGAGTAGACTTTTTCTGTAGAAACAGGTGTAGTTTTTCTATAGCCGAAATGTCCCCAAATACTTTTGCTGGCAGTTCTAATTTCTCCGCCCTTCTGGATTTTTTTTCAAGAAAGGAAAACCGTTAGGTACTCGGTTTTACCCGTGCTTCCCACTATGTAAAATTTTTAATAGAGCTCCGTTTGTGTGAAATCATCCAAATTGGATTCTAGAGCGACATAATAGCCATTTACTTAGATTCATGTCCCTAGATATAATTTCGTATTGTAATGTAGCCTAATTACTAAACTTTTTTTTCCTATTGAATGTAAATCTTACATGCTAGTACTTTGGAATTATTGGGAGAATTTAAGGTATCCGAACACCTTTAAAAGCGGATTTTCGGCCAAAATATCGATTTTTAGATTTTGGTATAATAAAATAGCAGGACTCTTTATCTTTCCAAATCTGTTTGAATTTTGTTTATATCTTATTTAGAAGTCAAGTTATTGCCTTTTTAAAATTACTAAGTATCAGTATTTTGAAACCGGAAGTATCGTTCTGCTCACCGGAAGTCAGCACATTTTTCAATGCTATGTAAACCCAAAAGTAAAGAAGCAGAGAAAATTTTAAAAGAATTTGAAAAAGAAAAACAGCAATTGTTTTAAACAAAATAGATAATACTAGGGGGCTCAGCCCCCTACTCGCTAACGCTCGCCAACCCCCCGTGAACACTACGTAATAGGAAGGTAGTTTATCATCAATGATTGTTTAAATTTCGTTCGACATTTTACTATCCGTAGCCTACGTCGTAGGCTACGTTACTATTCTAATTGATTATAGATTTCTGCAAAAGATGGCAGCAGGTGCAACCTAGGCAGTTGATATTTTTACTAAATCCGATTTTTCATGTGAGTGAAATTCATAAATAAATTCTAAATAAGAGTTGAGAATTTATTTGAAATTAACAATATTACTCATAATTAAAATGAGGAATCATCTCAGACGCTTTGGATTACGTACATGTTATTTTATTTTTAATATTTGTTAGCTTGATTTTCACTGCACTGACACTGATCGCCATATTGAAGGCGGTGCTGATCTATCTAACACAATCTAGTCTTTTCATTGGTCTGAGCTCTGAAAACTACGGTCGTTGCCATGTTGCCAACAATACGCTAGAAATTCAGCCCTATTTCCGCACCACGTAAGACAAATATATATATAGATAGCCTATAAATTGATTAACATATTAAGGTTTGCTTTTCAAAATAAAGGTAAGATTTTGAATTAAATTTTGTTTTTGCGTTTTCTGAAAATCAATTTTTTAACACTTTATGTTTACGCAAAACATCATAAAGGAAAAAATTATGGATGAATCTCTTTCAAATTTTTTTGTATGCTTTGCAAAGTGCAATAAAGGGAATGAACTACACTCGTAGCAGTAAGTGTATTAGTTTTTTTTTTTAATTATTGATAAAGTTTCCAATTTGCAATAAATTTTTAGTAATTTTTGCTTCATCACTGATTAATTTTCCATATAGTTTTAAATATTTGACTCACAAATATGAGAGTAGTTCATTCCCCAGAAAAAGGTTTAATAATTATAATAATGCTTACAAAATAAAAATATTTTGATTTAAAGTTGAATTATGATGTTTTGCGGAAGTGATTATTTTCGCTGTTTTTTGCTTATTTTTCCCCAAAAATATAAAAAAATAATTTGAAATGTATAACTTTTTCTGTTTTATTTTACTTTTTTAATCACAGCATGATATACAATGCAAAAAAAGTCATATTTTTAAATAATTTTAAAAAAGGCCCTCCGAAGGTATTCGGATACCTTAAATACTTCCTAGACAGTGGATTAATGATATGTTAACTTGTGAGTTATTTATCACATTATTAGAAAAACAAATGGAATTTTAAATATGTTTTAAACCAATGTTTTTTTTTACTCATGCGTTACCTGATGATGATTATTTTTTGTTTTATAATTTGTTAATGTAGCTATCTTGTTTATGCAGTGTAACTTCAATAGATTCCAAATTTTCAAGAAATGACTCAAGGTACAACAACTACAATTAATTCGTATTTATACATAAAAAACAAAACTATCCCCAGGTACAAGGGTCTCTCCTACATATGAACGTAAATAATTTTTTCCATTCTTCTTAATATCACGCTAAAACTTATTTAGATGGTACAAAAATATTTTAAAAGAAATTTTAAAAGTTCAACATATTTTCAAAAACGCAAATTTTATTAATTAACTTAATTATTAATTTCCGTGTTTCAATAGTTAAGTTAAAATGAAATAGCCCGAGGCTAACACTGAAGGTTCTAGACTAATTCGTGAATTATTCATTGCACAATTATTCTTTCTAAGAAAACATATTTATGAAAACTATACGTTGCATCTCTAGCGATTTCAAGGCTGATTGCATTCATATTAAATAAAAGATCTGATATAAAATCCAATATGACTTGAGAGGGCCCGTATGTTTGGTTTTGTAAATAAAGTTTGCATTTTGTTGTCTTCAGAATATAAAATGCTTCTTATGCAACTTAAAATAAATATAAAAGCAAACTTAAAACAAAGGTTCGAGATTATTTATGTGCGTTTAATTTTTATTACTGCAACGTAAATATAAAACAATAATTGTTTAATTAAATAAATCGCTTTCATGTTTATATCGCCATATTAATGCATTAGTCTGTTCGTTTTTAAACATATTTTTTATTACGTACATCTTTGACTAACATTTTTGACAGCATTTACAATTTATTGTATACGCAGTCAAAAATGATATCAGGGTAGGTTAGATAATTCGTTATTGTCAATTTAGAATTGTTAACACAATTAAAATAAGATGTTATATCATAGTTTTCTAAACAAATGCTTTATTTTATAGTTGAAGGTGCTATAAGGTTTTAAACACCGTATACATAAATACTATTTTTTCTTTAAGATAGGATACATTATTTTTAAATATTTAATATTTTAATGTTCACATTATATTATTATGTTGTTTACAATGAATGTATTTTTTTTTAATTTAAGCTGTTAACAATGTAATTTTTTTATTTTGAATTTTTTAATCGCAATAAATTGGTGTATCACATACCTTTTTCGCAAAAAGATATTTCAGCAATATCATATTGTGCTTATTGCTATAACAACACCCAATTTAAATTAAATGAAAAAAATATCTTAAAAAAAATTACCAAATTTAAATGTACGTAGTGATACACATTCCATTAGAAATATATACTTCACCTATTTAAGATTGAAATTCGGTTATCATGTTAGTATAGACGATGGGCTCTGCCACAGGAGTTAATATTTATAATATTTTGTTTTATTATATGAAGCTTCTTTGATGAATGTCTATTGTATTTTTTGAATGATTGAATTATGTCTTAAAATATTTTGACATATACTGATGTTATTAACAACAACTAAAATGTTTTATTTCCTAATTCATATGGTTTTAAATTTTTCTTTAAACTGAATAATGCTGAAAAAGAAAATATTTCCAGCAAGATCTATATAACACTGGAGTAATCAAAGTTATTTTTAAGTTACGCCCAAATTAATATTAAATGTATATGTGTCGTAGGCGGATTTATGATAAATGATGATTATAGCTTAAGTTTAAAGTATAGCGTCAATAATAAAATATCTGAAAATTAAGAGTATTAAATAATAATTATGTTGAAGAACAAAATAAGCATTCCGATTCGGTATCCCATTGGTACGGAGAGGACGTAAATATTACACTGGTGATTATCTCTACATTTTTGTTTTGCTCATGTGATGTCAGAGGTTATGAGTCTAAAAACAAGAAAACGTATATAAATTTTTGTGTAAGGTAAACCACACGTTTTTATTCTGAAGATGGTCATAGAAGTTGACCGAAACGTCAATTTGATGCATTTTTAAAGTTTAATTTTACATAAATATTTATACACCATTCAGTAAAAATGTGTGGTTTTCCTTACACAAAAATTTATATACGATAATGTTTTGATGGTGTAACGGTCCAGATCAATCATTAACAAGAAATCCTGTATGTACTTATAACTTAAGCTTGACCATTTTTTCAACACGATTCAAATTTATGACTTTTTCATTCAAGACATACTTGAAATAGTTTTCAAGACATACTTGAAAACTCACCGGATTCACATAATATGTCTAATTATTTTCAGTGTTATACAGCCATTAATGCCCGTCAGCTATTCAATCAATCTGAACATTCGGATTAAATAAAAGAATTGAAGCTGTCGAAGGGATCCCCTTAAACTTTAGTATAAGAATACCCATAGTACAAGAAAATAAATCCTGTTAACTCTTACATCTACTGGTGTATATTACCAGAGAACACATCTCTTACATTAAACAGTTTTGAAAAATATATTTAGGGATATCAAAGTTGCCATTTTTCTAAAATATTAAACACGTATTTTTCCGTTTCTAATCTGATGTATATTTTTCGAGTTATTCGAGCGTTTCCAGACATTGCAATGGTAACGATTTTCACAGCATTGCACTCGATTACAGCGCCATCTACAATGTTTCGAAGAAAATGTTCAATACAAAAGTTACGTATTTTTTCCCGTAGAGTTCGAATCTGCAATAAAAAATGGGGGTCTCATTTAAGATTTAAAAGTTTCCCCCTTCCCCCCTGGGGTGAAAAGTTGGGGGGGGGGGTAAACTTTCATATCCCCAAATAGATTTTTCAAAAATATTGAACATGCATTTTGCCGTTTTTTTAATCCGATCTATGATTCTCGAGTTATTTGACCCTTCCAGACTTTTCGGACACCCTGTATTTTAACATTTGAAAAATGACATAATAATTTTCACAGATTCATCGCACAAACAAACACAATATTCAATTCACACTGAAGATGTTCACTTTAAGGCAATTCCATTCCTAAAACACCAATCCTAATGCAAAATTAGTAGAAGCACCAAAACGTGATTCACTTCATTTTTGAAAGTTACTGATTATTTTGAAACTCCAACAATTATTCAACTTTTACCATACTATGTAAATATGTATCAGCCAATCAGAACAAATATCTCAATGCACAATCCTTAAGCTGCTTTAAAGCAAAATGAGTTTATCAGCATGCTTGATAGCTGGCTGAAAGTCATGATGTATCAGGTTTGATTCCCGATTCAGACTTATGTGTTCCTAGTGTATTGGACTCCATTTTAAGAAGATGTACCGGTTTGATTATACCTAGTTTACAAAGATTAACTTCAGCATCATTGTTGTTCAACATTTTTCCATTTCTTTGTTGAACAGTTCCTCAGATCATGTTTCAATCTACACAAGTTCTAGGTTCATCCGGAGTATCGCATGTTCAACTAAGGTTTCACCTTCTTACGGTGACAAATTTTTATGAACCGTATTTTGATGAAATGTTGAAACACATTTTTGAGTGTGTGCAGAATTTCTATCAAAAAATAAATTAAAATTAAATTAAATAAATAAATAGAACATTCTATCTTGTTATTTGTGTGTGAAAAGTATGTAACCAAACCAAATTTTGTATTCTTATTAATGTTGTTAAAGAGATATATTTTTAAATTCTTATCATGTTGATAAATTATTCTGTATAGACGATTTCGTTACTCTTATAATTCCTAATATCATTTGTAAATATTTAATTTCTGTGCACTTATTTAATTCCCGTATGCTGAATACTTCAAAAACATTGTAAAGTGCTTTTCTTAAAGCTCAAAATTTCTGAGTGACTATATTAAAGTACATATTAATTATTTTTAATCAATTTAATCATTAGCTTGCGTATTTTGAAACTTAAATAAATTGAAAGTGCCAATGGGGAACAGGCAAAAAGTCCTTGTAAATTAACATATCATTGAATTATCAGTTTATCGTTAAATTATTTATGCAAAAGTCTTTTATCGTTGCATCTCTTGCTAATTTCAGGGTTGAATACAAACAATTTTAAACAAGTGTTTATCTATTTAATTAAGTATTATTTGCAATAACTTAAATGTTTGATCTAGTAAATTAATTTTGTATACCATACTTAAAAAATACTTTTCAGTCAAAAATAAAATGTAAAAATTGTGAATCAAGTGCAGACTGAAAAATGCAATGTTATTTGAAACCACTGAATCGTTTTCGTAGATAAATAAATTTGAAAACACTAAGTGTCCAATCATAAAAATGATGTATAATAATTTAAGGCTTTATAATTATTTTAATGAGTAATTTATCATATGAACCTGTTTTGATGAAAGTCTATCATATTTTTTGTTCTTATTTCGATTGCTTGAATTACGCATTAAAATATGTTTATTCATTCTGATGTTATTAACAACAACGAAAATGTTTTATTTCATAATTTAGGTGATTGCAAACTTTTCTTTAATATAGGTAATGCTATAAAAGAAAATAGTTTCAGTAAATTCCATATAACACGGGATTTAGAATTAAGGAATATTTCGAAGTTATGCCAAAAATTTATATATAAAAGTATAAGTGTCGTAAGCTGATTAATGGTAAATGTTGATCATTGTTTAATTTTACAGTTTAAATTACTTCAATAATAAAATATTGGAAAATTAAGATTATTAAATAAGAATTATTTTATATTGTTGCATTTCTTAAAATTTGTATGTCCTATGATTTCTAATAAAATTTCACAAATGTTTTGAGATTATTTTCATAGCTATGGAAATATGAAATTGCTAGAAACGCATCTAGTAAAAATGTTGTTGAATAACTTAATGACTCAATAATCAACAATTTATCGTATAATTTTGCTTTGACGAAAGTGTATAATGTTTCGTTTTTCTCTCAATTGATTGCATTGTGCATTCAATTTTGTTTCGTCGCACAGTGGGGCATTTTGCTGATTTAGCCGGCCAAAAGTCAATTTTCCAAAACACAATTGATGAGAAAAATATGTAGCTAATTTTGGAGGTAAATAGTTGGGGAATCTCCGTAGAGTAATAAAATTTGTCCAAGTGCAATCAAATTGGTGCCACGCAAGTTAAAACTTGCTTGTAGCAGTAGGTTGGTTATCTCTGCTGTCAACTACAATTTTGTGAGTGCTCATTTCAGTGTGATTTTTTTTTTGTTCAAAATTTTTACTTACATGAAATAGTTGTGGATTATGAAAGACCAGGAATATATGTTTATATCTCACATGAATATGTTTATATTTGCTTAATTAAAATATATGATAAAGCGACATGAAATGTACCGTATAATTTGGAAATTTTTATTGTTATTTTAAATGTTCCATAAGGGATTAGTTAACCTTAAGGGGGAGATCCGATGATATTTTTTACATGAATTGAGAGTTCAAGATATGTAGTTAATAACTTTCAAAACAATAGCCGCTAATAACCGCTAATTTAGAAGAATTTCTTTCAAACGGAAATGTGCATGTTTCTGTAAATGATGATTTTTCATTTACCCCCTTTTTAAAAATGTCTTCTACGATAGCTAAATTGCAAATGTTGCCACAAAATGTCATCTGCAGACATACAAGAGTTCAAATGTGCATGTCTGATCAATAAATTTATATCTGAAATGAAAATTATATCAAAATAAATCCGGTTTGATCATATGAATAACCAGAATTTGGAAAATTTAGATAAGAAATTTTAATTTCTCGAGGATTACCTTGTCAACAAAGATAATTATTAAGAAAAGCAAAAGCATCAGATAAATCATGATTTAAGTGTTTTTCCTGAGAAAAGGGAAATCTAGATTTCAGGGAATATTCCAATTGCAGTACGTACGTTCAGGTTGGCGACAGAAATTTTTCTGTGATTTGTAGTCAAAGAAGCAAAAGAAGCAAAACCGAAGAAGTACATAGCAAAGCAAATCTTGAAATCCTTCCTCATGCTGCCGAATCACAGTAGTATGTTACTGGACATATGAATGCTTTTACAATAGTCAACGAAATGAAATGACGACTTGCAGCTAAAAATAAACACGTGTTACATAATTATCCTGAAACAACTTATTGGAAGTTCTCGACTGTTTAAATTTTATCAATGTTAGCGTTGAAGCAAAATCTTGAAAATGCATTATAAAACAGTCAGACAATTCACATAAGAAAACAATTAATTAAAACAATTGTATAATTCGCTACAAATGGAAATAACTATTACACAAATAAGGACTCCGACAAAGTTACAGAGACTTCTGGAGAAGTTCAGTTGAAACGTTTATCAGACCACGCCATTAGACGTTTTTTGCATTATCTGAAAGAAGTTGTCGAGACAATGAATGATGACACAACGCTGTGTAAAATTGAAAGGGAGGATGTGACGGCTTTGAACAAAAATAATATAAAAAAAGCTAAAACATAATATCAATTTTGATGGAAACCTTTTTTAGAATTCATTTGTACTTTTCCAAATTGTTGCTTAGTCAAAGAAAGACAAAATTGTTTGGCAAAATCTAATATCTTCCACTCCTTAGATTCTGTCGACCCATAAGAATTACTATTGTAAAGGATATCTAGAGAGTCGAAGTTTAAGAAAAATCGTGCAACGTGGATATTTTAAATTTGTAACTGCTCAGTTAAGATCCACTCTTATCTTGTATAAAACGTATACAAAGTGAAAAAAAATCTCAATCATTTTTAAAGGATTTAGCACTACTTATTCCTGTTGAACATTTGTATACAAGCGCTCATCAGAGTCAAACAGAATCGGATAGTGATGAAAACTATTACGATGACAATTTTGCATCATCTGATGAATAGCCATAGATTTCGTTATCAAATATGTACATATATATATTCATTTATCTAATATGATATTTGTAATATTTTGTCTAAATTAAGTAAAAAATATATGTGATTAATAAATTACTTGATTTCAATATACTATTGATTTACTCTTTAAAAGCGTAAATGGAAAATTTCCATTTTAGGAAAGATTAAGGGTTAACAATGCTTAAAAAGATAGCTTTCTAAAGTTGACACAATTTTTTTAATCAACTGTAATGTAATTTAAAATTGATTTCAGAACTTTAAAACACGCTTGAAGAAAAAAGTAAAATAATCTATATCTATGCATAAAAATATATATCTCCAAATTTTTTAAACAAATTAGAATATGACTTAAATTTTTACAATTTTGAGATATTCTGTATAAAAAATTAGTTTTATATTGATGGGCAAAATACAATTGCAATCAGAGAATTAATCACTGATATTTTACTATAATTAAAGTTAGTGTTACATGTTACAGTGACTTTCACATACCCTGTATATACAAAAAATATTTTTTTCAAAAACAAATTGCTATAAAAGTATAAAAATATGATAAACTAATAAAATATAAACGTTCCATCATTTTTTCAGGAAGAAATATTTTTGGCCGGCTAAATCAGTGAAATGCCCCACTGTGCGTCGTACTGTTACTTTTAACATTAATGAGATTAATTAAGTTGGGTAACGCCGCAAACGAAAATATTTTGTGAAATTAAATGCAACACTACAGTTACAAACAAAATGTAATAGTCTGGAATTATTTTTCTAATAGTTTTTTTGTAACGTCCCCGCGAAGGGCGCACAACTTAAAGGAGAGCCCATGACACTATATGTAAGCTAAAGCACACTTTTATTCAAATAGCTAGCTGGCGGGTCCAGCGATGCCTAGTCAATCACAAACTAGTCGGATGTGCCAATCCCAAAACTTTCTCCTATCTCACACAGATTTCGCATTCACTAAAAAGAATCAGCACCAATTTATATCAAGGTCTAACTGAATCTAAAGTTTTATTAAATTCCGTGCATTAGTTCTTGAGATATGACTATTGCTAAAATCGTGTGAATCCTGCAAAATGCAGCACAGCAGAACCACCTGTTGAGAGATTTAAACCAAAACCTAATCATCAACAACTTATGTCAACATCCAACTGAATCTGAAGTTTGATGAAAATCCGTGCATTAGTTCTTGAGATAGAGTTATCGTAATAATAATGAAAAAAGTAGCATAACAGCGCCACCTGTTGGGCAATTTACACCAAAACGTATGCAGCATCTATTTATGTCAAGGTCTAACAGAATCTGAAGTTTGATGAAATTCTGTGCATTAGTTTTTGAGATATAGCTATCATAAAAATCGAGAAAAAAGAGGTATAGCTGCGCCACCTGTTGGGATATCTACACCAAAATGTAATCAGCGCTATTTATGTCAAGGTCTAACTGAAGCTGAAGTTTGATGAAAATAATTGCATTAGTTCTTGAGATAGAGCTACTGCGGAAATCGCGAAAAATGTAGCATAGCAGCGCCACCTGTCGGGCGATTTTCACCAAAAACTAATCAGAACCAAATTATATCAGGGTCTAACTGAATATAAAGTTTTATTAAATTTCGTGCATTAGTTCTTGAGCTAGAGCGCCCACAAATTTTTTGTCACATATAGACAGACAGACAGACAGACAGAGTCACAGACAGACATTTTCTAAAAATGGTCAAATCGTGTTCAGGACCTTCTAAAACGTATACATCCGTCGAAAACCGGAAGTAGAAAATTTTCATGAATCCAATACTGTGTTCATCTGAGGAAGGCTAATGTTTAGCCGAAAGTTCTTGGATTTTTAACATCTAATAGGTTTGATGTTTTAAAAATGTGTTTTGAATTATGCACCTCCGTAGTAACATAAATTATCAATGTGTTTACATTGTGTTTTATATATAAGAATAATCGTTTGGTATTTTTTTTATAATTCTAGAAAATTCATTGTTTTGTGATGTCGCATAAGTTCCTTCAAATTGATTTTAAAATCATTTAATTGTTTTAACATCTGAGAAAATGTGAAATTACTTATGCAGGGAAAATGTTGTCTGAAAACTCAATGGGATAATGCATCAAATGAATCTGATTAAATGAAAGTATATAACTTTTATCTGTCTATCGATTAATGCACTATGTTCTGAAATTAGCTTAGTGATATTGTTATTATTAATATCGATCAAAATATTTAATTTTATAAATTGTTTAACTTTTTACAATTTTTAAAAGTATGTGATACGGAAAATGAAGAATATTTTTACGAAACTCGATGTAAAACGGGATATAAAATTCAAAAGATATTGGTAACTTTTTTGATTTCAAATATTTATTCAGACAAATAATATAAATACATCTTTGAAAAGGGCTGATTTAGAGATAATGTTGCAAATTACTAAATTTACATCTTCAAAATTAAAATAATTAAAACTTCAAAGTGTATGAGAGTGGCTTAGACGTATTATAGGTTTTTGCGAAAACTGTATGTTATAATAATAATTTTATTTTTATGTAATGTTGACATTGCTGTTCAAACATTATTTTCTTGCAAAACATTTCATGATAAACGGTTTTTTACGCTTGATATCATACGAGCTTGATATCATTCGTAAATATTTCATTTCAAAATTTTCAATTATCTTTAAAAGTATATTTGCTGAACTTTAACTCTTTTGAATGCTGTTGGAAAATTTATTGTCTTTAATTTAATCATATGTCAACATATATTAAAATCTAAGTAAACGAAAAGTGTCATTGTACAGCATACGAAAGCCGCCGTGAACTTATCACTTAACCCTTCTTTGCATGGATTTTTCTTTTACAATTGTGTTTTTATACATATATTAAATATTAGACACCAGAAATTTTAAGACAGATTTTTAACTTTGTTCAGCAACATAGTTCACTAGAAATTTACTGGTTTAATATTTCTATATAAATATTGTGGTGGCGAAGAAGTTGATTTATTTATTAAAAGTTAAATAAACAGTGATGGAAATTTACATCACTATGCAATTAAGGGTTAAATTATCAGTTCATCATAACACTGTCATAGAAAAATGCTTTATTTAAAAACTTCCACCTCTTGCGAATTGCAAAGGCGAATTTCAAGGTTGAACACATCCAGTTAATCAAGCATTTAACTATTTGATTAAATATTATTCACAATAATATTAATGTATCATGCCGTAAATTAATTTTTCATCTTACTGTTTAAAAACATATTTTCAAATTAAATATTAGAAAGTAAAACTAATGAGATACACAATGTCGAATGTGCACGTTATAAAGTGTATTGTTTTTTTCCGGCAATGCAATCGTTTTCACAGCTGAATAAATGTGAAATTGCTAATGGCACATGTACACAGTAAAATTGTTAATGCCTCCGCAATCGGATGATGAAGAATTTATCATATTATTCTGCTTTGATGGAAGCTTATCATTTTTTGTTTCTCATTCGGCTGATTGCGTGCTGTATTAAAATTTGTTTACTGATATTGTTGATCTTAACAATAATCAACCACTTTCAATTAGATAATTCGAAAAATAAAAGTTGGAGTATTTTCTGAAATTTAATTTAACATGACACACAGTAGAGTATATGAGGCAAAATTCTAGCCAAAATTATTTTTCATGACTATGAAAGTTAAAACCATTGCTCTTGACTTACTACTAGCAAAATACGATTAATTAATGTTATATACACACAAATGTATGCATTTATTAAAATATATATATATATAACTAGCTATTACCCGTGACTTCGTTCACGCAACATTAAAAGAAGAATAAATACATTAATTAAGCAAAATATTTTACTCCCAACTTTTAAAAACGTTAATAGTTAACTAACTATTTATCACATTTCATAGGAGACACTACGGTATTTATTATTATAGGGACATTGACATAACTCAGTCTTTAAAAAGTGAAATTTTGTGCCAAATAATCGCGGAAATGAAATTGCAACCAATGCAGAAAGGAGGGCCTAATAAAATCGTAGAAATAGACGAATTGCACAAAAACAAATGTCAATTTTACCTGATAAACAATTTTACTTTTAACGCCTTTGTGAAACGTTTAAACAGCCATCCTCAAAAAAAAAAAAAAAAAACATTAATTAGAAATAGTATATGCTTTTTCTTTAAATTCAATTCTGCCTCCTTGGTTTAATATATAGTTGAAACAAATCTTGTTTTCTAAATGACAGTATGTTGACAGGCAATTTTTTGTTCTCCAGAATAAATCGATTCATGAAGTTTGAATATGTGAAAATATGTTTATATTTTTCGGATAATTTACTGTAATCAAGATTTTGTTTTCACCATCTATTCAAAGTGAAAATAAATTCTGTTTTTCAGTTTTAATGAGAAAATGGTGTAAAAAATATACTGATCTGTTTTATTTTTCCTTTTTTATACACAAATATGGAGTAAGTTACTTTCCGTTTTTAGAGAAACTTCGATAAAAAAAATGGCATTTAATTTAATATTTTTAATTCTGAGAGTTTGTCTGACATCCTCGGATCAATTATAACCGGTATTCGCTAAACCGGTAGTAAACTAACCGGTAGTAAATCGCATTGCGTTCGATAATCTAGGAGTAGTTGCGAAATACAAACACACGGTCAGATTTTAATGTAATAGATTCGTGTTCATTTTCCTTTTCTTAAAATTATGATGTGATTTTTAGCAGAAAACTCGGATACTCATGCGGAACAAAATAACGAAATAACGGATACTCATGCTGAATAATCAGTATAGATAACAAAACATTTAAATTTTTCGTTATAAATATGGCGTGAAACTCATCTACTTTCTATACTTATTGATCCTTGTACTATTAATGTAAGGAATTGATTCACACTCATTTTAAAACATATTGGAAAATTCCCGTTTTATTTCAAATATGACGTTTACTTTTTCCCCAGAGAAATCCCTTTTTAATGACATAATTCTTGTTAATTTTCTTTTCCAGGCAATTAATTTTAATACTGGCATAGGGAAAATTATGTTACTTTAACGAAATAATATTAAATCTTTAGGTTTTATCAACAAAAATGGAACTATTAACATTCGTCATTTTTTTTTAGGTAATCGAGTTATTTCTTTTAGTTTTTAGAATGAAAAATCACTATTTCTCGCTATCCATGACATCATTTACGACATGGATAATTTTGCGGAGCATATTATTGACATTTGCTAACCATTTTCTTTTGAAACTTCTTTTTACTTTTTTAAAATTTAAATAAAAAATACGGTATAGTTATATTAGCCGTGCGCTGACGGTAAAACGGCAAGCAAGTATTGTTACCATACAAAAGAAAAAAAAAAAGAAAAAAGTGAAGAAAAAACCCAAGATCATTTTATTTCTCCAATCAAAGCATATCCGCTTTATTTTCGATAAATGACGTCATATTCGCCTGTTTCCTATGGTTACGCATATTGAAACCTTGTATTATTATCAAAAACTAAAAAAGTACGTTTTATTTCTAATAATTTTATTTAATCTTCTTAATTCTTTAATTTTTTTAATTTCATTTTCATTTTTCCCGTGAAAATTTTTCAATTGAAACAAAATTGTTGAGTAAAAATCATTTTTTCGGGTTTTGAATTAGTTTTGACAACGATAAAGTATTAGCAACGGTAAAGTAAATTTAACCATTTTAAGATGCTATACGAAAAAATGTCCATTTATTCTCAATGAAAATAACGAAATTTTGAAATATTAAGAAAAATATTTGAATAAAATAAACAAAACCCAGCCTATGTTCATATGAGGGTTATAATCAGCCTATATGCAAAGATACAGGCTCATTAAATGCTCCATTTTGACGCTGGCTTCAGCCTAATATTTGCACACAATCAGATTTATAAAATTATTAGGATACATAGTTTACTTTACTGTTTCCTGCTTATAAGAGGAAAGTAATTGTTGATAAATTTGTTTTATTTACAGCTAATGTTTAATTGAAGATAGTTAATTTTACAATATATAAAAGTTTCTATGTATTAAACAATGCATATAATATGTATGATATTTCTATTTAATATTTACCAAAGTTGAGTCACTGTAGTATAGAGATGATGGTTTTTGGGTGTCTATAATACATTACTACCCCCCCTCTTCCCAAAAAATAATCCTTATATAAAAATGACAACTATGTGCGGAACATTTTTTTTTTTATTGGCCTGCAAATCTATAACCAATACGATTATAATTAAAAAATGGTCCGACAAACCATACACAGATTTAAAAAGCAATATTTCGAGAGTCCGAAAAAAAGAGTTCCGGTTAATCGAGGTTATTGAAATTCAATAGGCTTCTTCCCATTATTACATACTAAGTACATTCCAAATTGCAAGTCTCTATCTCATTTTTTTTGGGAGATAGAGCGTTTACAGACACACAGACACACAGACGGACGGCAAATTTTTTTTTTCTAAAAATATGTTTTTCGGAATCTCCAGTGTCTGAAACGTGTAAAACCGTCAAAAAAAAATTTTCGCTTTTCAAAACGATTACAAGACTTACCATATACTACGTATAATGGGTAAGTATTTATATTCCATTAAAAGGAAATTAACGTTTTCAACAAACAATCTTTTTTGAAAGTAAGACATGTCCATTGACGCTTTACCAAAACCATGATTGTTAATGAGTTTTCATGATTTTATGCTATTTTAAACATATTGAAATTGATATACTCACTGAAGTGCACTGGAAGACGCTGACTGCAAAATAGGGCGTTTATAGCAATTATCGTTAATTTACAGGGACAAACAAAAATATTCAGTAACAGCTCTGTGAGGGAGAAATAATTGCTGGATATAGATTTTCAACTGCAGTATTCATTTCTGAATTTGCCTTATTATTATCATATTACTTCGTGTATATAAATTCTTTAGATAATATACAGGATAACATAAAGGATCTCGAGTACATTTCCGTCTCTTGACAGAAATTGCTAAAGGGATGTTTTCAACTATGTTATGCGTTTTCTAACTGAACTACATTTTTGCCTTCTACGTAGTATATATGTATATGTAGAGATCATATACATGGCTGCACTAAAAAATTCAGATATTTTTACGACTATAGGTGGTAGTTCCTGAAATTGGGTTTTCAAAATTGTTATGCATTTTTTTAAATTCAGTATTCTGAGTATGTTGGAAAGTGTTTCATAATCTATGCTGGCCGCGTGATTTGTCTTTCTTTTTTATTTAAATGAGATATAATAAATAGAACCAAGCATATTAAAGCCTTTTTAGGTGCGTTCGTAATTATATAAATACGTAGCACCTATAGTCGTCGTCTGGTCTGCCCGACTGTCCGTAAATAACAGCGCAAAAACTACCCAACCGAATGGTTTGAAATTTAATATACGTAATCGTTGCAGAATTTTGTCAAGTCATTTTAAATTTTATGAAAATCGAATCAAAACTTAAAAAGACATTAATAAAAGTTTTCTTTATTCTGTTAAATACTATCGTACCTAATCTATATAATAAAAGCGCAAGTCATGTGACTGAGGAAAACAAATACGGGCTAACCACTTCTTTTTTCATACTCCAAGCGGCCATTTTTATTCGAAAAATAATTTTCGAATTTTTATTAATTTTTTTTTTTTCGAATAAACTTTTATAAATGTTACTTTTTTAGAAAGATCGTTCAAAACAATTGTTTGCTTGAGAGATGAGTTACATTCAAAAATGTATAGATTTTGAAATAATTTCAGTGGAAATTAAGTTAAAACGCCTCTTCGCTACTGAGGTCCACATATGTGGACCTTGGATCTTAGCTCTTTGTAATAAAACCATGCATAGTATCTAAATTTTGATTTTCAATTCACATTTGTGACAATTTAAGCTTCAGAATAAATCCAATAGATGTCAGCACCTGACTTATTATCATGGCTAAACAGTAGGTTGAAAGTGAGATTTTCGAAAATGCCGTCAACTCAGGGATTGCGTAAAAATAAGTAATAATTATCTATATTGAAATTTTAATTAAAATGTCATAATTTTTTATATTGTTAAAGACATTATGAATATTTATTAGATAACTTACTTTTGTTTATTTGGTGACGTTTTTGATTTTAAAAGTATCATTTTGTTGAGGTCCACATGTGTGGACCTCAGTACTCAACGAGTATAAATAGGCTTAAACTCAGGGGTTACTGTTATCCTACTTAAAAATAATAACAAATTCTCCTTATATTTAATTAACTTAAAATACGTGTTTTTTTAAAAACTGAATATGCAATTTAAGCCAGATTAAGTGGATTCTATATATTTATTAGGTTAATTATTAATTAATGCAGATTAAATTATGCAATTTTATTGAAAATATATGGATATATTGGAAACTATTTTTAGATATATAATGCATTTTTTTACTGAAAATAGATAACGATAATTATTTTTACGTAGTTATATTTGTAAAATAATCTTTCTTGTAAATAATACATAATAATAATAAAATATTAAAAGATTGCTTTGTATTGTTTCCTTGTTACTTAGGCCAACTTTTGATTTTTTTGTTTTTTAATTTAACTTATATTAATAATGCATATGTCCTTTTTCTTATATATTCTTTTTAAACTACATAATGGGAATTTAATAACTGTTTACTTTGAAATGTACAAAATATTGTTTAATGCTGTTAAAATTAAGTATTTTCTTCAAACTAAATTTAATCACCATTTATGATTTTAACCAGTTGAAGAATGCATGTTTTAATTCAGATATGTGTATCTAATATGGACATAATTATATAATAAATTAATTAATATGGACATAATTAAATAGACACAATTATTTTCGCCAGTAAAAAATATTTATATCATACATGAATAACTAAATTAAGATGTTTTGAAATTCCTTGGTCAACAACACGAAAATGACTGACACATTTTATGGGCCATTTTTAAACGTAAATTCATAGAATTGGCAGGCCTGATTATTGCAGCGATTTGAAATCGAAGCACGTTTTAACATTTTGATAAATAAATTACTTATAGAGTTATGGAGATTCTTGTCCAGTAATAAAAAGTTTTTTTTTTTCTCTTTTTCGGACTGACGCGTTGGGAATTCGGTTCAAAAAATGGATTTTAAGAGCATTTTCGGAAGGATCATCTTTGCCAAAAATTTGAAGACGTATTTGAATTACATAGTTTCTGAATACACAAACATCACCTCCTCTATAAATGACTTACTTGATCAGCTGTATTGCAAGAGGAAATCTTGTGTGCTGCAATGGATACCTGCACATGTAAACATCGAGGGTAATGAGTGTGCGGATGCTTTAGCCAAAGAGACACGAAATCTTGACCAACCTAGTTCCATCATCACACTTGCAGATGCAAATGCTGTGGCCAGATGTAGACTTTTTAATCAGCCCTCTAGGAATCCTTTAATCACTGACTTTGATTGCCCTAGAAATGTAGCAACTACACTGGCTAGATTAAGAACAAATCACTATAAAGGAATGAAGATCCTACCTAATGGGACAAGAACCTATATTATGTGCAGGAATTGCCAAGAAACTCAGCTCACACCGAGACACATCTTCGAGTGCCCATCCATTACCGCAGATATCTTAAAACTCGGCTGGTTACCACTATTGGATCCACTTCGAGAGATTCTTTACAGTCCTGAAGCACCAGGGCTGGCGGCAGTGGTCCTGCGGACTTTTGACCATATCTGATCCTTTATTTATTGACTTTTTGCATATCCATGGTCACGACAACAACAACAAATTCTTGTCAATTTCATGCGCTTTTTAACTGAAATGAATTCAGAAATGAGTCAGAAATTAGTTCTTTTTGATTTGAGAACAGCCGTAAATCATTTCTCAGGGCAATAGTATTTATAAAGAGTGACTATTTAGTTAATTATAATGTTTGGAACCACTTGCGTTGAAATCGGAAAAATAGTTGCTGAGATATGGAAACGGAGCATAGTTAGAGTAAAAACCTTGAAGGAGGTGCCGGGGGGGATGTTCAAGTGCCCTTCAGCAAATGACTAATTAGGAGGACCACTATGCATCTTTCCTCGAAGCCAATGGTTAGTGTTACAAATAAAATGGAAACTTATATGAACAGTACAATTTATTATTTTTACTGTATAATTTATTAATTTATTACGTATTCCATTCTCCCTGAATAATGTATAAAAGAATAAAATTATTTTTCAGGTCAATTAATTCAACAAGAAATAGAAGATCTTTTAGAACGAAGTGATCTCTCTGAAGTGTCTGACGAAAGTGATGATGGTTGACGTACAATTACTTCCACAATTTTGCCAGTTGATGTGAAAGTGTGCCCCAAGATTTCAATAACGGAATTTATACAGACAGATTTTTTAGTAGTTTAAAGTGTGCAGAATACCTTTTGCAAAATATATATATGAAACAAATTTAAAAAAAAAATTTCGCCGTTAGCCTCATCAAAACTATAATTCTGTGTAAATCCCATTATTCTAAATTCATTCTCTTAAAAAATGGTTCTGATCGCGCTGTTCTATCAAAATTGCGCACTTTTGTTTCATTAAATAAATGCATCCTAGAATTTAATTCTTTTAAACACCAATCTCCCAGCTAAAAATATTTTAACTCTCTTGAAATAACAACTTATATCTTTTTATTTTCTTATTTTTATTTCCCTATGTTTTCTGACAAAACAATATTCTTCCTTCATTTTTTTCAGATTACGGTCTTATAGCTTCGAAATCAGAGCGCCGGAGAATTTAGTCCTATAGCGCTGATTGGTCGAAAGACTTTTTAATGAAAATGTATTCTGGGGCGTTAGATAATAGATATACGTGGAGTTTCCCGCGTAGCGTGAGTATTGTTCCTGGAGCCGGTTGTACATGTAACCCCGGCTCGTATTTCACGACGATGAAATAATCTCCTTTCCTGCAGATAGAAAAAACAACTGCCTGTAAGAACAAAAATGTCTTCTTAATTATTAAATTAAGTCAACAAGTTTCTCCACGGTATTAAAATCATCATGTATGGGTTTAGCATCGTAATTAGTAAAGCATAGCCATTTTCTTTTTTAATTCGAATAAAAAGTGAACTGGAACGGACTGCTTCTTATTTGCATTCTGTACGCACACTATAAATTGGATTCTCGGTGCCCGACTGCAAATTCCTCGGTGGAAGCCCTTGCCTGGATAATGATTCTACAAAAATTATGGTGATACAAGTTAAAACGTGACATTATTCTTTTTAAAGTCGACGCGGATATGCCAGACAAAGGTGCTTTTGTTCGACCAGGTGCTGGTGTATGGACTCCAGCTGTCACGACGGTGTGGTAGTTTAGATCGAAATATTTTTGTGTCGCTGATTTAGAGTTGTGTAAACATCGGATAGAATTAAATGGAAACGTATTTTGATGATGTACTGTTTGGTGCTGATTGAAGAATTCTATCCTATGATATGGATATGCAGCCAAGTAAAAAGAAGACACGGAGTTGTAAGTTATGTTTTTATGGTTGATATTTTTATTTTGTTGATTTTATGCTGCTTGAATATTTTTAATGAAATTTTATTTTATTGTTAATGATTATTTAAATTCTATTGTTATTTAAATGTTATTAAGATTAGGGCTTTGTAAAGAAAATAGAGTACCTTCTTATATTCATATTGATAAAGTAATAGAAAAATGGATGAAATTAAGATGATTGCATTTGACCCTGATTCGGGAATGGGGATTCAGCAGTGGCTAGAAAATTTCAACCATATTTGTAGAAGAGAAAATAAGAATGAGGGAGGGAAATTTAATCATATATCTCAATATCTTAAGGGGGAAGCTCTTAAAGTGTAGGTCAATGACTGTTTAAATTGTGATGATTATGAACAAGTTGTAAATATTTTAATAGAGCGGTTTATTGACTTAAAATGCCCAAAATTTTCTGATTTTACTACACTTAAACTGGATAAATTGAGTGACTTAGAAAATTATTTTAGAAAAAAAGGTGGAGATAGGTAGGCAGTTAAACTTATGTGAAACCATTCTGTTACAAGGATTGACTGATGGATTACGACCAGAATATCAAAATTCCATCAATGTAAATCATCCTGAAAATAGCACTGACTGGTATAGGATTGTGAAGCAATTTGTTGAAGTTTCTCCATCGCTCAATACCCGCCAACCAATCAATCAACCATATCGTCAGCCAAATTTTTCTGCTCCCTGTTTCCCAATGCAATCTTTTCGGCAAAATTATCAGCATTTCCGACCACTTAGGCAAGAATATGCTCCTCGGAATTGGCTACCAGCACGACAATTTAATCAGACGTCTCCTAATTATAGGAATCCTGTACAAAACAATTATTTTCAAAACCTTTATCCAAGCAGACCGTGCAGAATTTGCACCAATAAGGGGGTCAGAAATGCTTACCATTGAGAAAGAGAGTGTGTTTTTAGAAGTAATACTACTCCCTCTGATACTCCTAATGCTTCTTCTTTTGCTTGTAATCCTGGTAATGAGTGACAATTAATAGTGTATGGGTACACCCCTAGTTATAATTTACCTTGTATTGTGGATAGTGGTTCCACAATTGCCATTTTACCATTGAAATTTGTAGTAAAACTTAATGCTAAAATTGAGAAAATACCTACCACTATTATTGGTCAGGCAAAAGGGTTTATGGAAATTAATCAGAAGTGTAGAGTGCTCATCAGGGTTGGGAAAATTAGTAAATGGGTGGATTTTCTAGTATGTAATATAGATCTAAATTATGCAATATTGGGGTTAAAAGAGTGTTCAAAATTTGATTTAACAATTAATTGTAAACATTCTATTGTCAAACAGGGGAAAATAATTATAAATAGAGGTGTAGCCATACAAAATGAGAAAGCTCACCATTTTCCTATTATTGATGCTAATAAAGTACAAAAAGTGAATAATGAAAGTATAAAATTTGAAAATGACAGTAGTAATTTTGAAAATAAGTATGATCATTATAACAAGTTTAATTTTTATCAAGTAAATAACAATTTTGAAAATAATGAAGAGCATAATGATTTGTATTTTTATCATGATGAACAATTAAATTTTGAGAACTGTGGTAATAGTATAATTATGCAGTCAAATGACTAAAATAAGGACTACGAAGTGCAACCATATTATAGAAGACTCATGACACCTCAAATTTCTCGCGAAGTTAATAATTCTAATTGTGAACTAATGGGGGAGATAAAATTGATTCAAAATGGGGATTTAAGGGAATTAATTCAAGATTACATGGATATTTTTGCTAAACATAAATATGATTTGGGTAGAATTAATATTGAACCGCAACGCGTTTATCTTAAATCTGACCTACCAATATCTTTGAGGCCTTATAGAACTTCACCAGCTGAGGAAAAAGAAATTCAAAATCAAATTCAAGGATTATTAGAAGCAGGATTAATTAAAGAGAGCAATAGTCCTTATTCGGCTCCTGTCACTTTGGCTATGGAAAGAGAGGAAGGCAAAAAGACTTGATTATGTATTTATTATCCAAAATTAAATGCAATAGTGAAAAATGATGCCGAGCCATTACCTCGTATCGATGGGATCTTGGATAAATTGAGTTGTGCTCAGTATTTTTCAACTTTGGACTCAGGTGCGGCTGATACTATCACTTCCTTCACCAGATTGATCACTGAGCTCTTGCAAAAGCTTTCTGATCTCTTCTTCAGTAGGACCACGCTGACTACGGGCCATGTGGCAAAATAAAATGGCAAAACCCATTAAGAAAGTAGAACATTATATGAATATATCAGCATCACAATGCTCTCTATCAATCGATATTCAGAACGAATACCACCCAAATATAGAAACTTTATTTTTATGTATTTCTATGCATATTAGTGATATGTATCGATTAAACCCAGACAGGTAAAATGTCATTTGAATACATATATTTGAGGAATAGTTAAACTATGAGTCGTCGTAATTAAAATCTATGGAAGCTAACATCAATTAAATTTTAGAAATGGGTTGATTATACCCATTCAGGTTGGGAAGGTTAATGCGGAGTCGAAATGTGAAATTTACTTTTATCAAAAACTCTTTTTTTGTTAATGAAAATTACAAATTACTGAAAAATTGCAAATTAATAAATTATTTACTTTTATCAAAAACTCTTTTTTCTGTTCAGGAAAATTGCAAATTAATCAAAAATTGCAAATTAATAAATTATTTACTGTTATCAAGGACTTTTTTTCTGTTAATAAAAATTTTAAATCAATGAAAAATTTCAAATTAATAAATTATTTACTTTTATCAAAAACTCCTTTTTTGTTAATGAAAATTCCGAAATAATGAATGCAAATAAATCACGTCGAAACATGTTTTCATAAAAAGCCGAAATTTGAAATTTTCTGTCTGTGAGAATTCGCACTAGTGTTGGAGTTAATGTAGTGGAGAAATGCTTTTTAATGATTAGCCAGTTGATAAATGTTACTTTTATACAGCTTGATATTAATTTCAAATATCTATTTATTTTATTTTTTTTATTCTCAAATGTTGATAAGTTTCAATTGATTATTAATCATTTTTGTTCAAGCTTAAAATTATAAAATGTCTGTATTAAAGTATATATTAACTTATTTGAATGAATTTAATCATCAATTATCGCATTTTGAAATTTAAATAAATAAAAAGTGCCCCTGAAAAGATACAAAATCAGTTTAGAATGAACTTAACACTTGAATTACCAGTTTATCATTACGTTCTTATACGAAAATCCTTTATTAAAAACTTGTATCTTTTGCGAATTTTAGAGACGAATTAATCCAGAGTTAATCGAGTGTTTAACTATTGAATTAAATATTATTTACAATAACGTAAATGTTTCACGTCGAAAATTAATTTTACATCTGATTGTTTCCATAATATTTTCATTTAAAAGTTACAAAACAAAAAAGTAAAGATAATGAGTAACATAAAGTCGCAAGTGCAGTTTCAAAAGTACACTTTATTTGAAACCATTGAATCGTTTTCACAGATGAATAAACATTAAATTGTTAAGGAGTCACATAGTAAACATATTAACGAATAATTAAATGCCTCAGTAATCAGTTATTACATAATTTATCATATAAATCTACGTTTATGAAAGTATATAATTTTTCTTTTGTGATTGATGGCTTTCTGTATTAAAATAAGTTTAGTTATATTATTTGTGAAATTGTATACAATGCATAATGCTGGAAATGAAAATATTTAAAATACGACAGAGCTTCTGCAACAACCTAATAATTCTCTTTATGTTATATTACATTTCAAACATCTCACATGATACAATGAAACCATTTATTTAGTTAAAATTTTTTGAAATACCCTTTAATTAAAATTGTATTGAGTGTTACATTTCACTGCCATATTTTCTCATAACAAGACTCATAAATAGTTATGGAAATTCATCTGAAAATTTTCCAGTTTAAGTGTAAGTTTCTTAAATGAAGATAATTTACACAGAGTGTTTACCGCTTTTGATTTGAATACATAGAAACAAGTTTGATGTAATTTAATGAAGTTCTCTTAAATATCAAATATATGATACGGTAGCTTCTTAAATATAATTTATGTCTTCAGTCATGCCGAAATACCTTAATTATGCATCAAAGTTTCGCATTAAATGAATTATGTTACATTACAATTAAACATTCAAATGAAATATTTCAAATATTTTGTTAGAAAATATATAAAATGAATTCGTATTACGCACAAAGCAAAACTTTTCAAAAATATTACGAAACTTTTAATACTATTCTGTATGTGTGTTCTACACATCAGTATTCCAAAATTCTTAATATTCTAATGATTATCATACATTTAAAATTTTACATTCAAAACTAAATGTCATTACGTAAACAAAATATAGATATGTAAGATATTTTAAAACTTCTTATCCATCTTAAAATCTATTCCATTTAATCATTTTATTTCGTCTTAAAGTACTATAATCTACTTTCTTTTTCCCCTTCAAAAATCTAATTGTTTTTCTACATGACGTTATTGCTTTAGGCGTTCCGCCAGTAATATTTTACCCTCTTCAAAATTCCCTTTCTAAATTTTCATATTTAATTTTTTCCTTTAATTTTATCGTTTGTTTTTATCACGGAATTTCTTCAGCTTTCTACAATATCGTAGAATATTTTCTCGCACTCTTTTTGTACTTTTTTATTTCTTCTTTTTTTTTTTTTTGTTTCTTTGTGCCCGAGGTTTTAAATATTTTTATACCAGCTTGGATTTTGTTCGTCTCTGACGATTAATGTAATGTAAAACAATGTAGACATCAGCAGAGGAGTGAATTCTGCTAAAAAAAATTTTAATTAATCGTTTCTCTTTTCATTATTTGATACTATAATGACGTAGATATCAGTTGATCCGATTTAGTGCAGTATCAGAAGGCCCGAGAGTCCTTTTTCGTGAATGAGTAAACTGCTAAATGAATATTCTTTTTCGTAAGTGATTAAGATTATTCGTGTGCCAATAGGAAATCTCAAGATTTGAGATCTCTAAAGCTTTTTAAGGTCACCGCGATGACTGCTAGAGTGTGCTCTGATTGCGATGTAACCAAGAATAAAAAATTATATTGATTTGGCAGTGTGTAAGAGCTTCACAGCTATCATCACCACTTCATCTTAACAAAAGCTTGCAAATATTGTAGCGAACTCATGATATGCTACGTATCATATATTCTAATGCGAGCAAATCTTGTGTGTGTGTGGTTATATATTATATGCAAATTTCATCTTAAAAACGACTCTAACGATTTTGACGAAATTTGGTATCCTACCGTTTTGGGGCACCAGAAAACCACTGTGCTAGGTCACATGTTCGAGAAAGTTCGATTAGTGGGCCATTTTGGGTCACCATAGGTCAAGTTAATTTTATCTAAAAAAAGGCTCTAACGATTTTGATTAAATTTTGTATCCTACGAGTTTCGGGCATGATCATTGGGCTAGGTCACATGTCCGAGAAAATTCGATTAAGTTGGTCATTTTTGGGTCACTGTGGGTCATGCTAATTTTATCTATAAAACGGATCAGACTATTTAGACTCAATTTTGCATCTTATGGTTTTCGGGCACGAGAAGACTGTTGGGCTAGGTCACATGTTAGAGAAAATTCGATTAGTGGTTCATTTTGGACATGGGTCATTATGGGTGAAGCTATTTTTATCTTAAAAATGCCTCAGATTATTTAGACCAAATTTTGCATCCAATGGTTTTCCGTCACGAGAAGACTGTTGGACTAGGTCACATGTTCGAAAAAATTCGATTAGTGGGTAATTTTGGTCATGGGTCATTATGGGTCAAGCTATTTTTATCTTAAAAATGGCTCAGAGGATTTGAACTAAATTTAGTACCCTACAGTTTTCGGGCACGAGAAGACTGTTGGGCTAGGTCACATGTTCCAGAAAATTGGATTAGTGGGTCATTTTGGTTACGGGTCAGCATATTTGATCCCAAAGCTAATTTTGACCGAGCATAGCTCGGCCTTCCCTGCTCGTATACATATTTATATGTTCAAACTGCTGAATGAAAGGTTACAAAATAAGTTTTATGGTTTCATATTAGGTATAAAAATTTATATTATATGAATTTCGCATTACAGAGCAAAATTAATAATTCGTCTATCGTTTATTTTCTGTTAAAATTTCAGTTATTGTACTGTAAAGAAAAAACTAATATTTCTGAATTTACAAAAATACAAATTACTACTACGCTACAAAAATATACAATAACATTTTCCAAGTTACCCTTGATTCCAAAAAACGTTCTTTATTTATAGAAAACTCAGAAACAAATTAGATATTTTAAACTTATAGAAGCATTATTAAAAACGAAGTTTCTTTTGCTGACCGTAATTATTGAAAAAGTTGCCGAGCAGTTTTTATAATAATTGATTATTATTTTAAAGATTTCTCTTTTTGCTATTCCCGTGGAAGTACATTTTTACGACTTATCGTAGGTTTCCTAAGTAACTCTTTTTATCGCCCAAAGTTGTTATTAAGGCAACACAAGTAGCCTCACATTCGGGAGCTTTTTTTTTATTATTCCATGCGAGGAAGACACAAGATTTGTTTTGAAAAACCGATTGCAGTAGCGAGATATGTAAAGTATTCCCAGGAAAGAGTAGTGTTATTTTATGCAGTGATTTATTCATGGAGTGCTACGGGGAGGGAGGGACATTCATCTTCCTGAGTATTAAGATCTCTTTATTTCCGGAATATTTGGGATTTTATGTTATTTAAGGCTATTATCCCGGGTCTGGGCCAGGCCGGGGTGGGTCAGATAGAAGACAATAATTTGTTCAATGTCGTAATAGACCAAGGTTGAAAATGTGAGCAACTAATTTTGCTAGTCTCCATTGATTCTCAATGCAATGTAATGGGGCTTATTAACTTTATCTTCAAATATCTCAGGATAATGTTTTATGAACTTGGTCCACTTTGATCCTGAACGTCCAATATATCAACGTTTCATTAATTTTCTATTTAAATAAACTAATAATATTAAATAAACATGTTGCTTTCATAGATGCTGACAGACATTCAAAAGTACACATTTTTATTATTTATAAAATTATAATTTAACAAACAAAAAATTTTGAAATAAATGTTATTAATAAACCAGTATAAAATTTATTTTATGCGACAGCGTTTCTGTTAAAATGAACAAAGTTGTTTTAAACCTTTCAAATTTGTGACTGCTTAATTATATGATAAACAACTCTCAAGTGAAAACCTTTTAATCTTGCTGTCATATGCCAGTTTAAAAATTTAATGTGTCGCGAAGTTCTTATTTATGAGGTGCTGAAATTTTTATTATTCGTTGATTATTCGTTATTTTATTTCAAGTAGTTAGATGTAACTTCTTTCAATTTGTATTTAAATTACGCGAGTAATAGTTGGGAAATGAATATTGGATATTATGTTTATTCTGATTTAGTTAAAAGAAGCAACATTTTTAGTTTATCAATAATTATATTTTGTATTTTGTAAATATGTTAAATTTTGTTTTAAATGAGCTTAAAGTATTAAATGAATAGTTAATAGTTGAAGTTATGCATTTATGAATTATATAAATATCGGTATGGCAGAACGGGACACCAGCCTATAGCAACAAGGATAAACGCAAACTGCTTAGCAGCAGTCTTACACAGCAGAAAATTGTCAGTGTTAGTTTTTGTCATGTGAGAATTGTAGCTTGCTCAACAGAATCTCTCTATAAAAATTTAGCAAACTCAACTATTGTTATGTTATAAATTGAGAAGTGCACGTGTTGTGCGATACACACATCTCTGTCAGGTCCTATGCTACACATTGGATTCAGTCTTCAGATAAAAAGTTGTCGTAAAAATGCTTAATATTTTGTACTTGTAAATAATTTCTGTATATTATAAGCAAGAATACTCTTTAACCCATTTATGCCTAGCGTCGATGCTTTAGTAAAATGGGGAAAAGTGCACACTAGGCATAAATGGGTTAATTTAATGAAAATCAGCAAATTCTCCTCATTGAATATCCTCAATTCTTATTGCTGTCTGATAAAACAACAGTAACATAAATGTGTTATTGCTATTTTTACATTATCTACTGAAAATAAATAAATGAAGCTACAATATATTTTTTAAGTAAATTTATTTATGCATTTAAATCGACTCAGTTTGTACAAAATGATCTGTATTTTCCCTTTCATTAAATTTGCTTATTCCATTAGTATAGTTAGTAATATCAAATAATCTGAGAAAAATAAAAATACAGTATTTCAATATGCACAAATTCAGTCTTATATAAAATTTACTAGATTTAAATGGGATAGAAAAGAAGTAGAAATGTTTAATTGAAAGATAATACCGGAAGCATTTCTTAATATCAAACGTGAGATATGATTGTATGCAAAATATGTTATATTACGTCATTTTACAAATTGCGTAATTAAAAAATATATATATAGTTAAATAAATTTTAATTATGGAAAATGTACGGTGCCAAAGCCAGCGAGGCCTACAACTCTCTTTTCCCTTGGATTGATTTTCATTGGAAAGTATAAAATCATACAAATTGGAGGTTCGTTTGCAACAATAGACCGGAGTGTGTGTATAATGATTGGTGTACGCTGCGGAGGACAGTGGTTCCCCCAAATTTAGGTTAGTTTAGATAGATTTTTTTTAATGTAAAATCATATTAATTCTAGGATGTACGTTGCCGCAGGGAGGGGTCTTCAACATAAGGTTCGTTAGCAAAGATTTTCGTTTAAAAATATAAAATCATTTAACAATGATTTTAAGCATATTTATGGTGTAAAAAGCTGGCCGGGAAACTCAGCTCCGTGCGGCTTTTTCAGAAAGCCTCACGTTTTAACACCTTGGCGCGAGTGCAATGGTTGGCGTGGTGCTGAATCTAACGCTACGTACAGAATATCTAACCCTTCTTGTTTGTGACGTCATAAGTATCCTAACAAGCAGCAACTCTATTCTTCTGTGAAAGCCAAAGAGAGGGTTGTTTTTCACCGAAATACTATCAAGTGGAGAATATAGTATGAGAAAATGTTATTTTACGGTGATTAAATGCTATTGACTTCAGAATATATATAATTCAAGCATAAAAAAGTTTCTTTTTTAATCCAGTTTAGTAATATTCTTTTACACACACGCAGGGGTTATTTCGTCCGCCGCCATTTCACATTCAAGTTCAGATCAAAACAAAACACATGGACAACGATTGGCAATAGGGTTGGGTTGGGTTGATTGTTGTCGGCCAATTATCTGCACTTGGGATATAGGCCCGGGGGGAGTGCCCTTCGTGGGGGTCTTTCTAAGGGAACCTAACCCGTATTTACGCATGGATAAATCCACGGCTCGAAGAAAACCACGAAAACTCCGAACGATTAGGCCGACGGGCGCGATTGGGAACGATTGGCAATAGAGTTGGTTTCTTATGTTACGTCAATTCGCCAAGTTGGTGCTGAAAACGTGAGACTTTCTGAAAAAGCCTCCAGGCGGGTCAACTAGTTTCACATAAGGCTTCAAAATATACTTTGTTAGTTTCAATTTGGTTATTATAAAATAAATTATCGAAGCGTCAGTGGAAATTTAATGTGGAGAGGCGATTTTATTCTAGTGTCAGTTTGGATTTGTATAAGTATTAGTGAAGTTAGTAGTCTGTTAAAAATCTGCTGTCATTGAACCGTTTTATAGAAAACGATTACATAACCGTCTCTTTATTTTGACCAATCACAACGTTTAAAATTATGGTCAGGTAACAGTATTTATAAAGCGGTTGAATGACTGTACATGCCGCAGATTTTTAACAGTGTACACAACACATTTAAGTGGTACACTTTTCAACATAGAATGACGCTTTGCACAGTTTAGGTGGCATAAATGAGAATAAATTTAAGAAGGGGAGGCACTGAAAATTTCGTTCAGGATAGCAGCTACATTTCAAAGAGATGTTCTGAAGATAAACGTTGTCAATTCACATCGTGGTTGTTGTTATTTTCATGTTTTTTACACATGGAAAACGATTACAATGTCCAAATACACATCAGACACCAAAATAAAGCGAAATATTATAATTGTATTAAAATTCCTACAAAAGTTCAAAATGAAATCATAACAAGAAATGTTTTTTGTTTTATTTTGGATTTTAATATTTTTATATGCACTTTGTGTCCGTATGCAAGTCATAGCAATGGTTTTTCACAAACATTTGCAATATATATATTTCCCTGTGCTTGCATTTTTTGTGAGATCTCTGCAGGCTTTCCAAACTGCTGGCTGTATGAATTACTGTGCAGCTGTATTTTAACCTTGTTCTGTTCACACCCTGTGATTTGGAGTTGATACATCAAAATAAAGTGAAATATTATAATTTCACTACAAATTCTTATAACATTTGAAAATGAAATCATAACAACAAAAGATTTTTGATTTAGTTTGGATTTTGATATTTTTAACAGCACTTTGTGTCCACATGCAAGTTATAGCAGCGGTATTTTGGAAACATGTCCATGACATATATATCTCTGTGGATGCACATTTCGGGAGATCTCTGCGGGTTTGCCAAACTGCTGGCTGTATGAATTACTGTGCAGCTGTATCTTAACCTTGTTCTGTTCACACCCTGTGATTTGGAGTTTGTACACGAATGATGACGCAGTCTGCCTCACACCATACATACATACATTAGTATATAGAATGAACAGTTACATGGCAATAAAGTTGTAAATTGAAGTGCCAAAAGCCAAAATTGAATGTTAGTAAAGGAATTTCTCGCAGAGGGATGACAGTTTGCATTGATCACTTCCGTCTTCAAGCTCTGTACAACGCAGATACTTTTTGGAATTTTTTTTAAATTGACGTGATAGTCAGGGTAGTTTTTGCTGATCAAGCTGTAGCAATTACTGAGTTTTCATCTACTCTTGCACTCCCCAGAAGACTGTATTCTCCAATAATTGGTACACCTGTCTTTTCAACAAGTATTGGTACAAACATGATGACATGTGTGATTTCTGCATAATGCTGAGGCTTAAGGCTAATTGAAAGGGGCCAGATTTTTTTCAGTATATAATGGTTCGTCAAAGCATATGGCAAGATTTCAAAGCAGGATTTCTACGCTTCAGAATAATGATGTTACCTCTCACACCATTAGGTGCATAGCACATTATGAAAACTGCTGAGGGCTCTTCTTTAAAAACTGGCAATAAAAAAGTAACTGCTTCATAAATATTTCAAATACAACTGCTGGAATGAAATGCTGCCCACGAACGATTGCAATCCTCTTAAGTGTAATCGTCATGGTGTACTTTAACAAATCTTTTTTATTGTGAAAATTATATTTAATATGAGGTAAAACAAGTTCTCACTGAGAATGATGCATTGGGAAATTTGCAAATTGTTTGTATGGAAGGATAGCTGGTTTAACAATGGAAACTTATTAGTGAGTTCAGGTACTGCGTGTAAAAGAGTCTTCAAATCCACGAGGATTTGTAGAACTTGTCATATGAAAAACATAGATGTTCGATCCATTTAACGATCCATCGAGGTGATGCTGCTGTCATTATGAACAGTATTATCTTACGCCGCAGTGCAAGGTTTGAAGGACATGCGATGTTTTCCTCGGCTACATGATTCGCAATTAATTAGTTCAAATTTGACGTTACTTCATATATTCTATTTTTTGACACAGATATTCCAAGATTATATAAGGAATAAATAATTTACTTATATTTTGAGTGTTCCAAAAATTACATAGATGTTCGATCCATTTAACGATCCATCGAGGTGATGCTGCTGTCATTATGAACAGTATTATCTTACGCCGCAGTGCAAGGTTTGAAGGACATGCGATGTTTTCCTCGGCTACATGATTCGCAATTAATTAGTTCAAGTTTGACGTTACTTCATATATTCTATTTTTTGACACAGATATTCCAAGATTATATAAGGAATAAATAATTTACTTATATTTTGAGTGTTCCAAAAATTGTAATCTAACGTAGAGTGATAAAGGAAAATCGTCATGTTTCTTTTGATTGCGTACAATGCATGGTGTTTTTTCACCGTACAGATTGGCATTTATTTTCTAAGCTTATGGTTTTAGGTTCAGACATATTGGAACTGGCCTTACTGCCGTTCACAATCGTGTCGAATATAAAGCCCCCAGATCTTTTTTTCTCTATAAATTGCCAGATTGCAACATTTACTGTAATTTCTAAAAGAGGGTAAAGCTTTTTATCAGAAAATTCAGGCTATTACATCAGCAAGCATGCTGCACGAAAGATTCAAAATTTCAATGAGAAGTTTTCATAATATTTTGGCCACTCAATGTATTTTTTAATAAAAAATGTAATGTATTGAAAATATCAATTGTGTAAAATCGATTACGATTTTCTATCTCTTTAAAAGCAATTTCCACAACAGTGGAAAATTGTAAAAGATATAGCAAAGCACTTACAAAAAAAATATATATATATACACAAAGAATCGCAGGCTCAATTTTCAGATAAGTAGTATTGTTTCAGATTATTAAATTGATCATCCTTGGAAACAAAGATTGCAAAGAAAGAATTAATGGATTAATTTGAATAAGATTAATCAGTTGATTGATCAGTCATATCGATTTATTGTTATGTTTTATTGCTCTTCATAACTTACACTCCTATATATGCTAGGGAATCGAACCCGGGCTTCCCGGGATAGAGAATATAGGTGGAAACCGCTTACTTTTTATTGAAAACGCTAATAGATTTTTTTTTTACATTTTATAATTATTTTGGATTATCACCCTGAAAACAACAAAGAGCATTTTTATATGAAATGTATCAATTATATATTCAAATAAAATTTTAAATATATTTGTGATAACCCTTAAAAAACCTTCCATCGTGTTTCTCCTCGTTCGTACCTTTTTTTAATTTTAAAGCTCGATATTTTGCGAAACACCATTATTTTGTTCTTATACTTCCGTTTTAGACAGGAATGCAGCTATTTTCTTCACAATAAACCAGTTTATTACGAACAGTACGTCACAACAAAAAAAAACATTGAAGAACACACATAGATATATAAAGAATACCAGTATCAGCAGCAGTTAACTATATTACTCTTTCTACTAACATAATTGTACTCATTTTCATAACTACGTGCCAACGCACACACATCCGAATCCTTTGGAATCCCGCCAAACACTCCTATCACTTTGGCATCCTGCCAAACACTCTTCCCGTCTCTCTTACTCAGTAGTCGAAAAGGAAAAAAAAGGGTTGCCATAAACTCCGACGTCACCGGGCATGACACCCCCCACCTAAGATTGTGAAAGGGGTGTGCCACTATTGCAATCTGAAATCCAGACTGGCGACGTCGCTACACTTCATCCTCTACAATTAAACTACTAATGAATAATGAGGAACTCAATATACATATAAAGAAATACAAAACAATACTTATAACACCTCTGGAACGTCTCCGGAAACTCCTGCTAGCTACTGCAATATAAAAATACAATTAATGTTTCATAATACATAATACTAAATGCAAATAACAAATAAAATACAAAATACAAGTTAATATGAACTTCAGTTACAGCTGCAGCATAAACAATTTTTTTTAAACAGTCATTAAATGTTCACCAAAAGTCTATAGTCAATTTTATTAGTCTGTTGTCTCCAGTCTAGACAATGCATCAGCATTCGTCAACTTTGTACCAGGACAGTGTGAAATATTGATGTCAAATTTCTGCAACGCTAATGCCCATCTCTGCAGTTTGGAAGATTGGGGAGCATTTTTGGTGATGAAAGTCAATGGGTTGTGATCAGTGATAAGTTCTACTGGCGAACCAAAAATCCAAGTTTCGAACTTCTTCAGACTCCAGATAACCGCATAGGCCTCCCGTTCAATGGTCGGCAAAGCCTGTTGAGTTTTGGTGAGCTTTTGACTGGCATAACTGACTGGATATAGTCTCTCATCTTTCTGTTGAGATAGACATGCACCGATGCCTATTGCAGATGCATCACATTGTATGGTGAAAGGTAACCCTATAACTGGTGTATAAAGGCTAGGTGCCTCAAGGAGACCCCTCTTTAGCTCGTTGAATGCTTTATCATGTTCCACCAACCAGCACAATTTCTCAGAACTGATCTTTTTAGTAAGTTCTGTAAATGGGTATGCTGTTTCAGCATACTTAGGCAGGTAATCGCGGTAGTAATTACACAATCCGAGGACACTCTTAAGTGGTTTTTTAGTCTGTGGAACGGTTAATTTTCGAATGGCTTCAACTTTGTCAGGGTCGGTTCGATGGCTGCCGGACCCGATGACATGTCCTAAATACTTAATCTGGTTTTTCGCAAAGTCACACTTCTTCAGGTTGACTGAGAACCTTAATTTTCGCAGTTTAGAAAATATCGTGTCAAGATGCGTCATATGTTCTGACCATGTTTCCGAAAAAACAGCGATATCGTCGATGTACGCTCTAGCAAAGTTCTTGTATTTGGAAAGCGCTTTATTTAATTCTCTCTGAAAGGTCGCAGCTGCATTCCGGAGCCCAAAGGCCACTTTGAAGCGATATTGAGCCCTGTGAGTCTTAAAACATGCTAACCTCTGGCTTTCTGCTTCCAGTGGTATGACCCAATATCCCTTTAAAATGTCGATTGTAGTTATTACATTGGCCCTGCCAATATTAAACAAGAGATCCGTTGCGTTTTCCATCGGGAAATCGTCGGTTTTTGTGATTGCGTTCAAAGCTCTAAAATCTACACACAGTCGGAGGGCCCCATCCTTCTTCATCACGCACACTACCGGGTGTGTCGCCTTCGCATCACTCTCTTCGATCAGTCCTAACTCTAGCGTTTATTCGATTTGTTTATCTACTTGTGGCTTCAACGCCTCTGGGAGGATGATGAGGTCTTTTTCATTTCTGCGCCGCTTAATCTAATTTTGTGCTCTCCTACCTTAGCTATTTGTACCTTTTTAGGTGCGTTCGTAATTATATAAATACGTAGCACCTATAGTCGTCGTTTGGTCCGTCCGTCTGTCCGTCCGTCTGTCTGTCTGTCTGTCTGTCCGTCTGTCTGTCTGTCCGCATATAACAACGCAAAAACTACCCAACCAAATGGTTTGCAATTTAAAATATATTATCTTTGCAGAATTTTGTCGAGACATTTCAAATTTTATTAAAATCGAATCAAAACTTTAGGAGATATTAATAAAAATATTTATTAAGAAATTTGATTTTTTTTTAAAATCGGTGCTTTTTTGTTATAGGAGCTTCCGAAGTTTAATCGTCAAGCGACCGAGATACTTATTTTATGACAGAAATTAATCTGCAGACGATATAATTCATTTCACAGAATTAAAAATCATTAAGATCTGAATATTTATATAACTAGCTGATACATATATATCTGAATATTTATATAACTAGTTAAGATATTTGTATGAACAGTGTCATAAAATATATACTTAACTAGCTGTTTAACCCGTTCTACGCACGGGATATCATGAATTTAATTCTAAAACGTGCGTACGAACGCATCTCGTTTGTAACGTTTGACGTACAATTTCCAACTTGTTTGAAAATAAATCTTTATATTGGTATAATAAATCTAATATCTCTTTTCTTTCTACATTTCCTAAATGCTTCAAATCTACTTCCTCTATGTTAAACAAGTTGGGATTATCATTGGGAGTAGGATGGACTTCTCCTAATTCTTCTTCATTTTCAAAGATTACTCCCACCGCCTGTACCCTAGGAGTAAATTTTCTTATCTTATTTACGTGGATATTCCTAACATTCCCATTTATTAATTTTACTGTGTAATAATCAGGCTTACAGCGTGCTACAATTTCGGCTGGTCCCGTCCACCTAGCATAAAGTTTGTTCGTGGAATCCGGGATTAATAGATATACCTGGTCCCCTGGTCTAAATTCCTTGTAAATTGCTCTCCGATTAGCGTACTTCGCATACGAGCCTTGTTTAAATTCCGCTACTATTGCCGCTTGCTCCGCCGCCCTTTCTAAATTAATTTTTAACTCCTTAAGATATTCTGTTGCGCTCTTTCCAAGATTTATGGGTGGTGGGATTTCTCCTGACCATGTAGATTTTAATACTGCTAATGGCCCCCTCGCCTCCCTTCCGTGCAGTAATTTGAATGGTGATACTCCCGTGGTACTATTCGGAATTTCTCTATAGGCAAATAATAAATAAAGGATGTGTTTATCCCAATTTTTGAATCACTCCGAATTATATGATGTAACATGCGTTTCAGAACCTGATTATATCGCTCCACTAATCCCGAGCTTTGTGGATGCCCTGGCGTCGCAAATCTAGGAGCCTCCCCTAGCCTAGCATAAAACTCCTGTATTAAACCCGAAAAAAAATATTTCTACCCTGGTCATTTGCTATTCCGCGGGGTATACTTGTTCGCATAAATATTTCTAATAATGCATCGCACGTAGCTTTAGCCGTAATTGTTCTTAACGGGACCGCCTCCGGCCACCGCGAATGCTGATCCACTAAGGTAAGTACATATTGATGTCTACGCGCTGAAGGGGGTTCAATTTTTCCAATTATGTCAATATTTACAACGTCGAACGGAAGTTCCGGTCTCTCAATTGGGACAATGGGTATCTGATCGATAGCCCTCTCTCTACTCCGTAACTGACAGTCTTTACAAGATTTACAATAATTCTCTACATCCCGTGACATATTCGGCCAATAAAATGAATAACGAATTCTTTCTTTTGTTTTTTTCATACCGAGATGATTAGCGAAAATTGATTCATGCGCAATTTTTAAAATTTCCTCCCTCCTCACCTTTGGTACAACCAATTGCATAACACAATCCCCCGTGACTCTTTCTTTATGATAAAGCAAATTATCTAACTATAATGAGCCCGTTTTTACCTTTTTCCGCGTCTTTGAAAGCGACCTGTAACGTTTCGCAACTCTTCTGTTGTTTCCTGTATATACTCGCGTCCGACCATTCAAATCTCCATTATTATATTTCCTTTCAATACAACTAATCATTAATTCTCTCTCCGCGCTTTGATTTTCACCTCGCCAGCATAAATTTTCAATATTTATATCATCCCCCTCCATTTGGTCGTCTTCCCCCTTTTGCCTTTCGATTTCATTACCCTTTTCCGATTGCGTATCATTTACTGGTGCCAAAGAATCTTTCTGTCTGAGCCTCTCCTCCCCTCCCTCGTTACTAGCTAACCGTAATATTGCATGAACTGCCGGTGTTATAATACATGTCCCATATAATTTATCCGTAACGGCAAACAGTACGTCTACATTGTTATTAAATATGCAATTTGACTCTCCGGATTTTAAAGCAACTGGTAATGTTACAAGATTAAAAATTATTCTTTCTCCAAAAGCCGATATTAACTGAATTTTTGAATTTTCATTATTTCTAAATGAATCCGGTAATTGGTTAGAATACATTACAGGTATTTCTGCCGCGCTATCTAAGATACATTTGATTTCTTTCCCCCTATCCACAAATGTTCAAATTGAAGAGGTTGCGTACTTATTGGCTCGCTTCCAAAACAGAGTGTTTCAACCATGGCAATTATTTTATCACCCTGCTTATTTTTTCCGACAAAAGAATCTTTTTTTGTTTGATTTTGCAAACTTCCAATTTTATCTCTTTCTCTATTATTCGAACAAAACCGCAAATGCGTCGTCTGTTTACAAAGTCTACATTCTTTTGATGTGTTTAATTTTCTTTAGCTACAAAAATTAAAATTATTTCTGACATGGGGTGGTACATGTTTTCCATTATTGTAATTTACAGTTCCCGATTCGTCGTGACTACGGGGTTTTACCGGTTTATCATATAATTCCGAAAATGTTCTGCCCTTTGAAGTGAACCAATTATCGCATAATTCAGAATTGGTCGTGGTTTTAACCAATTATCTAATTGTTTTATCCTGACATAACTTCGCGTCTCCGAATCTAGTGAACTTAATAATCTGTCGCTGACAATTAACTCATTAAGCGTGTCAAAATCATTTACTTTTCTCAGTTCACAATAGAAATCTCAACTGGCTCTGAGCCTACTTGCGAATTGCATATGATTCTCATTTCTCGATCTTTTCGCAAAGAGAAAGTTTTCAAGGCATGCCTCTGGTGTGGGTTGAAATTCTTTTAAGATTAACGCTTTGACCTTTTGGTAATCTTTCATTTCTTCAGTGTTCGCGTACACTAACAAATGCGCTGCTCGTTCCCCTACTAAATTAAACAAAATCTCAACCTTTAATTCCTCTGCGACATTTTTAATTTCGAATACTTTCTCGAGCGAAGTAAAAAATAAATTCCACGAATCGGGCCTGCTAGGGACTGTAATAGTCAAAGTTTTGACGCTTTTGATTAGTGCCTCTAACGAATTAGGTTTAGGTCCATCCACCCTTGTATCAGAATTTCTATACTCGTTTTGCATTTTCGCCATCTCTATCTGCGCTTTAACTAATTCCAGCTTAGTTTTTTCAATTTCTAATTTAGTATCTTGTTCTGACTTCGACTTTTCTTTGTCAAGTTTCGCAACTTCTGCGTCATGCTTTTCTCTTTCTATGCGGTCTGACACCGTTGTATTTAAAAATTCTTTTATAAATTCACAATCTTTTGCATACTGTTCGCTTTGCTCAATTAATGCTTTCAAATCTATTATCCTGTGGTCACTTTCTACTTTTATGCCCAATTCTGTGGCAACAACAACTAGATCTTCTTTTCTTAGCCCTTTAATATTAAACATTTTACTTTTTACTCTTAACACTTATTTACTAATACTCTAAATATCTCGTATGAAATAACTCTCATAATACTAAATTTAACATATTGTTTTCAATCATAAAATATTTCTCAAATATGATTCTATTCAAGTTCTTTTTATTTACTTCATGAAGAAACATAAAGAAACATGCGACTTACTTCATTCAGAAATCCAAGCTCAGATTCGAGATAGAAGAGCGTGTGATAACCCTTTAAAAAATATTCCTTCGTGTTTCTCCTCGTTCGTACCTTTTTTTAATTTTAAAGCTCGATATTTTGCGAAACACCATTTTGTTCTTATACTTCCGTTTTACATGGGAATGAAGCTATTTTCTTCACAATAAACCAGTTTATTACGAACAGTACGTCACAACAAAAAAAACATTGAAGAACACACATAGATATATAAAGAATACCAGTAGCAGTAGCAGTTAACTATATTACTCTTTCTACTAACATAATTGTGCTTATTTTCATAACTACGTGCCAACGCAGACACATCCGAATCCTTTGGTCTCCCGCCAAACACTCCTATCACTTTGGCCTCCCGCCAAACACTCTTCCCGTCTCTCTTACTCAGTAGTCGAAAAGGAAAAGAAAAGGTTGGCATAAACTCCGACGTCACCAGGCATGACAATATTAAAAGCAGTAATTTCGTATTGGCCACGTGCCGGAAGTTAATAACCGAAAAGATAGCTAAAACTTTCGTTATCTACAGCAGTTTGTTTTTTTATTCTGATGATTTCAGCGGTTTTAAGAGCTTATTTCGAATACATGTCTGTTAAATTTGTGCTTTATTTATACTATTTTATTTATTGCTTAATGAAGTTTTAATTTCGTTATGGAATATTAGCTGGAAGCAAATGCTGAACTATTCATATTGTTTAAATTGCAAATGGAGTAATATTTTGTAATCGTCTGCAAGCGACAGCGATAAATTAAAAAAAAATCATGATTGAAATTTAATTTAAGTGCTATCATAAATGAGTAAATTTCGATACAGTTTTCAAATAAATTGCATTTTAAAGTAGATTTTTCCCCTATATAACGGTGAAAAATTTTTTAAAATGCGATGTTTAGAAATTAAAAAAAATAAATAAAAATCAGTAACAAAAATAGCAAATCCCAAATTTCAGCGTAAAGTGCTGTCATTCGCAAAATGCCGTCAGCGTTACGCACGGACACGTTTGTCCTTTATAATATAGATATATATGTTTTAATAAAACCAGTTTTAGAAATCTTTATGGATTTCCATTTGATAAAGTTTTAATTAAATGCAGCATTTCAATGCCACATTTTCCGTCAAATATACTCATTATTATTGTGCAAATTTATTGGAAATTGTAACACTATAAATAAGCTTCCTAAGCGAAGATAATTCAGACAAAGAATGCATGTCTTTTAATCAGAATGCTATTTCAAAATTCTCTGAAATATTTAATTGAATTGAATTCTCTAAAATATCGAATGTCTGATATGGGATATTATCAAAGAATACACATATGTGTTACCGTATCGAAAGGGCTAAATTGTATACGGGAAATTTCTCGTCTTTAAATTATTGAACGAAATTTATATTCAATATAGGAATGAAAATTCTGAAATATTTTGATAGTAAATATTTAAATTGTATTCATTCAACATCTCTACCCAGTGGAAAAGTTTTCAATTATATTATGCAAATTTTAATATATGTGTGCTTTAGCAATTAGTATTACTCAATTTTAGCATTATAATCATTTTCGTATTTATAACATTTTACATTCGATGAGCGAATTATTAATTAAAGATTATATTTCTATTAGAGTAAGTTTTAATCAAAAATGCACTTTAATGAATTTTAATAAAATAGCTTTAATTTTTATGCGTGCGAGTCTCGGAAAAAGAGGCATATGTCGGGTCATTAATACGTCGTCTAATGTCGATTGCTAATGAATGATATATTCAAAGATTTAATTGATATTAAAATTTTAATTCTGGAATTTTAAAATCTAGTGTATTAAAACCTGATTGTATGTGTAATTTTATCCCGCATTTACTTTTTCACATTCAATCCTACCAGAATATGAAAATTATGTTGAAATAAACATTAGGTTTTCTTATTTATGGAAGGACGATGTGATGTTTCACTGATCTAGGCTAAATCGAAAACTGGTAATTGAATCACAGCTAGTTCGTGCCTGAGAAATTACTGTGTATGAGGACTGATCGTACGACAGCGTAAAGTAACACTTAATAGAATACCGAAAATAAAAGAAAATACTTTATAAAAATAAAATATAGTACTACACAACTTGACAATTGCTAAGGAACAGATACATGTTTTATCATAACTAATGATAGACATCGTTTAAAGAAATGAAACGTACTACATATGTAATACAACGTCCTTATGTATCTTTATTATGCAAAATGATACATATCACATAGCAAAGCAAGGTGCGCAAAAGTTCAAAATAGGCTTCTTACAGCATTTTTCAACACTTACGCAAAATGCTCGTTCTGCCCACAAAATGAAAGTCGGTAATTATAAGATATGACCTCCACCGACACTCATGCACATTTTGCATCGTTTTTGCAGAGTTTGAGAAGTTCTGTCCCATTTGTTTCACAGGGAGATTTTCATTTCCTGCATGGTTCAAGGAGAATTCTGTTTTTGTGTAATATGTCTATCGAGTGCATAGCAGGCGTGCTGTATAAGATTTAAGTCTGGAGAGTATGCAAGACATGCCATACGCTCAATATAGGCTCCTGCTAGTGTTAGGGACACTTCAGATGTCTTATGTCGACGCGCATTGTTATCAATGAACAGAAATTTCAGACTAACTTCACCGTGGGAAAGATGGATATAATCCTGGAGAACGCCTGTTCAATACCATTGCAATGTCACTGTACCTTTTTTAAATTTGTGAAGCCGAATTCTTCCATTATGCCTGATACCCGTTCCCACAGCCACTCTTTAGTCATAGTTATCAGTTTCCTGGACATTCTGATGATGGGAATGAAATCACCTCTGTTTCCACACCATGTCTTGCCCAGAATCATTGTTTAAAGTGTAGCCGGATTCATTTTAGAATATAATTCTGTATCACTGTTTTTCTGATCCAAACAAATATGCTCCTTAAAGTAAGCTTTCCCTGTGGTCATGTGCTCATAGTGGAATGCATGTAGCAAGCTTCTGTGCCTATAAGCCAACATTATTTAATCACTGAGAAATGGACCTCGCAAATAACCACGTTCAAGATATCTCACGCTATCTGTCCTGGAGTATCATTTAAGTTTCTCTTGACCACCCGGCAGACATATCGAAGCTCTGTAGGTGTGATGTTCCTACCATGGCTTCCACAATGCCTTCTCATAGCATTTCCACATCCAGAGGTCTTTTTAAACTACAAGATTACACTCTTCGGCGTGTTCCCTTGGTTTGGTAACTTTATTAACACTTTCCCTACATTGACACATGCAACCACTCGAGCATGATCCTGTTACAGATATTTAACAGTCAATACATGTCGTCCCAAAACAAAATTTACAGCTCTGTTTTCAGAAACCAACAGTGTGACTGTTCCCTCAAATATTACTATTTGCAATTTCAAAGAAGGAAACTATGTGGATGTCTTTAATAAAGACATGAGACCGTACCATACAATGTCCTCTACCGTTGTTTCTCTGTGATTACGCGGCTTAATGAAACAAAATTTTCCACAAATTCGTTTTTCCTTAGCATTTGTCAAGCAGTGCACAATAAAAGTTCATTGCTAAAGTATTCCTTTCATTGCGAATATTGATGGACGCCTATATAATGAACGATAAAACCTAGCCAGATTACTGAATATTGTTGGGAAGGTCGCCTTATTATAAAACAGCCAATCGGAAAATTGGTAAAGTGACATTCGTCAAAGTGCGGTTTAGTGAGGTTTGGGGCGTTTAATAATCAATGACTGAGCCGTCATCAAGCTGATTTATATCTCTCGGCGGCTCTCCGTTCTCAAACATTTGAAAAATTCGTTACTTCCAATATGACGTCAGATTTTCTTTTTAATTCGCTAATGACATGATATTAATCTGCTTTGTGTACAAACACATACTCATACTCCTTGTATTATTGAGAAATCTTTGAAAATTTCCGTTTTATTACCACTATGACATCAATCAATTTTATTACACGTATATATAGTTAAAATCTGAAAGCAATCTTCAGATGCAAAGGCTGAAATCATATATGATATTTTATGAAATTAACTCATGCATTAATTTCCCGAATTCAATGGATTTTCGATGAATTTTCTGAAAAGTTATTCATATAACTGTAATGTATTCTGTTCATTCAAGACCGGTCCGTTTGAAGTTTCGTTTTATCATTATAAACAAACTTTGAACTATGGAATGCTGGTCATCATTCAATACAATTAATTCACATGTGTATGTCCTCGCAAATATAGATAAACTATAATTTCTACATTTATTTGTAATAAATACCATGTAGGCTAAAATATCATAAGTATGATTCATCAGTCTCTAGTATATCTCTAGGCATTTCTATACAAGATAAATTCTCTAATTTTTCAATGTTTCCCCATGATTGTTCTACAATATCATGTTACTCTACTGTGATAATCTGTGATTTATTCTTCAAAATGGAAATTAAATATCTAAAAAGTTGCTATTGTTTCCTGTCTTCAACCCATAACTTGATCATTAAAACTACCAACAATCAACACTTATTAAATTTTTTTAAATAATTAATGCATGTATTATAAATATGAATCTTCAGAAGCATAATAATATAATATTTACATGAGTGAAATGTTTAATATTTGTTTTTGTCGGGTATAAAGTTGTGTCAATCACTGTTTTGGTCACCAAAATCCCGGTGTATGAATTTCCACATATTTCCACCAGACCGCATTATGCAGTCATTTTCAGTGTTGTTTCCAGTAGGAGACCACATGTTGTTCTTCATAATTCGCCATCGCCATTTTTTTTAATGAAGATTTCCTGGAATGATAAGAATGGAGGAGAAGGTCAGCGTACCTTTATTAACCGTCACTAGTGTCCCAATTGTTAATTTAAATATTGATATGTATAGATTAACCAATTTATAGTCATTTAATTGTAGATTTGATATGTCTTTGAAAATAGCGAGTATTGTTAACTTCTGGAATGTGGGTTGCCATAGTTTGGATAAAAACTGTGCATTAGCATTGTGCGCCTTTCACGCCTGTTATGTATAAAGGCATTCTACTTCTTCGGTAGCTTTGCAGACGTAACACCATCTATGAGTGCTTTTTTTAAATACATTTTTTATCTGCTTAAACGAAACTTTCAATCATAAAAAGCATTTTCGTCCAAACCGCACTCTCGTACGCCAATGCTTGATCTTTTACTGAATTTTAAAATGTATCAAGGACTTTTGGGACATACTTTACGTGTATAAGAGCCTTTGTTCAGACAGATTTATCAACGCACTGTTGAAGCTAGAAAATTGAAATCTTTGGTTTATATTTGTAACCCATAATATAAATCTAATACGAAAGGATTTTTTAAAATTCAAAATTTCAAGGAGGTTAAAAGGGATATCAGAAGTGTTAGGTCATTTTGTCATATCTCAGTGGAAATTTTAGGCAGAAGAATGATATAAATCAAAACAAATCTACTAAAAAAAGTGTTAAAGAGGAATTTTCGTGATTTTCGAAATTCAACTCCTAAGGCGGTGAAAGAGAATGTTGAAGAAAAAAAAAAGTGGGTAAGTGTGATCGAAGATCGCTCAAAGGGTTTCGTTTAATATTCCTTTCAAAACACTTTATTCTGTCTTTAATAAATCCAAATAAATTTCATTTAGAACAAAAAAATCATGTTTTTTATAAAGTAAAAATTTACCGGTCTATTTTTTCGTTTTTTCGAATATCGAAACCAGTCCGATAGCGGGCGAACCCCGCTATTATATTCTGTCATAATATTATTTGTCATGCGGACTAAATGCGATATTTAAAAAAAATAATTTCAAAATTAAACATGTTGTACGCCTTCAAAATGTAAAAGATTCGAATATTTCCATAATCGGATTTTTATCATGATTCAATATGTTTCTCAATCTCATATATTTACTATTCTCTATTACTCATATTGATACTCGCTTTGTATTGTTCTCAACCATTTGAAAATTCGTTAAACTTCCAATATGACGTAAGATTTTCTCTTTAATTCGCTAATGACGTGATATTAATCTGCTTTGTGTACAAACACGTACTCATACTTCTTGTATTATTAAGAAATCTTTGAACATTTCCGTTTTATTACCGCTATGACGTCAATCAATTTTATTTCATATTAATTTTTTTTCAATTGGTGAAGCTTTTTATTTCATTTTCATTTTTGACGTGGAAATCGTTCAATAGAAAATTATTTATTGTAGAAATAATTATATTGTGGATTTTTAATTTTGGGCAACTGCTATAACGAAAAATGTTCAAATTTAATAGGAAAAGATTGATAGAATTTTGGTATTTTATTTCTATTTATTAAAATAATACGATTTTTTCAAATTTTAATATTTTGAGCTTCATAGCTGATATTCAGCTCTATATACGCAAAGTTTCAACTCTATAAGTTACATAGTTTCTGAGAATGGCTCTATGATGGACAGACAACTGACCGGGAGTAATAGGGTTTCGTGAGACGAAAGAAACCCTAACAAGGGATTCTTCCGTTAATGAATTTACAGACAATTTTAGCGAGATAGTTCGGTGCAAATCTAACTTTATTGTTGTATACATTGCTGTCACTCTTATAATATCGGAACTATATTATTGCCATAACCCATGTTTGTCGCAAATATTGGCTATGAACTGAATTAACGAAGATATCACGAAAAAGACAAATGTTGCTGTTTTAATTTTAAAGATTCTTTGTGCAAAATATTTTTGCAGAATAATTTTTTTTAGTATTTTCTTTAATTTAATATTTTGTAAAATGTTTTAAGCTTTTCGTGTTTTAGATGTCGGATTTCAACCTTCATACAAAATGTTGCATATTACCTTGTGTTTCTAAAATGAAACATATTTCGGAAGTAAACATTACCAATAACCATATTAACAGTTTATGGGTTCTAAACGCTCAGGGCTCTGTTATAGTGATTGCTGTATTTTAAATGTATGGAACGCACAGTGGTCTGTTAAATGATTTTCGTTTTAACGGCCTATGTAAGAAAAGGTCACAGGGCTCCTTTATAGTCATTGTATTTTATATTATTTATGAGGCGCGTTATAGTGATAGCTTTACGAATGATTTATGGCTGAAAAGCGCACACGGCCCTTTTATTTTTTTATTACCATATTAAATATTTAAGAGTACGAAACGCCCAGGTCTCTGTTCCAATAATCGCTATATTTTTAGCTTATCTTAATTTGTTTATTTTTTCCGGACTGGCAACCGGAAGCCGAGCACTGCGCGGACGCTCCGTATGGTTTGCGTTCGTCGAAACGACGGGGACAGGAGACGACCGGACTGGCGACCTCATCATGGTCCGCCAGTGGGAAAAGGGTTTCTGAAAGCCGGAGACGCTGCGCATAGCCCTTTTGGTTCGACTATTCGTGGGTCTCCTATTCGCAAGCGCAGTTTTTCTGCGACGCGAAGATTGGCCAATTATCGGAGCGTGTGTGTCTCCGTAGGTGGTGGACAGAAAATCCTTTAGGCCAATCCCAAGGTTCTCAAGGATTTTGGGCAAAGGCTAGCAAATGCCAGCCTGATTTCTCCGAAACTTGAGCGAGGAATTGACGGAGGCAGGATCGAGCTCCGAAGAGCGCGATGCGTTATGACTCTGTAATGCGCTGGGCGTCAGGAGATACGGCGTGTAGCAACTATCTGCGACGTTCCAGGGGCAGAGGTGAGATAGTCGTCTCGGACGACCCCTCGACATCCTCTGCAGCTGGAGACTTGTGAACCGCCCTCAATGGTCACCGCAGGAAGTGCCCGAATCAAAGGGACGGTCACTATCCAAAGGCAGAGATGGGCTGCCAGGGACGAGACCGTTCTCTTTGAGGAGGGGGAAATTCCGCGTCCTGCTAAGTAACTACGAGGAACCAGGCCGGAGGCTGCCGTCTAATGCGGCATCGATCAGGCCAAAATTCAAATCCTTGGTCCGAAACCCAGTCCGGCACGTCTTTCGTGCAGCCAGGAGTTTCCACATCTTTCGGGCGGACGAGTGGCACGTCTTCTAAGCTTCTTTTATTAATCTCGATCGGGCCCGTCTCTTTGGCGAGTTTGGAGGGAGTTTCCACGTTCTCCAGAGGCCAATAGGGGTGTCTTAGGGTCCTTCTTTTTAGTGCATATATGTGTTTTTAGTGATATTACATGTGGATGATCTCGTTGAATGGGGTCGTTGGGCTACATCCTAGTTCGATAGGGGGCTTTAGCCTCGCGGGAATTCATTCGGCGAGTGACGACCTAACCGAATCCCTCCTATGGGAAAGGACCGAGTTTCCTCGTGGTCCTGGGTAGGTGAGAGGCGCCTTCGTTACCTACGGTGGCACCCCACGGAAGATGAGACTAGTTGCTTGCCTTCCTATGCATGTCAACGTTCGGACGCCGTGAGAAAGCAAGAACCGTCGTGGAGCCTGGATCACGACCTAGAACCGACTCTCCTTCTGGGGTTTCGGCGACGAAGTCGCTGGGTGTCTTCTGCGGTTCATCAGGTGTCTGTCCCATGCGGAAGTTTCCCCTGATATGGGGTTACTGTCGTAACGACCTGTGTCGTCGACACTGGCAAATTGGTTTGGGTGTCCGCAGTGGGAAGCGGCCCTAGGCCGATCGCAGCGCCGTGGCGAGACAAATCTGCTGGCGCGATATAAATTCTTTAGTGACTTGGGCACGATGGTCGGAACGCGCCGGGCGCCCCCGTGGGCCCCTGACGGCGCTAGCTCATTTGATCCGTACCCATACCCGCCCCGCCCCTTCGGGTGGTCCTGAATCGTCCCCCTCAGTGGGGAAGAAGACCGTGAGTACACTCCGCTGGGTGGTTCCGACTCGGCCTCTTCAGTGGGGAAGATGACCGGAAGCTCGGCGCTAGAAGATGTTCTTTGACACGACGGGGGCAGGTAGCTGTCTAACAACCACCTCAACGCGACGGGCGGATGATAAAGTGATGTTTGATTAGTGGCGGATGCGGGGAACTACGACCCGTAGGAGTCTGGGCCTTCCCGTCCTTTAGGCTGGTTCTCGGCTGCAGGAGGTTTGCAACCGCATAGTCACTCCCTTGAGTCCCAATGCAGAGCTCCTCCTATGACCAGATGTCGGCAGGTATCCGACGCAGGGTTCGGGGGGTTGTCTCTTGAGGGTTTTGGGACGGTGGTAAAAGGAAACCACGTAGGCCAACCCCTCGCGCCTTGGAGTGGGTGCCCCGTACCAAGGAAGGTGACACGAGGGCAACGGCTAGCGAACGATAGTCGGGCAGATGCCAAAACTTTTCTAAGGTGATACGAAGGCTTGGGCTAACTCTGTACGACAAGGAAGTGCTTGTGATTCCGTTGTGACGTCTGTCCAGTGCGCGAGGCGGCGTGTAGCAACCCTCGGTGATGGCAGGCGGCGGAATGTAGATAGGAGCGTAGTGGCTAATGACGCTACGACTCCTCATCCCTGACACCTCCCTCTGAAGCTGGAGTAGTTGTGTGCCGACCTCAAATTTCAGCTGAAAAGAGAGTTAACCCGTGTAACCAAGACTGGTTCATGTCGCGGAGGGCCCTCAGGTCCGAGGTCTGCGACTCGTATCATAATGTTAGGAGGGATTGTCGGTCTTGGAATACCTGATTACGAGAAACCAGGATGGAGGCTCGTCAGTCAAGCGACGACGTCCAAGTCCTGGGTTGAACCTTGGGTCGATACCCAGTCCAACGCGTCTATGCGTAGTCAGAGTTTTCTGTACCTGACGGTCGGATTAGCAGGAGTCTTCTCATATATTTCTGATTACTAATCTCGATCGGTACCGCTTTTTTGGCGTTCTTGAAGGAGTTTTACATGTCCTTCAGAGTCCGATAGTGGTTCTAAAACTAATTATCCGTTGATTCTAACATTTGTTAAGTTTTGTTTTATATTTGTTTGTTTCTATATGTGCATGATCCTATCAATAGAGTCGATCGGGGACCTCCTGCATTCTGACTGTAGAACTGGCCAAATACAAAACCATTGGGAGGGGACAACCTTAGCCAAGGCATGGCTATGCGTCAGGGACTGATTTTCTTCCAAGTTCCGGGTTGGCCAGAAGCTCCTCCTACTCGCCGCAACCAATGAACTAGTCGTTTCCTCCCTCCCTAGGACACGCCAATCGGAAGTTGCAGTTACAGTAATGGGTCACGGGAGTGGTTCGGTTTTGACCTAGAGCCCGGTTCCTCTTATGGGGTTCCGGCTACGAAGCCTTCGGATCATTTCAGCGTCTGCCCAAGTGTTTTGTGGTGGTGTCCTCTAAGTTTGGGCTCCATCGCATGTTGCTTCGACCTTTGTCATCATTTGGGAAAGGGTCGAGAGACGCAGGAGCCTTGCGCCCCCGTCTCTCCCCCCGGCTGAAGAGCGCCACCAGTGGTGATGCACCGAATAAACGGATCTTCTCTGTTCATGACCTCGTATGGATTTACGAGAATCTGGATTCGGTGGAGAAGTACGACTGTCTACGGCAGCCGTAGCTTATCATTACCCGGAACCATAGAATTGAGTGCGTTAGGACATGTGTTGGACTATCCTCATCCAAATTTCCAGATGGTAGATTTTCCTAGCCATCGCAAACAGATACAAACACACACACACATACATCTATCTTTTATTAGTATAGATAATGCTTTCCTGCTTTCATATCTTAAAAAATTAACAAAGGAAAAAAAAGTATAATTTTTTACTAAATTCATTAGTTTGAGCTTTTTATCAAGCGTAAATCAAAGCGGTGAATTTTTCATAGTAGGGGGCTACTCCAAGTTAATATATTTTAATGGATATTTTATGGAGCAACGTGAATTCCTGATATGAAAATCGGTGCGATTTTTAAGATGAACACTGAATGCGTATAAAACAATATATTTAAAATATATATATATATGTTTATATAACTATTTCTATACTTATGTAATTTTTTCCTGAAAGGTTGGATAATCCAATTGTGATTTCTGCACATAAAAATAAGTTGTCGGTTTTTCCAAATCGATAGATTAAAATATGAATTAAATGGTTTTTACACAGGCATTCCCTCTTAATATAATGAATTTAAATATATATATATATTTAATAATTTAGATTTATGATAATATTTATAACGAAAAAAATTATATTATGATGCTAATTTTCTAAACATTTTATTTACACACAAAAACACAGATAATTATCTGAAATCCTTATTTATAAAATGCCTCAGTATTATCTTAAATGTAAATTGACAGTTTTTCAGACGTTAAAGCCAAAGAATTAAGAGATATATTAAAAATGAAAAGTTTCATCTAAAAACTTTATTTGAGTAATAGCGTCTCATAGTAACTGATATCCTATGAAAATATATAATGAAACAAAGTTAATATTAAAATTCATTACTATTAGAAAATCATAAAATGCAATTTTAAAGGCTTTTAATACTATGACTATGACTAAACAACCGATTTTAGCCTTTAGTTTCTCTAAAACTATATTACACAATGAAATATAGTAAAATTTAGTAAGAATCAACAATATTCTATGACCTTTACAAATTCAATATAATTTTTCGTACGATAGTATAAAGTAATGACATGACAAGTAATATATATCTTATAGAACTATGCACTGTAGAGGTGATTAGGGATGCAGGAAACAGAGGAAATGTATAATGCAAATGACAGAATATCTGTTTTGCAGAATTAATTATTCTGAACATGTTCATCCAATTTAACATTCTGGGTTAGGTTGTATATCCCAGTAGAATTTCGGATGTTGATATACATCATATCTTATTGTTTTTCGATTCGATAATAACATTATCGAATCTGCAGGTTACGAAGAATCACTAGCACTGGGACAATTCGCGATCATAGAAAAAGAGAGAACGAAAACTTACATGCAAATAAGAATTTTATCAACAAAATATATACGATGTTTTGTAATAGACATATAGTGAACAAAATATTTATTTTTAATAAAATCTAAAAAAAATTAAATATATATAATTGCTAGATGAGTAAAACCTGTTTTTTTAATATTATTAATTGTTCTGCAATTATTCTATAAATGAATGTAATTATATTAAAACACATAAATTAACGTCTGAATTCATTAAAGGTACAGTTAAAGAAAAAATTATTTCAGACACACAAATTAATACAATAAACTCAATACGAGTTTTATTTCTAATTTAGAGTGTTTAATTTGAAATAGTTCTGGGAATGTACATGAGAAAATATATTTGCATTTGGTTGAATAATGGTAAAGGTTGTTTATGTTATTATTGATATTGTATTTATTGTAATGCCTTTATATTGTGAAATAATATATTGATTAAAATTGATTTATGGGAAAGTTTTTAAAACGTTAGAGTTTAGGTTAAGAATTATTTTGTATAATAATTGTCAATTGATCTATCAGTGAATATGTCTGTGTGGTCAGTGAAAAAAAGTGTAACTTGAAAGAGTTAGCAATTGAATTTAGCGCAACGATTGACGAATCAGATAAAGTTTTCCAAATCATTCAAAAACTGACTGAATCTGCAGGTTACGAAGAATCGCTAGCACTGGGACAATTCGCGATCATAGAAAAAGAGAGATTGCAAAATGAATCTGAGGAAAAAGTGGAACGAGAAAAATTGAGGGCATTTGAGAGAGAGGAGAAATCGAAGGCTTTAGAACGCGAACATGAATTGGCTAAATTAAGGGTAGAAAGAGGATTAGTTGAAGCTAGTTCAACTTCGAGTCAAAGCGAGGGCTAACCAAATATTGCGTTGAAATCAATTCTTCCAAAATTCGACCCGGAAAAATCCGAAATTTCTATTTATCTTAATTTATTTGAAAGGCAAGTACAGAAGGCCCAGATAAGTAAAAATCATTGGGTGACACAATTATTGGGACTACTCCCTCTGGAATTAAGCGAATTAATTTTGAAAGAAAACGCAGAGCAAACGGACGATTTTGAATATGTGAAAAGGATATTCCTAGAAAGGTATCAATTATCGGCCGAGGATTTCAGGCTTAAGTTTGTTATGTAGAAAAAACCCGAAAATAAAAATTGGCGAAATTTTGTTTTCGATATTTCTAATTATTTTGACCAATGGTTAAGCGGGCTAGAAATAACGACTTATGATCAACTCAGAGACCTAATTATTACAGATCAATTGAAACGTAAAGTGAACCCTAAAATTAAACATCATTTTATCGATTCGTTGAGTTCGATAAACACTCCTTTTGAGTTAACTAAGAAATTAGACGCTTATGACTCAGCGAGGAAAAATTTAAGAACGCCAGGGTTTCCAAAATTCCAAAATAAGGAGAAATCGTTTGAGCGAAATAAAGTGCCAGGAAAACCGAAACCTGGTAGTAGGGCGGCAGAAACTAATTCAAATTGGAGGAATAAAGATGTTGTTAGAGATAGGAATGAGGTATTTGATAAAAGAAGCGAGATTACCTGTTATCTTTGCAAAAAGCAAGGTCATTATCGATATTCATGTCCCGAATTAGAACAGTTAGAAAAAACAGAGTCGGTTCATCATGTGGCGGGCTTACACAATTTAGAAGAATCTTTCAAACCTTATATAAGTCAAGGGTTAATTAATGGGAAGGAAATGAACGTGTTGCGCGATACAGGGACGAACCTGGTTATTTGTAGTGCGCATGATGTAACAGCGGATCAATATACAGGAAAAAATGTTTGGGTTAAGCAAATAATGGATAATAGGTGTCGCCGGCTACCTATTGCGGAAGTAGAAATAATATTAAATACCAGTGAGAGAATAAGGGCGAAGGCGGCTGTTGTCGACAAAGACATAGACATGAATTATTACTTGTTAGGGAATAAAACCCATGAATCGATTCAGAGTCAGAAATCTAAACCCTATTCGATTAGCGAAAGACTCACAAGGCAAAGCGCGCGCCTTGGAAACGAAACTAAAAATACCCCGTTAGCGAGAGAGAGGGGAGATATTTCAAAAGGTCGTTTGACAAGCGAGCAACGGGTGACACGGAAAGAAGGAAGGACGAGGGATTTAAGGCCCCCAACTTAGGGAGGATAGAAGAGGGGAATCAGAGATTGAAAATGAAGAAATTTTTCTATCCCAACTTGACCAGGAAAATACAGGGGTGAATTTAGCTCAGATTTTAAGCTAGACTTGCAAACAGCTGAAAAGGCTGAAATCACGGTGGACCCTATTAGCGAAGGAGTTGCGGATAAGACTTCCCATTTTGACATGGAAAAAGGGTTAGTAGTCAGAACAATAACGGATAATGTTGGTTTAGGAAGAGAGCAAATTTTTGTTCCGTTAAGTTCGAGGAGGGAGATTTTATCGTTGTGTCAGGACAATGTAGGGGGCAGTTAGGCATGAAAAGGTCCAGAGACGAAATGTATAAGGATTATTTTTGGCCAAATGTTTTGGAGGGAAATGAAACATGCATCGAATCTAGCGACCCCAGCTTAGGTTTAAGAAAGGGAGAGGTTGTAGGGAAAGAAATTCCTTTGTCCAGTGGATATGTTGCGAGTATCATGACGCGTTGGGACACGGACACGGAGAGAACCTTACCCCTTTTTGAAAGCAGAAATAAATATTTAGTGACAGCTCTCAGAATAGTGTTTGAAAAATGGAAAGGAGACGAATATTCGGAAAACTTAGTGACCGATTACGGGTTGGATTTAATCGCCCATGATATAGAGTTAGCACGCGAGGTACCAGTGAAGATTCTCTTCTATAGAACTTTACCGAGACAAGCCGAAATTCTTAGAGGCGGGATAAAAGGAGGGTCAGATTTAGGCGAAGTAGTTGAAGGCACGTTCTACTCTTATTCTCCGTTGTTTTTGAGAGAGGCTCCGAGATGGGACCCCTTCTGTTGCATAAACTACTCGAGGTCTGTCTGCAAAGGGAAAATAAATAGTGAAGGGCACCAGGCAAAATATTCGAGCCGAAAATTTACCCTACCTGAGTTAAATTTTGCTACGAGCGAGAAGGAATGTGCCGCGATAATTTATGTTATAAAGAAATTAAGGCATCATTTGGCTGACCACGATCCTTTAAGTTGGCTGTAAAATAATGCTGGGTATAATCCCCAATTGTTACGTTGGACTTTGATTATGCGAGGCTATCATTATTCAATCAAATACAAACCAGGGAGACAAATAGCTCATTTTGATTGCTTAAGTAAAATTGACTAAGGTAGTTAAAGAGAAAGAAGTGTATATATATTTTAAAATTCTTATCATTGTAATTTGAGTATAATTTAGTTTTAAATTTGAATTTGTTTTAGTAAATGTATTTTTATATAAAAATGTGCAACCAGGGTAAGACCTCTGATTTGAATGAAGTAAGAGTCTGACTGGATCGCAACTAAAATTTTTCAACCATGTGAAAAATCCCATCTGTGTGAGGGGGTGCTGTAAAGATTTCATTAAATTATGTGGGAATATCGAATGAAACTTTCCATCCAAGATTTTATTTTCTCACGCTAGGAAAGGTTTTTTTCCCACGACGAAATCGCCGACGCGGTGTCTAGGGTGCTCAAAAGAAAGTGACATCGAGAATTCGTATGGCGGGAAGTTGATCGATCTGGTTCTTCTCTAGAAACAATGTAGCGAGGGGTTTCCCCTGTTTTATGAGAAGACAGAAATTGGCAACAAGGCGCCAGGTACGAACTCCTATTTACCAATCAAAGAAGGTGAGCGGATTTTATTGGGCTTTGAGAAACCCCCCGAAACCCCCCACCCCCCCCTCTCCTTCGGCGAGCAGCAAAAAAGAGGACTTTGGGGAAGAGAGTTGAAAGTTGGGAATCAACAGAGGAGGTCGGGGATAATCTGACCTGCCAAGAAGAGTAATCATCTCTCGGTGGAGAAAATTGGATCTTCGTCCGGACATCACGTACCGGGGGTGAAATTTGCTGAACACCAGCTGAGTGGGAAAAATAACAGAGACATCACTTCTCTATTCGGAAATTGTTGCAGTTCACCGTCAGTGTAATTGGAACTAGTGGGACACCCTGTCACCACGAAATAATTGAACTTTTCTTCGGATCGCTGGCTGAGCGAGAGAAACCTGGGTTAACCGAGACTTCGTTACCTCGAACTTTTTCTTCGGAACTAGAACTCGCATCCTAGAAGTAAGACTGACAATTAGTTAATGGAAATAGACATCGTACCAACTATTTACATTCTGTAAAACAAAAGTGATTTTAGTGTTAATTTACAAAGAACTAAAAATATTTCTAAGGATTAAAGATTCGAGTTTTGCGTTTATCGCTATCATTCAAATTTTTATAACGCAAAATAATAAATCATCACAGTAATGTATCTTGCATTGTTATGAATATACATTTATTTTTATAATATTTTAAGAATTTTGATCAATGTAAAATTAATATTAGTACTAAGAAATTCTTTAATATTATACAAAATAAATAAATTAATTTAATTCTCAGAAAATTTGCTCTTCTATATGTAATTCGAATATTATAATAAATATTTAAATTCAGTAAAATCTACACAATTATCCCAATTTTCTTAATATTTTTTATGCTTTTATTAACAATATGGTGTAACGCAATATTCTGTAAAGAAAATGTTTTAGGAAAAGGTTCATTTATTTATTTGATTAATTCCTTATATAAATAATAAAAAAATAGTCACTTTATTTGGATTACATTCATTAATTTAATTAAAATGTAGAATAATAAAGAATGTTTAGTTTATTTAGATGAAAAAAAATTATTCATTTCTGTACTATAGTGTTTCTGTACATGTTTTATTTTCAAAATCATATGTAACCTAAATACTGTGTAATACAATTAAATGACATTAAAAAAATCAAACGTTGTAAGAATTGATTGACAAATATATATTTCTCTAGTAATAAAATAATACTGATTCAATATTCTTTGTAAAGGGAGCATTTTGACAGCATATTCAGATTTAGTAGCAATAGTGTCAGTTTCCATTTTTTCTTTTGAACAAGAGTTGCTTTGAGACCTATAACTACACAGACTGTTCTCTCGAATGATCCATACATTTCTATTGACAGAAACACACATACATGACTTCGACAACTGCATAAATATTCTTGATGAGGACAGGATAGACACAAGGAAATTACATCACTGAAGAATTACAGTCGGAACCTCCACAATGAGTCTGCAATGGTGGTGACGGGAGTTGAACCCGTCGCCCTGACTCCTACGCTCTCAAGCGATTGGTGGAGTGCTGCCTTAACCACTCGGCTATGGAGGGCCCAATAGTGTCATTAAATAATTTTACAAAATTTAGGTATTTACATTTGGCAATATTGCATCAATTTTGGCAAGAATTATTTTTCTACTAGCTGACTCTCCTTGCGTTGCCAGAGCCCGTGCAATAAATTTGTTTTTCTTAAAAAACGAAACTCTGGCGAGGGTCTCCGATGGTTTTGGCACCGTATACTGGACATGCTCGTACGCTCCGGTAATTTTTTTATTTCCCCTTTCCACCGTCAGGGGAGCATTCTGTTCTAAATTAGCGTCTTTCCGAACGAACCTCTGAGACAAGTCCTCACAGCCTACGGCACTGTATGGTAGGCATGCTATAAAATTGAGCTGGTTTGGAGAAGATGGGAACATTTTTTGCCGAGCTATTGAAATAGTGCACAGTTAGAGAAAATAACCTTGCGAGATGTGCCGGGGGGGGAGGGGATGTTCAAGTGTCCTTTTGCAAATGACTAATTAGGAGGACCACCATGCATCTTAAAAAATTCGTCCGTTTGGTTAAGCTAAGAACTTAATTACAAATTTAGCTTAAACTATATTATTCGGAAACAGTGGTAACCGCTACTCATAAATTTACTTCAATGTTATAGAGTGTGACTATTAAATCAATTATAATGTTTGGAATCACTTGCGTTGAAATCGGAAAGACAGTTGCTGAGTTATGGAAACGGGTCATAATTGAAGGAAAAACCTTGAAAAAAGGGTAGCAAAGAGGGAGGGGATATTAAAGTAACCTTCATAAAATAATAATTAGGAAAACCCACTATGTATTTTTAAAAACTCGTTCTTTTGGTTAAGCTAGGAACTTAATTTCAAATTTGGCTTAAACTATTATTCGGAAATAGTGGTAACTGCTACTCATAAATTTACTTTAATGTTCTAGAGATTGATTATTAAGTTAAATATGATGTTTGGAATCAGTTGCGTTGAAATCAGAAAGATAGTTGCTGAGATATGGAAACGGGGCATAGTTAGAGAAAAACTTTGAAGGAGGGACCGGGAGGAGTGGATGTTCAAGTACCCTTCAGCAAATAGCTAATTACGAAGACCACTGAAGATCTTTAAATATTTAACGGAGGCCGTATAAAAATGTAAATTTTGTATTTATTCAAATTAAATCTCCTGAAAAATTAAAAGATTTCAAAAAATTCCGTGCCTTTTTTTACGTAACTTTATAATTTATGATATATTTTATGATCATCATCATCATCATCATGATCCCAAAACATGGTTTCATGCTATAAGTTTGTTCCGGCTTCAATCCATCTTTTTCGCGGCCTTCCCTTTGTCTCTTTTCCCCCTTGGCTTATAATTAAAGGCTGCTTTTGGTATACGATCAGTATCCATGTGGTCCCTCCATTTCCTCTTGTAATTTCCTATTTCATTTAATATTGGTATAATTTCAAGCTCTCTTCTGATGTAATCATTCTTTATTTTGTCCATTATTGTACATTCCTTCACATTCCTCAAAATTTCATCCCCCCAGGAAACACCCGGGTCCTCCAGGTTAGGGGTTGTGCGCAATGCTGGTTCCCTAGCCATTTAAAAAACACTATTACTCATAAGCCTCGAAAAGAAAAACATTTTATGATCATTATTTAAGGAATAAAATGTGAGGTCAACCTTTTAGGACACCCTGTATAATGTGACTTCCTAACTGTCTTTATGCGTTTTCAATTAAAACAATTTTAATTTAAACTTTATAAAACACTGATTTCAGCTTTATGACATGCTACATTTCTGAATAATACTTTTCAATATGCATCCATGCAAATTTAAACGATGTTTCAGAAAGGGATTAAAATTTATTTAAATGAAGATAATTCACTTGGAGCATTTACATTCTCAGATTTCAATATATCGAAACATCTTAGGAAAATTTAATATTAAAATAAACGCTCCACATATACGGTTTTATAAAATATGTGCACAATCTGAGAAAATCCCTATAACAAAGCCTTCTGCATACCCAATCTTTACTTCCAAAAATGTATTTCGAAATGTATTTTGAAATGTACCTTGAAAAAATATCCCGCAAATGTCTAATAAAAAATCAGCAGTAGTTGTCTTATTCGTTTAATCTTCAGAAATCGGATTCATATCCGATGTTGACGACAAACTCGTTAGCTCTAAAATCGCTGAAATACATATTTAACTATTTTTTTAATAGATTTGTAATACCGAATTTCATATCAGTACTAAAACTCCTGCTGAAATATGGCAAAATTACCTAAACTTTTCGAACCCCGTTTAACCCCCTTGATGGATGAAAATGCAAAATCGCTAAAATACCTATTTAACTATTTTTTGTACATTTGTAATCGTGAATTTTACTCTCCTACGTATAACTTCTACTGAGATAGTGTAAAATGACCTAAAACATTCGACATCCCATTTAAAACAGGAAATAGCTGAATTTCTAGAGGACAGGAGTAGCTGAACTTAGGAGCTGAATTTCTAAAATCGCTGAAATACATGATTAACTATTTTTTAGTATATTTCTTATCATGAATTTCACGCTCCTACCTATAACTTCTACTGAGATATAGCAAAATGACCTAAAGCATTCGACGCCCCATTTAGTTGCCCTTAGTGACTGAATTTCAAAAATCGGTGAAATACGTGTTTACATATTTTTTATTAGATTTTCTTCTGGAATTTTACGCTCCTACTTAAAATTGTTGCTGAGCTATGTCGAAAAGGTGAAATGACCAAAAACTTTCGATCCCCCCCCCCGTTTAAACCTTTAGTGGTTAAATGCCTAAAATCGCTAATATACGTGTTTAACAATTTTATTTTTGGGAGATTTGTTATCATCAATTTAAGTCTCCTATCAATAACTTCTACTGAGATATGACAAAATGACCTAAGACATTCGTCACCCCCCCTCCCCACATTTAATTCCCTTAGTGGTTGAATTTCTAAAATCGCTGAAATACGTGTTTAACTATTTTTTAGTAGATTTGTCATCCTGAATTTCACGCTCCTACTTAAAACTGTTGTTGAGATATGGCGAAAACGTGAAATGTTCTAAAGCTTTCGACCCCCCATTTAACCCCTTTAGTGGTTGAATTTATAAAATCTCTGATATATGTGTTTAACTGTTTTTTAGTACATTTGTTATCCGAAATTTCACACTCCTAACTAAAACTGTTGCTGAGATATGGCGAAAAGGCAAAATGACATAAAATTTTCAACCTTTAATTTCACCCCTTTAGTAGCTGAAATTCTAAAATCACTGAAATATGTGTTTAACTATTTTTTTGTAGATTTGTTATTCTGAATTTCACGCTCATACCTTAAACTGCTGATGAGATATTGCGAAAAGACGAAATGACATTAAACATTCAACCTCCTCCCCATTTACCCCCATTAGGGGGTGAATTTTCAAAAATAATTTCTTAGTGGGTGCCTACATTGTGTAAGGAACATGTCTACAAAATTTCAATGTCCTAGGAACAACTGTTGAGGCTCTGCGTTCATTATGAGTCAGTCAGGACATGTTCTTTTATAAGTATAGATTGTTTGCAGCTATATGAAATGCTACATTTCAGACTACTTTCCAATATGCATTCATGCAAATATAAGCGATGTTTCAGAAAGTGATTAAAATTTATTTAAATGAGGATAATTCATTTACATTCTCAGATTTCACTATATCAAAACGTCTTACGGAAATTTAAATTTAGGATAAACGCTCCAAACATACATTTCTTTAATATATATTCATAATCTGAGAAACTATTTTTATAAATCCATTTCTTTTTATATACCGTGACTTCCTAAATGTCATTAAATGCTTTCAATATAACACTTTTTAGAAAAACTTTATAAAATATTGATTTGAGCTTTATGAAATGCTACTTTTCAACATAATACTTTCCAATACGCATCCATGAAAATTCAAGCGATGTTTCAAAAAGTGATTAAAATTTAAATAAATGAGGATAATTCATATGCAGGATAATTCAGATGGATATTATCAGATTTCAATACAACAGAACGTCTTATGAATATAATTAATTTAAGAGTAAACGCTCCAAACATTTATTTCACAAAAATACATGCTTAATCTGAGAATCTATTCGTATAAATCCATTACCTTTTAGATACTGTGATTTCTTAAATGTCAAAATATGCTTTCAGTAAAACACTTTTTGGTAAAATTTTATAAAATATGGATTGCACCTTTATGAAATGCTACAATTTATAATCTTACTTTCCGATAAACAGTCGTGCAAATTTAAGCGAAGTTTCAGAAAGGGATTAAAATTTATTTAAATGAGAATAAGTCACTTGGAGCATTAACATTTTCAGATTTCAATATATCAAAACGTCTTAGGAAAATTTAATTTTACAATAAACGCTCCAAACATAAATTTCTTTAAAATATAAGTATAATTTCAGAAAATATTCATATAAATCCAATACCTTTTATATACTGTGACTTCTTAAACATCATTATATGCTTTAAATGAAACACTTTTTAATTAAAGGTTTATAAAGTATTGAATGCAGTTTTATGAAATGCTACATTTCAAAATAACACTTTGCAATATGCATTCTTGCAAGTGTAAGCGATGCGTCAGAAAGTGATCAAAATTTACTTAAATAAGTATATTTTTCATATGTATCAATTATATTCTCAGATTTTAATACATGAAAACTTCTTACGAAATTTTAATTTTGGAATAAACGCTCCACATTTGCATTCCTTTGAAATATATGCATGAGAAACTATATAAATCCATTACATTTTATATTTTGCAACTAGATCATTATATGTCATTATATCAACTTATGTGATATGTTTTCCATAAACCCCGTTTTGGTTAAAATTTGATAAGATATTGATTGCAGCTTCATGAAATGCTACAACTCAGAATCATATTTTCCAATAAGCATCCTTGAAAATTTAAGCGATGTATCAGAAAGTGATTAAAATGGATTTAAATGAGGTTAATTCATTTGAAGTATATATACTCTCAGGTTTCAATACATCAAAACATCTTACAAAACATTAATTTTAGAATAAACGTATCAAACACACATTCCTTAAAAATATATGCATAATCTGGAAAACTATTCATATAAAAAAAAACATTACCTTTCCTGTGCTATGACTTCTAAATTTCATTATGTGTTCAGTAAAGCACTTTTTAGTTAAAAGTTTATATAATATTGATTGCAGCTTTATGATATGCTACATTTCGAAATAGTAATTTCCAATATGCATTCATGCAAATGTAAGCGATATTTCAGAAAGTAATCAAAATTTATTTAAATAAATATAATTCATATGTAGCAATTATATTCTCAGATTTCAATATATGAAAACTTCTTACGAAAATTTAATTTTGGAATACACGCTCCACACTTGCATTCTTTTGAAATATATGACAAATCTGATAAACTATTTATATAAATCAGTTAAATTTTATATACTGCAACTATATCATTATATGTCATTATATTAACGTATGTCATTATATTAATGCCTGTCTTTATGTTTTCCATAACCCCCGTTTTGGTTAAAAGTTTATAAGATATTGATTGCAGCTTCATGAAATGCTACATTGCAGAATCATACATTTCAATAAGCATTCATGAAAATTTAAGCAATGTATCAGAAATTGATTAAAATTGATTTAAATGAGGATAATTCACTTGAAGTATCATTGATAATTCACTCTGAAAAACTATTCATTTAAAAAATCCATTACATTTTCTGTATTGTGACTTCTAAATTTCATTGTATGTTTTCAGTAAAACACTTTTTATTTAAAAGTTTATAAAATATTGATTGCAGATTTATGAAATGGTATATTTCAGAATCATACTTTCTCACAAGCAGTCATGCAAATTTAAGCGAAGTTTGAGAAAGGGATTAAAATTTATTTAAATGAGGATAAATTGTATGTAGCATTTATATTTCCAGATTTCAATACATCGAAACGTCTTACGAAAATTTCATTTAATTGGGTTCACTAAAATATCGACTATTTGATGCGATAGTTTAACAGCTACCAGTCATGTGCGAACCCATATAAAACATTTTATTACGTGTTTCAAATTTCTTGTATTTAATGATTCAAAAAATGTTAAGAGGAAACCTCTAAATAAAAGATATGAGACCATTTTTTAATGCAAACATTTAAAATAAAATGATAGTGTATGGCAGTTTTTCGACTAAAAAAATATTTTTTTCTTTAAATTTACGAATGTCTGACCTTTCATAAATGTTCCTTTGAAGTTATCTTGAAATATTTAATCAGACGTAGATGGTATAATTATTATTGTCGTACAATGCACGAGCTAGCGGCACTAGAAGAGATTTTCTTGAAACAATGTTTTGGTAATCTGTACCAGAAATATTATAACAACGGAAGAATCCATTTTCTTGGTGTTCATTGTTTCATTTTGTTTTCAACAAGAGCTAATATGATTTCTCTAGTGCTTGACAGATTTCTTTTCTTTTTAATTCGTTCATATTTTTAAAAAAGAGAAAGATTTTTGGCTGAAAATTGATAAATTAAAGTTACCGCCATTTTATTAAATAATTTAAAAATTTGAAAAAATCGTCGGTGAAGATCTTGACTGGCGTTTTCCAATCTGGGATACGTCGTTTAGGGGTACGTGAAAATTACATAAGTAATGGAGGAAAAAAAATATATATAAGAATGGGAATTTTTAAAAAGTTACAGAATTTTCGTTTACAACGAAAGATTTGTGTAAACTCTAATTGGCTACATGAAAAATGAAGAAAAATGCCTAAACATGATTAAAAAATCGCTGTTTCTAGCACCGCCTACATCCTGAGATTATGATGTGCCCCTCTCTCATCGCCAAGCGTGTCATTTTTTGTATGGTGATTTGTACCCCCCCCCCCCCCGTTTTCTTTTAATGTTCGTATCTACCTAATAATTCAAGAAATATGGGAAAAAGAAACTAACAGCTTCGTTTAATATTTAACTGAGCAGCATCAGGTACATAGCATGTATTAATAAGCATAGCTTTGTTTTTTAAACTTTCCAACTCAGTTAAAAAGTGCTTATGGATTCGGTTTGTTTGTCTCCCGTATGTCTGTCGATCGTCTGTCCGTTCTCTAACTCGTGTAAATATAATTGACTTGCCATGCAACTTATAGATGTTAAGGAGCTTTACTATGGCATGTTCAGTATTGAAAATGAATTGGGTAGCATTTATAGTTCATTTACAGGGACACACAAAATAATCCAGTTACAGTACTGTCTATCAATAATAATGGAATAAAAATTGCTTGAAATGCGCTTTCTGTTATGGTACGCTTTCTGCATGTTACTTGGTGTATATAAGTTTTATATATCCTATACAGAGATACACAAAATTTCTCGAGTAAATTTCCTTTTATTCGTAGAATTTGTTGTTGGGGAAATTTCAACTGTTCTATTTGTTTCCCAACTAAAGTAAATTTAGAATATTATGTTGTATATATACAAATCTGTAGATTTTAAAAATAACTGCGCAAAAGAATTCGGATTCTTTTCCGACTATTGGCAGTAATTTCTGGAATGAGGCTCTCAATTGTTATGCGTTATACAAACTGTTTGCTTAGACATAATCTTTCACATTATTAAACGGTGAAGTACAGTATTCTGAATGTGTTGGAAAGTATAATCTATGTCGGACGCATGATTTTTCTTTCTTGTTTTATTATGAGTGCTTAATTTGATGCCTTAATTGAATTAATATTTATTGTTTTGAATGATTTTCTGTTTATATATGCATTTTTTTTGTGTATCAAAATGCATAAATTGCTAAAGGCTGTAATACTTAAAAGAGCTGCAACCGACATTAGTAACTAACATAAGACAATTACTAACGAACAAAAATAAATATTTTTGGGTCCGAGCTTATTCGAGAACGGGTACGCATATACGAAATACCTAAATAAGGGATACGTGAGAGACAAAAGGGTGGGAACCACTGATCAAGACAATTAAACCTATTGTACACTACTTTTTGTTTTACTGATTTAAGATGAAACCACTGAGAAAAAATCTGTCTCAACTTGAATGTCACACGCGATGTAACACCAAGGAAAATTGAATATAAAAGACAATTGTTTTCACTTAAAATTAATAAACAATTAGTTTTCTGGTTGATTCACGGAATTTCGACAAAATTTAATTGTTTCGTTTGTTGCATCATTTTTTATTTTTTCCAAAATTTGTGGATAAAAACCAACACAGAAAAGGAGCTAAAACACATCTCCGAAAAAATCTTTTTGATTAGAGTGTCGGGAGATTATGATTTTGCACTATTATACAAAATGGAAAGATTTATAAAATGCTGCACAATTTTTAACCTAATTGAAATAAACAGAAAATTTAAGCAAGTATGAAATCTGAACACTTTATTCTTACAAATAACGTAGATATTGTTGATTCATCTCTTAAATGAGCACTTTAAAAACTACTGAAATATTAATAAAAATGCCACTTATCACTTATATATATCATGAAGGGAAGGAGATAACCTGTGTGCACTTTTTACATGTTTTAGTATTACGTCTTAATATGTGTAGAAAATATAATCAGGCTGTTATTTATTTTCTTTCTGAATTATAACATTCAAAAACTTGAAAGATTTTTTCAAATATCAGCATTTTTGACTGCCTGTAACTCAAAAAAGATGTATACATAAGCGCTTTGGCAAGGAAATACATATATATATATATATATATATAATCATATACATATACATATATATATATATATATATATATATATATATATATATATATATATATATATATATATATATATATATATATATATATATATATATATATATATATATATATAATCATATACATATATATATGTTTCGCTGGAATTTAATCTATGAGGTATATAGTTTTGGAATCGTAGATATAACATTCAATCATTTTTTTAAAGATCATTAAGAATAAAGAAACATTTTATTTAATACATTTTTGAGTTTAGTTAGAAAAGTATTTCTAAACTAAATAATAACAGATTCTTTTTTGTGACATGTTTGTTGTTTCTAAATTCACTTGTAAATTTTAGCCGGTTGTTATGTCCCCGATATCAAGACTCTGTATCTCACAAACCAATTCGAACGCATGAATGAAACAGATTATAGAAAATACATATGTAGGCTATTCCTCGCCATTTCACTTATGCATCTTGGCGTTTATGAGTTATAAACTGTCAAAAATGCTGATTTTTGAAAATTTTGAAAATTTAAATTGTGGTAATTCCGAAGGGACAAGAAGTAACAGGCTGCTTATTTTTTCTGGACTTCGTTGCACATGTTTAGAAGTAGTAACAACAAACATAAGAAGTGCACGCAGTTATCTCTTTTCCTTGATGATATAGATATATATTTTCGAAAATTGGCATTTTGAGTAGTTTTTAAAGTACTTAATTTATAAATAAATAATTGAAATAAATGCACAACATCTACACGAGTGAAAAGTTAGCCTGGCCCAGGATTCAAACCTAGGTCTACATCGTATCCAAACCACCGAACTAATCCGTCCGCTCAGCAATTTCTCAATATTAATTCGTGTTGGGGTACGTCACTGGCCAGCAAAAACTAGTCGTTGGGGGCCACCGTAATACTTACCCATCATGGATATGCATAAAGTAAAATATTAAAATAAAAATGTGTAAACTACTTATAAAATGCATTGCAATTCAAATAAAATCGTGGCTTGATGACGTCACAAACTTTTAAGGCTCGATTACTGAATTGCTTGAAAGAGGTTTTTCCTTATAACTCCAAAAATAATAATCCTATTAACTAGCGGTTTATTGCATCTGATTAAGCGTCAAATTTCAAATTAAAATATATCTTTGAAGTGAAATTTGGATGAAATACAGGGTCATGAAAAATCGAAGAGTGTGGAAAATAGGATTCCAAATATCTCGGCAACTAATTATCCGATCGACTTCATGCTTTATTCAAAATGCATGTTTTTTTATTGTCTTTTATATTCATTTCTTAAAATAAACAATTTCGAAAATTTTTATATACCTTTCATCAGAACGAATATTTCGAGAGTCCGAAAAAAATTGTTCCGGTTAATCGAGGTTATTGAAATGAAATAGGCTTCTTCCCATTATTACAGACTAAGTACATACCAAATTACAAGTCTCTATCTCAATTTTTTCGGGAGATAGAGCGTTTACAGACACACACACACACAGACACACAGACACACAGACGGACGGCAAAATTTTTTTTCTAAAAATATGTTTTTCGGAATCTCCAGTGTCTGAAACGTGTAAATCCGTCAAAAAAAATTTTCGATTTTCAAAACGATTACAAGACTTACCCTATACTACCTATGATGGGTAAGTAAAAAGCACTGGATGACGGAAAATAGTGAGAAATTGCCGAGCTAGGATATCAACCAGGTTAGTTCAGTGGTTAGAACAACAACCCATTACGCTGTAAACGCAGGTTCGAGTCCTTGCTCCGGCTAATTTTTCACTCGTGTTGGTTTTAGTGTAATGTGTGTTTTCAAGTCTGAATTAAAATTTGTTCTTTAAGTGTACCTTTAATAAAATTCAGGAATTAATTTATGTGCTTTAACATATTGTGTGATGTAATGTTTATTGGATAACAAATTGCAACAACCTCCCCGACGATATCCCAAGCTTGATGTGCTGCCAGGATGTGTGCTCTGACAACCCTGGGAGGCATACCGGCGGTCACCTGTAGGGTCGCCCAAACCGGACATGTCCTCGGAGGGTAGGAGCCAGACTAAAAAGGATACCACCACTGGAGCTAAGTCAGACTTCTATCTTTGGTGCTCCAGTCTCTGACCACAGAAGTTGCCCATTTTCCCCATCCATGAATAAGACACCCTATGATTTTCATGCTGCCTCGGTTGTCGCGCAGTTAGAAAAGAACTGCGATTCTGGCTTAGGCAGAGGGCCTGGTTCGACCTCCCAAGCCGATCTTGAAGGAAATGAGATCAAGGACACCTTGGCCAAGGCGGGTGAATGTGATGTCTCGGTGCCTTCTGCACACCTCTCACATATATGGAGACTTATTCAAGAACAAAAAGCAAGAATAGGATCACTTGGATTGTTCCACCAGAGCACCACTGGTACCAGAGTATTCGACCGGGAGGATCTCTTGCTGTTGGTTATAACAGGCAGGAACAAACCATTCTTGTTCACTTTCGTAGTGGGAACCTTAGGACTATGAAATTTTCTAAGGGAATCAAGAACTTTGAAATATGCACCAACTGTTCCAGTGAGCAGGCCTCCTCTGATCATTAACCTGATCCCTGGTTATTCCTCGTTGTTTGGTCATCCAGTGCTGTCTTTTTGCTGGCCGGTGATGTTCCCGAACACGAATTAACAGTGAGAAATTGCCGAGCTAGGTTATCGACTGGATTAGTTCCGTGCTTAGAACAACAGCATGCAGACCTAGGTTTGAGTACTACCCATGGCTAATTTATTACTGGTGTTGGGTCTATTGTAATGTGTGTATTCATGTCTGAAATAAAAATAGTTCTTTAAGTGTACCTTTAATAAAATTCAGACGTTAATTTATGTGATTTAATATAAAAATTATTTAAGTAAATCATATTGTATTTTTTCCATGCTTTCTTTTAACTTACATTACTATATGTATGTGGCAGTCAAATCTTGTTACTCGTTTTTCCCCCACTTCCTGTTAACATAGAGCTTTGAAATATGGAATAAATATGTTTCCCTGAGGGCAATATATGAAATAGACATTGATTTTTTAAAATTTGATCCCTCATGGAGACCAACGTCGGCCCAAAACTTCCATTTCCCCATATAAGTAACGTTACGATTGTTTAATATTAATTGAAAAAATAGCTCCATTGTTGCACCATTCATCCATTTTAACCAGATTGTTGCCCACATCATTATGACGTCAGCATTGAGCGACGCCCACATTTGTGTTTTATATAAGTTAACTATTTTTGAGAATTTTAATGAAAGCATGTTTACTTTTTTCTTACTTTAATTTTTTTTTTTTGTTCCTACTTATATTCGAAATATTTCAAAACTATAAGAATGCATTATGTTTATTTATTGCACTAAATGCCTATTGCAATCTAACTTGAAAATATTACACAGATATAAGTTTACAGCACTATAAATTTAACTACCTCCGTTTAAATATTCCAGGATAACTATATCATTCAACGTATACTTTCGAAATTCTGCTCATATACTTGTAACATAGATTGAGAAAGATTTTATCCAAATATCACGAATTGAATCAATTCAAGAAGTTCAAAAAGAACGAAATAAGCACTGCATGTCTTGTTATCTGTTCACTCAGATATATGATAGAAAAATTTATCTTTTTTAACTTTATTAATATATGTTTATAACTGCATTATATATGACATGTAATTATGTCGACATTTATTTGAAGTTTTGAACTTTTCACTTGATGCTCCTTTAAGAGAAAAGAAGTCACATGACACAAATGTTACTAAGATATAATAATAATATTTAAATGCCATTTCTTTGACAGTAAATAAAAAAAAATGCAATATAATGTGTTTTTGAATACTTATGTATTTTAATGGAAAAAATGTTTTAATAAATATTAACTTATCCATTTTCTGTTTCGAATAACATTAATATTTAAAATGAAAGCATTAAAAACGCCGCATTTGAACTAATTATAAATTATAAATACGTTCTTTTAACTGTTCTAGAATAAATATAATTTAACATGCACTTTCAAAATGATACTCTTATATTTATAATATTGATCAAAACTTTTAAAAACAGAACAAAATTTTCAAAATCATATAAACAAGTGCTGCATAAATTATTTTATCTTGACAGATAATAGTTAAGTTTGTCATTCGGATTTGATAGATACGCATTTTATATATAAATAAACTGTCATTTATTTAGAAGTTTTTTATATTAGTCCCCTTTACGAAAAAAGCTATCACATGAAATAAATTTTATTCAATTTAATTAATAACGTTTAAAAAATTTCCTTTAAACTAAATTTTAATAAAAATAAAAAATGTGTATTTGAATGTTTGTGTATTTCATGTGTATTTCAGTTATTAATCAAACAAGAACGAAAAATCATACGTCAAACATATATTATGTAACACTTTCCAAAACTTTCAAAATAATTTTACAAATATTTCATTTTAATAAGGTGAAAGATGATATATCAGTAAACAAAGTCAAACCGGGCAGGAAGGCCTACATTTCGGCTTAAGCTCAACTAGCCCCACCCAATCTCAGTAAACAAGGTCAGGGTCAATCAGGACGGGGTGGCCTACCTTTCAGCTTAAATTAGCTCCGGCCAGCAGGTTTGTTTACTTAATTATACTGAGCTTTACTAAATTATACTTTGTGATATTGAGCAATAATTATACTATGTAATTCTGAAATACAAATTCTGAAAATAGAAGATTCCAAAAATACAAATTCTGAATATACAATTTACGAATCATGCTTAGCAGTACTTCTGGACTTACCAACAGTATTCGGAAATATATCCGAATTCTTTTGTGCAGTCCCGTATAGGATCTATAGATTTGTATATATACTACATAGAATGCTAAATTTTAGTTCAATTAGGAAACGCGTAACACAGTTTCAAATTATTCTTATGGAATTTCCGTCAATAAACGGAAATGTATTCGAGGCTTTTGTGCTGCCTTGTGATCTATAGAATTTATACACACCAAGTAATAGACAAAAACTGAGTTAAATTTAAAAACGAGTACATCAACTGAAAACGCACTTCCAGCAATTATTATTAACAGACAGTACCGCATTCTTTTGTATGTCCTTGTAAATTAACAATAAATGCTATGCACACAACATTCTATAGTAAACCTCTTGTAATGCACCTTAGTGATATATATCAAATTCAATATTTTTGATATCGTTAAACGTTATTAAAATATAACCCCAAACGATTTTTCTCCATAGACCGTAATTTAACGGAATTGTTTTGAGCGTCTGTAAAGGAACTATGTGTGCTAAACATACCATATTCTATAGTAAACTTCTTGTAGTGCACCTCAGTGATATATATCACTTTCAATATGTTTGGAATTGTGTAACAGCATTCAAATAAACCGCAAATGATTTTTTTCCCGTAGACCGTAATGGAATATAATTCTTTTGAGTGTCCCTCGAAAAAGTGCTACACATTTCATTTTCAATACCGAACGTGGTATAGTAGATCTCAATAACATATATAAATTCCATGACAATCCGAATACATTTACGCGAGTTAGAGCACGGATAGACGACAGACAGAAAGACGGCATATAGTCAGACAAACCAAATTCATAAGACACTTTTCAACTATGTTGGAAAGTGTTAAAAATAAAACGAACTTCAATTTACTGTTTCTTAAACCACTGGCTCTTTAAATTCTGCAAAAAAAAAAAAAAAAAAAAAAAAAACATTTTTTAAATATTTTTGCATTTCTGATAGAATGTTTTTACGACAGTCCTGTACTGGAATCCACATTAACCTCAAACGCCATTATTGCAAACATCGCTTGTGTTTCACGTGCTGTAGACAATTCTGTATTATGTATTTTGATATGACTCTGTAAGAAAACTATACGTAATACAGTGACCATTTTTAAACTGTAAAGCACAACTGTGAACCGAAACGACGCACTTAAATATCGTAGCGATTATCCAATGTTTACGACAGTTAGGGTTTAGAAAAACAAAATAGACAAGCGGAAACACATACCATTTTTCATCCAGATAAAATTTATTATAAGACTGTAGAATAGCGCCTAGCTACTCTTTTAAAAGAGTACTCTATTAAGCGAGTGAGTTTTGAGATTTTGCCTACGTGGTGTCCTGAATTCTAACATCTGTGCGCAAATGGGACCTATTCTGTCATTTCTTTAATTTTTCAAAACCTGTCTGAATCTCCAGCAATCCGAGTGCCGTGGTTGTTTTTTGCAATGATATGATAATTATGTATCCGTGGTTGTGTAATGTACAAAAGATGTTTACAAATATTGGGAACGATTTTGACAAGAAAAATAAAATACATAAATTAAAACTATTATTTTTTAATATGTTCTATCTGGTAGTCCTTGTTGTGGACTATCATATTGCAGCGAGTTTTCTAATATAGGGTTTTTGTAAAACTGGAAGTGGAATTTTGTTCCATTCCTCCACCACACATTTCCAGAGTCCATTCAACGTAGTTGGTCGGCGTTTCGCAAGAGCTTGTTTTAACAGTGCAAAGGTACAATAATCCATTGTGGAAACATCTGGGGATTTGTTTGAATATTATTAAAAGGTATACACGTGATTCCAATTTCTGTTGTCAATTTTTCGAGAAATGCGACTGAACTTTTGGATGTATAGCTGCTCGCTTTATCGTGGTAAAAATCAACACTTTTAACGTGCGTTGGATAAAGTTTTGGAATTTATTCTTTTAAAATAGGAATTAGCACATTGTTTTAATAATAAGTAGAGTTAATTTTGACTTTTTTGTCAACTTTTTTATCTTTAATTTTACGTTCTAAGAGATTCCAGCAATCATTATAAATCCATTAGAAAAACTTTCTTTGTTTGAATCAAAGTTTTTTAAGTCTTTTTGCGTCTTTTCAGGTAATAAATAGATTTTTTTTATTACACTGATTTAGATAAATTCACGCTTCATCAATTGTGACAATTGTTTTCCACTTATCACCTGATAAATGATTTCTAATCACGGAATGTGAATAATTATTTTAGGAATGAGAAATATACAACCTTCAAGCCACTCGCGTCTTTCGTTTGCCATTTCAGTAGCAGACAATATGTTTTTCATAGCAGTAAATTTTTCAGTTATCATGCTATTACAGGTTGCCAGATTTTTTTCCCCGGTTGTTTCTCGTTGTTTTTTAATTTAACATTATGTGTGAATACCCTCTGTAGTTTCTATATATAGTGCGGTAGGAGATGGAAGCGATGGATTTGGAAAACATCTCGTCGTTGTGGCACTGGTAGTTCTGGATTTTGAATATCGAGTCCTCCACGTCTTGACTGCAAGCGGGTTTTTCCCATTAGCTGTTTCGGATATAATCTACAGCTCGAGTTTTGCCAGTGTGGTACGAAGTTAAACTTCATATTACGAATAAAGAATTATTGAAATCCAGGGGGTTCAATTTTCTAGTGATATTACAGTGATTATAGTACTATTTTATAATGAGTAAAAGTGATTTTCTTAGGTTCCAGCAGAACGAACAGTGATGCCTTTTTGGATTTGATTTAAATAATTTGAATATAATAAATCTTTTGAAAAGGGATTTACCCTCTCAGTCTTCGTAAACTTGAGCTTATTCCTGATAGTCTATTTTAAATCTGTCAGATTCACTGCCTAATCCCTTACTACTGCTTTAAATAAACTGTTTTGTTTTTGTTCAAACTGTATCATGACCTCCTTTCAAGTGAACAACCTAGAAGGGTATGTCACAAAACGACTACCAAAAGGAGCACTTAAAAAAATTCCCAATGTCAGTGTAAAAAGTATACGTGGATATACATAAAACATATATATACAAACAGACTGTTGAAGCTCCTTGATTTGAAGTAGAATAAAAACATTTCATTGAATAATATACACTACTGGCCATCCAAAATGCAGCACCACGAAGGAATGCAAATAACAGAATGATATTTATTGAACAAATACACATTGTAATGAGAAGGACAAGTGATTACATTTTCATAAAACTTGGAGGTATAGATCCTGAGAAAACACTACCCAAAGCAGCCACTTCTGGCCGCAATAACAGCATTTATCTGCCTAGCCATAGCATCGAACAGAGATTGGATGTCATGTATGGGTACAGCAGTCCATGCAGCTTCAACACTAATGCCACAGTTCATCAACCGTAGTGACGGGCCAGTCGATCAGGATCCATGGACGGGACATTTTCAATTGGCGAGAAATCAGGAGAACGTGCCGGCCAGGGAAACACTCGAATATGTTCTATATCAAAGAAGGTCAGGATAGTATGAGCAACATGCGTTCGTGCATTGTCTTGCTAAAACGTAGAGTTGCGGAGGCATCGAAGGTAAAGCAGAACCACGGGCCGTAACACATCAGAAATGTAACGGCTGCTGTTGAAATTGCCGGCAATGTGAACAAGAGGTTACCGAGACGTGTATCCAATGACACTTCATACCGTCACTCCAGGTGATATGACAGTATGACGATTCGAATGCAAGCTGGCAATGTGCGTTTTCCACGATGCCACCAAACATGGATGCTGACATCATGTGGCTGCATACAGAGCCTGGATTCATCAAAGACGACGTGAGACGCCATTCTTGCGTCCCCTACACAGGTAGACTTTTGAACCTGCATGGCTAATTATTCGAGAGTTTGATTATCTCAAGAATGATTATAGATATTTTAACCAACGTTTGAATACTGTTATCTAATATGTAACACTTAAACGTTTGGTGTAATTTTTAAGAAAATTCAATAGTGAATAAAAATGTTGATTTTGATTGTAAAATGTAACCTTAAGTTCACGAAATTATAACCATGTATGCTTTTTTGGCCATGCTTATTAGTATGCTCTTTTCTATATTTTAAAATAACAATAGAACTATAAAGAGTTTTGCAGACTTTTAGGTAGCTTTCAATACAAAAAAGTATAAAGCTACCTATTGCAGCCGTTCGGAGGAAAGCAGTTCTGGAAAATTTTGATATATTTTCACCGATCATGACCCCCAGACCCCAAAACCACCCTCCGTTCAAATGTTGATTTATATATATATAATATATATATATATATATATATATATATATATATATATATATATATATATATATATATATGATCTACGATAACGCCCCTATTTATAAATCGATTTTGATGAAACTAATTGTGTGTATTAAGGTCACTAGTGTCTCGACCGAGTTCGTTGGCCAGCTTGGTCCGACATTTTGTTTCAAGATGGCGGCAATTTAAAAATTTAAAACTAAAATAAATATACAAAAAATGTAAAAATTCAAATTTATTTTTTAATTGCGTTTTAGGCCTTGATACAAGGATTCCAGAGCATTTTTTGGTTTACCTCTATCTTAAAAAATGGCTGAGATAGAGCAGTTTGAAATTCTAGGGTGGCTGACATTTTGAAACAAAACAGCACATTAACGCGATTACTCACAAATTATTTTCTTTCATTGTTGTAATAATTTTCCCAATCATACGCATAAAACTATAGATTCATATCCGTTAGCGCCAAAATTGGCGACATTTGGCGAAATATCGCCAAATTTGGCGACCAAAATAAGTCTTCATAAATGAAGCCGATTTGGCTATTGCTCAATAATTTGGCGAATTTCTTATTCAAATTCAGTATTAACGAATCTTTTGTAAACGTTTCTTTGCATTTTATCTTGCTGTTTTCGTGTAACATTAGCTAAAATTTTAAAACGAAGATATAGGAAAGCTACCTTTTCCTCCCGGTACAGGCCGGAAGGACTTTTAGACTTTTCATATTGGATATTTTTATTTGAAAATTCAACTTTATTTCTGTTTTAGACTACTAAGTTTCTAAAACATGACAACTTTGTGTCCTATTGCAGGCAAATATTAAAAAAATAACAAAACGAATAATTCAAGTATTTTACAGAAGACAAAGCTAATTTTCAAACTAATATATAACAAAAGTAATACTGTAACTGTTTTGGTTAAATATATTTTTGCTCATTAGTTGATCTCGCAATATAAGTACCAAGAATCACATTCCTTCGATAGCGCATATATAAATATTTATTAATGGAATTCTTACTTTTGACTGATTATTCTTATCTAATACCAAAGTTATTTTTTACGACAGAGAAAGATTCATTGGGTGTAATTATATTGTCAAATACCTCCGAAGGTCTTGACAAATTGAGACTTTATATTGGACGATATTTTGTTAATTCACGTTTTATCCCTACAATGCACGATTTTTTATTTCATGCAAAAACTATGTGCGTGTTTTCATTTTTAATCTACATTGTGAAAGAGATAATAAAAATAATAACAAAAAAAATATTTTTTTTTCCATTTTAAATGTATTTTATTTGGTTCCACTTGGCATTATCACTATTTTTTCGGCTTTAAAAACTTTAAAACTATACTTAAATTTATATACCACACAGTTTTACCAGCATATAAAACTTTTTTTTTCTTTTTATTACATTAGAAATTTTGAACAAATAGTTTTATTCAAATTGTTATTTTATTGTTAGTTGAATAATTTGTTTTAATGCACTTCAAAAGATTTCTTGTCAATGGTCAGACATATGAATGGTAATCATATTAGAAGTACAGTAATCCCTTAACATTCGCGAGGGTTAGGTTCGAAGAAAACCTCGCGAATGTCAAATCCGCGAATGGTCAGTCTACCTCTCTGCACTAAAATAGGAGTTACGTTCTACAAAATTTTAATCAGAGTGGCACAGCATTTCAAAGAACGAAATAAAATATTTATTAACAATAGATTATGCATAACATATATGTAGAAGGTAAATGTACGCGCATATTCATAAATATGAAATTTATTTAATGAAGATAATTCAAATTAACTGACTGGAGAGATAATTACAGCTAAAAAGCGTAGGGTTTTTTATAAAGTAATTTCGATTATCTCTAATCACACAGAGATGGTGATGTATTAGTGGGCCAGTATGCTATACAATATTAAAATAAGATATTTGAATACAGCTAAATGCTTCAGAAATACTTTTATTTTCTATGTAGGTGCAGCTTCAGCTCCATCTCTACGAGAACCTGCACAATCACATTTTTAATTAATAGATTGGAGATGCCATTACCTTACAACATCTAATATCCCCATTGCAATGAGTATTCTCTGTTGTTATTATTTTGCTTTCCTACAACACTTGCTCCTTTTTTTTAGTTGACAGCTGAAAATTGATTTGTAAATACATACTGAGAAAACACAGAGGAAACAATCTTTAACCACTGTAAATTATGAAAAAGCAAAATACGATTTAAAAAAAATCACGAATAATCAAGTCAGATTCTCGCGAATGTAATGTTTTCCGCATTTTCATGTTCGCGAATAATCAAAACTCGCGAATGTTAAGGGATTACTGTATTTCGTTTGAGATATGTGCTTCTGAAATTAGGGTAGATTTTATGAAAATGTTTTGAAGAGATGTGAAAGATGAATAAAATATTAAATATTTAAGCAGGAAATAAGCAACTTTAGCAGCTCTGATTCCTCATAGGTAGTTAATTGGTAAAGTGATAAATTAAAAAAACAATTAGTGGCAACAGCTTGTTAATGTAAGGGTAAAATTTATCACGACAGGCCATATGGCCGGCTTTGAGGTAAACTAATGAATTAAAGCATTAATTTGCTATCTTCAATACTGCAATATGTTTTCTACAACGAACGGTTATACTACATCACCTATTTACAATATGTAAGATTTCTTGTATCATTAGCCAAAAAATGACAAACTTGGTGATTTGATCGTTTATCTGTAGAGTTGCAAAAAAAAAAAAAAAAAAACGGTTTATTCCCAGGTGTATTTCCGATAGACTCGGTTTATTCACCGGTTTATTCCCAAAATACCTGGTTTATTCCCAAAAAACAAGTTTATTCCCAGGTTTAAACCGGGTTTTTTCCAGCCTTTTCAGCTCTATTTATATGCGACTGTGAAATAGTGAACAGTACAGAAGACCCACCTATACTACTTCTGACTCTAAAAGTTTAGAGATGACCCTCTTAGACATATATGTATGTTTTTGTTTTTTGCGATTGCATAAAAATTTAAGGGGATCAAGCATGCTAAGGGTTTTTTATTTAAATTATCACATGAATATTCTTAATTAACTTTAATATTATAAAACCCTAATTAAACGTAAAAAATAACAAGTGGGGTTAATTATGTTTTATCAAATCAATGCAAAAAACGATGTCCAATCATTTTTGTTTTGATAATGTTAACTGCTTCATAAAGTAATCCTCAACTAGACAGCCATCTTGGAAAGATTTAGACAAATAGAGTATCTTTACATTACTAAGTTGTAACTTATTCAGAAAGTAAGTGCTGCAATGGCAAGTTTTTGCTCAAAGTTATGTAAAATCCACATAAAAGAAGTAGGCGTGATTCGCTAGAGGAAGTTTGATTAGAGAAGTTCAAAGGGTAAAACAAAAACAAACATCATCCTGTTTATAATATCAGGTTTGTACCAGTAAAAGTTTATTAGTTGACAAATTTGTGGATTCAAAACTTGTTGAAACAACAGTGAAATTATAAATAAAGTATTAGTGACGTTCGAAAGCATTTTAGAATTTGCAGTCTATTGATAAACCTCCTATTATCCTCAAGGTAATGCTTGTTGACTTGTTTTACTCGTCTAAGCAAACTCGTCCAGGGTACTATCATAAGTACTATAATGTGCATTGCCATAAGTTTGGCAAAAGCAACCTATTTTAACGTGCGGCGTGTGCATTTGTTGCCTTTTCTCCTATTTAAAAGATCCTAAATGAGGCTCACCAAGTCTGTTTTTGTATAAAATATTCTCAACTAATCACATTTTTCTACCCGTTTATCGCTACTGTACGTAGCACATGGAAGTCATTCGCCCAACATTTTTTACAACACAACTTTATAGACAACAAAAATTGCTTCGCTTTGCTGAAGGAGATAATTTTGCTGCATATTATTACTTACCCAATTTTTCGGGAATATACATCGGAAAATGAACAGAGGAAAGTATTTTTAACTAGGTAAATTATATTCAATTGTTGGCGTATCACAGTTGAGATTTATTCCAACAGAGCGAAAAATCTCAACTATGATACTCCAACCATTTAATAAAATACATCGGAAAAGTTAGGTATTCATTCAGTCAACATTCATTCTCCCTCATTCAACGCATCGTTTTTCAACGGGCGTTATTCAACGCACAATCAACTAACCCAATAGGAACGAAACTAGGAAGTTAAACTATCAGAAATACCCTAAAAGAAAATACCCCAAAAATATTCGAACTGATCAGGTAGCTCTGTTCGTTCAAGACACGATAGATAACCCTACAAAACTTTTGAAGAAGCTGTTTATCCAAGACAAAACAATCTAAGAGATATAATTTTGTAAAATGTTTGTTGTGTATCTTCTTCCGCCTGATATGGCCACAATATATCAAATTCCCGAATTGTAAGTAAGAATTAAATTTGGAACTACAATTTCGAAAAAAAGTTTTTTTTTCAAATTTAGCTATTGAATTAATCAACAAATTAATGTAAATTTACTTCACACGAAAAGTATTAAAAAAATCAAAATAACAGATTAACCACGAGGATTTTTTTTAGTTGGAATTTAATCCACATTTAATAAAATATGTTTAGAATGTCAAAAAAAAAAAGAATTTCTGAAGTTTTGTAATATAAAATATAATACGTTAAAGTATAAATCAACGAAACGTTCTGCATTGTATATCAATAATTAAAACATATATTCTTTTACATTCCTCAAGCTAAATGTTTCTTTTTAGCTACAATAATATTAGGAGTAAATGAATCTAGATTTGCTTTAAAAGCTTAACAATGCAACATAGAAAAATTACTGACAATAGGAATATGGGTCAAAAGTCCCTAACAAAACGCGAAATGAAATAATAAACGAAAGTAAATTGACATATAAGTAACAGTCATATATTTTCATGATATATATGACCTGGATTTATTTATTTGGAAATTTCTTTGTCCCTGATTTCGTTTAGTATTATGAGATTAAAGTGGTTCTGCGTTTATTTAGTACCGTATGTACAAAAGAAAAAAAAACTTTCTGTCCTACTGCTTCTAATTATTTTTATTGTCATTAGTTTGTATGTATACAATATGACTTCTCTTGAAGTATATAAGATTTTCAAAATGTTAATTAATAAACAATGTGATAAAATATATTTCCGTCATTCAAATACATCATGCAAAGCACACTTCATTACGAAATGTATTTTGTAACGAAAGAATAAAGAAACTGAATTGACATATATACAAATAGATAACGATCATATATTTCAGTGGACATATACTACACACTGTAAATAAAGTCGATGTTTCTTAATCTACGAAACAAGTAGTATAAAAACTTTTTTTTAAAGTCAATTCCTACTTAGGTCAAATAGAAATTTTTTTTCCAGCGATCTACACGCTTCGCCACTGACGGTATCTATTCCTAAATTTATATCCTGCCAAATATCTTACATAAGAGAAATTTTTGAAATGTATTAAAAATTAAATAAAAAATAAATAGCTAAAATACCAAAAATTAATAGCTCGAAAAGTATTTCTCACAAAATTGTTAGACAAACTGCGTTAGAAAGTTAAAAAAATTGTATTTTTCTTGATATAAATTTAAAATCTAATAATTATGCTGTTTTTCAAATATTGAATTTCGAAAATTACCAAACTTCACAATAAAGTGCCATAGCGATGTTACAGTTAACGATAATACAGTTTTTTTTTCAAATATTAATTCATTAATTAAATTTTATTATTTAATTTTAGTTTCATACTTCATTTCTGTTCAAAAGTATAGACTCACTCCACATTTATAGTCTCCTTCGCCCGCGAGCAGCCTGATCTTCGTCCGTGAACAGCCAGCCCCATTATCTTTTTACGTGTGAAGGTGAGACTATAAATATGGAGTGAGTCAATACTTTTGAACAGAAATGAAATATAAAATTAAAATTAATTAATTCAATTTAATTAATGAATTAATATTAAAAAAACTGTATTAACATCAATTGTCATCCAGGACAAGTCTAAAAAAATTTATTTGAACTTGATAGGATGAATAGAAAATATTTTATTAACGATTGAAAATTCCAACAAGATATATATATAGAGAGTGTGAGCTAATAGCAGGAATTTAATAATAATATAATCCAGAACGAAAATATACGATAACCTTACCTTAGGTGCCCATGATTCCTAGAAACATTTTTTTCTTTGAATACCTCAGAAAACAATATGTTTTCGGGATTTAAGAAAGCATTTTTAAAAACAAGGTTTCTTTTGGTGCCACTGGTATTCTGAAAGGTTTCCGAGTTGTTTTTATGGTGTATTAATCAGTTTTCTCAAACCAGAATATCGTTTTCTCGGATGCTATCAATTCTCAATTAAACATTTTCAGTTGTGTAATTGAATATATACATGCAAGAGTAACGAAATAATGTTGTTGTTAATAGTAATTCTACGGCTCGTAATTTATCGTGTTATTCTCTAAAACATGTTTCTTGAACATGAAAATGTTTACTTGATATTGGATAGCGTCCGAAATGCCTATATTCTGGTTTGAGGAAACTGATTAATACACTATAACAACTTCTCGGAAACATTTCCGCAAAACAGTGGCAGCAAAATAAATTTTGCTTTTATAAATACTTTTTAAATCTTAAAAATATATTAGACTCAGGGGTTTCTAATAAAAAAGAATTTTTTTTCTGAATCGTGCGTAACTCGGAAGGGGTTATTGTATATTTTCGTCCGTGGTTATATTATATTTTAATAGGTTTAGGAACGTCTGTGTTTTTACAGTGTAGCTGCCAAACCTCCCGGTGTTTTAATACCCGGGAGTTTAAAATGGTAATCTTAGTCTTTTATTATCACAAATTTCTGTCATTAAATAGAGCAAATATGTCTATATCTAAACAATGGTACACAAAGCAGTGAGACTTGGTAGCTATTATATACGTAATTTGTTCCTTAGTTATACTCTTTGTTCCAGTTTTTTTCCCAAGTATTATCAGAATAAAGTGATCACGCTGTTTTCTTTAACAACTTTTGTTTGTTAACTTTTGTTTGTTATGTAAAAACTCTTTCCTGTCGTATTTGTTCTTCTTATTTATTATTTTGAGTTTATGTTTGCAATAGATCTTTTCTTCAAGTACATAAGTTTTATAAAATATTAATGTATAAACGGGATAATCCCATTTTTTCAGCATTAAATAAATCTACGAAATGTATTTTATATGAGTTTTTTCTTGAATGTGCAGATGCTTAAAAATATTTTCGTTTCACAGGGCTAATACTTACGATTTTGTTACATAATCTAATAATAGAAAAAAATATTCTGATAATTTCGCAAAATAATGTCACAACAGTTTGAGAAAATGACTTAATTTTATAATCATATTTATTATGAAATCCAATTACATGTGTAAGAAAGGCATTAATAAAGTACAAACGCTCTGCTTGAATGTAGAGGTGTCTGTTTAAGTAAACTTGTAAGTAAGTAAATGACATACATTCCTATAAATGTTACTCCAATTTTCCTTACTATCAAGTGTGTCTAATCAAAAGTCGACTTTTCTAAGAAGACTACATTCTATGCAAATAAATATTCAGCACTTGGCTGCCCAAATAGTATTTACGGAGGACATTTTTCCAAAATAATCTGAATAAGAGCAGTTGTCGCATGGGTCTATGAAATGTAAAATCTAAATGCAGTGCTGCCCTTTACTAAAATTTACTATTATAAGCAAATACAATTACCTTAGGATTCAATGAATCCATTCGTTTTACAGATGAAAGAGTGGATAATTTTCAGATTTGTACCCTCAGTAAGCAGGTTAAAAGTTGAATTACATTTAAGTTGTTAAGTCATAAGACCGTTTTCTGTGAGAAATAGATTCTAGAATAGTTAGTCAGATCGGCAAACTTATCATAACTCCTTTATTTGATTTTTAATACACATTAATGAATGCGTATTTTTGAACTCATGGATAATAATTATTATTTTTGAAGGAAATACATATTAGGATTAAATGTGCACAATATTCTCTTAAAAGGAACTTTATAAAGAAAGAATTATTCATAAGACTCTCTCGCTTATGTAGACAACATTTCTGGACATAGCTTTCATTCTGCCTCCATGATAGCTGTGAAAAAGCTCAGTTATCACTTGCACATGGAGACATTGGTAGATACCGTATTCCTCGTGCATTATACATACATATTTCCACGATATGGGCAAAGATATGGGTGCTCCCTCAGACAGTTATTAGCATACTAGCCGCAAAATGAGGATCTTAAGCCTAAGTTAGCGAGTTTGAAACCAGCGTAGTTTGTGCAGTGAGACTGTGTAAAACTTTCAAGGTTTTCTTCGTACTAGGACGGTAATTAAAGTAAATTTCCCCTCAAAAGTCCTTCCTAAAGGCATTCCGCCTATAACAATATAGCAAAAACCGCTTAAAAAACTCTCCAAGCAAAAAGATTTGCCTTTAAAGGTGGGTTGAGCATAGTACTGGCGATATTTCTATAAAATATATATATTAAAATTTATTACGTTTCTATTTATTCAAAAGTATAATATTAAATGACTGTATAGTTTTCATTAAAGTCATAGACCGCAAAAAAATATACATTTTATTCCATATCAAAATATGTTTTCGAAGAATGCTGTTCATATAGGAATTATTAATAAACTTGAATAAAATTCATTTTATTTTAAAGCATGACATTTAATTACAGAATTATTTGACAGAAAAATAAATTATTCGCTCAAGTATGACATAATATAATTATATGTATATTTATAGGCATTTATATACTAGTCAGTTTCAAAAAGATTAATTTTGCTATCATATATCAAAGTACAGTACATGTCAATCAATGATATGTGTTCTCGTATATATTTTTATTTTATTCTGTTAGGTACATGGTGTGTGTTATATCATATATAAATGAAATTTGTTTCAATTAATATGTTAGTTATATATATTTGGAAAAATTAAAAATGTATGCTGCATAGACTGTTTATTCCACTTTAGTTAAAAGAACGCGGTTTTCGTTTGTATCTAAATGGCGTGTTCATTGTAAAGTTTTCAAATTTTGAAGCAAATGAATTCAGAAAATTTATTTTTTAATGATTTATAGTCTATAAATTTATTATAACTAGTAATTAAATATAAATAATGTGTAATATGATTTAATAAAAATAGTTTCATCGGAGTAAAAACAGTTGAGGTTATACAAAACAGTTATTGTTAGTAATTCGAATATTTACATATACGAGTATTTAAATGTAATAGTAACTCAAGGTAAGTTTAGTCTTAAACACAATCAATTTTGAAAGGACCAAGAATAAAAATACAATAACTCTGCAAGCCGTTTCTTTAAAAAATAGTTTTAAAATATAATTTTGAAAAACGCATCTATATTTAAAAATAGGATAAATCTTTTTTTTTCTATTATATTTAACACTAGAACGGCGGTAGGGGTCATTTTGACACCTAGGCACTTTCGTCCGTTGATTACTTTTGTTTGACTGGAGGAAATCTTTTGAAATTTTTTGACTTTTCCTAAATTGATAACAAATATTTCTAAAAAAAATTCAGCATTCTGTATTTGTTAGTATTTGAAATATTTGCATGTATACATAGAACGGCGGACAGGGTCATTTTGACACCTTTAGTAAAATACTCTTTGTAGTCGAAGCATTGTGAACCCATGAGAAAAATTCAGTGATAAGCATTTTCGATTGCATTCAGATTGTCTCCCAGAACGATAGAAACCGGGGTGGTCACAGTACATTGTTAGTATGTTGTTTTTCCTTTGTTTGCTATTTGCCATGCTTTTTAACAAAATATTTTTTTTTAAAAGCAGGTTCAAGGTTTATCATACTTAGATTTCTTTCCAGAAATAGACAGATGTATTTTCACATTTGTTTCTTTTGTTAGTTCAGATTACTCACTGCATTTGGTAACCACAGGTGAGGGTTTTAGAAGTAGAGTACGAATTCCATTCTTTCTCAGGCAGGCAGTTGATCATATAGTCGAACAAAGAGTGTCGATATTTGGCGTTAATCCCTCTCTTGACACCTTTCTGTTTTCCTTCTCGCAATAAAAGAATGGTAGATGATGCCGGTGAAATGAACAGGTTTTGGTGGGAGTACGAGAATTCCAATGACAGTTTTACTGGAAAATTCTGCCGTCAAATTCATTATTGCCTTACTTTTACACTGTGAATAATTTGCTAAAACAAAGACTCTATCGTTTGCTGATATTCTGACATTTTTTCCGTCTTTTTAAAAAAAATTATAAAATATGTCTTATAGCTAAAAAGAGGTCTTACTGATGAAAACATTAAAAAAAATGTTGCAGGAGCTCTCTGACGGAGGTGAAAACGATAATTTTTCTGTTGAAACTGAAGATGAATTTCAGACACAAACCACTAGTGAATCCGAGGACAGTGATGTAAACGAAGAACAACTCAACAGAAATAAACGGAAAAAAAGAATCAGGATATTTTCAAAACTGTTTTTACAGCTCCTGATAACACTATATGGAATGAAAAAAATTCTAAAAATTCAGCCTGCGGCCGTGTTCTTGCTTATAATGTTCTAAAAGAAACGGCAGGACCAACATCTTTTGCAAAGACTCGTGTTTCTGATGACAAAGTGTCTAGTGCTTTCAAGCTTTTCATTGACGATGATATCTTTTTGCATATAAAGAAATGTACAGAATCAGAAGCTCATTGGCAATTCTGAAATAAAGACTCGGCTTTGAACGCCTGCATAATATATAAAAGTGTAACAGGCAAGCTCATCAGTAGAATATATTTTCTATTAAAATTAGGAGAAGATTTAAGAATGGTTCTTACGGCTTCAAAATGCCCAAAGATCCTTCCTGATGCTTCAGAAAAAACACACGAAAATAAATTAGATATGAAGAGAAAAAAGTGTCAAGTACAGAGATGCAATGGAAACAACTCTGAAGAATTTTGCGCATCGTGTTCCAAAATTGTGTGTGGAAAATGTACTGGAAAAATTGTTAAAAATTATTTTTGTATCAACTGCATTAATTCCTAATACGTGTGTGTAATTTGGAGTATTTTAAGCATTAAATAAAATTTAAACAAAATGTTTACATTCAGCTACACTTATAATGAAATAACGGAAACAAAAGATCACGTTTCTCATTTATGGATTTAGAGAGTGAATCATTCGGCAAGTAAGTAAATAATAATAAAAAAAAAAAACATTATTATTTTATAAATTGTGTTTTATTTTAGTTAACATTAGTTTCAATTTGTGAAAACATTTATGTTAAATCAATTTTTATATGAAATTAAAGAGTTTTTTGAGTAGTTGTAGTATGATCCAATTGATCGCCCTGTACGCGTTACATATACAGTACTTTAAAAATACAATAAATTATCAAGTAATTTTAAATATAAATGATGAAATACACAGAAATTCCATATTTTTGCAAATGTATGGCATTTAACCCTCTGAGCGTTTTGAAAAAGGGTAAAATTGTAATGTTGCTTTCTCCTCATTTTGTTTTAAATGCTAAAAAAATATGATTCTTTCAGCATTATAAATAAAACTTAATTACAAATATGAATATAACCCTTGAGAATATTAATCATTCTTCAATGCTTTGAAAATTCATTAAATCTATAGAATTATATTATCTTAAACATTGCATATATTGCAGTGAAACCTGGAGCTTAGTGAACGGAATATTACGTTCCACACGCTTAGAGGGTTAAAACTGTTTTAGAGTTTTTATTTCAGTAGTTTCACCGAGAGGTCAAAATGTCCCCTTCCCGCCGTTCTAGTAGTAAGATTTTTTCCGCCGTTCTAGTGTTAAAGTGAAAAAACAAACAAAATTTTAGCATTTAAGAAAGTACGCTGCTAACGAAATATATAATTAAAAATTACTAAGTTATTTAAAACATATTTAAGATAATTTAAGGTGCTTCTCAAATGACCTGCTCAAACACGTAAAACTTTCTGCCATATTTTATGACTCATTTTTAATCGCAAAGGCATAAAATTGGTAAGCATGACTACTGAAGCGATTTGGAATCGAAATGAGTTTTCCATTTTTTTTATATAAATAAAATACTTATCGAATTATAAGCGATTTGTGCCACGTGAAGACACGTTTTACCTCTTTCTCAGTTTGCGGCGTCGGAAATACTGTTCAAAACCCGAATTTGATAGCATTTTCTGAAAGATGTTCTGCTTTTAGCAAAAGAGGGAAAACATCTTTTAATTACAAAGTTTCTGATTAAGGACACTTGCTAATTTCATGCGTTTCAGAACAAAAATGTATTAAAATTATGTCATAAGGTACCAGGTTGGGAGTTGAGAACGGCCTTAAGGAAACAGATATAATGTAGTGTTAAATTTCATAGTATAATTTCAGATTTGAATAAATAAGTACCTATATTATACGTAAATATATTTCATCTGGACATTAATGATTGGAAGATTTTTTACGATACAGTAGGGTAGACCGGGGCACGTTTAGGCATGGGGCACGTTTAGACATGGGGCACGTTTACGCAGTGCACTTTTTTCGAAACGAGTTATAACTCGCGCACCACCAGTCATGACAGATTAATGCTGCTCCCTAGCAGGTATTCTCACAAGATTTTGAGCGTCAGTCGAGCTTTGGTCTAGCATGCGTTAAGGATAACATGTTTTCTGTCAAGGTGAGTAAATTTTGTGTTGAACTTATTGTGAACTAATAATACTTAGTTAAGGATAAACAAATATATGAGCATTAGCAGAATTTTATCCTTTTTTGAGAACTGTATTTGTATGAACAGAAATGTTATTAATTTTCGTTGCATGTTGAAAATAAATCCAAACATGGTGACGGGGCACGATTACGCATTGACATCGGGGCACCTTTACGCACGTTCTTACTGTGATTACCAATCCAAAAAAGGACAAAACTGGGTTCAATGTCTTAAAAAATAAATAAAATAATTAAAAATGCGGGCGCTGACTGACGCAACAATGGTAACTGCGGCGTGTATTCGCTCCGAAGAAATGGTGTAATTTTTCCGTCACAGGGTACGCTAGAGTCATAATCTATATGTCATTCTTTTAATTTTTTTTATATTCTTTATATTAGTATATAGTACGTTCATTGCAGTCCAGGGCTTCCGGAGCTATGAATAAAAACTACTTCCTTCTTTCGGCTCTCATAGCTCCAATGAACCGGGTCTTCTCGTGCAGCTTATCTTTTATTTACTGTTTATTTATTGTTAAATTTTTGTTAAACTATTGTTAAATTAGAACTTCAGAGACTTTAAGCTGTCTTTTAAGTCAAATCTTGTGCACTTGTGTGTAATTCTAAGGTTGTTATTGTCAATTCCAGTATACACTGTTTACTTTCGTTTTGTGCCATCTTGAAATTTTTTAAACGTTCTATGTTCTTTGTACCCATTTTATTCATATATCCCAAGCTTATTAGGTAGCTTTCAATACAAAAAAGTATAAAGCTACCTATTGCAGCCGTTCGGAGGAAAGCAGTTCCGGAAAATTTTGATATATTTTCACCGATCATGACCCCCAGACCTCAAAACCACCCTCCATTCAAATATGTTGATTTATATATATATATATATATATATATATATATATATATATATATATATATATATATATATATATATCCATATATATATATATATATATCTGACCTATGTCATACGATAACACTCGTATTTATAAATCAATTTTGATGAAACTAATTGTGTGTATTAAGCTCACCAATGTCTCGACCGAGTTCGTTGGCTAGTTTGGTCCGCCATTTTGTTTCAAGATGGCGGCCATTTAAAAATTTAAAACTAAAATAAATATACATAAAAATTAAAAATTCAAATTTATTTTTAATTAAGTGTTAGGCCTTGATACGAGGATTCCAGACCATTTTTTGGTTTACCTCTATCTTAAGAAATGGCTGAGATAGAGCAGTTTGAAATTCTAGGGTGGCTGACATTTTGAAACAAGACAGCACATTACAAAAAATTTCATTGTTGTAATAATTTTCCCAATCATACGCATAAAACTATATATTCATATCCGTTAGCGCCAAATACTCGCCAAACTTGGTGACATTTGGAGAAATATCGCCAAATTTGGCGACCAAAATAATTCTTCATAAATGAAGCCAACTTGGCTATAGCTCAATAATTTGGCGAATTTCTTATTCAAATTCAGTATTAACGAATCTTTTGTAAACATTTTCTTTGCATTTTAACTTGCTGTGTGTTCGTGTAACATTAGTTCAAATTTTAAAACGAAGATATAGGAAAGCTACCTTTTCCTCCCGGTACAGGCCGGAAGGACTTTTTTATTTTCAAACAACAACAATGTTGTTTAAAATTTATTGTAGTTCATTTTAGTATAATTAATTTTAAGTTTTTGTTAGGTTTAACATGTTTATTCTGTGATTTCGTAATTGTTGTTTCTTACTTAATATTTATTGGAATTCCCATAGGAAAAACATTATGTCGATTTTCATCTTTGCACTTATTTCAAACATGTTTTTCATCTAGTTAATAACTGCAAACAACATCAATGCTATAGAAAATTTATCGTAGAGTATTTTAGTAACATTTATCTTTAATTTCTGTCAACTTAAGTATGTTAAAGTAGAGTTTTTGTAAACCCTGTTATTTAATCAAATTGCAATTGTACGATCTCATAGGTAATTTACTACGTTCGTTTACATTTGATTCTTATCACTTTTGCTGATATTTTTCTACTTTTTCAAACTTTTTTTCGCTTGTTTCCTCGGGAAATATTTTATAATATGAAAAAAATAAATTAACCTATAAAAATAATGTCCTGTGACAAGTGTGCAAAAGGAAATACTTTATTTTTTGTTTGTAAAAACTGTAACAATGATGATGAAGATGACTAAATAGTTTCTGTTTTTAACTAGCAATAAGCCCTATGTTTTCAGTTTAGCCTATAAAATGTTCTTTAATTAATTCTCTTTAATTTTTTTGTTTTTAAACAGTGTTTTAAGTTATAAATAAAACATCTCAATTTGATTAAATATTTATTTCACTTACTCTTTGGTATCACTTTGAATATGCGTAAACGTGCCCCGTTCCCGGGGCAAGTTTACGCAGATGACTTGGACCTAAAAGAATTTTTTTTTACTGTTAAATACACAAATAGGTCAACAACTGAATACACAAATTTTGACTTTATTAACTGCTTTATAAAACCACAATGTCTAAAATTTCCTAAGTTAAAACATAAAAATTAGAAAATGCATTGAAATAAATCCGCGTAAATGTGCCCCGGTCCACCCTAGTGATTAAAACTTTTACTTTTTAAGTAAAAGTAGCAGTATAATATAAGACAAATTACAGTTTTGAAAGAAAAAACTTAGAGAAAAAACTTCCGTTAAATCTGAAATTAAAACAATATTTTATGTCAAAAGTTTAATTTTTACGACAGCAAATAAATTAAAATATCAGTAATTTGTTTTGTTTTTTAAAGTAATTTTAAATTTATATTCTTGGAATTATATTTGTATAGGAAAATGTTTGAAAAAGATGACAGGGACAAATTAAAATGCAGCAAAAATAATGTCAGTGATTTAAAAATTGCCATTAGTTTCAATCCTAGTATTCGGAAAGCCATGGAATCTTAGGTGTTTTTTCTTCTTATTTTCAAGATTATTTTATTTTATAACACTTACTTTTCCATAAATATAATGATGGTAAAAATAATATGAACTAACTTAAATTGCTATTCTACTTAATATATGTATATATATATTTTTTCAATAATTTTTTAACAAAACAATGCGTAGTTATATATATATTGGGTGGAGCAAATAAAAGTGGCCCGGACAAGTTGACACGATTGGACGTGAATGATTGACGCGCACACTACGTGTACGCACACCACGTGATCGAAACCGGTCCAGATCTTAGTGCGGGCTGTGTCAGTGTAAGTGTGATCAGTGCAAAGGCGAAAATCAGGCTAGTGGTCAGGGAAAAATACAGTACAAAAAAGTGAACCTGGAACTCTGTTTCCTGGCCACTTTTATTTGACCCACCCTGTATTATATATATATATATATATATATGTGTGTGTGTGTGTGTGTGCGTGTGTGTGTGTGTGCGTGTGTGTGTGTGTGTGTTTTGTTTTAATTAGATTCATGCAGGGCAAAAATTAAATATAGGGAATATGTAGAACGCTACTGAAATAAATAAATTATTTTTAAAATTTCCAATATTTTCAATAATTTTTATTTTGGAAGTTTTAGAATCTAAGTACATTTTAAGAGTGTCTAAGATTTTTCATCAAGAAATTTTAAAAATTGTATTTATATCACATTTATTTGCATAACACTTACTTTCTGCATAAATATATATGATCTTTATACTCCGAAGGTTTTCTACAGGATTTAAATCAGAACTCTGTGATAGGTGTTCGAGCGACAAAATCTTATGTTCTTTAAACTGTGATTTCCATTCATATACTGTGATTTATTGGACGTTATCTCGCTGAAAAATATATTTTTCAAATATAATGAGAGTTTCTGGCAATACTGTTAATGCGATTGTATCATAATATGCTTTGTAATTAGTTTTATTATTTAAGAATGTTGCGTGATTTGTACATATATATATAAACGAACTCAAACCTCAAACAAGTTGTTCTTTCACCAAACTCACCAGGTTTCTTTCTTTGTTAAGTTACTTAGGACATACTGCTTTTAAACGTCGATATCTATAAGATCTATCTAAATGAAACATTTCATCTTTCTACATTTTGATGAATAACACAAGCGTTTAAGAATTTCTATTTAATTATTTCAGAGCGTTTTCGTCGGTGAAGATTGTTTTAATATTTTTGCAGATTGTTATTCATTTTTATGGCTATGTTGAAAACAGTTCGACTAGCACAAAAAATATTTAGATTGTGTTTAATTGAATAAGAATATTCTTTTCAAGGATATCTCTACGCATCTCAATTCTTTACTAACGATCAATGAAACAAATATGCAAAATGTATTAAGATATTCTATCTGAAACTTTATTACCTGGAAGACCTCTCTTTGAATTAATACATTTTTCAGCAGGGTAAGGCCCCATTACATATTGCATTATCTTTAAGAACGGCAGTTTAAAGCAAATATGTTTCTGGAACATTGTTGCTGGCCTGCTCACTACAGAGCCATACTATTCAGTAGAAGATCTGTGGGGAATAAAAACTAGTCGTTGGGGGCCACCGTAATACTTACCCATCATGGATATGCATAATGTAAAATATTAAAATAAAAATGTGTAAACTACTTATAAAATGCATTGCAATTCAAATAAAATCGTGGCTTGATGACGTCACAAACTTTAAAGGCTCGATTACTGAATTGCTTGAAAGAGGTTTTTCCTTATAACTCCAAAAATAATAATCCTATTAACTAGCGGTTTATTGCATCTGATTAAGCGTCAAATGTCCAATTAAAATATATCTTTGAAGTGAAATTTGGCTGAAATACAAGGTAATGAAAAATCGAAGAGCGTGGAAAATAGGATTCCAAATATCTCGGCAACTAATTATCCGATCGACTTCATGCTTTATTCAAAATTTATGTTTTTTTATTGTCTTTTATATTCATTTCTTAAAATATACAATTTCGAAAATTTTTATGTACCTTTCATCAGAACGAATATTTCGAGAGTCCGAAAAAAATTGTTCCGGTTAATCGAGGTTATTGAAATGAAATAGGCTTCCTCCCATTATTACATACTAAGTACATACCAAATTGCAAGTCTCTATCTCAATTTTTTCGGGAGATAGAGCGTTTACAGACACACACACACACAGACACACAGACACACAGACGGACGGCAAATTTTTTTTTTCTAAAAATATGTTTTTCGGAATCTCCAGTGTCTGAAACGTGTAAATCCGTCAAAAAAAAATTTTCGATTTTCAAAACGATTACAAGACTTACCCTATACTACGTATGATGGGTAAGTAATAAGGATTACACATGTAGGAAAGAAAATATATGGACACATTTTTAATTTTTAATTAGGTATGTACAGGACCAAAATTGAAAAAACAATTATGAGTAATAGCTGAGCTATAGCTATAGCTAAGCTATAGCTGAGTAATTCGGCGAATTTATTATTCAAATTCAGTATTAACGAATCTTCCGTAATGGGGTTCTTTGCATTTTAGCTTGCTGCTTTCGAGTAACATAAACTAAAATTTTAAACCGAAGATCTAGGAAAGCTACCTATTCCTCCTTGTACATGCCGGAGGGACTTTTTTACTGGATTCAGGTTCGGGCTTTGAAATAGTCAATCTAACAACAACAATCTCTAATACATCCAATCATGGTTTTAGATGATGTTGAAACATGGATTGGGGCATTATCCTGATGAAAAATGTATCATTCAGAGATAATCAGATATCTGTCTTGCAATAAATTTTCAAAAAGAATATCTTCATACTCTTTAGAACTTTTTTGTTTTTTGTTTTTTAAATGCTGTTGGAGTTGTCTTGCAACAGGCAAAGTCACGCGAAATCAAGACAGTGCTATCTAAAACACACTGCTACTACCCCGAGCTTTTTTAGTGGATTCAGGTGCGGGCTCTGGAATAGTCAATCTAGAGACAACAACCTCGATTACTTACAATAAATGGTTTGCATGATGATGAAAAATGGATTATGGCATTATCCTGCTGAAAAATGTATCATTTAGATATAATAAGAGATCTGTCCTGCAATAAATTTTCAAAAAGAATATTTTCATATTCTTTAGAACTTTTTTTAATTATTAATACATTTGGAGTTGTTTCGCTACATGCTAAGTCACAAGATCTGTCCTGCAATAAATATCTTCATACTCGTTAGAACTTTTTAAAATTATTATTTAAATGTTGTGGGAATTGTTTCGCTACATTCAAAGTCACACGAAACCAGAACAATGCTATCTAAAACACAAGCCGTATCTGACAAAAAGAGGGGGGTTGACTTCTTGTCACACTAGAAAAAGTACAATTTAGTTCTCACTTGATCTGCTCAATAATGCGAAACTTTTTAAACGCAAAGTCATAAATTTGACAGGCCTGACTATTGGAGAAATTTGGAATCGAAATGAGTTTTTATTTATTTATAAATAAATTTCTTATCGAGTTATAAGAGATTCTGGTCTTTTTCTTCCTTCTCGCGTTTTTGCGTAGGGAATTCGGTTCAAAACGCCTACTTTGACAGTATTTTCTGAAAGATATTTTGCCTTTATCAAAAAATGAAAAACGTCTTTTTATTACCAAGTTTCTGAATAAGAACACCTGCCAAGTCCTTATGGTTTTGAACAAAAATGAATTAATATATATATATATATATATATATATATATATATATATATATATATATGAATAATATATATACATAATATATAAATATATATATATGAATAATATATATATATATATATATATATATATGAATAATATATATACATAATATATAAATATATATATATGAATAATATATATATATATATATATATATAACCATTACATGCACGTTACAACCACCAACAAAAACTGTGAAAATATGAAAAAAAAATAAACTAACTAATTGATAACAAAACAGATCCCCCCAACCAACTGAACATAGATACCAAAAACATAGTATTTAAAAAAAAAAAAAAAAAAAAAAAAAAAAAACAGACATTGAATAACAGAAATTGAATAATGGAAATTTGTGGAATTTAGACAGAATATTCAGTCCCCAAATGCCTAAATTTCCACAAATAAAATGTGTGGTTTCATCTTCATATTAGCCATAAAATAGCTACAGAATACGAATTTGGAACAACCACCCCAAAATGTAGAGAAATACACAATGAAACAACAAGTAAGTTCAAAATAAAACATGATTAAAAAAGGATTGAGGGAAAAAATAAAAACATGAAATTACCCCATTTGAAAGCAAAATCCAAACTTGAGACAGCATATTTTACAAGAATTGGAGTTTTAAGCATATGTTGCCAAAAAAAAGGAAAAAAAAAATTGATGGACCATGGATCAAGGAACAACATGTAATGCATAGCAAAGCACATACCCCCAATATATAAAACCAGCACCCTCTATAGAAAAATTAAAATTGAACTCCACCATAAATTCAAAAGAATAAATCAATGAGGTGCTGCCATCTATTGGTAAATATATACAATTATATAATAATTTATTACATTATTGGATGATGTTTGAAAACAAATACTGTCTTAAGACAGATAATTGAACAAAATTATGTTAATAAATTTATTGTATTAGAATAATGAATAAGACATGTATTTAAAAAATATGTATTAAAAAATAATTAATAAAAAAATAAAAATAAAAAATAAATGAGACTTATGATTATTGTGATTAATGTATCACATAAATTATTTTACCTAGCGATGATATATCACCATTTATATTATTGTGACACATTGCATCATATCTTAAGTTTATTTATAATTAATAAAAAATGTATATAATAAAGGTGCTAAGGAATTAATATTAATAATTGCATTTTGAATATATATCTATATATATATCTACAAAAACAACTTTTCAAAAGTAAAAAAAAAGCCAAGCGTAAAAAAAAAAGTTGTAGCTAAAAAATGGTGTGATATCAAATTTCCAAGCTATTATATTACTTTTTTAACTTTTTTCCATTAAATAAGTTATCATATATATAAGTCGAGTGCCTACGTATATGTTAATAGAAATCGTTTTCTCCTGTACTAAATATATCCTAACGAGTTTCTGAAAATTCAATTTTTTTCAAATTATGCATGATGGGCTTGGCGGCCATCTTTGCATATTATTCACAAAATTCTAAGCATCCAAATCCGTAGTTAAAATCCGAAGTTCAAAATTGTTATTTAAGCAAATATTTTAAGCGTTTCATTTATAGATTTGTATGATCTGAAAATTGTGTCTTAAGATAATGATGACTTATCTTAAAGATTCATCTTATGATTTATTTTTTACAGTAATTAATAATTTCAAACTATTAAAAATCAATTTCTCAAAATATCAGTCTTATCTAATTTATCTGTCCGTAGTTAAAATCTGAAGTTCGAAATTGTTATAAACATATTACATTGCAAACATATTACGCTTTTACTTTAGAAATTCGGGTGCTTAGAAATATGAAAAGATGGCCGCCAAGCCCATCATGCATAATTTGAAAAAAATTGAATTTTCAGAAACTCGTTAGGATGTATTTAGTACAGGAGAAAACGATTTCTATTAACATATACGTAGGCACTCGACTTATATATATGATAACTTATTTAATGGAAAAAAGTTAAAAAAGTAATATAATAGCTTGGAAATTTGATATCACACCATTTTTTAGCTACAACTTTTTTTTTTTACGCTTGGCTTTTTTTTTACTTTTGAAAAGTTGTTTTTGTAGATATCATTTCTTTTTTTTAAAACAGAATACACATAACTTAAATAATCTAAACATGAGAAATAATTTAAAATTACATTTTACTTTCAGTCATTGTTTAAAAGGTTAACTAGAAATACCAGTAGATTTTTAAATTAAACTAATAACAACATACTAAATGTGGCTTGTTATAATACTTGTTATCCCCCGTTAAAAAATATCACTGACTTATCGATGAAATGAATAAAAATGCAATACGTACATAGCATGTCAGCGCTGCATTTGAAATCAAACGTGATATCACGCTCTTTTATTATTACACTAGCTGGCTTCGCCCGCTAGCGGACCCCTAATTTATATCGGGGCCTCGAATCTTGTAAAACCTCGAATAAGATAAACCTTGAACAGAACGAACCTCCGTCCTGGTTCTCCGCTGCCTTCGGCACCGGATAATCCCTTAATTTGCACATCGAATAGTATAAACCTCTAACCAAACTAACTTCCGACACGGGTCCCCGCTGCCTTTGGCACCGTATAGCAGTCGTGCTGCGCACGCTCAAGTTCCATCTTCCACCACCAGGTAGCGCAATCTGTTCTGTATGAACCTCGGGCACTGAAATCGTTAAGGCTATAGATGTCGAGTCGAATGAGCTATACCCCGTCGTGATCTAGCCCATAGAACCAGAGATAGAAAAGTGCCCCCTGATGGTGAAAAAACGAACTAAAATCGGAAAGCTCTATTGATGTCGAGTCGAATGAGCCATACCCCGTCGTGATCCGACTCGTAGGAACACGTATAGGAAAGCGTCCACTGGTGGTGAAAGCTAATCGCGCTTGGGGGGCAAAAGGGGGGATGAACACCGGAGGTGCATAATAGGATTAAGCGGTCACAGACCTTTCCAACGATGTATCACATGAGGGGTATGTGCAAAATTTAGAAAATACCCCCCCCCCCCTGCATATTATGATTAAGCGTTCACAGACTTTTCCAACGATATATCACATGAGAGGTGTCGGCAAAATTTAGAAAAGTGCCCCCTTTGGGTGGGAGGGCTGAAAGTGGGAGAATGGACCCCGAAGATACATAATATGAATAGCGGAACACTTTTTAGAATTTCTGAAAGCTGATTTTTATTTATTTATTTATTTATTTATCTATTTTTTATTTTTTGTTTATTATTATTTTATTTTTTTGCGTTGCCCTGTGCATGTTTGGAATTTCTTAGCAATTTCTTAGATTTACCTTATTTTATTCAATTAAACATTGTACTGTTACAATAAATTTAAATGGAAACTTCACTTCTAAAACAAAAATAATTTAACAACTGGATTTCATTAATTTATAGGAAAACTAGCAAGCTACGCCCGCTGCGCTGGTCGGTTTCTACAAATGAACCCTGAATCAAACGAAATATATCGTTTAATTTGACCTTGTATTTGAAAGCAATCTGTATATTTACGTGGAATATCCTTCCACATTACTGAAAAATGACGCGATTGTGCTATTATATTTTCTAATGTGCAGTCAAAATTTTAGCTGTTAAGGACCAACTCTTTTATTTGGTCATTTACATTTAGGGTTTGCTAAAGAATGATAAAACTATATGCAATATACTAAAACCATCACTAAAAATTATCGAAATAACAATGCAAACAAATTAACTAACAAAATCCATTCAGAAGAAGTTTTTATAAAGGTTAATCTTTGATAATCTAATTATTGAACTTTTCCACATAATTCTAAAACAACAAAACGATATAAAATATACTAAAACAATCCTTACAAATTATCTACTTAACAATGCAAGTCGCAAAAAATACGCCCAGTAAAAACTATCAAAAAGGCTAATATTTCGGAATCGGGTTCACTTGACTATATAACCTTCACACATAACTGTTGGACTAAGCAACGTAGGACAATATATAGTACATTAAAACCATTTCTGAAATAGCATCTAACTAACAATACAATTCTCATCAAAATCCGTTCAGTAGAACTTTTTTAGAAGGCTAATCTTTCATAATCGGAATCAAATATTGAAAAGGCTAATATTTGATAAAAAAAATGGTCACCCGATTTTCGAATTTCCCCCTATAATTCTAGAACTAAGCAACGTTATATAATAAAACGTTCCCTAGAAAATTATTTAACAGTATAGGTTCCATCGAAATACATTCGGCAAAATCTTTTAAAAAGGCTAATCTTTCATAATCGGATTGATCTGATTATAGAACTTCCCAGAATAATTATATAACTAAGCTACGTAGAACGATATGTTATACAATAAAACATTCCCTTAAAAATTATCTTAGTTTAAGTTCTACGAAAATGCATTAAGCAGAACTCGAGTTATAAGCAGCCGGAACGAAATTTCATATATGTAGAAGTAAATAGAAGTATATTGCCATTAATATAGTTTGCATTTGAATAAAAAAAGGTACTTTTCGGTTAGCCGGGCGCCAGTGATATATGAACACACACACACACACACACACATATATATATATATTCATACATATAAGTGTATATATATATATGTATGTATATACATGTATTTGTGTAGATATATGTGTATATATGTGTGTGTATATATATACATGTATATATATATATATATCACTGGCGCCCGCCTAACCAAAAAGTACCAAAAAAAAAAATACTGCGAAAATGCAGTCGTACACTTGAAAAAAAAACACCTTTTGGCCTAAAATCTCTCATCAAAACTGTTTTTCTTTTTTTTCTTTTCTTTCTTTTAAAAAAAAATAAAATTAGTAACAGTTTTTTCTTTTATTTTTCCAGATGTATAGCCATTTCAATTCTTTCTGCAACAAAAAAAGACACTTTTTGGCTTAAAATCAAATTGTTTGGGGTCAAAAGTAAAATCAAAATCGCCAAAAGCAAAAGATAAATCGCCAAATTTGTTTCAATAGAAATCTTGCCCCTTGAATAATTTTTTAAGCATTATGAACATTTCTAATCATGTTTAAATTAAATATTTTCGTTTTCTAATGTTCTCTCATCAAAACTCTTTTTTTTTTTCTTTCTTTCTTTCTTTTTTTTTTAAATAAAATTAGTAACAGTTTTTCTTTTATTTTTCGAGATGTATAGCCTTTTCATTTCTTTCTGCAACAGTAATGATCGCCAAAAAATTAGCAATGGTAACCTTTTTGGCCAAAATAACAGAACTTTCTATCACAATTCGATAGCTAATATACGTAGAACGTTGTGTGACATACTAAAACCTTCCCTGAAAAATTATTTCTCGAACAGTGCAAGTTCCATCAAATTCCATTCAGCAGATCTCGAGTTATAAAGGAACGGAACGAAATTTCCGTTTGTGTTTTATATATATAGCGAGGCTAACGAAAAAGACAGACTACCGCGGTGCGTTCCACTTATCTATTTTTACAGACCGCTAGAGTGACGTGATGCTCTTTTCGTACACCTGCATTGGTGTATTCGAGCCTCACGTGATTCCCGCGGTCTGTAAAAAAAGATACGCGTAAAGCACCGCGGTAGCCTTTCTTTTTCGCTAGCCTCGTATATATAGTAGATGACGTGAAAGGTATTCCTGCGAACGAAATGCCTGTCCTTTACCGTGTTTTTTTATTTTTAGAAATACATGAATCACATTTAATTCATTTCAAAATTTTTGTTTACGTTTGGAAAGAAATTTTAAATGGCGATAACTCTTAATATATACATTTTAGAAGGTACATCTTCCCTCAAAAACTAATTTATTTTTAAAGATCTTTCTAAAAACGTAAATTATATTTTTAAAATATTTTTTAACGCATAAACACTACGTCTGATTACTTTATTTTACAATATTTATAAGAACACGCATTTTTTCAGACAATTAAATACACTAAACAAACATGAGTGAAAAATTGACCTGGGCCTGGACTCGAACCTGGGACCTTATGCGTACCATGCCGACGCTCTGTGACTGAGCTACCCAGATCCATATCCGTAACCGGCAATTTCTCATACTTATTCATGTTAGAAACAATCATCTGCCACAGTTTGCAATCATATTTAATTATTTGATAAAATATGTATTCTTATAATTGTGAAGTTTTATTTTTAAAAACAATATCTTCAGAAGAAAATGGCTGACTTGCAGATGAAATTTGATGTGGTTATATTATAACCTGTAACTGATTTGTGCTATTTTAATACAGATGGTACATGGTCGTTGGCGGGTTTTATCTCTGTTTTGGCATAATTTTTTAATCGCCAAGTTAATTAACAGTTTTTTGCTAATTAAGGATAGAAAATATTTTTTTTTACACTGAATTTTATAAAAGCACATAGATTACGTAATTACTTGTCCAAAAATGCAATCCTTTTTTTATTCTGCCTAATATTAAGGTCTGTAGCTTGTTTGAAAAAAAAAGTTTGACGAAGAAAATAGTGATCATTTTAAGTAACTCGACGTTTTTAAAAAAAAGCTATATCTCTGTTTATAAATCACTTATGAAGATGAGTTTGATCTTAAATTGAAGAAATTCTTCCTTAGATTCTTCTAGTTTTCGTTTTTTTTTTCTACGACGCTTGGTTTGTTTGATATCTGATATTTTAATCTGGCATGTTTTGCCGATTTAACATTGCGAAGTTGCTTTGTGTATATAAGCATTAGCGGTCTTTATTTCAGTTCTTGGCGTTGTTTGTGTGGCGTTTTTTTTTTTAAGCTTGGCTTGGCAGAGCGACCACCCTGCTTGATATATGTGTGTGTGTGTGTGTTGTTTTAATTACATTCATGCAGTGGGAAAATTAATAAGAAAATATAGGGAATATGTAGAACGCTACCAAAAAAAAATTAATTTAAAAATTTTCAATAATTTTTATAATTTTGAAAGTCTTAGAATCTGAGTAGATTTTAAGAGTGTCTAGGATTTTTCATCAAGATATTTTAAAAATATATTTTATATCACATTTATGTGCATAACACTTACTTACTGCATAAACATATCACTCTTATACTACGAAGGTATTGTACAGGATTTAAATCAGAGCTCTGAGATGGGAGTTCGAGCGACGAAATCTTATGTGCTTTAAACTGTGATTTTCATTACGATACTGCGATTTACTGCGCATTATCTCGCAGAAAAATGTATTCTTCAAATATAATGAGAGTTTCTAGCAACACGTTTAATGCGTTTGTATCTTGATATGCTTTCCGATTAGTTTTATTATTTAAGAATGATGCGTAATTTCTACAGATATAGATCAAAAAAGAAAATCTCATACCAAGTTATTGTTTTTCTTTGGTAAGTTATTTAGGAAAACTGCTTTCCACGTCGAAATACGTTAACCATCCGATCTGTCTAAAATGAAACATTTAATCTTTTCTGAGAAATTTCATCTTTCCACATTTTGATGAATAACACAAGCGCTTAAGAATTTCTATTTAATTATTTCAAAGTCTTTTTGTCGGTGAAAGCTGTATTATTATTTTTGTATATTGTCGATCATTTTTGTTTCTATGTTAAAAAGAGTTCGACTAGTACAAAATATATTTAGATTATATTTAATTGAAAAAGAATATATTTTTCAACGAGATCTGTACACACACACACACACACACGCATCTCAATTTACTCGCGATCATTCAAACAAATTTTCGAAATATATCAAGATATTTTTTCTGAAACTTTATTACCTGGAACACCTTTCTGTGCATTAGGCGAACACACTTTTCAGCAGGATAAACTCCCATTACACATTGCATCATCTTAAAAAGCAACAGTTTAAAGCAAATATGTTTATGGATAATTGTTGCTGGACTGCCTACGACAGATCCCTAATTTAAATTCAGTAGAACATATGTTGGTAATAAAAATAAGCTTTACAGATGTAGAAAAGAAAATATATCTGGACAAAATTTTAATTGCTAAATGCTAATGTAGTAAACATTTTCGTATAGTTTACATTATTTTTAAGAAAATAAACACACAAAAAAAAATCTTAAGTCTGTCAATCATTTGCCAAAAATAAAATACAATTTTGTTTTTTGGTAAACTTATTTGGATATGCACAGTATCGAAATTGAAAAAAAAAATAATGAGGAGAATTGAGATTAAAATCAAATAGAACTAGTAATATAGAAAATTATCATTACTTTCATTTATTTTTACCTTTCTGAAAGTCCTGCAATGTAAAAGATTTTCTTTAATGTTTTGGAAATTTTTTTTATAATGTTTAGGTAATTGATTTTAGTTTATAATTTTTATATAAATCATTTTCGTTTTGCATAAATGTATGACACTATTTTTCCCCAGGAGCGTAGCTTTCATTACAAAAAGTAAAAAACTACCTATTGCAGACGTTAGGAGGAAAGCAATTTCAGAAAAATTTGGTATATTTGCACCGATCATGACTCCCAGACCCCAAAATAACCCTTCGTACAAATATTGATTTATATATACGGCTATATATACATATATATCTGATCTATGTCCGACTATAGCACTGGTATTTATAAACCAATTTTGATGTAACTAAGTGTGTGTATTAGTTCACCAATATATCGACTGAGTTCGTTGGTCAGCTCGGTCTGCCATCTTGTTTAAAAATGACGGTCACTAAAAGATTTAAATCTAAAAAAATATACAAACAAACTTGAAAATCAAATTTATCTTTTGTTTAAGTGTTAGGCCTTGATACAAGGATTACGAAGCATTTTTTGTTTTGCCTCTATCTTACAAAATGGCTGAGGTATAGCAGTTTGAATTTCGAGGGAGGCTGACATTTTGACACTAGACAGCAGATTACAAAATACAAAAATCAGGGATTAATTTATGAGTTTTAGTGAACGTGATTTCTCGCAAATTATTATCTTTCATTATTGTAAAAATTTTCCCAATCATACGCATAGATTACGTATAACATGTTCGTATCCGTTAGAGTCAAATTCTTTCCAAGCTTGGCGACCAAAAATAAGTATCCATAAATGAAGCCAACTTAGCTATAGCTGAGTAATTTGGCGAATTTATTATTCAAATTCAGTATTAACGAATCTTCTGTAATGGGGTTCTTTGCATTTCAGCTTGCTGCTTTCGAGTAACATTAGCTGAAATTTTAAAACGAAGATATAGGAAAGCCACATATTCTTCCCTGTACATGTACATGCCGGAGGGACGTTTTTACTGTATTCAGGTTCGGGCTCTGACATAGACAATCTAGCAACAACAACCTCTAATACTTCCAATCATGGTTTTTGATGATGATGAAACATGGATTGGGGCATTATCCTGATGAAAAATGTATCATTCAGATATAATAAGAGATCAGTCTTGCAATAAATTTTCAAAAATAATATCTTAATACTGTTTAGAACATTTATTTTGTTTTTTGAATGCTGTTGGAGTTGTCTTGCAACAGGCAAAGTCACACGAAATCAAGACAGTGCTATCTAAAACACATTGCTATTACCAAGAGCTTTTTTACTGTATTTAGGTTCGGGCTCTGGAATAATCAATCTAGCGACAGCAACTTCGTTTACTTACAATCATGGTTTTCATGATGATAAAACATGGATTATGGCCTCCTCATGCTGAAAAATGTATCATTCAAATATAAGAGATCTGACCTGCAATAAATTTTCAAAAAGAATATCTTCATACTCTTTAGAACATTTTTAGTTATTTAAATGTTGTTGGACTGGTCTTGCTAGAGAGGAGTTGCTAGTTGGAGTTGTCTTGCAACAGGCAAAGTCACAAAAAACCCAAGACAGTGCAACCTAAAACACACTGCTATTACCCAGAGCCTTTTACTGGATTCAGGTTCAGGCTCTGGCTTAATCAATCTAGCAACATCAACCTCGATTACTTCCAAGCATTGTTTTCATGATGATTAAACATTATTGGGACATTATACTGCTGACAAATGTATCATTCAGATACAATAAGAAATCTGTCCTGCAATAAATATCTTCATACTCGTTAGAACTTTTTAAAATTATTATTTAAATGTTGTTGGAGTTGTTTCGCTACATGCAAAGTCACACGAAACCAGGATAGTGCTATCTAAAACACAAGTTGTATCTGACAAGAAGAGGGAAGTTGACTTCTTGTCACACAAGAAAAAGTACAATTCAGTTCTCTCCTGATCTGCTCAATATTGCGAAACTTTCTGACTCCATTTTAAACGCAAAGGCATAAAATTGACAGGCCTGACTATTGGAGAGATTTGGAATAGAAATGAGTTTTCCATTTTTTTTCATAAATAAATTACTTATCGAGTTATAAGCGATTCTGGTCTTTTTCTCCCTTCTCGCGCTTTTGCGTTGGGAATTCAGTTCTGAACGCCCACTTTGACAGAATTTTCTGAAAGATCTTCTGCTTTTACCCCAAAAATGTAAAACGTCTTTCGATTAAAAAGTTTCTGAGTAAAAACACCTGCCAAGTCCTTGCGATTCCGAACAAAAATGATTTAAAAATATGTCATAAAGTAGACAGTTTGAATTTGAGAACAGCCTTAACAAAGGGGTTTCTGCTGCTACTGATATGATCTTTTACTGTGAAAAAAGCAGATTTCAATAAATAGCAATACGAAGGGGAAACGTTTTGATTAAGAGAGGCTTTATCCGTGACAGCACAACGCCAATAACCTTTTCAAATAATAGTAAAACAAATTGTAAATGATATCAGTATAATTTCTTTGAAATTTTATTGACAAAATATCTGAATAATATATAATTTTCAGAAGGATTATTGTCTAATCCTGTTTAATTACCATGAAATTCGTGTGTTAAAGCAATCGAAGTTTTATTGCTGGACTGAGCACCCTAGAATCCTGATCTAAATCAAAACAGAAACCTGTGGTGGAATAATAGTGAGAGATATTTATGTAAAAGGCAAGGGATATGACAGTAAAGGTAAGACTAAATTATGAGATAAAAATTCCCGGAAAAAAATTTTCAAAAACACTTCTAAAAAAATCTCTCTTATTCTGAAACTTTCTAAATATTAAAATTAAATAAAAATAACAATATTTTTTTCAAAAAATAAGCTTTCATTTTTTTTTAATTCTACGTTCTTCTTATCGTTTTATTAGTTTCCTTCATACATAATTTTATAAAAAGTAAATCTAAATAATTTTTTGCCAAATGTTTGACCGAATAAAGATTTAAGTGTATTTCCTTCATAAAAGTAAAATAAACTACACTGAATAAATACTCTCACTCGTCCTTTAGATTTAGCAATTTAAATTATGTCTCTATCTTTTTTCACCACTGTATGTTAATTACAATTTTAATTATGTCTCTATCTTTTTTTCAACACTGTATGTTAATTACAATTTAAATTATGTCTCTATCTATTTTTAACACTGTATGTTAATAACAAATTAAATTATGTCTCTTTTTTCAACATTGTATGTTAATTACAATTTAAATTATGTCTCTATTTCTTTTCAACATTCTATGTTAATTAAAATTTAAATTATGTATCTATCTTTTATCAACACTGTATGTTAATTACAATTTAAATTATGTCACTAGCTTTTTTCAACACTGTATGTTAATTACAATTTAAATTATGTTTCTATCTTTTTAAACACTGTATGTTAATTTAAATTTAAATTATGTCTCTATCTTTTTAAACACTGTATGTTAATTACAATTTAAATTATGTCTCTATCTTTTTTCACCACTGTATGTTAATTACAATTTTAATTATGTCTCTATCTTTTTAAACACTGTATGTTAATTACAATTTAAATTATGTCTCTATCTTTTTAAACACTGTATGTTAATTACATTTTAAATTATGTCTCTATATTTTTAAACACTGTATGTTAATTACAATTTAAATTATGTCTCTATCTTTTTTCCACAATATATTTTAATTACAATTTAAATTATGTCTCTATATTTTTTCAACACTGTATGTTAATTACAATTTAAATTATGTCTCTATCTTTTGTCAACACTGTATGTTAATTACAATTTAAATTATGTCTCTATCTTTTTTCAACAGTTTATGTTAATTACAATTTAAATTAAGTCTCTATATTTTTTCAACACAATATGTTAATTAAAGAATTTTATATTTCATTTACTCTTGTAAGGATTTTTGTAAAATATTAATCATATTGCTGTACACTATGTAATCTATACAACTATGATTAAATTTTCCAGTAATTAATCCTCATGTATAAATAATTTTTAAGAGTTTTTAATACATTAAATATTCTTTTAAACAACTATGATTAAATTTTCCAGTAATTAATCCTCATGTATAAATAATTTTTAAGAGTTTTTAATACATTAAATATTCTTTTAAACAACTATGATTAAATTTTCCAGTAATTAATCCTCATGTATAAATAATTTTTAAGAGTTTTTAATACATTAAATATTCTTTTAAACTTCAGTATTAAATCAAACTCGAGAAGAAATTGAAACATGCACTACAATCTATGGTGAAAAACTTACAATGCAAACATTTATAGAAACTAATACTAGAGATCTATCTGACTGTGAATTCCCTAGACAAAGCAAGCTGATAACGGAAATGATAGAATATCAGTTTTGTAGAATTAATTATACTACAAATGCTTATCTCATTCATCATTCGCAGTAGATATATAAATCCTAGCAATATTCCCGACATTGTTATGTAACGCATCTTATAGTATATCTATTAGATTGCAACTGCATGATAGAATTACTATTGTAAACTAAGTTTAATAAACTCGACATTTCACTGCGTATTTGTATTATATATTTTTGGTTGGAAAATAATTTATTTTTGTATATATATATGAAACTAGCTTTAAAAAATGCCGTAAATTCTATATATAATGTAAAATTAATAATTGTTACGAAAGTATGTAATTATAAAGTTATATATTTCACTGCTGCAGATAATAAGATTTAAAAGCTCAAATATAATATTTCCATAGCTCAGCTAAGGATAATTTTCAAATAAATTCACACATGATTGAGTAAGCAATTTTTGAAACTTTCACAGAATTTCACCACTATTTTTGAATGGAAATTTTAGCCCTATTTGTGGCATAAGACTATCGTTTAATATTTTGCTTTCGGGATCCAATACCTGCAATTGTTTCTTCTTTATGGCAAGGATATAATGTTTTCCTGTAATTAGCACATTTGTTTCTCGTTTTCCGAATGTAGTTTTTCTTGGGAAGTTATCGGGAGTATGTTAATCCGGTACAGGTTGATTGTAAAAGAACAATCCGGATATATGAACCCCTAACTATCGTACCGTTCGCAGAAACTGAATGAAATTTTGGTTTAAAGTATTTTGAGTTATCATATGAAAAACAGTTAAATTCTCACGGTAACAGTGACAAAATATCAAAATTTTCAAATGGCCACACCTACTTTTTTTATTGGAATATCATCTTCACAGTGATAACCATAAAAAGCGTTGGAACTGTACCTGTAGCACGAAAATAGCCGGCGCTAGACAGACTAAGAAGAAAAGTGAAAACAATCAATAAAGGACAGAGAAGCATCAAAACATTTTATTGTTCAATACAATGGTCAAAACAATCAAAATATCGCACAATAGTTATAAAATCAGATAGTCAATCTACAATATCAGCACTAAAAGACATATCTACAAAAAATATAATAATCGGCCAAATAATCCAATCTCTGCAAGGAGCAACACAAAAAATATATCTACAATGGGTCAAAGGACATTCAGGCATAACAGGTAATGAATTAGTGGATCGGTTAGCAAAGAAAGCAACTGACCCAAATTCATCAATACCAGAAAAATTTATACCATATCCATCATCATATCTTAAGAGAATATTAAAGCAAACTTTACATAACTCATGGCAACGTGATTGGGACTTATGTCCCACTGGGCGATATACCTATGCATTGAAGCCAAAAGTTTCAGAAGACTATCTTCTAAGTCATCGATACCTATATATATTCGCTATCAATCATGGCCCTTTCCCGGCTTATTCAATTAAATTTAATAAAGTTTTGTCTTCAAGATGAACTTGTGGCGCAAAAGGGGATTCGCTACGTTACGTTCTCACATGCCCATTGACAGCTACTCTACAATTGAGGAAAACAGACACCATCTCTCTGTCGAATTGGTTCAAATCAATCTCGGCGAATTCCTCATTGCTTCAAAAGATAATTAGCTGCATGTCCTTAATAGAAAAAAACCAATTGTTATTCCAAATGCCACCAGTACACATCATTGGTGGTGATGATGATGATGATGCTTTTCCTGATGATGAAGAAGTTTATTGAAAAAATCCACTGTCTCTACTTTTAAAATATTTTACGCTAAAAATCTGACAATTTCAAATAATTTTTAAACTCTTATTAATTGTCACTTTTCTGCTGAGTATGACTTTTGAGTATGGCGTTTTGAGTATGACTTTTCTGCAAATTGAGCTGGGCTGTTTTGTCAAATATGTATTTTTTTTTATTTCCTTATTTTTTATTTTTTTTTATTATTTTTTTTAAAATAAACTTGCCAAGCAGGGCTTGCAGGGGCTAAGGCCATATGGTAGGCCTCCCTGCTTGGTTGAATCTGAAAAATCTGAAAAAATATTCCACTTCACACGTGATGACACTTTCCATACAGCAGATTGGGATAGCACTGAACAATACAATGTTTTACTTTCTGTTGCTTCTCTGTCGTTTATTGGTCAAACGAAATATTTTCTAACATTTTTTACAAGTCCTCCACGTGTTACAAGGTTTCTACAAGTCCTCCAGGTAACTTCGGTGTCATTTTTTCAGCCCTTGGTTAGCACCATTTCTGAATGTTAATCTCCAAGGGGGGGGGGGGGATTTTACTTTCTGGGTTTCTATGCGCCCGATTTCAACGAAAATTGGTTTATTCAATGTAACATGAACAAAATAAGATATAGATACCAAATTAAGATATACATCTGTCCCCCTCTGGTGGTGGACCGGGACACGTCTGGCAGATCCGCTAGTTTACAATAACACTTCAAATATTGAGATTCACTATTTTCATTTTATATGTGATATAATTTTTTGATACAGCTACATTCATTGACAACGTATCACTAATAACTATAATAAATGAAATCTATTTAATTTTATATCACTAACAAAAAGAAAAATGTTACCGAACGCATTTGATCTATTTAACTTCATCCTGAAATATTTTATAAATAAATGAATGTACCAAAAATTGAAATCAAGTATAAGGTGTTATTTTTATAACTTACTAGCGGCCCGTGCCGGCTTCGCGCGGGTGGACAATGTGTCGACTGCATTGTAGAGTAGGAAGGGGTAGGTACTTGTAAAAATTGTTCTAAATTGGATAAAATCGGGGGTGAGATAAAATTGCAGTCCTGCTAAATTTTATACTTTAAATAAAATCTTTAAAAACATGTGATAAATATTGTTTTTCTGTTTATGTACATATTGAAACTAATAAATTTATTTTAATATCGCAGAACCACCCAGCTTTGCCCGAGTTAACCTTGGCCTTCCGGGTAACGGAAGCAAAAATGTAATATCCTAAAATTACGCCGATCCCAATAACACATTCGCGACCGAAAACCGTCAAAATGACAATCAGAAAAAACTTGTTATTTTGACGCAATCATACTAAATCCCTCAGCTTTATAAATGATTTTTAAAAGAACTTCTTTTTAAAATGTCCTACGAAAATATCTAATCTAAAATCAGGAATAGTTGTATTCGTCTAATCTTCCATTATCTCGTTCGTAGTCGATGTTTAACCCGATTGGTAAATTTATAAAATCGCTGAAATACGTGTTTAGCTATTTTTTTAGTAGATTTGTTATCCAGAATTTCACGCTCCTACCTAAAACTGCTGCTCAGATTTGGCGAAATGAGCTAAAACGTTCGACCCCCGCAATTAACCCCCTTAAATGGTGAATTTATAAAATCACTGAAATACCTGTTTAACCATTTTTTAGTAGATTTGTTATCCTGAATTTCATGCTCCTACTTAAAACTGCTGTTGAGATATGACGAAATGATCTAAAACGTTCGATCACACCCACATTTAACATCCTTAGTGGAAAAATTTCTAAAATCGTTGAAATACGCGTTAAATTTTTTTTAGTAGATTTTGTATCCTGAATTTCACACTCCTACCTAAAACTGCTGCTAAGATATCGCGAAATGACCTAAATCTTTCGACGACCAAATTTAACACCCTTAGAGGTGAATTTCTAAAATCGCCAAATTACGTGTTTAATCATTTTTTAGGAGATTTATTTTCCTGAATTCTGCTCCTACCCAAATTAGTTGCTGCGATATGGCGAAATGACCTAAACCATTCGACCCACCCAATTTACCCCCTAAGGGGGTGAATTTCTAAAATTGCTGACATACCTGTTTAATATTTTTTTTAAGTAGATTTGTTTTCCTGAATTTTGCGCTCCTACCTAACTACTACTACTTGCGCTACTACTACTTGCGCTCCTGCTGTTGTGATATGGCGAAATCACACAAAATTTTCGAGCAACCCTTTAACCCCCTTATGGATGGAATTTTTAAAAATCCTTCCTTATTTCTTGCCTAGGTCATAACAGCAATATACTGTCCAAATTTCGTGATCCTGACTTTAGTCGTTTCAGCTGAGCGTTGATGAGTCAGTCAGGCAGTCAGACGTTCTCTCTTTGTATAATAGTATGGATAAAGATATAGGTATCCATTGAAGGTAATTATCTGAGTTTTTGTTTTTGTTTTTTACACTTAAAAATAATGTTATTCTATTTAGAAACATTTTTTACCACATTTTTGATTATTTGATATGAGACACAATTATATGCCTGAGTTAGAAAATTTTTAAATTGCAAGATAAAAAGGAAATACTAATTTTTTTTGTTAATATATAATTTTGTATTTAACTAAAAAATGTTTTTAATTGGGAAATCAAACAATTTTTCAACTCTTTTTCTAGGATTTTAGACAAAACAAAGACCAATAACTTTTTTAAAACTAACTATATTATAAACTAGCCGACCCGCGCGGCGTTGCCCGAGCCCGTGTAACTCTGGCCACGGTCTCCAATAGCTTAGACACCATACACCGAGCATGCTCGTACGCTCCGGAAAATATTTTATTTCCCCTTCCACCGTCAGGGGAGCACACTGTTCTATACAAACTTCTTTCGGAAAAAAACCTCTGAAACAGATCCCCGCTGCCTACGGTAGAGCACGCGTGCTACAAAATTGAGCTGGTTTCGAAAAGATGGAAACATTATAAGCCGAGTTATAGAAATAAGGCACAGTTACAGAAAATAAACTTGAGTAAGGCACCCGGGGGGGGGGGTTCACGTGTCCTTCAGAAAATGACTAATTTGGAGGACCACGATGCATTATTTAAAATTCGTTCGTTTGCTTAAGCAAGGAACTTAATTACGAATTAGGCTTAAACTATTATTCGGAAAAAGTGGTTACCGCTACTCATAAATTTAGTATAATGTTATAAAATGTGACTATTAAGTTAATTATAATGTTTGGAATCACTTGCGTTGGAATCGGAAAGATAGTTGCGGAGATATGGAAACAGGGCATAGTTAGAGAAAAACATTGAAGGAGGGGCCGGAGGGGAGGAGATGTTCAAGTGCCCTTCAGCAAATGACTAATTAGGAAGAACACGATGCATCTTTAAAAATTCGTTCGTTTCGTTAAGCTAGTAACTTAATTACAAATTTGGCTTAAACTAGTATTCGGAAATAGTGGTAACCGCTACTCATAAATTTAGTTTAATGTTATAAAGGGTGACTATTAAGTTAATTAGAATGCTTGGAATCACTTGCATTGAAATCGGAAAGATAGTTGCTGAGATGTGAAAACGGGGCATAGTTAGAGAAAAAAACCTTCAAGGAGGGCACGAGGGGGGGGGGGATGTTCAAGTGCCCTTCAGAAAATAACTAATTAGGAGGATCACTATACATTTTTAAAGACTGATTAATTTGGTTAAGCTAGAAACTTAATTTAGTATTCTGAATGTGTTAGAAGGTGTCTATGCATAATCTATGCTTTACGCATGATTTTTCTTTCCTGTTTATCATTTGTAATTTAAAGGTAATATAAATGTCATGGAAAAACATATCAATTCAAGAGACGTAAAATAGTTTGAGTGTAAATAATATTCACTAAGGGAATTTAATATAATATTTAATCAATAAATATTTCATTCAAGAGTACATTTTAACAAATATTAGCAGTGAATTTCACCTAAAAGTTTAAAGGAATCCTGCAAGGATCAAGATTGCTTTAACGTAGGATTTGTAATTTGTCGTAGAGTAAATTAAGCAAATTTATGCCAATACCGTGATCTTCGAGATTTAATATCCTCTCAGAGCAGGATGTTTTGGACTAGTTAAGTTAGTTGAGTTTCCTAAGTAAATTGGGTTTTATATAAAAAAATATATAGTAAAAAAATGTTTTAAAGAATGTTTTATTGTAGAGTACTAAAAAAGAAAAAAATGAAGGAAATTAATTGGAATAAATACCTTTATAAAAATTAAATTGTGAGTGATTTTTTTTAAACCTCTCGCAATTTACAAACTTGTTTTTTTAAAAATAAAATAATTAGAATGCAATTTGAAATCCAGCTTCCTGGCAAGAAAAAAATTGAATAGTATCATCCTGAAAATAGAACCCACATCCATTCAGCCACGGCGCGTAAATGAGAAATGATGAATTTATCAATCATTCTACAGTTAAATCGAAAAACATCAGCTTACTTCTGAAGCAATCAATGAGACTTACGTAACCTTGTTGGAGAAATGTGTTTGCCCCACTGATGAGTGGCGGAGTCCAATTTTATTTATTTAGTTTGTTTGTTTGTTTTACAGAATATTGCATTGCCATCTATTATAAGTCACACTGCCAACAATTAGGTCAATTGTAGAACAGGAAGTGTTTTAAAATGTCTTGCAAGATTTGAGCCACCGAACAGACGAGCAAAATTAATCGAAAGCTTGTAACAAACTAGTAAGGGGCGTGGCTCTGCGAGCAAAGAAATTCGAACATAGTTGAGCACACTGTTAAAATATACTTTATATGCTCATTAACATGAAGTGACAATTGCAGTGTCACTACAAATAACAATACAAAGTGTTCATTTCAACCTATTTGCAGCATGTCTCTTGCGAAAAGGGAATTTATCGCTCATTTTACTTTTTTAAATTTCAATATTTGTAAGTGTTTTTTTGTGAGCATGTAGGTCTTAAACATAGACACCATATCAAATTTCATGTTTCTACCCTAACTAGTTCGAACGATTAGTAATTTTAGAACTATTTTATTAACATTTTCTTAAGTAGATTTCTATTTTTGGTCAACCAATATAGAATAGTCTTTATATACAGTAGTGTTCTTTAAATTATTCAGGATAAAAATAAGGTTAAAATATTAAATTATTAATAACAGATTAAAATAAGGTATACAAAACATTTCTTTAAAATATATTTATCGTGTAGCTTCCAATCACAGATAAATGACCATTTCCATTTATTAAACGCTAAGTCGATAAGCAGATTTCTAATTAATTTGATGCAGCATTCAGTAGTTTATAATAATTAATTAAAAATTCAGTGCCTTTTTGAAAGTGTTGACTTTTTTAAACCATTTCATAATGCGTCATACTAAATCCATTCTTTCTTAATAAAATAATAATATTATTAAGACATGATTATTAATACATGATTATTAATATTATATGACATGAATAATAATATTACTCATGTCATATTCGAAATTAATGTTAGGAATAATAATAAAATAATGTATTTTGAATTGAGTTGTTAATAAAATATTTGCACATGCGTTTTGAGGAAATTATTTCTAATATTACAGGACATTTCTATTAAACATATGATAGAACTATTTCGTTATAAATTTAATTTTTTATTACACACACATAATATATATTTTATGAATGGTGAATTTATTGATAAACATAAAAATTTTAGTATTTTAGTTTGAATCAGAATAAAATATCTTAATAAGGACCTCGGCCTGTTGTATCCTTTCCACTTTGTCCTTAATTTTTTAATATTTAGATTGTTCATTGTAATGATTTAGCTCATCAAAGCCTGCTAGCACATGACAAAACAGATGTATTAGACGTAACAAGTTTTTATTATTTAATCTGTACTACATAAAACAAATTTTAAGTACATATATTGGAATACGTCTTAATTCCGCCAGAGTATTGGTTAAAAAAACATTGTTCATCGCCGGAATCATTCTCTATATCCGTATTATGATCCCTGTGAATGACAAAGTTCGAATCTGCGTCGTAGTCATCGTCGTGTCAAAAATGTCATCTGGCACACTGTCCCCCATCAGAGCCAGTAATGCGGCCAAATCTTGAAGATTATTAAGATTAAATCTTCTTGAGCCACTGAAAAAAATAATAATGTAACTACATTTCTGTTTCTGTTGTTCGGAACACTGAATGGTCTAAACTCTAAAAATATTCTTCAGTCCGCAGTTGTAAAATATTAAATTGATTTACTGTCGAGGTAATCAGCAGGTCTTTCCATATAACATTAAATATGCAACGAGGATTTTCTGTAGGTAAAAATACTTACTGTTTAGCTTCTTAACATTGAAAAATGTGACGTAGGACATTCCGTATATAAAATGAAATATATATGGCAGTTTACAAAAAAAAAAAACAAAAAAACAACGAATGTGGTTTCAAACAGACGAATGTAGTCAGATGAATTTTGTAAGTTTTGTATATGTTATTCTCGTAAGACTCGAATACGCTCTCAACCATTACATTAGCCGTGATTTAATGGAATTGCTAGAGCATATTAAAGGGTTTAAAAATATTTTCGAAAAATCACTTATGATGATGCGAGAGATTAGAGGTGAAACGGCGTGCAAATTCCAAAAAAAAAAAAAAAAATGCTTGTTAAACTGCTCTTTACAATGCAAGAAAGTGCTGATACAACCAATTCGATTTTCTTGTAACCTACGAACTATTCTCTGTTGTTACTCAACTGTAATTCAAAACAACATAAAGAAAGAATGTTAATTAAAAAAAAAAAAAAAAAAAAAAAAAAAAAAAAATGTTGTCAATTTGTGTAATACTGATAAACGTGTAGAACCTTTTACATACATACTGTTTTACCCAAAGGGTTCAGTCGGCCAAACAAAAGGGAAAACAGCCGTTACATTTCAATTTCCAAATTTTTGCGGACAAAACAGAAATAGGCATTTGACTGGAAGTTATGTCTTCTTTCGATTTATGTTTCGAAAAAATAAGCTTAAGGATCTGTCAGAAACTATTTTTTGATTAAAAAACTGCTAGTGATCTATCTTCAATCAAAACACTCTGTTTTACACCAGTAGTCAGAGATACCAATTAAAAAAGAATATCAATATATATTTTTTAATTGTATAAAAAACGGGGTTGTTTCATTCTTTTGCATTTAACGGACAATTTATTATTGACCTAGTGACAGAACGGTTTTCAGAATCATGTGTATTTATATTTATTTTTGCGTTAAACAGAATATTATTCCAGGATAATTATTTGTCATCCGCAAATACTTTCTATGTAAAATTTAAGCTCAACATTTTTTAACTCGGTTGTGAATGATAGTACGTCAACAGCATATTAGTATAAGGATTTCAAAATGCACTTTTCGGAGGGCGATACTTATCTAATTATTTTCTCGTGTTCAAATAGTTACATAAATATTGTTTTATGTAAATTGTATTTGTCAGGAAAGCGAAGAAGAAGAATCTACGTATTCGAGCATTATCGCACTTCATACATCATTCGAAAAACAATGCTGTCTATGGAAATTTTAAACTGGTGGTCTGCCTGAATGCGATCTGTTGTCTCCCCAAAATAAAGTTGTTTTACCATTTTTTGAGGGGGAGGGAGGGGCTAAAGTATGACATTTAACTCATACCGGCGAAATACTCAACTTTTATTGAGTAGGTCAATTGAGGTATCGTTTATTATGTTTTTTTTTTCAATTCTGAATCGAATGACACAATTAATCTTGCGAATGTTGTCATTCGATTCATAATTATAAATTACATAATAAACGATACCCCACGTGATTGACTTAAGGAAATGTGAGTTTCTAGCCCTCCATAAGGAAATGGTCCCCTTTCACCCTCCAAAGAAAACATGGTAAAAAAACTTAATTTTTTGGGGACATATAGGATCTCTAGTGCCAAAACGAAGTTCTTCCCAAGTTTTGCTGAATGGCCATGACTCCCTGTACTATTGCCTCTAACGATTCGGGGTGCTTCTTTAACGTTGCAATTTGCTTGATTACAGCACCATATACCATGAACCGAAAAAAAATTTAATTATAAAATTTACGGTTTTTCCCTGTAGAATCCGAATCTGCAATAAAAAATGTGGGTTCTCTTTTAAGATTTGTAATTAGTGAATTGATTAGGGTGTTTTTTTAATTGTGGTACGCATTTTCCTTCTGAACTATAGTTAAAAGACTTATAGAAGTTTGTGGAAAATAAATAAATTGATATACAGTGCTACTCAAAGAACAAGGTACATTGTCGTTTATGGTAGGTAATTTTTGGAAGTTTGTTTTAAGTTGCCTTATGCGTTTTGTACCTGAATTAAATTTTAGCTGAACATGGGATGTGTACAAAAGCCTTTGGATAATATAAAGGATTGTACAAATTATTTCGAGTGTATTTCCATCGATTGGCAAAAATTGCTAAATGGGAATTTTCTAAATGAATTAAATTTTATCATACTATGTAGCGTATATCCAAATCTATAGATCATATACAGGGCTGCACTAAATAATTCGACTACATTTTAACTATGGAAGGTAACTGCTAAAACTGGACTCTTATAAGCGTTATATGTTTCCTATACTGTTTACTTACATATCTTCTTTCACCTTACTTAACGGTAAAGTTTCGTTGCAGTTTTCTGAATGTGTTTGAAAGTGTTTCATAATCTATGCTAAACGCATGATTCTTCGTTCTTGTTTACCTTTAATTTAATTTCATAACAAAATCTAGCAGCAATCATGAATTATTTTGGAAATGTTTTCTTTATATTCACAACCCTTTTTCTTTTTTTTTCTGTTAATTGATACAAATTGCTCTTCTTTTGATACACTCTCTTAAATAAAGCCATGTTTCATACAGTGTTACGATAAATTTTTATTTATCACCACTTATATGTGGTTTGTTAAAGCGTGCGTTAGAAAGCGCTATCCACAACACCCTTGGAACCCTAACATTGGAAAGTTTTCCAAAAGGTGTGGGAGAAAATTGAAAGGATTGTACTAAGAGAAAAATCGACTGTGATGGAAATTTCAATCCAGTGTTATAATCAAGAGCCAGGGTTATGAAGTAGGGTAAAATTGTCGCAAATATTATGGCATATATGTTCAGAAATTAATTGTGAAAATCGTTTCCATAAAGAGCGAACGACCCTCTGTACTACAGAATATGGTGTACATAGCGCTCATCGTTGCTTTACAGGGACACACGAAAGATTTCGGTTACAGTATTGTCTAAAAAAACAATAATTGCTGGACGTGCGTTTTAAGTTGTACGCATTTTTAAATTAAACTGATTTTTTGCCTATTATTTGATGTATATAAATTCTGAAGATCATATACAGTGCAGCACAAAAGATCTCTAGTACATATCCGTTTATTGGCGAAAATTTCAGAAGGGGAAATAAAAACTATGTTAAGCGCTTCCTAACTGAACTAAATTATAGCATACTATGTAATATACATACAAATGTGTAGGTCATATACAGGACTGCACAAAAGAATTCTGATATTTTTTCGACTATTGATGATAATTCTTGAAATTGGGTTTTCAAATGTGTTTTGCGTTTTCCAACTTATTTAATTAGATTACATCTTTCGCTTTACTAAACGTTAAGTATTTTTTTACATAAAAATATAATAAATTTCAACACCTGGTAATAATATACTTGTTTTAAATGCTAAAAGGTGTAAATTAACAACATAATATACAGTAAAATAACTTTTATTAGGTTGTTGACATGTTTCGGCTCACTCCGAGCACATTTTCAAAAACAAATGAGAATATTCTATAATTGCACGGTCCTTGAAATTATTACTTGAAATACTATTAAAAATAAATAGCATTTCAAATAATAACTTCAAAAACCGTGCAATTATAGCATTTCAAATAATAACTTCAAAGACCGTGCAATTATGGAATATTCTCATTTGTTTTTGAAAATGGCTCGGAGTGAGCCGAAACATGTCAAACAACCTAATAAAAGTTATTTTACTGCATATTATGTTGTTAATTTACACCTTTTTAGAGTTTAAAAGAAATATGTTATGTTAAAGTATTCTGGAAGTATTTGAAAGTATTTCATAATCTATGCTGGACGCATGATATTTCTTTCTTAGTGATATTTCTTTTTTGTCAGTGGACTATTCTTAAACTTGTCCCTCTTTTATATTGTTCTACAGGCGCCACGAGTATGGGAGTTCCCCTTTCAGAAATTTGATAACAATTTCAAATGCAAAGTTCCACATCAATCAATATGTTCATTAAAACCATACCCGAAATATTGGACACACAAATTCAAACCCTTTCGTGTTTATTGGAACTATACTATACAATGCGGAGTTCAATTTTAGGAAACAATGCTACAGCGTTTGATAAATGATATATTATCAACCATACAATATCACCCGAGTTTCTCTGTTTTATTCTATTCATCGATCTACCTCGCGAAAATAATCAGAACATTATAACAGATGCTAATGATGCACTAAGCTTCAAATATGTGATACTTCTGTATTTTAGGACAAGTAATTCAGAGTTACAACTAAACAATTTCAGTTCCAAATAACGTAAATAATTCAAAACTTTGGTAGGCATATTTAAACATATTACAAATAAAAGAAGAACGAAAAATCATGCGTCAAGTATAGATTATGAAACACTTTCGAACACATTCCGAATAATGTAATGAAACTTTACCGTGCAATAAGGTGAAATATGTTGCCTAAGTGAAAACTATGGAAAGCGCATAATATATTTGAAAATCCAGTTTCAACAAGTAACATCTACAGTCAGAAAAATATCCGAATTATTTTGTGAAACCCTGTGTGAGATCTATAGACTTGTACACACACACACACACATATATATATATATATATGTCACGATTTAAGGATTAAAGTTTATATATTGCAGTGGCAGCTCCATTTTTATCTAAATTGGCTTTGTATATGCTGGATATTAATTTGTGATTTTCAGACGAAGGCGGTTCCACGCTAGGAATTTATGGTGCTGTCGTCTTATTCATAGCAGATGTCGTTGTAAGTAGGCAGAATAAAAACTCTAGCAATCACCAAAAATCTTTTATTGGCAGCTGAATAGGCTAGGCGGAGATTCTTTCACATTATCCGTCATTTCAGATCTTACGACATGTTTCAATTAGAATTGGTATTATAGTAGCAGATGTATTAGTTTAAATCAACTCGTAGATAAAATACAGGCCTTAAAAGCTGTTAGAATTAATCAGCTTTAATGATTCATAAAGAAGTAGTATCAGGAAAAAGATTTGGTCTCCATTCAGCAGTACCAGGTACGCATTCTAATTTATTAGGAGCTCAAACACCAAACACAGTCTTCGGGTCTCTCTTTTTAACTTACTTCCGGAAGCACGGAACCGCGATATATGATTTCGAGAAGAGTATGAATACAGAGATAACGTGGCGGCCGATGTGCCAATAGAGGACCGGGTATCTTTAAAGTGAAGGGTCGGAATTTTAGGGCGAAACGGCCTCGGGTCCAAAAGTACGCCAAAGAAACTTCGAGATATTTCTATCATATTTAAACATATTACAAATAAAAGAAGCAACTGTGAACCAGAGGAGTTTTAAGATAACTGATTATTGTTAGTTACTGGATAGAGGCTATGGAATAATTTTAACGTTTACGAAAATAAATAAAAATCAGAGAAATGGTTTTTTGATTTTGGATCAAAGCCAGAAGGGAATTAGAATAAAATGTTTTACATTTTATAATAAGAAAAAGATTTTATGATTTTGAGAGGAACAGTTAATGTTGGAAATTATTAAAATAAATACAGATTTTTAGGAATTTAGAAATATAAAAAGGAAAGAATACGTGTTTTTTGAGTGATAAATATTGGGAAGCTTTTAATAATTTAAAGATAAAGACGCAATTTACTTAGTTAGCCATTAAATATTGAATTTAGATATGGGGTTTGTGGAATAAATAGAGTTAGGATACATTAATAAACGGAGGATATAAATTTTATAGTGTAATGTAGAATAGTATGGGATGAAAATAATTTAGCGGATCACGATAAATTTAAAATTTTGTTATATTAATATACTACACAGTATGAAAAATTTTAGTTTAGTTTGGAATAACTTAACACAGTTGAAAATTACCCCTCATCAATTTCCGTCAATAAGCAAAAATGTTCACAAATTCTTTTGTTAAACCCTGTATATGATTTATGGAATTTATACATATCGCATAATATGCAAAAAAAAAAGTTAAATTTAAAAACGCACAAAAGATATCGAGTACATTACTGGAGGAGAATTTTTAACTGTGCTTTTCGTTTCCTAACTGAACTGAATGTTAGCAAACTTTGTATTTTGCACTCAAATCGATAAATCAGCTGCAGTGCTGCACGAAAGAATTTGGTTATTGATACCGATTATTGGTGGTAATTCCATGTGTTATGCGTTTTGTACATTATGTACGTACACACAAACAAAAATTGACATTTTCAAACCTGAGCAAAAAATACTCAAATCTGAGTGTGTCGCATAGTCAAAATTACTCAATTTTGAAACATGTATAATGCTCATTTCTGGAAACACGTACACTCAAGAATAAAACATCGTGTGCTCGTATTTGGGTATGTCCATTTTCAAAAATGAATATGAACTGACTTCTATGTGCTCATTTTTGAGTATTTCACTGTTTCAAAAATGAGTTTGAACAGATTCTGATCATTTTTGAGCTTGTCCATGTTTCAAAAATGCGCATGATATGACCTCTATGTCTTTAGTTTTGAGTAGGTCCATGTTTCGATAATCTGAGTATTTCTGGTATTTCAGAATTGAAAGCATTGGGTCGTCCTAATTGAAACAAAAAGTTTCACAACAAAATGAAAACATCGATTTATTCAGATTTAAAAGTGTCATTTTTCTCAGTACATCATGTTTCACCTCCTAAAATTGTGAGGTTTTGTTACAGGATTCTGAATATTTTGGAAAGTGTTTCATAACCTTTGCTTAACGCATGATTTTTCGTTCTTGTTTAATGATGCTTTTAGCTCTTTTTAGAAAACCATCACAACCAGTTCGTTACAACGAAAAAAGAATTATAAAAATCGAAGCTTTCTTTCTAAAGCTACGCGTTGACATTCGCTAAATGTTAACTCCTTTGTTGGAAGTCAGTTTAAAAAAATAACTATTGGTGAAAAATCACTTATCATTAATTTACTTTTCGATGACAACTAAAATTCAGCGAACTATATCGCCGATATCTTTCTACATTTTCACGATATTAGAAATTTCACTAATATTTTTTGTGTTAAATAAATTAGTTCATTTACAATAATATTTGTGGCATGTAGAGTCAGCGTTTTAATTCCTAATGAAATCGCATACAACAACATGCGGAATTTATTAATAAATACTACCCTTGTACATTGTAACTCAGCAATGACTAATCCTTTTATATTAGCAGCAGTCTAAATGTATAAAAGATTTTCTACCGGAATTAGATTGCATATTGCATACACTCCGGTTTAGTGTAAGCTTATCTAATAGTCTGATGTACTAGATTATCTGATTATTTCCAAAATATAAGATAACGAATAATGTTCTTTATAGAGAAACATAAGGTGCTTGTTATGTAACAATGTCACTAGTGTATAATAAACAAATGAAAGCATTCTAGATAGCTGTTACTGATCAGAATGTGTTAAATAAATAACAGAACTATTAAATGTATAATTAGGAACGAGCATTCAAAAAAATTGTCCAATTCTAATATTGCGATTGCATTTACAGTAAAATTTCCCATTGTGTAAGAAATATTACGTATTTTTATGAGATTATATGAAATGTTATACAATATTACAGAAACACAAACTTGGTGTTTGCGTATTATCCCGTTGACTACTTTCTATAAAAAAATAGTCGGGTGTGCAAACCCCAAAACTTTCTTCTTTCCCATATATATTAATACTTCAAAAAGAGTAATCCTAATAATATTATAAATCTGATTGTGTGCAAATGTTAGGCTGAAGCCAGCGTCAAAATGGAGCATTTAATGATCCTGTATCTTTGCATATACGTCGATTATAACCCACAAATGAACATAGGCCGGGTTTTGTTCATTTTATTCAAATATTTTTCTTAATAATTCAAAATTTCGTTATTTTCATAAAGAATAAATGGACATTTTCCCATAAAATTTAACCATTTTACTTTATCGTTGCTAAGGCTTTGATCGTTGCCAATAAATAAAAACACGGAAAAATAATTTTTCCTCAACAATTAATTTTCAATTGAACGATTTTCACGTGAAAAATGAAAATGAAAAATAATTCAAAATAAGATGAATTTCCGTGATGTTTGAAACAAAAATATGGAATATTTGTTATTATAAATGAAGTATGAATATCGGTTAGATTAAAAAGAAAGATCTCTATCAAAAAACTGCGTTATAATTAGAAGGAAAAATGAACAATAATTATATTCTTAAAAATAGATTTCGCTTGGACCATGGAACTATGAAAAGGATCCTCCTCGGCTTGGACAAATATGACTGTTGGCGCCACTCTTGGCTTCTAACATCGCTTGGCGATAAATGTAACTCAGAAGTCGTTTTGTTCTTGTTTCGTTCGGTTGTTCCATGGGGAGCTCTGAAGTAAATAAAAAAATGGTTAGTTAAGTAAACATAGTTGAATTTTTATCGATAGTAGTATAATTTACAGTCCACTGTTAATGTCGTAGTCGACATCATGGTACCGCTCGCGGAGAAAAACTAGTGATCATGGGATTATATTGCGTTTTGTTAAAAAAAAAATCGGAACAATAACAATGGATGTAAAGGTCTTGAATCGAAGAAGGGGCAACATAAAGGCCCAATTGACAAAATTGTCAAACTTTACAGCCGATGAGGCACAAGAAATAGACTCAGTGGATATCTTGAATAAAATAGAAAATTTGAACAAATTAGAAGATAAATTAGATGACTTGAAAATGGAGTTCTATAAAATTTTGAAAGATGAAGAAATCGATAAGTGTGATGCTGAATTTGAAGAAATCGAACAAGATCTCCAAAATCTCAAGGTAAGATTTAAAAGGCTTATTGAGAATTCTAAAAGTAAAAATGTTGATCTAATAAATGAAAATAATGGTGTTAATAATTCAAAAAATTTAAATGTGAAATTACCTGAAATTCCATTGCCGAAATTCGATGGTTCGTATGAAAATTGGAATAACTTTAAGACACAATTTAATAGTATAAATGATTCGATCGAATTGTTAACTAATGATCAGAAACTTTTTTATTTGCAATCCTCTCTTCTGGGGACAGCGAAACAAATCCAAAGTACTGATGACACATATGAGTCATTATTTGAAGCACTTAAAAAAAGATTCGACAATAAAAGATTAATAGTTAACAGTCATATTAAATCTTTATTAATGTTAGATAATATTTGTACTGATTCAGCTGAAAAATTAAGAATGCTGCTTGATTGTATTTTAAAGCATGTAAGAGCTTTAAAGGTGTTAAATGTTGAAATGAACAATTTTAGTGAAAATTTATTGATTAATATTATTTTGACAAAATTGGATAGAACAACATGTAAGGAATTCGAAATGACATTAACAACGACAGATTTACCCAGATGGGATAACTTTATCGAATTCTTGCAAAATCGTGTTCAACTATTAGAAAACCTACAAGGAACACAAATAAATTCGCAAAAATTTAAAACCCAGAACAAACAAAAAATTTTTATTCTGAAATCTAATTCTTGCCCTGTTTGTAAAAAATTACATGCAATTCACCAGTGCCCTGTATTTCTAAAAATGACTCCAATTCAGAGATTTGATAAAGTAAAAAAGAATAAACTTTATATAAATTGTTTAAATGACTCGCATTTGCTTTCGAAATGCGGTTCAAAACATAGCTGTCAGCGGTGCTTTCTCAGACATTACGTAATACTTAATCGAGATAAAAATAAATCGTTTCAAAATAAAACGTCATTAAAAAGCCCCGATTCTGAAGTTGACATATCATTGGCGCCAGACGGACGTTCTGGTAAAGAAAACGATTAATCAAATAAGCAAAATTTATCGGAAATATCTCAGAGGTTTTCATCACATAATAATGAAAGTAAAAAAGCAGTTCTTTTGTCTACGGCATATATTTATATTTATAGTCCGTTACATAAATATTTCGTTCAGGCAAGGGAAATCCTCGATATTGCGAGCCAAGCTAACTATATTACGAAAGAAAGGGGCTTATTTGGGCTTGAAACTATTTGGGCTTGAAAAAAGAAAGAATAAATGTTTCCGTTAGTGGATTAGGTGGAAATGCCTTTAATGTTAAATGGAAAGTTAATACGATAATTCGTAATAAAATGCTTCATTCTCTTCACCTAGCGAATTTTTTGTTGTTTCGAAAATTACTGATTGTATACCTTCTTCAAATATTAAAATTGATTAAGCATTGTTACCAAATAGGGTTTTGCTAGCTGATCCTACTTTTGACATACCGGGAAAAATTCATTTAATAATTGGGGCAGAACTCTTTTATGGGATAATAAAAGAAGGAAAAAATCGCATTTCACCAAATTTAATGTTTCAAAATTCGGTGTTTGGCCTTATTGCTACTGGAACTGTTAAAATCAAGAGTTCTAATTCATATTGTGGATTGACATTTAATTATGAAATCGAGAACATTGAATCTAATCTTAAAAATTTTTGGGAAATAGAAAATATTTCACGTGACCGTTTTCTAAGTAAAGAAGAAGAATTTTGTGAATCTCATTTTCAAAAAACGCACAAAAGAGATGATACCGGAAGGTTTATTGTCGAAATGCTGATTAAAACTGATCAATTAAATTCATTGGGAAATTCGAGAAATTTAGCAGAAAGGCGTTTACAACAAACAGTAAAGAGATTGAAAAATAATAGTGCTATAGAAAAACTTTATTGCGAATTTTTAAACGAATATGAAACATTGGAGCATATGGAAAAAAATTCAGTCGAAGATTCTCGCTCAGTAGTTTATTACATGCCTCATCTTTGCATTTTTAAATCCTCTACAAAATTATGGGTTGTTTTTAATGCCTCTGCCCCTACCACAACCGGAAAAAGCTTGAATGATATTTTGCTTTCCGGTGAAGTTAAGGAAGATCTTTTTGATATTTTGTTAAGATTTCGAAAATATAAGGTTGCTTTAACTGCGGACATTAAAAAAATGTTTCGGCAAATTTTGATAGATCCTTCGCAAAGGGACCTTCTACGCATTCGTTGGAAGGATTACGAAAATAATTCCACAATTGTTTTTAAATTGAACACGGTCACCTATGGAACTAAATGCGCCCCTTTTTTGGCCATAAGGTGCATCAAACAATTGGCCTTAGATGAGAAGGACAGATAGAATTCCTCTTGCAGCAAAAGCTATTCTGTCTGATAGCTATATGAACGACATCGTGACTGGATCCCCTGATTCAGAGTCGTCAATTGCCCTGAAAAATCAATTAATTGACATATTTCGTTCTTGTGGAATGGCTTTGCCCAAATGGAACTCAAATTTGAATGAGCTTTTAAATCATGATGAAATCGAAGACGTTTCCTTTTGCACTAAGTCTGACACTTCAGCTAAGACTCTAGGTATAGTTTGGCAATCCAACAAACACCAATTTGTGTTTAGAGTTTCAGTGAAAGAGCAAGAATCATACACCAAAAGACAGGTTCTTTCTGTCATAGCAAAATTGTATGATCCTCTTGGGCTCATAGGCCCAATTATTTCCAAGGCCAAGTGTTATCTTCAAAAATTGTGGTTGTGTAAAATAGGATGGGACGAAAACATTCCGGAACCTCTTGCTAGTGATTGGTGTAACTTCGTAAGTCAACTAAAAACTATAGAAAATATAACAATTAGTCGATACATTTTAACTCCTTCCACAGAAGCAAAATTTGTTCTTGGTTTCGCTGACGCTTCCATAACAGCTTTTGGTGCTTCAGTTTATGTATATTGTTTAAATTCATCCAACTCGACCACATCAAACCTCATTGCAAGCAAATCAAGAGTGTCACCTCTAATTCACCTGTAATTTTGACTTGAAAAGTGCAAAAATTTCTTTGTCTGAGTAATTATACAATTCCTGCATATCTGATAACTGATCGAAGAAAAATTCGACCGTCTGAGGATTCCCATCAAAAGGTTGAATGGAAAAGTTTAACTTTGCTTTCGTAGGCATGGTGACAAATTTGAGAATAATTCTTAATAAATTTCAAAATAATGTGCTTTATGAATCAACCGAAGTTAAACAAAAATTAATTTTCATATGAAATCACCTTTTAAAATAATGTCAAATCACCAGAATAATTTTTAAGAATGCAATGGTTCTCAAAATATTATAAAAACAAAATGGTATAAATCGAAATTAATCATTCACTTATAAGTAAGAAAATTATTTTTCTAAACTCATCTTCTTTTGTAAATAACAACATAAAAAACCATTGTTTTAGTAATAAAATGTAAATATTGCATAAAAGAACACCATGGATTATGTAGAATCATATGAAAACGTTTTGTTTTCAAAACAAATTCTTAGAATTCTGAGAATAAAATTGTATTTTCCTCATAAAATTTTTCAAAAAATATGCATTAAACATTACTAAAATGACTTGCCAAAGTAAATAAAACACACAATGCAATTATCTGGCAAAATTATTTTAAATCCAAACACTTTAAAATACTTAAGTAAGCCACTTATCAAATATATCATATATTCCACTAATAAAATATTTCAATAAGAATGCTTTTTTTTTTTTAATAATATAACAAACTATAATTTAATAACTGTCATGTCGTTAAAGTTTCTAACGGTTTAGGCGCCAAAGAGGGAACTGTGGTGGTTGGATGATAGTTCTCTTTTTTCATACAGTGGAATCTTGTTAATATTCCAAATAATATATATTTGGGCTTGTGATCAAAAGAATATAGTGAGTACATATATTGTTATGGCCGCAAAATACCACTTCGACATGACATTAATTATTAAATAAAGATTCGCTAAATAAATTATTCATGCAAATTTATAATCAAGAACAATGAAGATAAAAGTAAAAATTGTTACTTGCAGTCAACCTAAAAAGGAACACAAGTGAGAGACGTGATTAAAAGAACTTGCACTGAAAATTGCAGCTTCAATATTAATCTTTATTTATAAAGAATCTTGAAAAAGGAGTATTTCTGAGGGAATCTCTTCTTTATAGATTCACCTCTATTTCTTAAATTATAAGTACACAACTGACGTTTTAAATAAACACCATCATAAAGAAATTAATGACATTTTTTTCTCATGGGAAACTCGGATATGTTGATTTAAAAAAAATAAAACATACGACTTTATCAAGCAGTTTGCAGAACAAAAAAGGTATCACCACTCGAATGACAATAAGCCATTTTCGCCATATATGCCAGGTTCCAGTGAGCTACCATCACACACAACCGTCTTTTGTTTACGTTGGTGGAGAAGATTTTTATTGTTGCTGTACTCAGAGCAAACTAATAAGGAGGTCAAATTCATCATAATTTCTTTTAAAAAAGAAATATTTTTTTCATATCGTAGCACGAGCGTCGTTGGGGGTAGACTGTTGTTTCACAAGCTCATTTTTGTTGATAGACGTTTAAGCTTCCGTCTTGGTTTAGTTTCATCACCTTTCTTATAGTACATTATCTGCAATCGTACTTTGTTGATGCGTAGATTTTTCCATATGTCCTGCCGGCTTGTGTTATAATTCGACGAAATCGTTGAAGAAGATTGGCGATGAGGTGTACGAAATTGCAGATTAATTATATAAGTGAAGTGGGTTGTTCTTTCGATGAATAAAACTGGACGCAGTTGTCGATTATCCGAAGAATAAATATAGTGACAGTCGTCGTAGCGGATCCAGGCAATCGTGGGTGTTTCTCCAGTATGAAGAAAAAGACATTCGATTCAGAGTTCCATGTTTTATTTCAAAAATCGACATGGAAGCAGTTCTCACATGATTCAAATGGCAGTGCCGTCTCTCACTGAAATAGTTGTCACAATCTGTTGCTAAAAAACATCGAATATGATCATACTTCTCGACAACCATTAGAATACTACTACTATTAGAATTATTTAGAATACAGGATGACTAAAAGACGCAGCCAGGGGACTGTTAACAACTGCAAAACGGCCAAAAAACCGAGGGAAGCACCGTTACACTCGCTTTTTTGTGAATAAGCGGAAAGGTACCAGATCATGACGTAACGCGTGTTCTAACCAATGAGATAATTTGGAATACGTGTACAATCTACGTCATGACCAATGAGGATGATAAAGTAAATAGTTCTAACATATTCTAAGCGGATGCATTTTATAGTGAACCGGACGAGCGCGGAAAACTCGGAAATAAGAAAAATAAAAATAAAATAAAATGGCTCTCGAAAAAAACATTCGAATTCACAGAAATGATCAGAATTTATGATATAATTTAAGAGTAACTGAGAGCTTTATATTTAAGTAAATTGGGCAAAATAATAATGAATTTAAGGGGAATTTAATAGAATTAAATAGAATTAATGATATATATTATTAAGGAATAAGGAAATAGTGAAACTACTGATAATTTATAAAACAGAGAAACATCGCGAAGGAAGATTTAATAATGTAACATATATATATATCATTTCGAAACGTTATTCGAATATTTCAAATAAAACATTGCCTTTTTCCACTCACCGAATAATTAAAAAAAGTTTCCAATTGGGAGGTTACTTGCATCGTCATAGTAAGCATTATTCCCGATGAAGAAGATTATTTAGGAAAACAACGCTAGAATATAATTTTGTCTTTTTCAACGCTGCGTTTTAGCAGGAAAACCGATGAGGTTACTTTCTGTAAAAATTAATTTAAAATAAACGTTTTCCATACATATATAATTTTTAATTTAATCGATTTCAGAAAGTTTGGTTCATATAGTGGTACGATAAATCTAAGATTAGATTGATAAGATATCAAATAAAAATTTGTGATAAAAAAAAAACAATTTTCTGCGAGATAGAGACGTAAAAAAATCGCGAAAAATTCAAAAATCGCTGTACGAATACCAAATTAACTTTATTGAAAAGAGGACAAAATATGTTATATTAGACATAAAGATTGAAGTTTGATTGCTTTTATGAGTGAATCTAAATCGCTGGTGAACTTAGAAGATCTGGAAAATATACGAATCCTTCCGTTCAACATAAATTAACAAAACATCTGATCCAAAATCTGAACATAGGCTGCATTCGGAACGGTCTTCGTCTATCCAGAACCAAGTTTGTAGACACCTAAGTGGAATAGATTTCCATAGCCATCGCCAACAAACAATCAAATAAATAAGAATATATATTAAGAGGTACACAGAAAATAAATAGGATTAAAAAATAATAGACATACATAATCTGATTAGTTTTATTAAAATGAAAATATTTCATCACCCTATGAGTTTCTTTAATGACAGGATTGAAAATGTCTGATTGACGTTACTGAAAATTGCATAAATAAGTAAATGTTCAAGCAGTGAAAGCAGAACTGAAAGCTAATCCCGAACGCCCCGCCCACTGCCGAACAATTTAGCTCGCATCTCTACCATTACAATACCAATGGTGCTACTTTGCGCCATCTTCTAATACTTGAGTGTCTTCGCTTTAGTATATATACTATTTATATATACTATATCCAGATGAAGTACTGACGTACTCTGTATAGACGTAAAAGGTAAAATTATCGATGTACATAATACCCTCCTGCATGTGTTCATCGTTCCCTCTTCCCTTAAGTTTTTCATTAAGGGAACTTGCTACCCTTTCCTTCGAACTTTTTTTTAAATTTTCAGTATTTTATTGAACTTTCTGATATATTATTAAGTAGTTAGAAGAAAAATGATTTAATCAAGAAAAAATGTGGGTCTTGTGGTTAAATTTTAAAACCCTACTTCAAAACTTTTCATACTTTTTTCCTTTTTTTTTTGTTGTTGTATAAAGCTTGCGATAAGATTTCCAAAAAGTAAATTGGTTTAAGTAAAAATAAATCAGTGGGTCATTTTGGAGTCACAACGGATTGTTGAACCATTGGCAGTAAACGAAGTCACAAAGTTGGCAACATTTCGCCAAATATCGGAAAATTTGGCTAAATTTATTTCGCCAAATTGAAAAAGGTGAGATTTGCTGAGAAAGACTTTCAAGAATACCAATGCCAATCGCCGCCAAATGAAAGAATGTCGCCCTGTTTTTGACTATTCACCAAGTTTTTGCGACATTTGGCGAAAAAATTGACTTTCAGAATCTGAAGGAATTTTCTAGAAATTTTCAGTAGGAGCCAAGGCACATGATTCAACCATTTAGCGAACATAGAGCGTTCTCAAAAACAGAATTCAACCAATCAGGATACATAGAACTGATTGTTATATGTTGTACAGAGAATTTATAGTTATATTGAGTTGAACACAAATCTAAATTAACCCTGCATAACTCGGTTTTCCCCGCTGGTGGTTTTATATACGTGATTTTGATTACGTTTCATTGTGCGGCTTAATTATAATTTCAAAATATGAAATGGCCATTGTTCATGCCTTAATGGCCATGCCTCATTAAATTTTCTGTTGTTAACAAAATTTCTTAACATCGAAAAATTTGCGGTAAAACATCCGTCAGTAAATGATTATGTTTAAACACGTGTTTTATTTCATTGATATCACTATTATCTTGAGTGTAAATGTAAACTGTAGTTTAGTTGTAATTTGTTTGTTGTGTGTCCCTGTTTTAGCATTTTGTGCTCAAACGGGTAGAATGTTAACTGTAACTGTTGATATATCTGTCGATCTGCCTACTGACGTGGTCATTAAAAAGTAAATTTGCTAGTGTAGATATCTCCTCTCTCCCAGATTTTTATAGTACCCTCTGCTCCATTCCTTCCCCTTTAAAAATAATTCATTCTTGAAAATTATTTAAAAAACCATAAACAATCAGTAAAATGAGATACAGTTTTCAAAGAAATTAAATTTGTATGTACAATTTTTCAATATTCCGCGATTTAAAAATTGAAATTGTTCGATCCCATATATATTAAATCTGTGCTTTATTTTATTTTATTTATTCATTTAGTTATTGATGAAGTTTTAATTCCATTATGGAAAATTAGCCGGAGACAAATGTTGAACTATTTATATTGCTTTTAGTGCAAATGGTTTGTTATACTTCCGTAATGAAGACCCGCACGCGATGGCAACAGATTGAAAAAAAGCATGATTGAAAATTAATTTCAAAAGCCGTAATAAATCAGTCAGTTGCGATACAGTTTTCAAACAAATTGCATTTGTAAGTAGATTTTTTCACTATATAACGGTGTAAAAATTAAAAATGTGCGATGTTTAGAAATTTTTAAAAATGCAGTAGCAAAAATCGCAGAATAGAAATTGCATCGTCCAGTGCTGCTATTCGCAAAATGACGTCAGCGTTACGCACGGACACGCTTGTCTTTTATAATATACACTGGCGAGAAAAGTTAAAGGAACAACCATAAAAAGGTGCTTTATGTTAATTCTATTGCGAGAACTTCAATGAAATATCATTGGATGGTAACTCATTGTTAACGTTACCACGTAGTACAATGAGATTAACATTTGCTACAGACAAATATGAAATTTTTTCAGCACGTTCTTTCGGCACGTTGGAAAAGGAATGCACGTGGTTGATTTGAAGTCTAATTTCAAGGATTTTACGTGTAGATGCATTTACGTTTCGCTTGTAGTAGGTGGAATATGTCATCCAGAAGACATTTGACTAATTGGGAGAAATGGCGTGCGATAGGGAGAATGGAAGAAGGGCAGGCACTGACAGGGGTCTATAAAGACTTAAAAATAGTCAAAAATGCCTTGTCAAGAATCTGGGAACGATTTAAAGATACTGGTAATATGCAGAGACAACCAGTTCAAGGTTGAAAACCTACCACAACAGACTGCAAGGACCGTTATTTGGCAACAATTGCTAAAAAAAACAAGCAACTGACTTCATTTCAGATTGCAGGAGAGTTCGTTGCAGCAACAGGAACTCGGCTATACAGATTAACTATGAGTGACAGGCTGCATAAATTGGGCTGTATGCAAGGAAACCCATCATTTGTATTACACTAACTCCGGCAGCGAAATGCGCCCGGTTAAAGTGGTGCAGAGATCGTCGTCATTGGAATATCACGGACTAGAGCCGAATTCTCTGTATCGATGAATCCCAATTTTGTTTGGAGCGTACTTTCAGACGTGTTACCGTATGGAGGGAGAAAAACACATACAATAAGGCTGCAAACTTCCCTGAAAGGCATGGATACAAAGGTCCTGTAACCATGGTATGGGCGGGAATAATTTTGAATGGCCGCACTGACCTACACATTTTTACCAGTGCAACTGTGAATGCTGAAATATACAGAAATGAGGTTCTTGATCCTCATGTCAAGTTGTTTAGGTGTGCAATCGGTAATAACTTGCTTTTAATGGACAATAATGCACGACCTCATCGTGATGCACTAGTGAATGATCCTTTTGAGGGCGAAGAAATCCAGCAAATGGAGTGGACTGCATATCCTTCGGATTAAAATCCGATAGAACATGTGCGTTACGCACCAGTACGCCGACTTGCATCTCGACAACTCCTAACTAGCACTCTCCAGGAGCTTCGAAGCGCCATTCATCTTGAAAACACTTTGTTACCACAATTCTGGTTAACCTAATTCACAGTATGGAAAATCACTGTAAAACTTGATTTTTATTGTGTGTCTCTAAAATATCGTAACAGTAGAATTTCCTTATCCACTCTTATATCACACAGTCCTATGTTTTTATGTAAATTTATTTTTTGCAGAATTAGGGAGTTCTGCATTTTGAATATGTGTCAGGCCTGACAAAATAAAGATCTTGTGCAAGTTTCGTGTTTTATCTGCAAAATTATTCAAGTTCGATGAGTTTTTATAGTTGTTCCTTTAATTTTTCTCGCCAGTGTAGATTATTCTTCCTGAATCCGATTAATTCAAAATGGAGGTTGTGGCTATTATGTCTTGAACCGCGAATAATAGGAACTAGTTCTAATTGCAACATGTATTCGAACCAAATACACCTTTTAGATGCGGCGATTGTTTTATAAGAGTTTTTGTTTGCATAAATTTATGAAAAACTAAATTTGAATACATCAATTTTATCTAATGTCATTAAAAAATGATTTATGAAAATTACTGTCTTATACAGCCCCAATTGTCTTATAAATTTTATTTAGAATATTATTGCTATGTGATAATAAATATATTTAAAAACACATTCATTTAAGACAAAAAGTTACTATATTATGATACTTGGAATTTTATGATTTTTCAGCATTTTTATTGTCAGGAAATTTTGAAATTGTGTTTTTTAAATCCGTACTTTTTGTCTCAGGTTTTAAGAAAGGAATAAAAAAAAATAAATATAACACCTCCCTACCTAATTCCATATAACGTCGGAATGTTTTCCAATTCCTACTTATTACATACCCACCGTCGTATATGAATCACAATTTTTATCTAATACTCTTTCGAATATGAACTACAATTTAATATGAGTCCAGATCATTAGTAGAACACTAATGCAGTTTTAACATAGTGGGTTTCAACCTAAAAACGCGAAAGGTGTATTTATTTAAAAATATTTTCAATTGAAATTTCTGGTATTTCACCCTTTTTTACGCGTGTAAAAAAACACAATGCTCGAAAAGAGCGCCGAAATGTGGGTAACCAAATACGCTAGAGAATGTTCGTATTTAAAATAAATAATTTTAATCACATGACCAATCCTGCTATAGGATGTTTCACATTACTGTAATATGTCTTTTGAGACGTTCAATTAAACGTTGTTTAGAAGTTCATTTCGCTTTGTATCCCTACATAGTTCGTGTAAATCTTAAAGTACAGAAAATCCTCAATTCATGTAAAAATTGTTAATGCAAATAGGGAGCTTTTATTTATCATTACAGATGAATCTAAAATGATTCCCGAAAGGTATAAAGTTTAATGCATGCAGAAATATTTAACTAAAGAGCTAATCTGTATAAAATGGGTAATAAATCCGATTAAACTATATGATGTAAGAAGAGGATTAGAGATCCCACTGTGGACATAAAAAGGATTATCATGAAATACTCTGAAAAGCTTTTCTATCTCAAAAACTAGTCTCCAAATTCAAAATATACTTCATATCTTTCTGTATCTATATATAAAAAAAGACGTGTAGCAATTTCGATATTTTTATTCATAATATATAAACGGAGATTTTGTTTTATAGAACCTTATTACTTACCCTTCATATGTAGTATAGGGTAAGTCTTGTAATCGTTCTTAAAATCGAAATTTTTTTGACGGATTTACACGTTTCAGACACTGGAGATTCCGAAAAACACATTTTTAGAAATAAAATTGCTCATCTTTCTGTGTGTGTGACTGTAAACGCTCTATCTCCCGAACAAATTGAGACAGAGACTTGAAATTTCGTATGTGAATACTATGTAATAATGGGAAGAAGCTTACTGAATTTCAGTAACCTCAATTATCCGGAACTATTTCTTCCGGACTCTTGAAATATTCGTTCGGATAAAAGGTATATAATTTTTTTCGAAATTGTTTATTTTAAGAAATAAATATAAAATACAATAAAAACATAAATTTTGAATAAAGAATGAAGTCGATCGAATAATGAGTTGCCGAGATATTTTTAATCCTACTTTCCACACACTTCGATTTTTCCTGACCCTGTATTTCATTCAAATTTCAATTCAAAGGTATATTTTAATTGGAAATAAGACGCTTAATCCGATGCAGTAAACTCTTAGTTAATATGACTGTCATTTTTGGAGTTATAAGGATGTCTCTTTTACGCAATTCAGTGATAGAGCATTTAAAGTTTATGACGTCATCAAGTCACGATTTTAGTCGAATTGCAATGCATTTTATAATTAGTTTACACATGTTTTATTTTCATATTTTATATTATGCATATCTATGATGGGTAAGTATTACGGTGGCCCCCAACGACCAGTTCAACCATATGTGCTAACGTGAAAGCAATTTAAAGCTTTATTTCAAAGTTTAAATTTATTTCTTTTGTGTATAAAACGTGTTTACAAAAGATGGGATAAACTTAAAGATAGAGCACAAACTTAATAGAGCACATTAAAAAAAATACTTTTTGTATAGAAAACCAGGGACGCAACCCTTTTATACAGTCTTAAATACTTATTAGGTAGCTTTCATTACAAAAAGTAAAAAGCTACCTAATGCAGCCGCTCAGAGGAAATAAATTCTTGAAAATTTCGTTATATTTTCAGCCATCATGACAGCTAGACTCCAAAACAACCCTTCGTTCAAATTTATATATATATATATATATATATATATATATATATATATATATATATATATATATATATATATATATATATATATATAGGGGATATGTATATACAGGGTATATATATAGAGTCCCGCTACTCCGAACTCCACTATTCCGAACAGAGTTAAGAAAAAATATCGATTTTTTTAAACTTAAAAACAGGAAAAATTAAAAAGACGTTCGTAAAAAAACGTATATTTATTGTTATACAAATAAGTTAAATAGAGACATACATAGAACCTAAGCTTGATGAAAATACCTGAAACCAAATTGGAATGAAATCTGGTTAATTACAGTACATGTCGGCTCCGTCTATACAATTCTGTAAAATAATTTTTAATCAATGCTAAACACCAAAAAAAAACTAATTTATACACACTTATGAGGTAAAGTCAGTGATTTTTTTTCTGACAAAAAGCACCGAATCGACTTGAGGTTGCAATGTTCCACCATCGACGCATGAACATAACACCATTTCGTGTTGATGAAGTGTGTTGTTCGGCGTAGCATAAGGTGAGGTCAAAAGCATTTGCCGCGTCTGTGTGTGATATGAGTTCAGTTTGAGCGTTCACCTCCAAATTCACCACCAGAGGAATTCCTCTGTTCATTATGACCTAATTACATGGTATACAGAAGTTTCCGTGCTATTTCAGATTCATCATGTAAAATGCTATAGTTATAGCTCGGATGAATGAAATTAGCGCTGCAGTTCACAGCCTTGTCCAACAAATAAGAGTGACATATGCCATTTAGGATATCGTTGGGATAGCTCAGTAGGGAGAGCGTTGGCACGGCAAGCCAATGTACCCAGGTTCGATTCCTGGTCCCGGCATATTTTCGCTCTGTTGGAAAAAATCTCATCTATGATACTCCAACCATCGGATATAATTTACGTAGTTGAATATACTTTCCTCTGTTTATTATGAATTAATAGTTCGTTTAATATTAGTCGCAGTTAAGTAACATGAATAGTTCGTCTCGAACGTTTTTCTCCATGGATCATAAATTAACGGAATTTTTTGAGTGTCCCTTCAGTTATAGGTTTATTTCATTTAGTTATAGATTGCTGATATGTCTGTAAATGAATCGTAATGGATGGATTTACAAATGGATTTCAATGACTACAAATAAGTAAATGCTGTTATATTCAAAACTAACTCATATAAAAGTTTATAATAAATATAAAAGAAAATAACTTGCTCTCATATTAAATGTAAACAACCGCAGCATTGAACATGCTATCACGAAATTATCATTGACAAATACAATATATATTAGTTGTAATTTCTATACTGGGCGAAAACTGTCCTGTCCAGGATTCGAACCAGGCATCTCTTGGCTGAAACTGCTAATGCTCTACGTACTGAGCAACCCCTGACGAATATGGAGGACCTAATTCATCCTGTTAACCCTGTTGATCACAGCATCTGGTCTGATATAATATTCAATACAACAGAATAAATCGCAGGTAATGGGACTCTAGTAAAATATGATTTATATGATTTCACTAGCAAAACCCGCGGCTTTTCTTGCGTAATTCTTGAAAAATGCCAAGTGGTATTCTTTGGCCTATTTTCATTAGAGGAAATTTTATAGCCACAGATAATTCAGAAATTACTAATTAAGCCACACTAATGTCGAAAAAAAAATCAAAATTTTAGAACGTTTTTTGCTCTTTTACCCCATCCCCTCTGTGGTAGTGGCACCAACATAAAATATAGCCTATGTTACAACCGGGACTGTCACCATCAATTTGCTACCATAACTTTTGAAAAAGATTCGGTAGTTCCAGAGATTCCATAGAAATTGAAATTTAGAATGTTTTTAGAACACTTTTCGCTCATCTCACAGTTTTAAATTTCGAATATTTTTAGAATTTGTTCTTAGAGAGCATTTACATCTTATAAGTAACTACCATGCCAAATTTCATGTTTCTAACAGATTCAGCATACAAAAATCGAAAATTTAGAACTTTTTGTGCTCCTGCACTCCCTTGGGGGTAGTGGCACCGACATAAAATATAGCCTATGTTGGAGCAGGGACTGTCACCATCAATTTGCCTCTATCACTTTTGAAAACAATTCTGTAATTCGAGATATTCCATAGAAATTGTAATTTAGAATGTTTTTAGAACGCTTTTCGCTCATCTCACCCTTTTAAATTCGATTTTTTTTAGAATTGGTTCTTAGAGAGAATTTACATCTTATAAGTAACTACCATGCCAAATTTCATGTTTCTAACACCATCAGTATAAAAAAAATCGAAAGTTTTGAAGGTTTTTCGCTCCTGCACCCCCCTAGGAAAAGTGGACCGACATAAAATATAGCCTGTGTTGGAGCAGGGATTGTCACAATCAATTTTCCACCATCACTCTTGAAAACGGTTCTGTAGTTCTAGAGATTCCATAGAAATTGAAATTTAGAATGTTTTAGAACGCTTTTCTCTCATTTCACCCTTTTAAATTTATTTTTTTTTAATTTGTTCTTAGAGAGCATTACATCTAATAAGTAACTACAATGCCAAATTTCAAATTTCTAGCTCCTTCAGTATAAAAAAAAAATCGAAATTTTAGAACGCTTTTCGTTCTTGCACCCCCCTGGGGGTAGTGGCACCGACTTAAAATATATCCTATGTTGGAGCAGGGATTGTCACCATCAATTTGCCACCATCACTTTTGAAATCGCTTCAGTAGTTCCAGAGATTACCCCCTACAAACAAACAAACAAACAAAAAAAACAACCTTTACTACTTTATAATATTAGTATAGATACCAATTTGATTTTTATACCACTTTGATTAATTGTGTAAAAAATAATCTAGTGTAAATACGATTCCATTGTGAGAAACAGGTTTTTTTTTTCAAGATTTTACATTGTTAAAATAATGGAAAATGGATTTCAATGGAATGAGCAAAATATATATATATGTATGTATATATAGGCAGCGTTTTTATCATTTATACGTTTTTTTGAAACGTCTCGGCAAAATCCAATGGATATTAACGTTGGATAATTTCAATTATACGTTTTTCCTTAAATCGCAAATTTCATTTATACGTTTTTTACACCAAGTCAAGAAGAGAGAAAATGCGCATTTCAACCTCAGATTCCTTTCTCCCGATTGTCCAGTCTCGCAAAAGGCAAGTGACCTTGACGAACACCTGCCCAGTTGAACAAATGTCGTACCCCTAAGGAATGTGAACATCCCACTCTCTATAGATAAGGGTTGTTGTTGTGCTCTCCCATTCCCAGCAGGGCAAGTACTTTTCCTGGCAGCTTCAGTGTCTGGATTTGTATCGTTCACTAGCGGTTCGCGATGACTTCGCATAATAAAAAATCTCCGTCATTGAAGGAATTAATATGCATTTAAAAAAAGTGGATGAAAACCAACATTTATAAAGAGTGGATCTTGCCAAAGAATTAGGTTTACCAGTTTCAACTTTAAACACGGTAATTTATAAGCGTAAGATGATCGAGGAAAGCCATCATCAATATGGATGTAATGCTTCAAAAAACTTCGAGTCCAAAGCGGAAAATTCGCTGATGTTGAAAAATTGTTCTTACAGTGGTTTAATCAGTATCGTAGTGTAAAAATTCCCTTCAGCGGTCCCCCAAAAATTCCCATCCTTTGCTTATGGAGAAAGTACGAGAAATTTCGAAGAAGCTGAATGTGGAATACGTTGCATCATTTTCTTCAGGATGGCTTTACAAGTTTAAATTAAGACATTGCATAACAGGCAAAACTGTAAGTGGAGAGTCTGGAGATTTTGATTGCGAAACAGTGGATGATTGGATTTAAAACCAATTGCCAGATCTGATAAAATGATATGAACAAAAAGACATTTTCAATGCAGATGAAACCGGTTTGTTTTATAATCTTCGCCATCTAAAACTCTTGCAATCAAATCGGATACGTGTCATGGTGGAAAAAAAGAGTAAAGTGCGATAACAGTGTTATTGTGTGCCCATGCAGATGGATAAAATAAATGCCTCCTTTGATTATTGGCAAATCAAAAAAGCCAACTGCTTCAAAAATGGGAAAACATTACCAACAATGTACCTGGCCAATAACAAAATCAAGGATGACAATGTCCTTCTTTACCGATTGGTTAAAAGAATTAGATGATAAAATGCGAAACTAGAAGCGGCGAATCATTTTATTCATTGATCAGTGTCCTGATCATCCATCTGATACGGACTTTCTAAAAAACATAACTGTCAAATTCTTCCCTGCAAATTATACCAGCAAATTGCAGCCAATGAATTTAGGAGTCAAAAATTCCCTAAAACAACATTATCGAAAACTTTTGGTGAAAACAGCTATCGCCAGTTTAGAGCACGGTGACTTCGAAAATGTGAACATTAACATCGTATAAGCTATGAATTTCATAATGATGGTTTCGCAAAATGTTTTACCGTAAACGATAAAAAACTGCTTCGCCCTTGTCGGATTTTTAACTCCAGTGGATGTCAATCCTATTGAAAATGCCGAACCTGATCATTTTGCTCCACCAGACAACTGGTCAAATTTAAGTGATGTTACTACATTTGAATAATTTTGTGCAATGTGATTCGGAAATTGCAGCATGTTCTCTTCTAACAATCGGTGAAATGATCACAAATGAGGAAACTAGCAGTGAAGAAGAGGATAACTGCACTTTAAAGCCACTGTCAAGTTTCAACAAGCTTTGGCCTGTTTTAACACCATGCAAGAATACCGCATTAGTAATGATTTGAATGATGATGTTAAGATGATACTTTTAACTGCGTGAACAATGAACTTTTTTCTGTGCATTCCAAAAATTCCGTACAATACATGGTGAATGAATATGAAAAGTAGTAAGTTGTAAATTATATCCAGAATAAGAAGTTTAGTATTACCTCTTGTATTTCATGTATTTTAATTTATCACTTTTCTTTATGTTGGTAATTACTGAAGTGTTCGTACTTCTGGGAATTTCGTTTATACGTTTTTTGCTTGGTCCCTTAAAAAACGTATAAACGGTGCTTCACTGTATATATATATATATATATATATATATAAATGATGACTAAATGATAAATTAATATTGAATATTTACCAGAAGTATTCAGATTCAGATTTCCCGAACTAGTACCAAAACTTTCTTTGAACGTTTAAATCTGCAATACAATTACGCATTTAAACTGGAGTTTATTCAGATGAATCACCGAAAACAACAAATAGTTTTTAGAATTATTGCATACGTTTAATAATAGGTCTACGGTTCAGCCGAAATATCAATATGAGGTGTTTTTCAAAATGTATTGATTTCACATTTTTTTAATGGTAGATATTCGTTGTGCTTATGTCTATAAAAAATATTCTGTGAATATGTGATTTAAAAAAAGTATAGAAAAGTTAGAAAAGTTTGAATATATCCAGCTATCCCTTGAATACATCCATATGAAATGAGTTGAAAAGAAATCAGCAACATACGTGAAATACTTTTTTTTGATGACTTGAAATATACGTAAACTACATTTTTTGTATAGTTATGTTTTTCATATACCATTCTTGAAAGTAGTAATACGATATTCCGTATTAAATTTAACAGTTTTTCAATATTTTTGGAGCTTTTTAATTCCGAAATTCCCTTGCAATCTTGTTCAACGATTGTCTGGTTACTCAGTGTCATCAAACGAAATAGTTTGACCACAAACCACGCAATGCCAACGCTCTGGTGACGTCATTATATTGGGTGACCACTTTGCCCACCCTGGCCACTTTGCCCGGCCTTCCCCTAATAGAAAAAATTGATTTTATTTAGAAAGTTAATACTAATTCTTAACTTTGTAAAGTAGTTTTAATTTCCCATACATACAAATATATGCGATATTAAGCGATATTACAGCATATTAAAAGCAGTAACGAGGTCGTGATGAAGGAGGAAAAGTCCAAGAATACAAGACATTTTTCAGACATACCCATACTTTTTCAATAAAATATACATTAAAACATGCTTAAGAGGTGACAAAAGATGTTAAAAACGTTAAAATACAATCATTTACATCCCGAGACTTTCGATCACTAACGCGATCATCTTCAGTGGGGAACTTTAGACTGAGCTGAGTGTACGAATGTTGCTTTCACTGTGCTAATATGTAACGGAGTTTTAAACGAGTCCAGTCTATTATTCTGTAGAGGTGTATCAGGAAAAGTCCATTAGTTCCGGCGTTGGGGTTCTTGATAATTTCAAAATATTAAACCAGATTTTAGGTACGTTATAAGATAAGCAATCATTACAGACTCTATTTCCTTTACATAAAATCTCCAAAGACTCTCTGATTTTACCCGTAAACTCGCTATTTGCAGGAACTATAATTTTCGCGTTTTGAAAATCAATATTTATAATCTGTCGCTGATTTAATCTCGATAAAGCTTTGGATGGACGGTTAAACTTAATGTCAGAAATGTGTTCTTTTAATCTTTCTTTAATTTTCCGGGTGGCCATCCCTATATAGAATAAACCAGTTTGTGTTTCTGTACTAAATGGGATAGAGTATATTCCTGCGATGTCGTTATTGGGGGTTCTGCGTCAATTCGTCGTGCACAATTCGTCGCAGCGTCAATTCGTCGCAGCGTCAATTCATCGCAGCGTCAATTCGTCGCGGCGTCAATTCATCGCGAGCTCAATTCGTCGCGGCTCAATTCGTCGCGGCTCAATTCGTCGCGACGTCAATTCGTCGCAGCGAAAACGCACAATTCATCGCGGAACAATTCATTGCGCACAATTCGTTGCAGCGTCAATTTAACGCAGCGTCAATTCATCGCGGCGACAATTCGTCGCGGGATCAATTCGTCGCGACGTCAATTCGTCACAGCGAAAACGTCTTTGAAGGCTATTATGAGAAAAATAAAGATAATTCAGTAAAATTACTTACTGATAATTTGTTTTTTAGGTTTAGAGAATTGTAACTAACATTTTACAGGCAATTTTGGAGGAATCTTTTTTCATATGTGATTTTTGTGAATTTATCTGATGAGAACATGAAGGTTTAATGAATTAGAACAACTAATTTCTTATTTAAATTAGAGATCGAATAAATATTGCTTTAGATTACTGAAAAAATGGCGGAAGATTTAGGATAAAATCACCCAGAGCATGAAAAAATGACGAATACAAAAGCTAGAAAAAAAATTACATATGCGTACACAGGGTAAAAAAGAGGACTCCCCCCCTCCTCCTTATATTTGAAAGAATTAGGAAGTGAAAAAAGTATTTAGAGATGTAAACATAAAAACTTTTTGTGATTGTGATTGAACTGATTGCTTCATGAATGCAATTTCATTATATGATATTTTGGCTTTAAAAGTTTTTTCATTCATTTCATCTATACTAATAAAAGAAAGTTGTTTGTTTTTCTGAGTTCTGTGTGTGTGTGCGAAATGACAAGCAAAATCTAGGTTTTTGCATCTAAATTGTTAATAATTTGCCCCGGTTTTATACAATCTCCCTTGTTTTCGTGACCATTTCTCCATTAAGCTTTCCCCCCATTTCCAGACTGCAGTTAGGGCCCTTGCACCCTGTGGCCCAATGCGTTGTTCACTTGAACCTTTTGTGTGCCCAGCATTTTTCACCCTCTCTAATTGTATCACTCTCTCAATGCGTGACTTTTAAGTTGAGTCTTGGGCTCCTCTCAACAGGCCACCACCCTCATATTTCTATTGAAGCCCTAGGGCAGGGTCGGCGAACCTATGGCACGCGTGCCGTAGCTGGCACGCGAGGGGATATTTTTGGCACGCCGTTGATTTAATATCTGAATCAAAATTCAGTAAAACTTCGTTGGCAGTGCAATTAAAGAGAAAAATAAACTGTCGACATCTATGATTAAATATGTCAGCAAGGATTCTCAAACTACTGTCGCAAGTTTCTCGGCTGCAAATGTCATTGCCCTGACTGGTAAACTTTTCTGCCATGGATGGTTTTTGTAGAAAGCCTGGTTAAAATGCGCTCCATCATTTCTTGACAATTTTGAAAATAAAGATAAAGTAATTCAACAAATTAAAGATATTCCTTTATCAAGCGATACAGTCAAAGATAGAATCCTAAAAATGGCAGAAAATGCAGGAGAGTAACAAAAATTTGATGTATTCTACTTTCATCTCATTATGTCTTGACGAATGTTGCAGATGTAACCAAATTTGCTCGTTTAGGTATGTTTGTATGATATTTTGTTGAAAATGACAAAATGACATTAAGGAGGAATTATTCTCGTTATTGTTATTATCAACTACAACCTATGGTGGAGATGTTTGTACAGCAGTTATAAATTCACTTATTGAAAATGAAATATATTTGTCTAAAATAGTTTCTGTTACAACTGACTGAGGCACTAGTAAGGTGGATAAAATAAATGTTTTTTTCAGTTTATTTCATACTCGCATTGGCTATATTATTCTTGATTTTACTTCATCATACATCAGCAAATCCTGTGTGCAAAGGCTGGCTTCGAATCTCTTGGTGATATTATGGTCGTTAGTCACAAAAACAGTTAGTCTCATATCGTCACAGGCTTTATATAAACGAAAGTTTGACGCTGTGTCAGATGAAGTCAACTAAATGAGTGTGTACAGTGGATTACTGATGTATATCAATGTTCGCTAGTTAAGTCACGGTACGGCAAAGTGCTACAAAGATTCGTTGGTTGTTTGGAAAAAATCCGGCTTATCTTACATGAAGAAAGTAAAATTGTGAAATATACGCAATGGATGCATGTTAAATGGCTTGCAAAATTAATGTAATTGACCGACATTTAAAAGACTTAAATTTACAGCTCCAAGGAACAAATAACACTATTATTATCATGACAGATATGATTCAAGGTTTGAAGCGAAACTGCAAATATTTAGAAAAGATTTTGTGTTCAAAAACGTAAGTATTTCCCAAACAAAAAAAATAGCTGGAATTTTAATTTACATGAAAAAATAGACGGATCATGTCTCACTGAAGATATTATTTCGACAATAAATACATTAATCGAAGAGTTCGCATCAAGATTTTGCGAACTCAAAAGTATTTCGGAAACATTTCAATTTATTATCTACCCGGATGTCACTCAAATTGACAAACCGAACTTGATTGTATTCAATTGGTTGGAAATTTCAGAAATTGAAATGGAACTTGCCGACTTCCAATCCAGCTCAATATGGGCTCAGAAATTTGTCAGATTGAAAATGGATTTGGAAATGATCGAAAAAGAAAGATTATCAGGCATCATAAACAAAAATGCTTATAATAAAATTAGGTCGACTTAGAATTCAATTCCAGATACTTATAGTTGTTTGAAGAAGTTAGTATTTGCCATGTTGACAATCTTTCCCTCTACTCATGCTTGTGAATCATTATTTTCAGAGAAGTACAATATTAAAAATTCAAATCGAATCAACTTGTCAGATGAGTCCAGTTCATGATGTATTTTAATAAAAATAACCAATTATGAGCCCGATATCAATAATTTGGTTTCCAAGATGCCACATCAGAAATCAAATTAATTTTTTCAGTACTTTTCTTTCTTCTTTTTTTTTTAATTACTTTAAAAATATAACTACATTAAGACATTGTTAAATCGTCACTCGCTTAAAGCATCACACTGGCTATTATACCAGTATCTTAAAATACTAAGCAAAAAGATAAGGAAATAGCTGTAAAAAATCGTAATAAATCTTGACTAGAAAAATATGAGATATGTTAAACTGCCATTTTCGGCTTATGATTTACCCTTTTTTTTTTTTTTTTATACCGCTAACCAAGCCCCTACCTGCCCGGCATGAATGCCTAGCTTAACGGGTTAGTACCTGGATGCGGGGCGGAAATCGCCTGATCACAGCATGGCTGTGATCCACCTGACTATTGATTTGTTCGCATCGCTGCTGTGCTTGCTCTCTTGTGATTTGCTACCGTTATCTTTGTTTGCCGGTTCAAGGTTTCTGTTTAACTTTGTTAAATTGACAGATTTAATAGGTCTCGTAATTTAGAACCTTGATCAGGTGACGAGACCCTCACCTGACTAGGCACCCCCAGAGGTATTGTTCACAGGTAACTTGGAGGGCTTTGCACCCACGACGGATTTTACATGCACCAGGTGCCATTAGCGTACATAGATTTACATATTTACCATGTCTGTTGGCTTGTCACGTTCATGGTGGGTTGTCGCTGTAGTGTTTATCGCCTCTTTTATGGGCTGATTTCTCTTCTTGTTGTATTTGTCTCTGTCAAGGCTTTTTGGCGTTTTTATAGGCTAGCCGCTGTTGTGGGTTGTTTTTTGTCTATCATTCATTGGTTTTTTGTCTCTTTCTTGATATATTTTTACCTCTAGCTTGTGCTAGAGCTGGTTTTCACATTTTGAATCTTGGTCTTCTTTCGAGAGCTTCACTGGTTATTATGTCACTATCGTGGGTTTTGTCACGTTGTAACTTTTGTTACTGGTGGTCGACACATTGTAACTTTTGTTACTGGTGGTTGTCACATTGTAACTTTTGTTACTGGTGGTTGTCACATTGTAACTTTTGTTACTGGTGGTTGTCACATTGTAACTTTTGTTACTGGTGGTTGTCACATTGTAACTTTTGTCACTGGTGGTTGTCACATTGTAACTTTTGTTACTGGCGGTTGTCACATTGTAACTTCTGTTACTGGTGGTTGTCACATTTCTGGATGTTGCACGCTTATTTTTGTTGTCTTTGTCACTTTATCTCACCCAAGCATTGGGGATTTGATTTTTTTTTTCCTTCGTGAATACGCTTTTTGCGATCAGTCCATTGAATCCTAATGGCTGTTATCACTGCTTTTGAATTTTGTGCAACTTGTTGATTTGTTGTTTGGGAAACTTGTCGCACTAATGGAGTGGGGCTTGTTCCGTGGCCGTTAGTCCGTCATGTATCTATGAGGCTGTATTCACTTGATTTGACACTGTTTTTTTTTCCCATTAACTTTCTTTGGCAGGTGTGCTTTGTGCATTCACCATTTAATTATTTTGTTCACTTTTTGTTGGCTATTTGCCTTTATCAGTTGGTGAAATTCAGTCCGTCACAGATGACTTCCACTTCTCACTAGTGCTGAAAAAAATCGATTTTTTTTGGCGTAGCAAAGAGGTTTATGATTTACCCTTGTTTTTCTACAAGCGACAGCTGCAAATTGATAGAAGAAAAAAAAATTGTGATAATGAGTTAAATGAGAGTAATAACGAACTCGGTGAAGAGAGACAGCCAAATTCCAAAACGCTGTGGTTGCATTACGTACTTTACAAAGTTTTTAGTTTTCTTCTGAAAAAAGAAGATTTTACAATGCTTATGAAATTAGAAAATAAAATTGAATCAACCAAAATAAAAGAGAAAACAGATTTCTTTGCAGACATTTTAGGTAATGTGTTTTATATTGACTAATTTCTTCTTATGCACTGTAATATATTTTTTAAATAATAATTTTCCATTTAATAGCAGGTGTAAAACAAATATTTTGAGGATATGATTTTATTTTATTATATTAATTAAATGATTTTATTTAAAGTTTATTTTCTCATTGTCTATTTAAAAAGAAAATTATCTCAATTAAAAAACCACCACCCTACTTAAAATGTCAACATCAACAGATCCCAAGGGGCATAGAACAATTTATTACCATAATTATTACAGTCATTTGGTAAGTTGTTTCGATATGAATTTTTAATATTTTTTTACGATTACTATAATTATTTCTAATGTAATATCTTCTTTCTATAATTATTGCTATAATTAATTAATTTTTTCATGTGAAAAGTTGTTTTGGTTTTAGTTTTCAATATTATACATTATTTAATTAAATGTGTATGTTGGTATTCCTGCATCCATATTTATCTTAAACTAATAATAATAAAAGTAAGTTTATTCTTTATTTTTATAGGTTTTTTTTTTTTGGTAGGGATTGGGGGGGGGGGGGGTTGTTGGCACGCCATGATCACTAGAAAAAAATTTTTGAAACAAATTGGCACGCGGATATGAAAAGGTTCGCCGACCCTGCCCTAGGGCCCTTTTTTAGCATTTCTTTCAAATTTTATTCTAACGATTAATTTATAACATATGCTTAATTTCGTCTAATTGAAGATGTAAAGCGCTACGTACTAGGATCTTTTAAAATGTTTTCCTCTTAAAGTCTTACTCAGATCTATCAGTTGGCCCCTTTTGGGACCTCTCCCTTAAAAATTGACCGATCCACTAAGCTTTTGTTTACTGATAACTTTTTAGGACTTCCAACTACAAAATAACGATAAAATTTTTGTGCCCTAAATTGTTAATAATTAGCCCCATTTTTACCCGATCTCCTTCGTTTTGGGGGCTTTATCTCCATTAAGCTTTTCACCATTTCTACGTTCCAGTTAAGACCCTGGCCCCCTGGGTCTCAGTATAGGGGAGAAAAAGAGGGGGGAGATGAAATAGGGGAGATGAAAGAAAATTTGCCGAAATCATGTTAACTAAAACTCATAAATTAAACCCGTTTATGGATGAATTCTGCTGTCTTGTTTGAAAATGTCAGCCACCCTAAAATTTCAAACCGCTATACCTCAGTCATTTTTTAAGATAGAGGCAAATTAAAAAATGCTCTAGAATCCTTGGATCAAGATAAACATTTAACGGAAAAAGTTTTTAGGATTTCTAATTTTATTTTTACAACTTTTTGAAATTGTAATGGCTATTACAGCGCTTCCTCCAGACGCAATATCTCCAAATTCAACTGGGACCAGCAGGCGATGGTCAAAAACATATACAGAAAAATTGGTTCAATTATCTGCATAACTTCATAAAATTTTCGATGATACAATAGTAAAAATGGAACAAAATTGGAACAATCACAGCGCCCTCTTCCGTCGAAATAGCCCCAAATTCAAGTAGGACCTGCTGGCCATAACCAAAAACACAAAAAAAATTTGGTTCAATTTTAAATATAACTTCATACACTTTTCGATGATACATTGAGGACAGACGGACGGACGGACAGACAGACAGACAGACAGACAATTTGTAAAAACATCTTTTTCGGAATCTCTGACCCCTAAAACGTGTAAATCCGTCGAAAACCGGAAGCCGAAAAAAAGTTCGATTACAATACTTTCTTCTATAGAAGAAAGTAAAAAATCATAAATTGGAAACATTTACTGAATACAACAAGCAGCATTAGTGGATGAAAATAATTAAAATATAATAAAATTATGGTTTACTTTCTAACTAGGTGGCCCACCCGGTGTTTTCCGAGCCCGTGATAATAACCATAAACAGAACTCAAGCTTCTATGACTCTTTTAAAAGAAGCTGCATAGAAGGGCCCAAGAAAGGGATTAATATTCAAAATTGGTGGTAGCTGAGGTCCGAGATATTTTTTTGTCGTTCAAGTAGTAGTTGGAAGTCCTAAGTAGTTGTCAGACAAAAAAAAGCTAGTGAATCGGCCGATTTTTAAGGGAAGCTAACAAAGGGGGCTAACTGATAGTTTTGAGCAGGGCCCTAAGAGGAAAACATCTTAAAAGATCCTGGTACTTAGCGCTTTAGAACTTCAATTAGTCGAAATTAAACATAGGGTATAAATTAATCATTAGAACAAAATTTAAAGAAATGCTTAAAAAGGGCCCTAAAGGCCCAATAAAAATATAAGCGTGGTGACCCGGGGAGAGTAATCCAAGGCTAAACTTTAAAGTCGCTTAGTAAGAGGGTGACAGGATTATGGGGGTGAAAAATGCATAGCACACAAAAAGTTCAAGGGGCCTCGAGTCGGGCCCCAGGGTCCTAACTGGAATGTAGAAATGTAGGAATAACTAAATGGAGAAAAGACACCAAAAACGAAAAAAAAATCGGATTTAAAGGAGCAAGTTATTAAAAGTTTAGGGAACAAAAACTTCAACGGTGCCCCTATACCGAGTCCCACGGGGGCCCGGGTCTTAACTGGAACATAGAAATGGGAGAAAAGCCTAATGGAGAGAAGGCACCAAAAACGAAGGATATCTGATAAAAATGGCGCAAATTATTAATAACTTAGGGCACAAACATTTTAAGGTGCCCAGGGGGCCCGGGACTTGTCCCAGAAATTTTTTTGTCGTTCATATAGTAGCTGGAAGTCCAAAAAAGTTATCATTAAAAAAAAAAAAAAACTAGTGGATCGGTCGATTTTTAAGGGAGCTATATTAGAGGTACCAAAAATGGCCAAATGATAGTTTTGAGCATGGCCTACTATAATATAGATACGGCCCGCTCATTTCGCCAAAAACCGCCGAAAATGTGAAGCCGGATTAAACTATTTCATTGGAACCATTTCATTGGACCACGTGGTATTTGTTTACATTTAAACCCTGTATTTTGGTATTAATATTTCTTTCTGACTATGTTTAAAAAAATTTATAGATATTGGTTTTGCTTATAATTAAACCAGATTGTTCTTCAGGAAAATAATTATTACGCAAAACTACGATATATTAAGAATTTAACCCATAAAGATGTTATCATTTATTCGTAAAGGAACAGATGTGTTACACTCACGCATCGATCTTTGTCGACTTTTCGATTGGCGCGATTTTCAAGTCCGCTCCAAACCAGTAACTTAATACAATTGCCAGGTTACCACTAAAGGAAAAAATCCCTAAAATTTGGCGACATTTTTCCTTTTTATAACCTATTAAAAAAAAAAGAAAACGAAACGATATTTATGAAACTAAATTTTTTCGCCGTCATCTCCAACACTGCAGCTACGATCACTTCAAGATTTACAATTATAAACGCAACAATTTACCATATTTTCCCTTGCAATACTATTTTAATAATCGAAAAATGAACAGTTATTGGAATTCGCTGTCATTTCTAATCTTGATTGGAATGTTAGAAGAGTTGTAAACGTAACCATGGTGACGTGACGTAATTTTGGTGTTTGTTTACATTTCAACCCTGCCCAGGTTGTTTCAGTTACGGTCAAAGTCAATTTTCAATTTTGGGCATGGTATCAGAGTCCTCTGTCGGGAAGCTTCATACACTAATCTCAATTGAATATGCCTGTAGATCTAGTCTGCCTTGGTTTTGAGTAAAGCCTTAAGAGGAAAACATATTAAAAGATCCTAGTACGTAGCGCTTTAGATCTTCAATCAGTCGAAATTAAGCATAGGGTATAAATTAATCATTAGAATAAAATTTGAAAGAAATGCTAAAAAAGGGCCCTAGTGCCACAGTAAAAATATGAAGGTGTTGGCCCGGGGAAAGGAGTTGAAGACTCAACTTAAAAGTGTACCCTGTGTACACATATGTCAACTAATATTTTTTTAAAAAAAATTCTAGCATTTGTATTCGTCATTTTTTCATGATCTGGGTGATTTTATCCTAAATCCTTCGCTATTTTTTCGGTTATCTAAAGCAATATTTATTCTATCTCTAATTTAAATAAGAAATGACTTGCTCTTATTTATTAAACTGTCATGTTCACAGTAAGGAAATTCCCCAAAAATCACTTATAAAAAAATTCTTCCGAAATCGCCTTTAAAATGTTAGTTATAATTCTGTATATCTAAAAAACAAATTATCATCTATATAATAAAACCGTATGTCATGTGACTGTCCTCAACAGTTCCGGGATGCCGCTTCACTTTTTCATATGCCAGGCAGCCGTTTTTATCAAAATTATTTTTTCTAATAAAACTGCATAAAAGTTACATTTTTAGAAAGATCGTTCAAAATAAATTAATATTTGAGAGATGACTTACGTTCAATTATGTATACATTCTGCAATAACTTCAGTTTCAATTAGGTTCGCTGTTCAAATTCTCTATCCATGAAAGTAAACAACAACAAAAAAAAAAAGATTCATTCGTTGTGAACGTTTAAAATATTAAACCATGAATTTTTGGACCGCTGCCTGGTGTAAAAAAAAATAATCAGCACCAGTGAGACAGTCAAAGTTTACCATAATTCTGTTCCATACAACTCAACTTCCTTCGGATCTTTTCTTGATGTAAGTTGAACTCCGTGGTTGAACTCATGTAATAATATTTAATGGATCAAATTTCGAAACAAATTGTCAGCTTTTATTTTTCGTGTGTATTAATTAGAAACGATATTTTAATTTTGAAATCAAATGTTTTGATTTATGATAATATTTCTTATTTATCTATTTTCTATTTTAAAGAAAAATGTGAACGTCATGTATTTTAAATTGGAACAGCTGTCACGGACGCACCAGGGTTGGCGGAATTTTTGTTTTGCGCCATTTTGGCGAGAAAATCCCATTTTCAGGTACCTATTAGAGATTACTAAAACAGCATATACTTTTATTTTATTATGAAATAGTTTATTTTATATTAAAAACACACACACAATGATTAATTTATTATAAAGTGGGTTAAGCGGTTTTTGTCAAGAAAGATGAAATACATAACAACAAAAAATATGCGAAATGCTACCACGATCGCAAAAGTTCTTGATTTGTCTATTAGATTTTTCCGGTTTGGCGAAGGATTAAGGAAAAAAATAAATTATGAATAAAAATAATTTGTTACAATGCTTAACATACATTTAAGGGCGACCAAACTGGTCGCCAGTGGCGGCTAGTTAGTAAATAATTTTACTAAATTATCCTTATTTTTATCATAATAGCATTCAAAGACATTTTCGCTGCCACGAATTGACGTCGCGACGGATTGATACCACGACGAATTGAGCCCACGACGAATTGAGCCGTGACGAATTGAGCTCGTGACGAATTGTCGCCACGACGAATTGTCGCCACGACGAATTGTCGCCGCGATGAATTGACGCTGCGACGAATTGACGCTGCGACGAATTGTGCGCGATGAATTGTTCCGCGATGAATTGTGCGAGATGAATTGACGCGACACCGTTATGGGGTATGGGATCAACTAAAACTTTCAATTTTTGCGGGGGTTTTGCAACCGAACTGATATCACATTTCTTTAATGTATATCTTAATCTTTCGTATAACTGTGGTATGTAATCGAATTTGCATAATTTAAGAGTCCTTTTGTGTATAATATCCTTAGGGATTTTTTTCTCTGCTTGATAAATTAACTTATTTATCCCATACTTTTTGTTTGCTTGAAATAAAAAAGTGGAAATTGAAGTGAAAATTAAAGTATAATAATTTATTTATATATATATATATATATTTCTTTTTGGCAGACATCCGTGATTAAATAGAGCAAAATCTATGCAAAAATGTTGTTACGCTGGTAGGCATTGTGAATATAAAGTTGGGAACACTTTTATACTTATACTCTCAGAGTTATTGATTGATAAGTAGACCTAAAAATCCCTAATATCAAACAATATTTGGCCAATATTATTTATAGTTGGTAAATAGTAGACAATAATGTTTATATCTTGGCTAGACAATAATGTCTATACCAGGGCCAATATTGGCTGTATTGTTATAAAATATTAACGCAACAATGGAGGTGTTTGAATTTTGTCAATATTGATAGAATTGAATGCAAAAAAATCTTCTGAAACTGATAAGAAATATTTTGCGATTTCACTGCTAAAATTTTCTATGTAAAGCTATTATTTTTGTAATCATGAAATTTCATAAAAAATATTTCAAGTCAAGATTTATATGTCAAGGTTTATTTTTAACCATTACTGCATTTTTTTGAAAGTATATGTTATGAATGCATTCTGACAAAATATTGAGCCACATTATATACTATTTAATTAAATTTTTCAAAATATTATTTTTAATTATCATTTAACAGACATTTATTGTGATGAAAAATATTTAAATTTACACTAATAGTTATTTCTCCGAAAGAAAAAGAAAATCAGCGCTGAGTACTTTCCCAGTCGAATTAAAAGAAAATTCACAGATGCCAATGGCTTTCATTTAAAGATAAAAAGCTGCATTATTAACATCCAATCGATAAGGTGATGCAATTTCTTTTTCAAAAACGGAAAATTTAATCAGGAAAATATGGCTTTCATTAATGCGAGAAGAAAAGAGTGAACGTTCTTTTTTGGTTAACAAGCTTGTTAAAACACATGTTTTCATAATCATTATTTGTGATTATGACTAAGCAGGTTGTGGATTTTTAATATTTACTGCGCATACTGTCTAGCGATTACAAATTCAGATTTATAAGCAGCCAGGATTCATAGAAAAGTCAATTTAATATCAGAAAGTTTGCGAAAGATGAGGGATACAGCCAGACAAGTGCAAAAACAGTATAATGAAGTGAATACGCCCGATCTGATGCAAGGATTTTGATTAGCTCCGATTTTTTAATCCTTTCAATGCGGAATTTTTTTTGGGGGGTTAATGCCCTGTGCGGAGTAATTTGACCAAAAAAGCAACATTATTTATCTGATTATCTAACAGAATTTTCCGGTACGAATTGATTTTCCCAAAGGGACATGACTTTCCGAACAACCCAATACAAAACTAAAAATCATATCTTATGGTTATACGAAAAGCACGCTACTGGTTTTGGTTATAGCCAAATTACTGCACTACGCAGGCGCAATACGTCATCACTGCTAAGCCCATGACGCACTACAGTGAGCACATTACAAGCCGTGAATGCCTAGGCGAATTTTGTCGACGCTTAATGTAGTCTACAGCACCCAAATCCTAGATGTCGACATTAGTCGACTACCGCACTAAAGGGGTTAAAGACTCCAGTTCATAATACACGCCAAGAAGGTTAGCTGTTTCGGACATACTGGTACAGGTCCTACTTCCACCCACAATGAATTTGACTTCAAAGTTATTCAAAACTATGATTTTCCCCCGTCTATAGTTAAATTACTACTTTTATTGGGAAAAGTTTTTTTAATCAGAAAATCCAGTTTATTATATCAATGCACAGTCTAAGTTTGAGAGACGAGTGTTCCTAATAATTTTGTCACTCAGTGTGTATATAGTGATAGTAACCAGAATATAGCAAATAAAAGCAATATCGGTACAAATTTCATTTCTAGTAGGGAAATGTTAAAAAAAGTTATTACGAAAGTAAGAACTGAAATTTTTCTATTATTCTACTTTTAAATATTTCACAATATTTAAAAGTTTAATACTATCAAAAAATAGATTCTAATTTCCATCTGACGATTTGAAAGAAATTTATCGCGTCCTCCAATAAAAAGATTTTGATGCCATTAAGCTTTTATCAGAAAGACAATTTAAACAGAAAAATGCATTACTAACACATTGCGAAACTGACAGCTGCAGCTAATATTCTTTTAAAACAGCTAAGTTTTCTTGAAATGCTACAATCGGAAAAAAAAATTCTCTATCTTTTAGAAAGGAAAATAATACACTTAATTTATTTTTATTCGGCACAAAATTTAAATTTTATTCCATTGCAAAAGAAGTAGTAGATAAATACAAAAAAATGTCAGAGAAATTGTAGTTTTATATTTTGACAGAGAAAATATTTTCTTTTATTATCTTTTGCCATTTTTATTCAATATGAAACTGAATTTAAAAGTCCAAAAATGCAGGAACAGTTAAAGTTTTATTTTATTATTTAGGAAAGAAACCTATTATTACTAATTAATATATTCTTAAGTGTTATATATTTTCATATAATTTTGTGAATTTAATTTAGCTAAGTTAATTTAAGGTAAAAAGTATTTAGTACTAAAGTCAGAAGACTGTACGCTATGCAAACTTACTTATTAGAAGTTATAACAGTAAATTTTTGTAGTTCATAAAACTAATTCATTAAGGTGGGTCATCATTCATGCACATTAGAACGGCGGTAGGAGTCATTTTGACCCCTGAGCACTTTTGTCCGTTGGTTACTTTTGTTTGAAATTTTCTGACTTTTCCTAAATATATGTCAAGTATTTAAAAAAATCCGCATTCATTTGTTAGTTTTTGAAATATTGGACAATATTGAATATATATATATATATATGAAACAAATTAAAAAAATTTTTCGCCGTTGACTTCATTAAGACTATAATTCTGTGTAAATTCCATTATTCTAAATTATTTTCTCGCTCCAGTATTCGATTGTCAAAATTACATCTAGCGAAATATATAGTTTATTCCAAATTCATTCTCTTAAAAAATGGCACTGATGGAATGCTCTATTAAATTTACGCACTTTTATTTTCTTTAAATAAAAAGCATCCTAGAATTTAATTCTTCAAAAAAATACCCATTTCCCAGCTAAAAATATTTTACTCTTTTGAAATAACAACCTATGAATTTCTTTTCTTTATTTTTTATTTCCCTACCATTCCTGACAAAATATTACTTTTCAAATTCTGAAAGATTTTAATCTCAATGTAAAAATTATTTTGGCATATTGCCATACTTGATAAAACATATGTACTCCTTTTCTCTCTGCTTTTATTTATTCGAAGGAAGTAGAATTCACGAGATTGTTCTAGAACATTTTTTTGGCGCGCTTTTGCCAGCTTCGGTAAGTTCACTTCGATATTAATTCGCCGAAGGAATTAAGCCGTGAGCGTTGATTGGCCTAGAGGCTTTTTAGATAGAATGTATTCTGGCGCGCTCGGGAAATGATATACGGATTTTTCCCGCGTTTAGAGCAGAAGGTTCCGGGATTCGGTGGTGGATGCAGCTAGTCATGTACTTCCTAATCTTCGAATGTTCTCCTTGGCCGCCGATTGATTTTAAAGAATACCTGCCTGTACTAACTAAGATGTCTTCTTATATTTAAATTTAAATCATCAAGTTTCGCCACGACACTAAAATTAGCAGTGCATGGAGTGAGATTTCAATAGAGTAAAGCTTAATTGATTAATCTTTAAATTTTTCGAATAAAGTGTGAACTGGAACGAACTGCCTCTTCTCTTTAGCTTATACGTACACAATGAAGTAAGTCTCGGTGCTCGACTGCAAATCTCCTCGGAGAAACCTCCCTTGCCTTGAATATGAGTCTTCAAAAGTATGGTGATTCCGGTTAAATCGTCACATATTTTATTTTTAGTCGACAGGATTCGAACCTGTGCGGGGAAACCCCAATGGATTTCAATCCTTAAATTTTAACTAATCTCTCTTAACATTTTACTACAATATCACAATATCAACTCTGACTAATACAGAATATCAGCATATAAATTCAAGTAATTACTAAGATGAACTGTTGGAGTAGTACAAATACCTTAGTGGAGATTAGAGCAAAGTATGAACGTAATTTCGATCAATCTGGGAAACATTATGTCCATTTATTGTGTAGAATGTTTTCTGTTGCAAATTCCTATAATTAATAGAATTCAGTAGGGAAGCTTATCAGAAATGTCTATCAGTATTTTGGGGTTGAAATATGATGTTTACTAATAAATTAATGGTGATTGGATAACTTTGGGGAAAAAAAAAGGGGTTTTCACTTTAAATTATATTTGTTCAAGTGATAATTTTAGTGGCAGAAGGAATACGGTCTTAATTTAGAAACATGGAACAATTCGCAACCATATTATTTTCCAGATGACTTCAAATTATTTCATGAAAATACACAAAAACCAACACAAACAACTTCACATACAGGTTCACAAAATCAAACTAAAGTAAAAACAATAGATTAAACTCAAATTCTTTTAAATATCGCTTATTACCATAGTCTCAACATTATCAGGTATGTTCTTGGGTCGACACAGGAATATTACTTGTTTTTGAAAGTTTTTGAGGTTAGGTAGACACCTTATGCAGGCATAAGATGTGTATTATGATTTTAGGAATTTTCAAATTGATGTTGAAAAATGAAATTAAAATTTTTATATAATTACAGTTTTTGGTAAATATTAGTTATATTATTTAATGGATTCACAGAAGCTATATTTATTTTGTTTAATACAATAAAGGTCTTGAATTATTCTTGAATGCTGATATTCTGTATTAGTCAGAGTTGATATTGTGATATTGTAGTAAAATGTTAAGAGAGATTAGTTAAAATTTAAGGATTGCAATAGTGTAAATAATAGTTTTATATTCCAATTCTCTGTCACCTATCTATCTAACAATTATTATTATTATTATTATTATTGCTTATTACTTAAAAAGTGTAAAAAGAAGTAGATGATTCTACACTTAAATTTTGGTAATTAGCTATACCCGATTATGTCATAGATTTTTTTTTTGTAGTTAAAAGAAGAGTATCAGAAAGGGATATTATTGTTCACAATTGTTGGTTGAGTGAATCCTATCTAAATATTTGGGCATCTAAATTATTTAGTATTGGAAAATAATGTAGAGTTAATTTTTTTTTTTTTATATAGATTTCGGCTAGCAAAAAATTATTTCCTTATCCTTTTCAAGTAAGGAAACAAACATATTTTGCTATGTACTTTTTTTTTCCTCAACCAAGAATTTTATATTGAATGTAATATTTACTGTGATATATTATATTGCTAGAGTAGTTATTGAAGTTTGTTGATATTATTTATTATTTGAAAAGATTTATTAATGTTATTATTTATTAAGAGAAAATATTAGAAAAAATGTTGAGATATATTATTGGTAAGACAAAATAGAATTTTATTTATAAATTGAGTAAACTGCTTATAATGAATTGTAGTTATAAAATATATGATGAATTTGAATTTTGGTACCAAGGCTGTGATATACCAAAGTAGTGTGTATACCATGAAGTGCAATATGGACATTTATTTATTTTATTCTTTTAATTTTTACTGATTGTGACAAAAAGAATAGCTATCGAATGAAATGAATTAGCTCTGGTCTTCAGTGTGACCACAAAAAGAGTGGCACCACAGATTAGAGTGGGGGTAATCCCAAAACCACAATGGAGAAAGACTGAAATTTAGTCAGAACTGTTTGAGACTGTTGTTGACTGCTGTTGTTGTTCAAACAGTGACTGTTTAAAACTATTGAAGCTTCATTATTCAGTATTCAGTTATTCAGTATTAGTGTAATTAAGTTTTTCAATAGTATTCTGCAGAATACAGGTTTTTCAATTGGTAATATTCTTCAGTTTTCAATGTAACTAATTTCCAACTTTATTATTTATTATATTATTTATTATATTGATTTATTATTTATTATTATTATATTATGTTGGTAATATTATTTATTATGTTAGTTATTTCTTAGTTTATCTTGATGTATTCTCATTTATTTACACTTGCAAAAAGTAAGTGTTGCTGTAAACTTATGTATTTGAAGTTATGCTTTACTCTAAAAATATTTTAATTTCCATTCTTCCAAAAGTTAAGGCAATTGCTTAGTTTGTGATTCTTGATGATTTAAAATTTTTAGAATTTTATATTTTAGGAAAATTCTCTCTTTTTTTTTTCATATCTGAACTGCTGTTAGGGAACTGCTATTCAGATAAGCTTGTTTTTTTTTTTGGGGGGGGGGGGGATATTGAAACAAATTAAAAAAAATTTCGCCGTTGACTTCATTAAGACTATAATTCTGTGTAAATCCCATTATTCTAAATTATTTTCTCGCTCCAGTATTCGATTGTCAAAATTACATCTAGCGAAATATATAGTTTATTCCAAATTCATTCTCTTAAAAAATGGCACTGATAGAATGCTCTATTAAATTTACGCACCTTTATTTTCTTTAAATAAAAAGCATCCTAGAATTTAATTCTTCAAAAAAATACCCATTTCCCAGCTAAAAATATTTTACTCTTTTGAAATAACAACCTATGAATTTCTTTTCTTTATTTTTTATTTCCCTACCATTCCTGACAAAATATTACTTTTCAAATTCTGAAAGATTTTAATCTCAATGTAAAAATTATTTTGGCATATTGCCATACTTGATAAAACATATGTACTCCTTTTCTCTCTGCTTTTATTTATTCGAAGGAAGTAGAATTCACGAGATTGTTCTAGAACATTTTTTGGCGCGCTTTTGCCAGCTTCGGTAAGTTCACTTCGATATTAATTCGCCGAAGGAATTAAGCCGTGAGCGTTGATTGGCCTAGAGGCTTTTTAGATAGAATGTATTCTGGCGCGCTCGGGAAATGATATACGGATTTTTCCCGCGTTTAGAGCAGAAGGTTCCGGGATTCGGTGGTGGATGCAGCTAGTCATGTACTTCCTAATCTTCGAATGTTCTCCTTGGCCGCCGATTGATTTTAAAGAATACCTGCCTGTACTAACTAAGATGTCTTCTTATATTTAAATTTAAATCATCAAGTTTCGCCACGACACTAAAATTAGCAGTGCATGGAGTGAGATTTCAATAGAGTAAAGCTTAATCGATTAATCTTTAAATTTTTCGAATAAAGTGTGAACTGGAACGAACTGCCTCTTCTCTTTAGCTTATACGTACACAATGAAGTAAGTCTCGGTGCTCGACTGCAAATCTCCTCGGAGAAACCTCCCTTGCCTTGAATATGAGTCTACAAAAGTATGGTGATTCCGGTTAAATCGTCACACATATATATATATATATATATATATATGAAATATTGATAATAAAAATATTAATTTATAAATTGTGTTTTATTTCAGTTAGCATTAGTTTTAATTTGTGAAACAATCACTTTTTATTTCAAACTAGCTAACCCGCCCGGCGTTGCTCGGGCCCGAGATAATTACAATCTCGGAGAAAGGCGTTAACCCCTCCCTCCCCATACCCGCAAATATAATGAATAATTTGTTCAAGAGAACCACCGTCACGTACATTAACGCGATCATTAAAAAAGAATTACATTTTTCTGATAATTAAAACATAACGAAGACGCTACGCTAAAATAGCCGGCAGATGACACCCCTTCCCGACCTCAATTTCAAATCTATATCTTAATTAGTTACCTAAATATTTGTTCATTAGTAAAATTTGGCAATTATTTCCTTTCTTTTTCGCAAACTAAATGAGAGGGATCGGCCAGAGAAACAGATCTCTTTGTAATTCAGTTTTTAATGAAAGCCGATCCCTGTCTGAAAATTTCTCGGATCGTTTTCACTGGCGCCGAAAGATTTTTGGCAGTTTTTTGCGTAAATTAAAAAAAAATACCAACCGAATTTTTCAAAAATCACATAGTCAGATACAGAATATTTTTTTACATATGCTCAGAAATTTGCAATTTGATATCTCAATTAGTTTTCTTAAAATTCGCTAATTAGTTAAATAATTTCGAATTCGTTCATTTCCGGTCGCAAATCCAATGCACCTGTCCGTTTCTTTCGCCATTTTGATTTAAAAGATGATATTTTAGAAGCGATGGTTAATGAGAATCTAACTAGTAAATGTACAGATCAGGAGCCTCAACGTCAGCTCTGAAAGTCAATGTTTTTTAAACTCACTTTTCATAATATTTAATATCTTACAATCCGCAAATTAAATTATTTAAATTACTACATATATATTTATATGCATATAAAATAATTCGAAGGTTTCAGAACTTAAACGTTAAATTAAACACGGTTTATGCAATAATATTCTGACATTCTTATGAATTTCTTATTCTATTTTTTAGATTTAAAAAAATACATTTCTTTAGGGGGTGGGGGGGGGGGGGGCTCAACCCCACTGAACCCTCCGTAATCTTTTTATTCGTGATTTCCTATTATTTGTGTGAATGATTCTAGTATATCTTCCATTTCGTTCTGCACAGTGGTTTTATTACGATAAGCAAAAATTTTGAAAATAATTTCATGTTATCCTAATACCTAAATAGCAATATTTACCAATCACGAGACACTCGTATCTGATTGATACGTTGAATAATATCTCGTGTACAAAAGTAACTTATGGAAATGTAAACTGAATCTACTATATATTTCACTTATCTAATTCAGAAATCTAGTATTATTACAATTTTTGTTTCGGAAAAACAGTTTTGATGGTCATTGTACAATATTTATTTGACCTAAGTACATCCTGATCTAATTCGATGGCAATAGCATACTAAAATCTCCCCAAAATAGGCTTATTTGGAAACTTTTAAACCTATTGTGTAATCATTCATAATCGTGCCCACTGCCAATTCACTAAATAGCAACCTTGATTTGGCGCTATAATGTATTTTTTGTGATAGCATTTTATGATCTCAGTTTCCAGTAATTGTGCTATTTCAGGCTGTATGGATGCGTTTTACTACGCTAATTTCTTTAGATTAACTATCTCGTTGTACGAGATATTACATTCTATTTTTAAAATAATACTAATTTTCAACCACGAAAAATCTACATCTCTTCCAGAAAATTAATAATATCTCATATAAAAATGTTTCGGCTATCATTCTATAGTAGTTAAAAGGTAACTTGTACAAAATAAATTCTCATTTATTTCAATAAAATATTAAAATCCTTCAATAATATTTTATTTTGCGAATAAAATATTGTAGCAAAATCGTCTGAGTTACTTGAATTTTATCATTTTGATATTCTTTGAAATATGGTTGCTAGGTTACTGTTAAATTGAAAAGGAAAATAAAAATGAATGCATTTTAATGTTTGCAAAAAGTGATAAAATAAATGTATTATATTATTAGAACAGATGTATAAAATTGCACCAAAAACTATACACCTAATTTAAAAAATCTGACGAATGTATAAACAAAATTTCAAATTAATTTAAATAATTTAACACCTGACTTGATAAATTTTAGCCTTCATAACTTACCGTTTAAATACATTAATCAAATGCGACATTTTATTTTCAGCGACTGAAAAATTTCAAAATCGTCTGATTTCCCATAGGAAAGCATTATGATCAAAAAAGAAATGTTCTATATTTTCCGAACGGAAGAACCAAATGTAACTAAAAACTATACAGCTAATTCCGGGTATCTCACCAACATACCTACCAAAAATCAAACTAATCGGATCACTTTTACGGCAGTTATCGCGGAACAGACAGACAGACAGACAGACAGACAGACAGACAGACAAACAAACAGACAGAAACCAAAAACTTTTCGGGTCTCCACAGTAAGCCTTCACTGACGTTTCGGCAATTAATATCTAGGCTAATTATCAAAATATTAAAATTCTGAGGCTCAGGTGCACATGGTCAGACCTTGGACTATCCACACCTAAATTTCCAGCCTTCTAGGTGGGCTAGATTTTCCTAGCCATCGCCAACAGACACACACACACACACAGACAGACACACACACACACAGAGCGAAACTTTCTTTTATTAGTATAGACTAGTAAATCTACAGATCAGAGGCCTCAACGTCAGTTCAAAAAATCATTGTTCTTACTAATTTTTAACATTATCTGAAAAATATTTGACACACTAAAATTCAATCTTTTTAAGTTATTTATACATTGATAAGAATATAAATTTATCGAAAGTTTCGGAAATTTTAGAAGTATCCCCTTAAACACAATGTTATGCAATGATAGGATAAACTACTTGTTACTGTATTTTTTCAGAATAACAATAAATTATTTCAGGGGGCTCCGCCCCCCTGAACCCCCCGTTGTCGCTTTAATATTCTATTCTCAATTTCCAGTAATTGTGCTATTTTATTTCTTCAGTATATGTCTGAATGTATTTGCAATTTTCATTTCATTAGAATAACCATCTCTTTGTACAAGAGATTTTATCCTATCCTTAAAAGAATAATTATATTTCAACTACTAAACATCATATGTTTCTGAAGTTGAATAAAATTTCGTGTATAAATTATACTTATACAAATTTAAATTCCTCTTATTTGACCTATATTCAATTTACGCATTCAACGTTTTTATTATTTTCATTTGGAAAACCGATTTGGTAATCATTTTTTAGTACTTAAAATAAATTCTCATCTATTTCATTAAAAAAAAGCATATTAAAAACTTAAAACCCGAAAATTGGCAATTTTTAATAAAACTTCGAGTAAAAATAATGCGATTCACTTGAATTTTCCTTTGTTGATATTCTTTGAAATATAGTTGCTTAGCAACCATTTATTGAAAGAGAGAAAAAAAATGCACTGGAAATTTTTGTAAAAAATGATAGAATAAAATGTATTATATTATTAGAGCAGATGTATAAAATTGCACCAAACATTGTACACCTAATTTAAAAAATCTGGCGAATGTATTAACAAAATTTCAAATTAATCATATATTCTAATACGAGCAAATCTTGTGGGTGGTTATATATATATATATATATATATATATATATATATATATATATATATATATATATATATATATATATATATATATATATATATATATATATGCAAAAATTATCTTAAAAACGGCTCTAACGATTTTGACGAAATTTCGTATCCTACCGTTTTGGGGCACCAGAAAACCATTGGGCTAGGTCACATGCTCGAGAAAATTCGATTAGTGTGTCATTTTGGGTCATAGTCTAGCTAATTGTATCTAAAAAACGGTTCAAACGATTTTGACGAAATTTTGTATCCGACCATTTTCGGGCATGAGAAGTCAATTGGGCTGGGTCACACGTTCGAGAACTTTCGATTAGTGGGTTATTTTTGGGTCAACGCGGGTCAAATTAATTTTATCTAAAAAACGGCTCTAACGATTTTGATTAAATTTTGTGTCCTACGAGTTTCGAGCACGATAAAAGCATTGGGCTAGGTCGCATGTCCGAGAAAATTCGATTAGTGGGTCATTTCTGGGTCATTGTGGGTCAAGATCTAAAAAGCGGCTCAATTTACACTAAATTTGGCATCCAATGGTTTTCGGGCACGAGAAGACTGTTGGGCTAGGTCACATGTTCGAGAAAATTCAATTAGTGGGTCATTTTGGGTCATTTTGGGTCATGGGCAAGCTAATTGTATCTAAAAAACGGTTCGAACAATTTTGACGAAATTTTGTATCCGACCATTTTCGGGCATGAGAAATCAATTGGGCTGGGTCACATGTTCGAGAACTTTCGATTAGTGGGTCATTTTTGGGTCAACGCAGGTCAAATTAATTTTATCTAAAAAACGGCTCTAACGATTTTGATTAAATTTTGTGTCCTACGAGTTTCGAGCACGATAAAAGCATTGGGCTAGGTCGCATGTCCGAGAAAATTCGATTAGTGGGTCATTTCTGGGTCATTGTGGGTCAAGATCTAAAAAGCGGCTCAATTTACACTAAATTTTGCATTCAATGGTTTCCGGGCACGGGAAGACTGTTGGGCTAGGTCACATGTTCGAGAAAATTCAATTAGTGGGTCATTTTGGGTCATTTTGGGTCATGGTCAAGCTAATTGTATCTAAAAAACGGTCCAAACGATTTTGACGAAATTTTGTATTCGACTATTTTCGGGCATGAGAAATCAATTGGGCTGGGTCACATGTTCGAGAACTTTCGATTAAGGGGTCATTTTTGGGTCAAAGCGGGTCAAATTAATTTTATCTAAAAAACGGCTCTAACGATTTTGATTAAATTTTGTATTTTCGAGTTTCGGGCACGCGAAAATCATTAGACTAGGTCACATGTTCGAGAAAATTCGATTAGTGGGTCATTTCTGGGTCATTGTGGGTCAATATCTAAAAAGCGGCTCAATTTACACTAAATTTTGCATCCTATGGTTTTCCGGCACGAGAAGACTGTTGGGCTAAGTCACATGTTCGAGAAAATTCAATTAGTGGGTCATTCTGGTCATTTGTCATGATATTTGAACAAAAATTTAATTTTGACCGAGCATAGCTCGGTCTTCCCTGCTCGTTTGAATAATTTAAGACCTGACTTGATAAAGTTTAGCCTTCATAACTTACACATTAAATACATTAATCAAATGCGCCATTTTATTTCAATGGATGAAAATTTTCAAAATCGTCTGAATTCCCATAGGAAAGCATTATGACCTAAAAAGAAATGTTTTCCGTAATCTTATTAAATTTATATTCGTGATTTCCTATTGTTTCTGTGAATGATTCTAGTATATCTTGGATTTCGTTCTACACAGTGGTTTTATTAGGATAAGCAAAAATTCAGAAAATAATTTCATGTTATCCTAGTACCTAAATAGCAATATTTACTTACCTGCCAACCACGAAACACTCGCATCTGATAGATAAGTTGAATAATATCTCGTGTACAAAAGCAACTTATGGAAATGTAAACTTAATCTACTGTATTTCACTTATATCTATTGCAGAAATCTAGTGTTATTACAATTTTTGTTTCGGAAAAACAGTTTTGATGGTCATTCTATATTTATTTTACATACGTACATCTTGATCTAACTCGATGGCAATAGCATACTAAAATCTCTCAATAAAATATTAAAATCACCCAATAAAATATTGTAGCAAAATAGTCTGAATTATTTGAATTTTATTATTTTGATATTCTTTAAAATTTAGTTGCTAGGTTACGGTTAAATAAAAGAGGTAAATAAAAATAAATGCATTTTAAAATTTGCAGAAAATGATAGAATAAAATGTATTATATTATTAGAACAGATGTATAAAATTGCACCAAAAATTATACACCTAATTTAAAAAATCTGACGAATGTATTAACAAAATTTCAAATTAATTTGAATAAATTAAGACTTGACTTGATAAATTTTAGCCTTCATAACTTACCGTTTAAATACATTAATCAAATGCGACATTTTATTTTCAACGACTGAAAAAATTCAAAATCGTCTGAATTCCCATAGGAAAGCATTAGGATAAAAAAAGAAATGTTCTATATTTTCCGAGCGAATGAACCAAATGTAACTAAAAACTATACAGCTAATTCCGGGCATCTCACCAACATACCTACCAAAAATCAAACTAATCGGATCATTTTTACGGCAGTTATCGCGGAACAGACAGACAGACAGACAGACAGACAAACAGACAGAAACCAAAAACTTTTCGGGTCTCAACAGTAAGCCTTCACTGACGTTTCGGCAATAATTGAGTTATTTGAGTAGTTGTAGTATGATCCAATTGATTGCCCTGTAGGCGTTACATTTACAGTACTTTAAAAATTCAATAAATTATCATGTAATTAAATATAAATTAAATATAAATGATGTAATACACGTAAATTACATATTTTTTTCCAATATATTTTCATTTAAAATTGTTTTATCGTTGTTATTTCAGTAGTTTCATCTAGGGGTCAAAATGACCCCTTCCCGCCGTTTCAGTAGGCAAAAATTTTCCGCAGTTCTAGTATAAGGTGAGAATCAGTCAACTAATTTAGTTAGTACGGGTGAAATAGAACAAAATTTGAGTAATAGAGGACAACATTTACATTTAGGAAGAACTTCCTTCTGGCACTAGAAATGAAGATTCGATGAGTCCACCCAAAATAAAGGTGTTACTATACCATTTTTGGGGTGAACAAAAAAGGGGATATTTTAACTCGGGGGTGTTGGCAGGAGGGGAAACCCAACGTTTTTTACGTAGATGAAGTGTCGTGTCGTTAAATATTAATTAACAAATTCTAAATTGAATGACACCATCTGCAAGTCGTTAAGATAATTTTTTACAAAGTTACTGCAGGTTTTATGAATAAAAAGTCAAAAATTATACTTTAGTACAGGTAAAATAGTGTTTTATAGCAACAACCGTTAGCCATTCATGACAATTTAGGAGGAACTTTGTTCTGGCACTAGAAATTAAGATCCAATGAGTCCCCTCCAAATAAATTTCTTTTTCTACGGTTTGGAAGTTAAAAGGGGGCATTTTAACTTAGTCGAAAAACTCAATTTTTTTTTAAAAAATAGGTCAAGTGCAGTACTGTTTAACAAGTGTTTTTTTTAATTGTGAATCGAATGACATCATTCGAAAGTCAATATAATCACTTGTTACATAGTAACGACAGGTTTTATAAATAAAATGTCCAAAATTATATTTTATGAGTGGTCACAACTTTACTATACTTATTTTATTGTAAAGTTCTATAAGCATATGAGAAAGTTAATGAAAATTCGATTACAAATATCCATCTTTACATAGAAAAACCCAGTTGAGTTGAATAGAAAATTTACAAATAAGAACCAACTGTCTTTATAAAATTTATCTTAAGATAGCACATCATATAAATATCATATCCCACCTGATTAAAGGGAGAAGTTATGTTATATTATTCCGAATGCGTTGGAAAGTGTTTCACAATCTATGCTTGACGCACGATATTTCATTCTTGTTGAATAAAAATAAAGCTTTGAAATCCTTCACATTATTTTCAAACACACAGTATAATTATAAGAAAATAATGAGGTATTTTAATAACTGTGAATATATTTTCAACTAACAGTTAATATAGAGAAAATAAAAAATCCTCTTAACTAAAATAAACAGTTTTAAACATGTTATTTTACAAAATAAACTCAAGACAAACTACCCCTTTGTGAAATGTAAAAACAATCTACATTTTATAAGTGTAAAAAGAAAGTCATTTTAATTTCAGAACAATGCTAATTGCAATTTTACTTTTATTCCACTCTAAAAGAAATTAATTGTGAATTTAGCGTTTTGTCTTTTATTATTTATTTTTATCTGATATTTTCGGTGGATGTTTTAAATTTTATAAATCTTAGTAATTTGGGAAAACAAAAGAAATAACAACGTTTTTATTTTAGACAGAAATAAAATTATTTGAAATAAAATACAATTGTCTGACTTGCATTCTGTGTCAAATGAGCAAATAAAAGATTTTTGTTTTACCAAGTCTTAAATATATAATTTAAAGTCTTGTTTGAAACATATTTTTAAAATATTCAAAACAATGTTTTGAGCTCAGGTGTGTTGTAACAAAAGAAATGTAAACAAATATTTAAATTTATTTTTATTGAATTAAAAACCTGCTCGTATGAAGTATGTGCAAATACAAACCATTTAAATTGTAATGTTTGTGCTTTATTACACAAAGAAAAATGGCAGATGCCAATATTCATTTTATCAATTTAAAATAATCTATTTGATAATTTGAGTGGAAAAGAAGAATTTAAATTTTTTTTTAATTTAACTATAGAGCGTTATTTTCTTCAGGTTTCTTGTTTTGTTACTTTATTTAATTCTTTTGCAGAATACAAATAATTCTGTACCGTTTAAATCTAACTGCATTTTTGTTTTTATTTCGCATACCTAAGCCTCCAAAAATATAAAGAATTGTGAGATGAAAAATTCACAAGTCAATGGATAGGATCCAAAGATCGTGAACTTTTAAAATTCTAATATATTTTCTAAGCAAATATTTAATTTTAATTTAATATAAAATTTTTGTTATAAATTCAAACGATGGCATTTTGCTTATTTTACTGATGTCAAAAAAAAAAAAAGGAAAAGTGAATTTATGTTAATAGCCATGTCTTTACAATATCTATTTCTTTTTGTAATTTTAAAGAAAATACATTTTTAATCTATGTAAAAGAGGTTTAAAATTATTCTAAAAATTACTAATTAAAGTTACTCGTTATTATTAACTATATTATAATCACTTTGTCATTAATTCTTACTTCAGACACGGCAATTTTTGTAGAAGATGCTGATTAGCAGGCAAAAAAAAAAAAAAAAAAAAAAAAAAAAAAAAAATACCATTTCAAGTGTTTCAAAGGTTCATACTAAGTAATGACAATTTAGGTTCTGTATCACTTATAAAATATATTCAAAAATCCTAAGCAAGAATAAAAAACAATATAATTTAAGTAAGACCACGATAATTAAATAACGTTTGATAATGATATATCCAACTATTAAAAAAGAACCAGTTTTCTACCATAAAAAATATCAAGACTTTTATTACATGTATTTTTAAACAACAATAATAATAATAATAATAACAATAATAATAATAATAATAATAATAATAATACAAACTATATCGTTTTTGAAGGATAAAATTGTCTAAATTATAAAACAGTGAAAAAGAAAAGCAGTAGAATTTCCACTTACAATTTCCATTCTAGATACTAACTCAAATCCAAGGTTTAGCAGAAAATCTCTTAACTCAGTAGCGATTCCTTCATTTTATTATATAAAATGGGGGACGCTGCCGCAGTGTATAGTAAACAAAGAATAAGTTTTACCGTGTATATTCTCCTATTTAATACGAGTATCTTTCTTTATATAAGACACTCTTTGTTTTATATAAAATGCTAAATGTGAAAATAAGATATTTTTTCTTTAAGAGAAAATTTAATAAAAGAGAAATTCTATTTACGTTTTTATTTAAGAGTGGAATTTTATTTGTCCCTAATAAAAACACCTAAAACGTTTTAGCCTCTATAAAACCCCTTAACCACAAAATCGTATCCTAAATCTAGGACAAAGTGAGTATACTTGGCTTTGATCTAGGAAAAAAAGACCCGCTAGTTGGCAACACTGAACAAAACAGAACAGTTTTAATTGTAATTTCACTTATGCTCCACTCTAAAAGCAATTAATTTTAAATTCAATGTTCATTATTTTTTTCAATTATTTCATTCATTTCCGTTTTTTTTTTAACTTTATAATTTTTAGTACTTCAGCAGAACAAACGGAATAACAATGTTTTTTTTTTTTTTTTATCCTAAATGGAAAAAGAGTTTATTGAAAGACAAAGAATCATTGTTTTGCTAGACTGTGCTAGAAATACATTAAAGTTTTTTGTTTGCTAAAATTAAAAAATTATAATTCAAAATATTGTAAGAAATAAATTTTCGTTACATTAAGAAGTGAGTTTTGCTGACGCAAGGGAGTCTTGCTGAAACAAAATTAAAATAATAAAAGTTTTTTGTCTGTACTTAAGGCATTAAAAACATTGTTATCTAGCACGTATAAGCAAACAAGCCCTTCCTACTCAGTACTAGGAGTAAGTTGATCTCTTTCTTTTAGGTAGCTTTCAATACAAAAAAGTAAAAAGCTACCTATTGCAGCCGTTCGGAGGAAAGCAGTTCCGGAAAATTTCGATATATTTTCACCGATCATGATATATATATATATCTGACCTATGTAATACGATAACGCTCGTATTTATAAATCAATTTCGATGAAACCAATTGTGTGTATTAAGCTCACCAATGTCTCGACCGAGTTCGTTGGCCAGCTCGGTCCGCCATTTTGTTTCAAGATGGCGGCCACTTAAAAATTTAAAACTAAAATAAATATACAAAAAAGTTAAAAAATCAAATTTATTTTACCTCTGTCTTAAAAAATGGCTGAGATAGAGCAGTTTGAAATTCTAAGGTGGCTGACATTTTGAAACAAAACAGCACATTAACGCGATTACTCGCAAATTATTTTCTTTCATTGTTGTAATAATTTTCCCAATCATACGCATAAAACTATATATTCATATCCGTTAGCGCCAAATTTGGCGACCAAAATAAGTCTTCATAAATGAAGCCAATTTGGCTATTGCTCAATAATTTGGCGAATTTCTTATTCAAATTTAGTATTAACGAATCTTTTGTAAACGTTTCTTTGCATTTTAACTTGCTGTTTCGAGTAACATTAGCTAAAATTTTAAAACGAAGATATAGGAAAGCTACCTTTTCCTACCGGTACAGGCCGGAAGGACTTTGTATTTTTGTTTTAAGTTGCATACATCAGATTTAGTAAATATTTAAAAATGACTGCCACACCTTTCAATGATGGCTATTTTTTAGGAAGGGTGATTTGCTCGGAAATTAAAAAAGTTGTTTTACAATATGTAATTATATGAATGCTAGGCTTTGGCGCTGATCGGTTTCTCCATAAACGAACCTTGAATCAAACGAAATATATCGGTGAATTTGATCTTGTGTTTTAAAGCAACAGGGACCTTTACCTTGAATTTACCTGGCCTGCTGAAAACGATACGAACACACTTTCCCTATTATATTTCCTAATGTGTCAGACAAAATTTGGGTTGTTAAGGAGCAACCCTTTTAGTTGATCATTTGCGGTAGAATTTCGTAAAGAACGATAGAACTTTATATAAACCATCACTACTAATATACGCTTCAAACTATACTAAAATCATCCCTCTAAAATTATCTACCTAACAGTACAAATCTCATCGGAATCTGTCCAGTAGAACATTTTTTAAAATCTAGTTTTTCAAAATCGGGTTCACCTGATTATAGAACTTTCCTCCATAATTCTATAACTAAGCAACCTAGAACGATGTGTTATATACTAAAACCATCCTTTAAACATTATCTACCTAACAGTGTAAATATCAGAATCTGCCCAGTAAAACATTTTTAAAAAGCTAGTCTTTCAAAATCGGGTTTGCCTTATTATATAACCCCGCCCCCCATAATTGTATAACTAAGTAACTTAAAATGATGAGTTATATAATAAAACCATTCCTGAAACATTGTATACCTAAAAGTGCAAATCTCATCGTAATCTATCCAGTAGAACATTTTAAAATTGTCTTTCAAAATCGGGTTCACCTTATTATAGAACTTTTCTCCATAATTCTATAACTAAGCAATGTAGAACGATATATTATATACTAAAACTTTGCCTGAAAAATTATCTACCTACCTAACAGAGCAAATCTCATAGAAGATCATTCCTCAGAACTCAAGTTATAAGCGGATGCAACGAAATTTATATTTGCATTTTATATGTAGAGTAGAAATAGATAGTATATAAAACAATTACATAAAAAATGTTTAAAAGTTGTGGAAATCAAAGTTAAAAAACTGCCCATATGCTATAATAACCTAACCATTCATTGAATGTCATCAAAAACTGTTGTGTGTTCCTGCAATATAAGAGTTACATGCTATATTAACGAACTCATCCAAGATACTTTCAAGATCAACACCCTGTCCTACTAAGATCTGAATTGTTTCAGTATTTTAGACGTATATGTGTATATTTGCACAAAATTTGCATATATTGTTTTTGTGCGCCAATTTAAACGAACTATAAGAGTTACTTCCGTGATTAACGAACTTATCATCCAAGACAATTGCAAAATCAATCCACTCTCAAATTAAGTTGTTATCGGACGAGTATTTCTTATGTTATCATGATGAGAACTTTTCCATGTATCCACTGATAAAAATATGTTCTAGTAAGTCTAGTATTTCGAACGATACTGTGATCATAAATTTTGTATGCTTTGCTTTGGTATATTCCTGCAACCGATATATAAGGACTACATACTTGATTACCCTTGATTACCATGTATTCAATAGGTCGATATCTAAAAATATCAATCATGAGCGGTTTAAATTAAACTTTTTGTGCTTCATCACAAAAAAAAAAAAAATCACTTATTTTCAATTATAAAAATTTTATGATAATTTTGTCAAAGAAAATGGAAATTTATGATTGATTAATTTCCTCCTGTTCCATTTCTTACTTGGAAAACAATATGTTATACATCCATACATATGCCTGTATTAGCAATATATCTAGAAAAAAAGCTTAATATAATATTTACAGCATCACATATTAAGAAAAAAATATATTGTTATGGTTTTTTGTTTGTTTCTGACGCGGCTAAGATTGGTTATACCGTGACAAGTTATGCCAACTTACAAATATTGGCCAAGCATTGGGGTTTTTTGCATTTTGGAAATATTCGGACGTTCCTTCGGAGTAATGTTAACGTATTTAAATGACAATATTTCTGAAAAACCGTATTTGTTCGTGAATAATTCGCATTATGCTTTTGATAAGATAAACGAAAAATATACAGTGTGCTTCAAAAAAAAATGTATACACAGTTTGAATGATTGTAACTTCATATATTTCTTTTAAATACTAAAAGGTGTAAATTCACAACATAATATACAGTAAAATAACTTTTATTTGATTGTTGACATGTTTCGGCTCACACCGAGCCATTTTCAAAAACAAATGAGAATATTCTATAATTGCACGGTATTTGAAGTTATTATTTGAAATGCTATCATTTAATTTTCATGTACTTTTTTAAAAATTACGCAAATTATCTTTTATTTTTACTTGGTTGTTTATTTTCATATTTGTAACCATGGAGTATCTCGAACCACAATTTGTATAAATTAAAAGTCCTTACTTATTGTATTTTTGAGTGTTATTATATCTACGGTTTCTCTTATTATGGGTGGGTAGTATAGACTGGAGGGAAAATTATTTTGCTTTAATTGAAATTTATTTGGATGGTTTCTTCTTGATATAAACTTGCCAGGGCTGTGGTTTTTCTGTTATACTTAATATCAGCTATATGCTCCTTTTTTCTGTAACTAAATTTCCTGCTTGTCATGCCAAGATAGTAATTCTTAGATCCGTGTTCTTTAATAAAAGGTATTTCATATACTCCTGAAAAATTCTCAAAATTAATTAAGTCAATTTTACTGCAAATGATATTCTTTCATTTCTGAGAGTGTTTGGCTATTAAGCAGATATTGAAACGTTTAAGGTTGTATTTTAAAATTTCAAAAAAGCTTGGATAATATTGAAAAGTATAAAGTTTTTATTTTTGCGAATCAGCTTTGTTTTCTGGTTTCTTATTATTGGCGATATCCACGATTAATTTATTAATATGATGTACCTTAAAACCATTAATACAAGCAATTTTAGGAATATTATCTAATTCATTATCCTATTTATTTCCAGTACATATTACAAAGGCCCGACTTATGAAAAATCTGTTGGCTGAAATTTTGTACGTAAATGGAGAACATGTGTTACTTGGTTTGGTAGATTGGTTAGCCAATTTACCGGGGCGCAAAATCATTCTTACTTAGTTATCTACATCATAATTAGTTCATGTGAAATTGAATGAACCAATTCCTAATGAAGAAGATTCCAAATATTTTTTCAGAACACTTTGATTAAAATATGAAAATACATAGCTGCCAACTTTTACGCATTTTTCATACCGCTAAAAATTAATAGAAATTTTTGGCTTAATGAATTACATGATTTCTGCGATTTAATAAGTTTATATTTACTATAAAATTTTAGTGGTAGGAAAAAAGCGTAAAAGTTGGCAGCTATGGAAAATACCCTAGGTCGACCAATTTTAACCACCCTATCTCCCACACCCCCACAGCTACCGACATACAACTATCATAGTGCACGATGGGAGATTCCAGACTACTACCATACACAAATACCAGTGGTCTGCGTTGGGTTGTTGTGACTGCAAAATGAAATATAGGGACACACACGTCTGTACACACACACACACACATATATATAAATGTAAGATAAAGATATGTAAATAGTTGATTTACTGGAATTATATGAACAAATGGACGATGAATAACAAAATATGAACTTTAATTAGTCCTAGTAATATAATTCTACAATACTTTACTAGCAATTTCTTTTCAGCTACAGTTCTCGCCAAACATATGTAATATATTTATTTAAAAAAAAACAAAAAAAAAACTAGGCCTAACTGCGCTTTTACTGGATATTTCTCATTTTGATGCTTGCTTCACAATATAAATTAGAAGACTGGCTCTTTTTCTATTTTGAAGATGTTCAAATCTTGATCTCGTGATCCAAAATATTTATAATTCGTGCATTTAAATCATGGGTAATAATAGTACTACAGTGTCAGTTAATTTGATGATCATTTACGTCCCTTAATGCAGTATATTGTTAGTTATAATACATAAAGAATGAAATGTAAGTGAAAATTATAAAAGATTGTTTATTTACTGTAAAGTAATATAAACAAATTGTAACATGTTATTATAGAAAAGAACCGCAATTCATACTACTATAGTTAGTATCTTAATTATAAAACAGTGAAATCAAACCCATTTAATTTGTAGAACAATTGTAATTGTTATTTCACTTTACCTATGTATTATTACAAAAAAAAAAAAATAATATATATTTTTAAATTTTCTTCAAATGTTTCCGGTGCAGATTAAAATTTATATTTATTAATTTTAAGATAACAAAAGAAATACCAACGTTTTTAACCTCAAAAGTAGTAGAATTAAATGAACCATTGTTTCCCTTGCGTTCCAACTACTGGAAGCAAATTAAAACCTTTTGTTTGTCAGAATCTTAAAATATAATTGAAAACATTGCATGAAACATATTTTTAAAATATTCATAAAAGAGTTTAAAGGTGAGATTATACTGTAACAAAGGCAATGCAATCAAAGTTTTTAATTTATTCTCATGGAATAAAGAACTTGCTGTTATCAAGAATGTATAAACGATTTAAATTGTAATATTTGTGTTGTATTAAAGAAACAAAATATCAAATACTAATATTATTGTTTTGAAAACGAGAACTTTTTATATTTGTAGCATAGAAGAATATTATATATGAATATTAGTAGACAAAAGAAAGAAGTAATACAGACTTAACAGATAGGCTAGACAAAGTCACCTTGTAGGTCCTTGGTGATATAACCACATGCGCTTGACGAGGTCGTGACACGTCGTCAGTACTACTTCTTCCACTGCAAAAATCCCTACACCATCGGCATACCGATATGTGTGACATACACTACGAGCCATACACATTTTGTATTCGACTATAGATTTCAATAGCACTCACATTTTCCGCTGGTAAAAATTGCACGAATGCGCGTTGACACCGTTTGGAGGCATCCATGACGCGAACGATGCCATTTAACGTACTCCCACGCTATCACACACGCATCTGGCGGGATCTGACGATATCGCATGCATTCTCAGCACTCTGCGCCCTCTATGGGATCATGCGCAGTCATCTTTCTCTTCAAATGGCGGAGTTATTACAGCAATGTTCTTTTCATTTGAGCGACCCTTATATTTTGCATTTGCAATATTATTTAGGAGTATTAATTCATTCGTCTAAATTGCTTCTTTAGTTTTCTGTGGTGCTCACGATAATTCTTCACTATTATAATCTGACAATACGTATGTCTCTATGTATTTCACCTGTTCTCTTTCAAGAATTTCACAAATCACGAGCTGAAACAAACGATTACTGCTCTTAAATATCAAAGGATTTCTATAACATATCTTATAATAATTTTGAAATTTAAAATTAATTACAAGATCATACGACTTGTAATTTTTCCAACTGAGTCAAAAAGTGTCCAGGTCCGGTTTTGAACCCAGTGCCTTGGCTTAAGCGGTCAACGCTCAGCGAACTAAGCTATCCTGGACAACTCCGACGGACACAATTCCTTCCGACAACCTTTTGGCAAAGACATCTGGTTTGTTATCTGAAACAGTTCGACACAATCAACCGCAGGTGTAGGAACTCCAATAAACGTTAAATACTTAATTACACTTAATTATTTTAATACAATGATAATTATTGGTTAAGAAATCATATGAGTTGTAATTTTTGCAACTGAGAATTTGAAACTAGTGTCCACTGGATTTTCCAGGATAGCTTAGACCAGTGGTTACCAGTCTTTTTCTAGCCACGTCTCACATAAGAATATATAAAATTATGACCCTCCGTCCATCTGTAACATATAATTCATATTATTTAAGGTATCTGACTACGTTTAAAAAGGGGTTTTCGACCAAAATTGTCAAAATGGTTCTATTACATTTTATTAAAGCCCAACTTTTTAGCTTTCCAAAACTGTATTTATTTTTATTGTATGACAAATAGAACTGGAGTTGTAGCGGTTTTTAAACTACTCAACAGCTTTCACTCAAACCGGAAGTACTGTTTACAGGACCGGAAGTACTACTTACACGTACTAAACTGGAAGGGTGGGAGCAAAACTATGGTCTTCTAGAAATAAACAGAGGCTCAGTACTTAAAAAAAAGAGTATGGCTTATAAAAACAGTGAATTTTAGATGTACATTACTGTGTAAATTCTTGTAGTAAAACATTAATCTCAACTTTAAATGCATTTTTTGGAAAATGTAATTTTTGATGAAAATTCCATACGCAAAACATGATTTCCCAAAAAGTCACTATGAAATTTAAAATACATGTTGTTTGTACTATTGTGAAGGCAATGAACTACAGATTTAATATAAATACAGATTTATAATAAATATTTTTTGTTTTATGGATGTTTTCGTGGAAAGACATCGATGAATTTTCAGAAAATCATTATGTAAAAAGGGGGGATATGCTATAAGTTTTGAAACATTTAAAATATATCTTAGATTTTAGTTCATTGTCTTCACCAATGTCATAAGTATGAAGTGTAAAAAGGAAATTAAGATACATACAATATATTTTTCTGTAGCGCGTTTTGCGTATTGGGCCTAATTTCACTAAATTTTCCCATAAAATCCCCTTTTTACCAAAATTTTATCAATGAATGAAATATTTTTTACCCTTTTTCACAGTTTCTAGTCATAATCTTAATAAAAATAAGTTAAAAAGTTAATTAAATAGCTTTTATGGAAAAAATTGCTCCGTACGTAGTCAGGCACCTTAAAGAATGAATGTTTATTCACATGGAGGAAGCTTCAAAGACCCTTAACAATGATAAATCATTTTACAATTTGTTAGCTTACCAAAGAGGTGAAATTTTGTCACAAATATATTTTTAACATTACTCTAAAACTGTGACAAAATCTTCCATCCTCACCATATCTAGAAAAGTCTTGTTGTCCTCCGTCCACTTACCTCAGAGTGAAATAAAAGTGTTATATGTTCTCCATTTTTATGTTGAAAAATTTTTTTGACAAGGCATTTGACATTCAATTTGAAAACATTGGTATATTTTGCATCTCATTTTAGTACTTGATTAAGAACAAGAGGTAAAAATTTAGACACTAAAATCTCTCTATGATTAACACAATTTAGAAAACAAACAAACATTTCTTGATTATCTTCATTATCAATTTAATTAGCAATTTTTTCCCACCACAATACACGTCTCTTTTAGAGGATGTTTCTTTTCCCTTTATTGACAGTTGTCTGCCGTATATAAGCTGATATTAAATTTTAAAATGTATGGGTCACAATAGTCTTTATATATTGAGTATGAGGTCTGCGCCAGATCCATAAGAAATGTACTATTCATCCATATATGATGTCGTTTGAAAATTTATTAAAAGGATACCTCACTCACGCCTAAAACACCCGCTCGCTAATGTTAATCCTATCGGAGAAATTTTCTAAAATATGTCGTTTGCATTTCAATATTTTAAATGATTTTTTCGCTTTTGATAGCTGAGATTTATCTCTACAAAGGCCGATTCTTACTTTTTCGATTGTGTTTGAAGATATTTTTTTATGAAGATACATGTACTTTCAAAACAGGTTCCAAGAACGAATATATTGTCATTTAATTCTGGTTGCAGACGATTTAATTGACACAGAAAAATGCTTTGTGATGGCCACCACAAACTAGTTTGGATATAGCGATGACGATAGCTGGAGAATGCATTGTTTTTATTTCAAATGAACTAAAATTTAAGGATTTGTATTAACGATGTAAGGTCCACACCCACCCCATGTTGTGGGCGGGGTGATGGACATGTATTTGAGTCCAGCCGCCTAGCGAGAAGTCAGCCCCTGGCTTCTTTACGATTGTTAAATGCGAGTATAAAAACTGTTTTCACTAGTTAGTCGATCTTCGTGTTTTGAGATGAGATTATCTACCTGTTTGGGGGAGACAAGATTTTTCTGTAACCGAAATGTTTAGAAGTGACATCCGTGATGAGAAAATCTCACGAAAGTTGGATGCTTCCTTTTTCGAGGAGAGTTACATTTTCGGATGAGCGTCCAGTGAATTATTGTTTCTTCAACGTGCCTCCATAGTTTATAGGAACATTCCACATTTTCAGAAAATAAGTGATATTACTTGTTTAACCCTTTCGGGGGCAAGCAATTGTGTTCCTGTAGCGTCGAATTTACACCGGTATTTACGAAGGAATTTAGTTCAAAATAAGGAAAAGCAATTTTTCAACTTTTCCCGTCAAAGTTAAAAAAGTAAAATTTAATTAAAAGTTTCTGGTTCGAATCGGATTAAAATTAGGTGGGATATAATATATCCAACCGCCCCTCAAAGGGTTAAAGGCTTTCTCCTGAGTGGTACAGCTACAAGTGACAACATGACACCGGCAGCAGAGGTAAATCCCTCAATCAACTCGCACACGTTGATTGAGTTATCTTTATAACTCTCCTATATCTGTACAGATCCTCCCTGTGTAAATGCAAATAAGTATATCATTGCAAAGCTGAACCGTCTCATCCAAACATCAATTACCAACCGGCCAACTAAGGAAAAGCATCTTAGGCAACAAAATGTACTGAAGCCACGTCGGCCTAGAGTTTTATCAAACAGATCTTCCTCATGCTGAGGTCGGGCGAATCCTCGCCTCGTTTCAAGGCATCAACCCGTTAAGCTGGGTAAATGCACGGCCTGGTCAGCTGTCTAAAAAAATAAGTATATCATTGCAGCACTTGAAGGATCTCCGCCCTAAAAAGCCGAAAGTTTCACCATGGATATTTATAATGTTGTAGATTATCGTGAATATCAGATTGTCGAGACTACATGCGGTCACTCTGTGAATTAACGATTATATTTTTTGTGGATCACTGTGACTCGACAATAAGTGCAAATTAACAATTACATATAAGTACTTAGAACTTCTTATTGAAGTTTAACTGCAGTAGAAGCGACAAAAATAACCTAAATGTGACAATACTGTATATTTGTTTACGTTATAGATAATAATTAAATTTTATAAAACCGTGTTAGTTTAGAATTAAGATTTGACTTTTGATCTTTTCTGCGTAACTTTGACATTTCAAATTTATTAAAATGCTAAATGTACTCTAAATGTGACAAATTTACCAGAAATTGCATCACATTTAGACACAATGACCTTATGCATGAGTTGTACATAATGTTCAGATTCTCTACTAACTGTTTTCAAAATCGCTTTTATAAAGAAAACGAATGCAAATTGTTAAAAAAATCGTAAGAAAAAAAATATTCTTCAAACGTAAATTTCTTTAAATTAATAAAATATTCTTGCGTAAAATACGTCTAGCCATAAAATATAAGTTTTTAAACATAAAAACTTTTTTCGCTTATGGAAAAGAATAAATCACCAATAAAAGAGTAATCTCCCAAAAGAATTTTCTATCGAACATACTAATAATAACTCTAGAAATTAAAATACCTACATGTTTTCATAATTTAATTATAGAAACATTTTATTAAAAAAACTATTTTTAATTCCCATAATAATTTTTTGTATTTCTTTTTATTATTTGAAACACGAATATTTCCCTTTGAAGTTCATTAAAAAGAAATTGTTTTTTAAGAAATGAAATACTGATTTAAACCTTGTGTTATATTGTATGCTGTGAGATGATGCATTCATCGAATGTCAGTTTCGATATAGATTTCTACATGATAGTGGAATTTTTTTATGCTTCTCTGATTATAAAGACACCATAAAATACTCATATGAAAAAATTATACTCTAACTTTTTGTTCAAATCTGACGAAATTAAGAATTAGTCGACAGCCAGTTTCAATATCCTTTATGTAGAGAGTTTGACTCGAAATGAAATCTGTTTTGGTAAATAGTTGATTTTAGCAGAGACTATTTTTACTTTCTTCTACCTATAATATAGAAGAAATTATTGTAATGGAGATTTATTTCGACTTCCGATTTTCGACGGATTTACATGTTTTAGGAGTCAGACATACCGAAAAACATGTTTATACAAAATGTCTGTCTTTCCGTGTGTCTGTGCCCATTATATCATCGAGAAGTGTATGAATTTATGTATAGAATTGAACCAAAATTTTGTTATATGTTCGTGAATTTGGAGATTTTTGCTGGAAGGTTGCGCTGCAATAACGATCTTTTCACAATTTTCATTATTGTGCTATTGAAAAGTGTATGGAGTTATACCTAGAATTGAACCATTTTTTTTATAGGTTTGTGACTATGGATATTAGGTTCTTCTTGAATTTGGTGATATTTCGTCGGAAGGGGGCGGTGCAATTGCGATTTTTGTGTCATTTTCATCGACGATGTGATAGCAAATTTTGATATATTAGCATGTATAAGATAGAAGAAAGTTTCGGGATTGGCACATCCGACTAGCTTGAGCGGTACGAATGTGTGTTAATTACTTTTAAGTTATGGTTATTATTTTCTAAATATTTATTTTTTCTGCGTATGAATGACCAATGAGACAAACCTTTTATCTGACATTTATGAAAATATTTAGGGAAGTTGTCTGGTTGATTTCAATTATAAAAAGCACGTGCATTTTGGCTATGTATGATTTCTTCTAGGTATCTTCAAGGTATGATGCTTTCCAGCCGCTCTGAGATATTTTCTATGCCGTTTAGTATTGCTCTTTAGATTTAACTTGAATACAGTTTTTTTTAGTCCACGGGGATCAGAGTTGATAAATATAAACATTTAGTCTAGTCTAAGTTGTAATGTAACTTAAGTAGAAAAGCTGATTTTTTTACATTTTTAAAGCGTCTTTTACAGAATTTTTAATGTTTTAGCAACGGTTTTTCAAAAAGAATACTTTTACCTGATTTAATCGCAGAAATGCTTTGATAAATAAGGCAAAATTTTCATATAAAAATTACTGGTAGGAAAAAAAAAGATTGAACAAAATATGCATCACGTATAAGTAACGCTCGCCGGGAAGTGGTTAAGATATTGCTGGCTTAGCACTGTAAGTGTTTTCAGCTTAAATTTGCCAATTAGGTTATTTTATACACGAAACAATATCCTTTATTCTTAGTTCAAATTAAACTGTGATTTTACTTTATTTGAAGTCTTTTCCATTTGACTATGTCTTACAACAACCCGGATGTCCCAGAGGATAAACTACCTCCGTTATATCATTATTGGTGTATAAAATTTTATTTCTAATGTATTATTTATTTGTCAGAGAATTTCTATTTTGAAAATTCTTGCACACTTGCATAGTATAATTTTCGTTTTATACGGAAAAAGATCTTTTAAAAATAATACCTAGCCAAACTACGTATTATTAGTTTAAAAAACGTATTTAAAAACTTTTTACTTACAAAAAAGAAAAAAAAGTAATAACATTAAAATAATATTTTCCCAACAGACTAATAAACCTCTTAGAAAAGTACACATATGTTTAACAATGCAATTATAGAAATTTTTACTGAAAATGTACTTCACTTCTTATAATAAAATTCTTTAAAGTTTAAAAACATCTGAAATACGATTATTGTTTTTCACATTTCATAAAAAAGAAAGTAAAAAAAAAAAAAATTCCAATATATTATTGGTTTTAAAAAGTTTTTTTTATTAAAAGTAGCAGAACCTTATTTCCGAATTATTTCTAATTAATTTTCGTTATTTCTTTTACCTTTTATTGTTTTTCTAAGTAATTAATGTAATTCAATATAATTTTTTATGCTATATATATATATATATATATATAATTTTTTTACACTGCTCTAACAGAAATAATTTTTCTTTTGTACTTTTATTGCTGTTTTAAAACTTATATAATAAAATAATAAAACACCCCGAATATATAGAAAAAGGGAAGATAATCTAATATCAAATTAACGAGTACACGATCGAAATTACTCTATTTATGTTGACGAATAGTTATATTTAATATATAATTAAAACAAATAATGGTACAGGATTTTATATTTTTTATACTGCTATTGGGAAAAATATTCCAGCTGTAATAAATTATAGAATACAAAGATATATTTCTTTGCAATAAAAAAAACTTAATACGATTTTTGTGCTACATTAAACTTCCAGAAATATTTACTGTTTATATGTGCATACCGGGAATCTAAGAAATATTGAAACAAGATTTATTTTTTTTACCTGTAGAAGATACATTGACAATGCATATGCAACACTCTTCGAAATCTAAATATAATAAAACACAATGTAAGGATTAAGGCCCGAACCCATCCATCTAACCATTAATGCAAATCTTGGTACATTGTTGGTTAGATATCTGTGTAGTGAGTCATTAATTTTTGAGATTCGTTGATAAAAATTTAAAATAAACTTCCATTGTTGCAGAGAAAACAGAAATAATGAAACATATTTAGAAACATGGCTTTTTCGATATCTTTTATTTTCAAGATAAATTTCCTTAAAAAAAATTATGCACGTGTACTTTATTTTTATCAGCGAATAAAATTTCATATTTATTGTGACGTTACGACAATGTTATCGATTGGATTTATATTATCTTTATGCATATTGATGCCATTTTTTTCTTTACAATTAAATAGAAGATATATTTTTATTTGAATACATGTTGGTTAAGTATAAAAGTACGTATATAAAGTACGAGTGAAAAGTTTGCGACGATGATCATGACATTGTGCTTAACATGGAACTTATTTTTATATTGAAAAGTAAAGAGAAAAATATATATGATTTTGCCAACATGATGTAATTTTCATATTTTTCATTTCTTAATTATAAAGATTAGGATAGGAGCTTTCACTGATTACTTTCTCTTGATTGTATACATTGATTACATGTTACCAGTAGTTTAAAAAATAAATTATAAGTTAGATGAATTAACTTTTTAATAAAGAATTCAGAAAATTAAAGGATTTTAGGAAAATTAAAATTATGAAAAGTAGTATTATGGAAAAAAAATCTCTAAATAATAATTGTTTTTGGAGTTAGATAAAACAATTTATGGCTGATATTTTATAAGAATTATTTCTGTAGGTTTATTATAAGTTCATTTAGCAGTTCGTAATTATCGACAAATCCTATTTTTTTCATTGTAGATTTTTCTGACGTCGTCAAAAAATCTTTCTAATTTTGGACTTTAACCAAAACAAAATAGTAATTTTGGAAAATGTATAACGATGATGACAACGAACAGCGCTATCGCTTACCCTTTTATCGCTCTTACATCCTTTCTAAACACCATACAATTTCCATTCTTACATAATCGAATAATTAACTTTGGAATAAAATTTATTTGAGAACTGCCGTATACAATTTAGCAACTTTTAAATTATTTTAGAGCAATAATTATTTTTTAAATTTTATCTCAACTAAGAACAATTTTATGCTTCAAAAATGTAAAGTAGTCACTAGCAAAATTAGCGGAATTGGAAAATGATTTGTCTAAGCAACTTTAAAAGAGATAAATCACGAGATCATATTATCCATAAGATACAGCATTTTGCTGCTAAACTGAAATCTGTCAAAAAAAAGACAGATTTTCATTTTATGTTGAACATAAAATTAATATCATGTTGAATTGGTTGAAATATGTGTTGCTTCAGAATATACTAAGAATTATATTTTATTATTTTTAAAGGATCCATTGGGAATGCCACTTTATAACAGGGAAAGGAAAAGGGACAGCCATGCCTTTCAAACCGACAGTTAAAGCCCCAGAGGCCCATACATTAATCAGGTCCTGAGCTGCCGGTTATGCCTCGTTTCAGGTGGTCAGTTTTCCTTATTGTCGATGAATATATGAATATTTGAATCAATTATTTCAAATTTTAATAGAAAACCACGATTTCTACCTGCTGGCCTAGGACGTGCATTTAAAGTAGTAAGGCAAAAATTATGAATATGTTAATAAAATAATCCAACATTAACTTTTTTGAAAAAACTACACTTTTTAAGTTTTTATGTGGTTTCTACACTAAAAAAAATTAAAAAAAAATTTTTGATTTTACGGTATAATGCTGGTACCCCAGCTGCTAGTATTATACCGTAAAATCAACATTTTTTTTGCAGTGTATCTCCTATAATGTATATTTTGTAAAAACACTCCATGCACTGACCTATATCTGACATGCACTGAATCTATAAAACTATTACTTTTCACGTAATCTGGCAGCGAAAATGAACTTTTTGTAATTAAATAGCATGTTCATTAAAATAACAAGAATGAAAAATCATGCGTTAAGCATAGATTATGAAACACTTTCCAAAGCATTCAGAATACTTTAACAAAACCTCACGGTTTACTAAATAAGCAAAAGAAAATGAAATCACCCTCTCGTGGAGATTCAGCCATTAGGCATAGGAACTTTCCTCCACGAGGTGAAATGTTTATCGAAAATTCATATTTTAGAATACGGATGTTGAATATTACATTAGAGATTAAAATAAAATTAGTACAAAGTTAGTTTTTAGTATTCTGGTTCAGATCACAACATTTTTTAATATATATAGATATATATAAGAAAAGATCTAAAAAAAGTACAAAAGAAAGTAGTTAGAAAATTTATGAAAATAATACTTAATCATAACACAACTAGTATTTTTGCATGGCTCAAACAGTAAGCTGAAATAGGAACAGTATAGGTACAAAAATGTGATTTAGAAAACGAATAACAAATTTGAAAACCCAATTTCAGGAATTACTAGAAATAGCCAAACAAAATATCTGATTCTTTTGTACAGTTTTGTATATAATCTGTAGATTTGTATGTATACTGCACAGTATGCTAAAATTTGCTTCAGTAAGGAAACTTTCAGTACCCACGTAGCACAAGTGAAAATTCCGCTTCAGCAATTTCCGTCAATATACGTAAATGTACGTGAGATCTTTTGAACGGCCCTGTGCATCATCTATAGAATTTATATTCACACATTAATACGCAAAAAATTAGTTACATTTAAAAATGTGAACCACAGCTGAAAATGTGCTACCAGTAATTATTGTTCGTAGACAGTACTGTAACTAAATTATTTTGAGTGTCCCTGTAAATGATAGATACATTCTATGCATACTATATACTGCAAGAGGCGCAATGTAGTGCACCTTAGTAATATGTATCAATCTGAATATGTATAAAATAGTGAAACATCATTAAAAACGCTACAAACGATTTTTCCACGTAGACCGTAATTTAACAGAATTCTTTTGAATGTCCCTGTAAATGAGCGATACATCCTATGCACACCATATTCTACAGTAAGCACTTTCTAGTTCACTTTAGTGATATGTATCAATTGGAATGTGTTTAAAATATTGTAACATCATTAAAATATTCCGCAAACGATTTTTCCCCATAGAGCGTAATGAAACGGCCTTCTTTTGAGTGTCCCTGTAAAACAACCATAAATGTTACACATTTCATTTTCAATACCAAACATGGCATAATAATTCAATTCCGAATAACAGACAGACGGCAGACAGACAGACAAACCGAATACATAAACACTTTTCAACTATGTTGGAAAGTGTTAAAAAAGCTTTGTTCTTCTTATCATATTGTTCTTCTTATCAAACGTCTTGTATCAAAAGTGTGCGCTATACGCAGGAATATACGGTATATATTAAGTACAATAGTAAAGAAACTTATTTTAGTAAATCAGAAATTGAATAGAAATTATTGAGATAAAAAAATATACATAATTTTTAGATATCTCTGATATATACACATTTCCCAATAAACTTTAGAATATCATTATGTACTTTTATGCGAAATCCATAAACATTTCTTTTTGTCGAATACTTTTATGGATTTCGCATCTAAAAATTTCATTTTCAAAGAAATATTCAATACATTATGGAATTTTCCAAACATTCGAACACAAAATGTGCATTTGCATATCATATTTGTCTTAATCTGAAAATCAATTTTTCTCTTGCAAGATTTCATACTAAGAAAAAAACTTATTTTAAAGAATTATTCATTGTGTAGTCAAAAAATAGTGGAATTACATTGTAAACAAAGATAAATTTTCTTAATCTATGAATATATAACATAACAACTGCAAAAATATACAATAACTTCTTGAAGTTGCACATGATTCCAAAAAGTGGTCTTTATTAGTAGAATCGTCAGAAACCCATATATTTAGAAATTAAAAAAAATTAAAAACACACAAATAATCCTATTTCATGAAACACTAACTGAAAGATCAAAATTTTAGTTCAATTTATGTAGATTCTTTTACTGTGAAATATAGTAAAATTTCTGGAAAATTTATCCAGCCATTTTTAGAAATTCGTGCGCATTAATTGAACAATAATGCAAAATCATGCATCAAGCATCAATTGTGAAACAGTTTCCAACACTTTCAGAATTCTTTAACAAACCTTTGCTGTTTAATAAGGTAAATAAGATAGCTAAGTAAATATTTTTGAAACACATTTGGAAACCAGATTTCAGCAATTACAGGATATAGCAAGAAAAATACTCCAATTCTTTTCTGAAGCCGTGTATATAATCTACATATTTGCAAATACTCTTTATAGTGTACTACAATTTAATTTAGTAAGAAAACACATAACACAGTTGAAAATTCACCTTCAGTAGTTTGTACCAATAGACGGTAACATATTTGAATTCTTTTGTACTACCCTGTATATTACCTAAAGCTTTTTATACACGAAACATATTAAGTTAATATTTAATTTAGGCAAAAACACGCTGTAAACTAATGAAATCACACTTAGAGAAATTATCATACATAAGTGGATATCATTCGGTCCGTTTTATATGTATAATTAATTACGGACCGATGAATGGTTATTCATCGTATTATGTCATCTGAAGCTGCAAACTGTTGGCCGATGACTGTTCCCAACATGAATAAAGTGAGAAATTACCTGGCTAGGATGTCGATCTGGGTAGCTTAGTGGCAGAGCGTCAGCACGGTACGCTGAAGATCCCAGGTTCGTGTCCTGGCCAGGTCAATTTTTCACTCATGTTGGTTTAGTGTATTTAATTGTCTGATAAAATGTGTGTTCTTATACTGTGATGAATGGTTTTACTTGAGAATGGATAGCATCCGAAAAAACTATATTCCGAATTGCGAAAACTGATTAATATACTAGAAACACCTACTCGGAAATATTTCCAAAAATAAGTGGCAGCAAAAGAGCATTTGCTTTTATAATTACTTCCTTATAATTCCGAAAATATATTGGCTTCTGAGGATTCTAAAGATAAAGGAACGGTTTCGTAATCGTGGGTAACTCGGAAGATGATATTGTTCATTTTCTTTCTTGGTTATATGTATTATATTTTTCCAAATTAAGAAACATTTGTGTTTTCTTACATTGTGCTAACAGTTATTCAGAAAGCGAAAATAATATACGTAAAAGGACATGAAAAAAGAATCCATTTGTAATTTTAAAAATCCATCAATGCAAATTTATGTTGAATGCATGTTGTAATAGAAACATTTTCAGCAGGCTGAAATCCGATTAAATGGAACGACAAGTGTTTTGTATAATTAGACATGATGATACAAAACATTTAACGTAATTTTTAAACAAAAAATGAAAGCAACTTTCAGTGCCTGTCTGTTAAACCACAAATTGCACAATATTGTGTAAAAATAGATATGTTATTCAAGCATCAGATGATCCAATCTTGGCTTCCCGGGTTACAGAGCACACTTCCCGGTACACTGAACATTGTCCATATAGTTGAACATTATGCTTGAACTATATTGTTCAATATAGTTCACCGCCATATATTGAGCGATATATAACGGTGTATTGGCTATTTCTGGACCAATATATGACCAATATATATTGGTCATATATAGGGGAATGTAATATTGTTCAATTGTATTCCCATATATTGAACATAGGTGATAACAAATTTTTAAAAGAAAACTCAAATGAATTATTCACATTTAATACGTTTTTTAGATCGCCGGCTGACACCAGAAAACATATTTATATGAAAAATATCAATTATACATTCAAAGGAAGTTTTGAAATTTATTAAAGGCGATACTTAAAATGTTACTAGATTCTCTCTAAATAACTATATACAAAATGTCACTTTCTAAATAGTGCGATGCACTATGAGGGGAACGCCATGAATTCCAGTATTCTTTTATTTGAAATATCATTTTGCAACGGTTTACCATGCATGCGAACTCTCGGCTGAATAATCTACTTCAAACTTACTCATAAATGGAACGTCACTGACTAGCCGCACAAGCACTGTTCGATAAGCTCAAATTAGTCTGGAATTTTACTCAGGGCAGGATGCGAGAAAATCCGCTGCATCTAACTTCTACCGCCGTATTTATACCAGCAACACGACGGCAGAAACCTAATTATCAAACTAACCGTGAAAACCGAATTTCAAGAGATTCAGACGCACTTTGCGAAAATTAATGGGGCGACAACATAGGAGACTCGTTCACGCTCAACTGTTAGAATCAGGGCAACACGTTCACACACAAAACTCAAAAATCCTTTTGACCCTGAAATACTTTCATAGGAGAGTAACTTGGCATTTATGTTACAACCTGTGGTTTAAAGGTTCAACTTTTTTGCTTCTTTTTCGAATGTAGAATAAATGCTGTACAGATGTTCAAAAATATTTACATAATCAACGAAAAAATAAGGAAACTAATTCCAATACTTCTTACATTCTGTTATTTCTTAATTTTCTGTACATCGTTTAAATAAAATCGGTTAAAATTTATACATTTATGTTAAACTCTTCAAAATATTGAATAAATATGAAATACTACATTTCAGCGCTTTATTTCGCAATAGGGATCTGCGAACATTTGTGTGAAATGTTCAGCAAATGCTTAAAATTGATTTAAATGAAATTATTCTCAAGGAGCATTTATATCCTCTTATTTTGAAGAGTCCAAACGTCTTACGGAAATGTTATTTAATTGAGTAGTCTAAAGTATCGAATCGACTTTGTAATGCGGTGGCCACCATTCGTTCCAAACTAACATTCGTTCCTTTATCAATACAGAAATAGTTTAATGGCGTAATTTAAATATCTCCAGTTTTAATGAATTAAACGGTGGAATATACTAAACGAATATTTATAAAACATTTTAAATATAAATATTTTTAATTCGATTACGTGCACAAGTCAATGATTGCAACTTTTAAAAATACATTAATTGAAATGTTTTATTTTCATGAATTTGATTTTTTGAAATTTGTTTCTTATGAATTAATTATTTTTTGTAGTTTTCGAGTTAAAATTGCAATTTGTCTGGATTGACTTATTGTAGAATTACATGACGTAGTTTCTTTGATTAGGCATTTTTTTCTAGGAGCATTACATTTTGGTATCAAAGATTTCTATTTTTTTTGCAAAATTTTAACTGCTAAGTCAAGAGTGAAACTTAAAAACATCATTCTTTGATTATTTTCGATGTAAAATAATAATAATAATAATTCATTAACTGGCCGTCAAACAACTTTCTCAATATTGATATATTTTTAACTAATTCTTTGGTAAATATTTCTTTGAAATATTAAAAAGAAAAAAAATTCTTAATTCAGATTGTTTTATTTTGTTGATATTTTCGAGAGTAGAGCAAGTTGTTCACAGCAAAAGAAGTTTAAACAAATACATTCTTTAATCGTTATAAATGCATTTCATTAAAAATTTGAGTATAAGATATTGTGAAGTTTCGAAATAATTAAGATAATGTTTTGTTTATAAATTACTTATCATACACATTACATTTTAAATACGTAATTTATCATACAAAAAAATAGAATAATTATTTTTTTATTTGATATAAAATTAAGGGCACTTCATACAACAGGGATAACTATTCAAAATATTTATTTATAATTGTTCAGATTCTACGATTTGATTAAAATTCAGTTGATTAAATTTGTGTATTTTGATGGGTGAGTGTGTTATTTTCAATTAACCAAATACTAAATATTATCATGCCTTCATAGTATAAGAACGAAAAGCCCATTATAGCATTAAGATATTTGCATATGAAATATTTCATCAGTATGGAGGATGTAAAATCACAAAACAGGATTTACAACATAATGTATCGTTTCACAGAGATAATTTATTTTAATGAATTACAATATTAGTCGATTTGTTTTGCATAAATTATACAATTTGCTCAATAAAGACATTAGAATGATGTTGGTTAATTTATCAGCACAAATTATCCGTTCCCCTGCATTTCATCACCCCCATGTGTGAAGTGTCGCATTATTGCTAATTTTCATGATTTTAGTTTATTATCCTGAATATTATTGAACAATATAGCATTAAATTTATAAAACAAATTTTGGTTAAAATAAACTTATTTCATTTTTTGCGACTTGTAATGTTTTTACACTACTTTTGGTGTATCATGAGATGAGCAAATTTTGACGGATATATCAGCGGCATACATAGTTATATTTCCGATCTAGAACACTTTTAAAATTGACAAAGACATAGCTGCCATCTTTCCGTATTTCTTTGAAGTCCAATATATATTTTTTGAACCGTTGTATTCTACTTAATTAATTAACTCAAATACATTCCTCAAATGTATAAAACACATTTTGTTACATAAATTTTCGGGTTCAAAAAAGCAAATTCTTGAAAAATATGCGGCCCGTGATCTGAAAAAATGCTCTTTTGTTCCCAAAATGTTTCTGACGTGTTTTTTTTTCAATAGCTTTACTAAATAACCTGAAGTTTTGTTAGAAAACTGTACCATATGCTATACTCACCACTTCATCATAATAAAATATCCTTTTTGGATAGGCAAAATTTCCTTTTAGAAAAAGATGATAGGGATGAGAAATTAAATCTTTACTATGTATAACAGCGCACGAAATTTCCGCTCGCCAACTCGCCATTGGAGAGCAAATATTCAAGGTTGGCGAGTAAATTTCGTCTTTTGAAATGTTGTGCTTCAACTCAAACTGTATACGCTCAAAATATCGTGCCTGAATCTAGCGACACGCGGAAGTGTTAAAATCAATCGACGGCATTTATCTTCTATAAGAAGAAAAAAAAATGCGGCCTCACCCACTTCCATTTCTCTCCTACGGAGGAAAAACCTTCCCTAGTCTGCATTCGTTCCACCACTTTCGCACCGCGCAAGCGCGAAGGCTGCTTTTTTCGCTTCCGACGCCCAATATGATCCCTCTTCACTCCTGCGCGAAGTGAATCAGGTTTCGCCACCTAAGCTCCGCTGATTGAAACACGGTAAAAATTATTTGTTATCTCCCGAATTTTTAACATTTTAAAAATAGTTTATATTTTTCATGAGTGTAAAATATTCTGGATTTAACAGACAGCTCCTTCTAACAATGGTCAATTTCAATTCAGTTTGTCATAAATAGTTCATTTTCTGGGCAGGTGTGGTGGCCGACGTTACAGTCTGAATGAATGTAAAATAGTGGCGGGCAAAAATTTTAGTCTGACTAGTACCTTTTCAACAGAAATTTCATGCCCTGATGTATAAGTACGAGGGGCAGTCGGAAAATAAGTTTCCCCTGGCGACTGTGGACAGTTGTGTGTATGAAAGACAATAAATGTAATGAGAGATTAAAGATAAAACATAACTTTATTTTTCCACATAAGTACCAAGTACATTGAGACATTTATCATACCGCTTTATAAGTTTCAAAAAGCCCTCCAGGAAAAATTCAGGGCTTTGCATATGGACGAAGTGTTGAACAGCTATGGGCAAAAGACGACACAGCAGGTGAACGCGAACGTGGAAGACACCGATACCATTGGATAGAGGTCGACCGCGATCAAGCAGATGGCGCTGTTGCAGTGCCTGCGCAGATGGCGCTGTTGACTGCAATTGCGCTGTCACTGCAACAGCGCCATCTGCTTGATTGAGGTCGACCTCTACCCAATGGTATCAGTGTCTTGCACGTTCGCGTTCACCTGCTGTGTCGTTTTTCGCCCATAGCCGTTCAACGCTTCGTCCTTATGCAAAGCCCTGATTTTTTTTCTGAAGGGCTTTTTGAAGCTAATAAAGCGGTATGACAAATGTCTCAGAGTACTTGGTACTTATGTGGAAAAATAAAGTTATGTTTTATCTTTAATGTCTCACTACATTTTTTGTCTTTCATACACACCTCTGTCCACAGTCTCCAGGGGAAACTTATTTTCCGACTCTCGTATGTTCAATCTCATGAAAAAAAAATCTGAATTCAATTACTATTTTCACAAAATATCCATTCAAGTTCCCTTTAATAGGCCAAATTTAATCCACATATGTACTCATATTTTTACCACTCAGCTATGGCTAAAATAATATTCTCAGTGCTGTGAAATAAAGATTTTATTTAAAAAATGTATTTTGATGGTGTAAAAGTAATCAAAATGAGAATTTACTTTAATTTAATTTACGAAGAAATTGCATAAAGTTTAAATTCAATATTATTCACTTTCAAATTGGTGCAAAATGATTTTTTTATGGAAGAATACTAGGGGGATCCGCCCACTGTGAGCTACGCTCGCCAACACCGCTCAGACTCCGCAGTCTCTAAAAAGAGGCATAGAGGTGCTCAGTATTAAAAACATTATATGGTTGCGGAAGATACGAGGACAATTTTTGTAATCGGGTTATCATTATTTTCCGTTTCATTGAAGTCTTTTTCGGTTTCCATAGCCTCATGCACCATTGTCACGACAGCTCACGGCTGTATTTTGGGATTGATAAGTAATATAAAATACACATTTGAAAATTAGTTTCTATAACATGATTAAGAAAAAAATGTCGCTGCGTTTCGGACTCTTATAATGACTCTATGTAACACATGGGCTGATAAGCTCCCGGTCTGGCACACAGATGGCGTTGCAATCGTCGAACTGATTTTTTTTAGTAAATACATCTGCCTTTAACCTTTAAAAGGTAGTAGAAAAATGCCATGACGATTCGCCGTATGGATAAAACGTTAGAGTGGTTTTAGTTGAACGACTTTGTTGATAAACAAAAAAATGGATAACAAGAATTTCAAGAATTGTTATTTGAAGGGGAAAAATACCGTTCAAACAAAAGATTGGCTAGATGAGCGTTATCCGGACACTGCACCAGGTAAATCAACCATTATTGACTGGTTTGCTGAATTTAAACGTGGTCGTACGGACACCAGTGATGCACCACGCAAAAGAGGTGGTTACTCCGGAAAACATAAAAAAGTCCACAAAATCGTTTTGGGGAACCGTAAAGTGAAGTTGCAGGAGATAGCTCAGACTCTGAAGATATCCAAGGAACGTGTAGGTTTTATTTTGAATGAACATTTGTCTATGAAAAAGCTGTTGTCAAAGTGGCTGCCGCGCGTGTTGACTTTTGACCAAAAACAACAACGAGTTCCGAACACTGTTTGGAGCTTTTTCGTTATAAAATTATGTTATTTATTATAAAATTATTATTATTAATCATTTATTAAATTATTATTATAAAATTATTATTATAAAATTATTTTTTAAATTATTATTATTAAAATATTATTATAAAATTATTATTTTTAAATTATTATTATTATTATTAAAATATTATTATAAAATTATTATTTTTAAATTATTATTATTATTATTAAATTATTATTATTTATTATTAAAGTTATGTTATTTATTAAAGTTATACAGTTATAAAGTCATAAAGTTATAAAGCTTTGTTAAAAAGTTGTGTTTTCTTTATTAGACCGGGGACTTATCAGCCCATGTGTTACAATATTCTTCGTTTGGGTTCGAGGCTACTAAAATCTGTCTGCTTGAGATTAACGTTCACAATCGCGGCATTGAAAAGCACTATGTATAGAAAATTTACGCTTATGTTTAATTTTTATATCGAGTTTTAGATATATTCAGGAACAGGTATAGCATGTATTTTTTTCTCTATTTTATGCACCTTCAAACATATTTGGCAAGTTGTTTTAGTTAATATTAAGTTGCTTATTTTAATTAATAAGTATATACGAATTTTCTAATATGTATTTATCGAATTAGCAATTCGTACAAAATAAATCTAAAGAATTTTACGTATGTATTTACATGTTCTCTATTTATGTTGCATCAAGTGATGAAATATATAAACAAAGTTGCTAGCTGCGCAACTTTACGTCCTGTGATGAAATATATAAACAAACTTGCTAGCCGCACTGCTTTGACGTCCTGGGATGAAATATATAAATAAACTTGCTAGCCGCGCTATTTTTACATCCTGTGATTCCCTCTGTGACGTCAGATGAATATTATCCATAAGAAAATCGTTTTAAATTCACCTTTTCAATATGTCACGTAAATTTCATCATTAAATGCGTTTCCTGTGTAATCTAATAATTTAATTATTTTAAGGTTTTCTTTTTTTTTCAATACTAGGGGGCTCTGCCCCCTACGAGCTACGCTCGTCAACCCCCGCTTAGTCCCTTGGTGATTCAAAACACGGGTTAATTTTCTTTTTTTTTTTTAGAGATTGAAAAAAAGGGGGGGGGGGCGGCAAATAAAAAAAAATATAGACATTTAAAGATTTCTTTTTATTGTATATTAGTTTTCTCTTCTAAGATTCCCGCGTCACATATTGTTCAACTTAAAAGTGTTTGGGAATATTAATATTTGAGCTCAAATTTTTATCATCAAATGTTTTTCAAGCGTAATAATTTAATTATTTTAGGTATTTTTCATCAGACGGTATTTATATTTTGGCGTTTTACATATGACGTAAATTTCACCATTAAATGCGTTTCGCGTGTTATAACGTAATTATTATTTTCAAGCTTTATTTCTCTTTTTTAATATTCACGCGCTTGTACTTTTTTTATGACGTAATTTTCTACATTTACTGCTTCTAACACGCGATCATTTAATTATTATTTTAAAGTTTTATTTCTGTTTTTAATAGTTGCGTGTAAACACATTTCTTTATTGAAAGGGAATATTATTACGTGCGCTATTTTACAAATTGGCAACGATTCAAATAATGGAATTTATGAAATATGAAATAAATCTTCGTCAAAATAATGAAAATTTTGAATAAAAAATTGAAATATAACCTCAAAAAATGAGTCAAATTGAAAAAATAATTGCAGTCTGCACACCCCAACCTTGTCAACTATATTCTTACAAATTATGGTTAAATTCCTGTCCATAGTTTTCGTTCCTATAAAACTTTTTTCAAAAAACTGTTTTGACCAACTTTGATATTGAATATCTCTTAAAATAATTCTTCGATTTAAAAACTGTCTGCATCAGCGTGTTTATCGAACATTTCTTTATAAAACCACCAATTTTTAAATTTTTATTTGCAATAGTTTTCTGGATATTAGTCCAGAAAGACTTCAAGGCACAAAATCTTAATTGACAGCGGCGGCAGCGGTGGTTACTTTTTTTTAATATAGAGAGATTCACGTTTAAATATATTTTTTATGATTTATTTTTTATTATTGATGGAAACGTTCGAATAACTCGAGAAATATACATCGTATTGAAAAACGGAAAAATGCATGTTCAATAGTTTTGAAAAATATATTTAAGGATATCAAAGTTGCCATTTTTCTAAAATAATTAATACGTATTTTTCCATTTTTCAATCTGATGTTATATTTCTCGAGTTATTCGAGCGTTACCAGACATTGCAATGGTAACGATTCTCACAGCATTGCCCTCGATTACAGCGCCATCTACGATGTTTCGAAGAAAATGTTCAATACAAAAGTTACGTATTTTTTCGCGTAGAATCCGAATCTGCAATAAAAAATGGGGGGGGGGTCACCATTTAAGATTTCAAAGTTGTCCCCTTTCCCCCGGGGGGAGGCAATTTTCATATCCCTAAATGGATTTTTCAAAAATATTGAACATGCATTTTGCCGTTTTTCAATCCGATGTATATTTCTCGAGTTATTTGACCGTTTCCAGACTTTTCGAACACCTTGTATATATATATATATATATATATATATATATATATATATATATTCATATTCTTACTACTAAGCTATAATTAAACTATTTTACTCAGTGATGAAAGATAAAGCTACTTTTCTATTTAAGAACATTCAGTGGGTGGAAAACAAATCCACAAATGAATTGTTTTTTTTCCAGTTTAATCTATAAAAATATTTCATATTATTTTTAATTCAATAATATTCAGTTTCAAAACAGTTCGAACAATGTTTTCCTCATGAATTTATAGGGCAAAACTCATATAGTGCATCTAAACCTTGAATAAACGTCACATATTTTTTTTTCTAATATGAAGCACCAATTTGTCAAAAAACTTCTGAGACGTGTGACAACATAATTACACGCAATGCATCTTTCTATGTCATAAAAAATAACTTTAATATTATATAAAAATAACTCGGTGGCACGTCAATCAATGTTTATGTGTATGCTTTTGAAGAAATATAGTTGATCATGCTTCTTTTGACAGATTGTAGTTAGATTCAAAATAAGATAAATAAAATTAACTAAATCATTTGACGTTTCTGTCTCTCTTTATCCCTGTTAAGTTCTAGAAAATTGTTTGTATTGTAAAAAAAAAAAAAAAAAAAAAAAAAAAAAGATAAATAAGTAAATAAATAAATAATAATAATTTTGTTAAGTTATATTACTATTTTTTTCAAGGTAGAGTACTCTATAAATTGTTCGGAAAGTCTAATGAAGTCACTTGGTATTTTTTCTTCACTTACAATAATTAAAAATTACACATGATGAGCATTTTCAAAACAATAATGATACGAATTTAGAAGTACTTCTTTATGAATGTATTACACACTACTATTATTTTATGCACTATATATATCAAGAGTATAATGTGTTCACATGACACAAATGTAAAACACCAATTAATATAAAGGAAATACATGAAATAGGAAAGTAAAAAGATGAATACTCAATAATATTACAGAAAATCGATGGATGAAAAAATATATTAAATAAGTTAGTTGATTTTCAAAAACCCTGCGTATAAAACCCTGAAAGGATGTCGATATTCCCCACACTTCTGAAACAGAAATATACAAATCTTTCATCATTTTCAATAGATTCGTATATTAAAATATATATACTTCCACATTTTTCACACTATATATTTATTTCCTTCTAGAATAATATTATCAGCAAATGAATCTAGATTTGTTTTGAAAGCGTAACAATGGAACATAAAGGAATCAGGAAGAAAGATAATATGGGTCAAAAGTCTTTAACATTGCTCGAAAAGAAATATAAAACCGAATAAATTGACATATAAGGAACGGTCATATATTTTCATGAACGTATACTGTTCAATTTGTTTTTTTACTTCAGGTTTCTTTTGTTCCAGCTTTCGTTCAGTGTTATGAGAATAAAGTGATCCTCTTTTTTTCACATAAAAACTATTTATTTTCTATCCCAGAGCTTATTGTCCTTTTTTTAGATTGTGTAAATACATTATGTATTCTCTTAAACTGTCGACTTTTATCAAAGTTTAATACAAAAATGACTTAATCTCATTTTTTTGAAGCATTCAAACATATATATGAATTAAAAGTGTAATATCAGAAATTCTTCTCCAATTTTAATGTTTCGGACCTTAGATATATTTTCATTTCAGATAGATGTTTATTTACACACAGAGTCTTTATGCAGGTCTTTATAAAATGTTTTTCTCTGCTTGAAAACATCTCTAGCTAAAACTAATTATATGATGTGACCATATTTTTCATTTACTTTTGAAGGTAATGGAGAGATGAATCCCATAAAATATAGTATGTACTTAAAATCAAGTACCGAAATTTTGTACGAGAAATCTGATTGCATACTGAGAAAACATTCGTCACTCATTCAAAGTAATTATTTGTCTGAACTTTCCCAAAGGGCATTAGTAGTAATGTTGCCTCACACACTAAGCAAAATTTGCATCACCCATTTTACTGGCGATTGTTAGAAATATTTTATTTTTTTAGACTCTGACATAGCCAAAATTTTTCCTACAGACAAACTTTGTACAAAATGATGCCAATTTTAGGGTTCCGCACTTAAAAAGTAAAAACGGAACCAATATAAGATCACTCCTGTGTCTGTCTGTCCAGCAACTGAGTAATATCTATTCAGCGATTTTTTAGCCTCAGAGTCTTTTTCTTGTAAACTGTGGGAGTTGGAAAGTTCAAACTTGGGAAAGTTATAAAGCCTTTTTACCCACATATTTTTAGAGTATTAGCCATTCACAAGTATGTTTGTGAAAAATTTAGAGGGGCTAATTAAGTTACTTGGGAAAAACATTTTATTTTTGTTTATCATGTGAAAGATCTCGTAATATCGAACTAAAAAATATTATTTGTTTTAACAATATAATGAATTATATGTTGTTTTAATTTCATGTATTATATAATCACAGATACCGTCGAAACGGCAGTACAAAAATATGCCACCCCCTCTATCTTTTGGATCTACTGAAACTAAAATTATGAAAAAAATAGTGGTAGTAGGAGATTATTTAAACCTACACAGGAAAACTATCTCCTAGGTCCCATATTTTTTGAGCATTTAACCCTCGCATTTAACCGATTTATTTTCTCATGGAATTCATTTCCCAAAGCTCCCTTTCCGGCGCGGAATAAATCTGTTTGTAAAATAATGAAATAATGGACTGACACCAGATTTTACAAACGATTTCCTTAGAAAAGAATAATTTGCTGATTTTCTCTTATTTTATAAAAGGAAAATTTTAATTAAATATTCTTGGTGCCATTTGTCAGTTTTCGAATTAAAATTAGGTGTCCTTTTTTGTGACCACCGCCCGCTAAAGGGTTAAAATTTCAAATATAAAATGTCGTCTCATTCCGCTCTTCAGTTTTAGCTACAGGTGTTTCCAAATAGGGAAAGTTATTTTGTAACCACTCTGTAATTTTAGAATATTCAGCGCTTTAATCTGGTCTTTCAGAAAAGTATGTACCAATCTTTCAGACAAACAAGTTATAATTAAAAAAAATAGTAAAACTAAATACAAATACTATTTTCTCCTTATTACACTGATACTTACTCGCCATATTTACTTATTGTGTATTTTAGAGAAAACGTTTGACACAACAGAGTGCTTTGTGGCAATCTTTTTTCTTTATCCACATTCGATATAAATCCCATTCTTTCCAAAATTGCTCATTTTCAGCGCAGTAGACGATCATATATTCACATTTTTTATGTTTACCGGTACAAAAAAGTATACACGTCGAGACACCTGTTTTAAAAACGTGAAAAGGTGCCATAACACAATATACAAATTTTTTTTATGTTTAACCACTTTTTAAAAAATTAAAGCCAATAAAATAAGAAAAAATACTATAAAATAGATAGAAGAAGAAAAATAACATTTTTCGACCCTAATGGAATCGTTACCGGGCTACCACAATAGCAAGATATTAAAAAATAATACAAATTATGAAAATTGGAGCTTTCGATCAAATGTCATGCAGGGGTACACATTATAAATATATACAAGCAATTTATATATCTTCCTTTTATAGAAATTTGTTACTGACTTTTTTTACTTTCTTCTATCTATTAATAGTAGAAAGTATTGTTATCGAAAAGTTTTTGGGACTTCTGATTTTTGACGGATTTACACGTTTAAGTTGTCAGAGATCATGAAAAACACGTGTTTACAAAATGTCTGACTGTCTGTGTGTCTTCTTTATATCATAGAAAAGTGTATGAATATATGTACAGAATTGAACCAATCTTTGTGCACATGTTTTTGGCTATAGCCAGCAGGTGCCAGTTGAAAGCGGCGCCATTCTACCGGAAAGTATAGCTCTGATAGGGATTTTTTTGCCATTTTCCATATTGTATCATCGGAGAGTGTATGCAGTTATGGATACAATTGAAGCGAACTTCATATATATGTTTATGACTATGGCCGTTCCGTCCAATTAAAACTTGCGATTTTCCAACGGAAGCGGGCACTGTGATAGGGAATTTCCTGTGATTCGCCCGATTTTTTGCAGTGAAAGTGAAGACGAAATGTATATTTAGATTTAATGTAATAAGTTGAGTTTCTATAAAATTTTGGAGAAAATAGGCTTGAAATTGGCGCTGTAATCGTGATTTTTGTTAGATTTTTCGCACGGGCACGTTACTGATGAAAAAAGAAAAAACATACTGAATCATAAGATTGTCCAATTGAGGTTTAATTTGCATATTTGTAATAAGGAAAATTTTCCAAATTTTTTGGACAAATTATCTGTTGATTAGACTTTATTACGAAAAATATTTTTCCTCCCCTCCCATGGTCTTGAAATATTTATTGACAAAAAATGTGAAGTGTAATAAAAAAAAATAAATAACATGTCTGTTAAATACTCATTTTTTAGGTGCGTTCGTAATTATATAAATACGTAGCACCTATAATCGTCGTCTGTTCCGACCCTGCGTCTGTCCGCATATAACAGCACAAAACTATCCAAGCGAATGGTTCGAAATTTAATATTAATCGTTGCAGAATTTTGTCGAGTCATTTTAAATTTTATGAAAATTGAATGAAAACGTAAAAACATATTAATAAACATATTTATTAAGTAGTTAAAATTTTTAAAAATCGGTTCTTTCTTGTTATAGCAGCTTCGAGGATTAATCGTCAAGTGACCGAGATGTATCGCCAAGGTATCTGACATGTATGGCGTTATAGTCATACATGACATTTTATAACCTCTATGACCAAGTCACATTCCTCATTCCATTAAATCCTATCATACGTAATTAAATCAATGATGTCCCATCCTAGGTAATGATTCTAGGTAGCCATGGTGATTACGCCCTATTTAAGATGGAGTCCTATTATTTCCGTATTACTGAATTTAAAAACCGAATTTGTTTACTAAAATTGTTTAATTATAGCACTCATATAATCTACCAACAGTTTCTATGATAGATGTTTCCGGAGAAATACATATTAAATGGAAAAGAGTCTAAATATGGATTACAAGTTCTGAAATTTTCAAAGTTAGGCTTACGTTTCCCATTGGAATTTTCAGTAAATGGCCAACAAAGGATAAATTGTTTCCAGCTTAAGATATACTTATGGTATTACTGAAATTAATCATATCATAATAGACGATATAATTCATTTCACTGAAACTAGTTATAGGACGAACGTACCTCATTTGTCACGTTTGACGTACAATTTCCAACTTGTTTTTTTCTAAAATGCATAGTTAAAACAAATTTTCTTTTTGAATTATGAATATGTATGAGATGGAAGAATGTTTTATGATTGGCAATTGTCACATCCGACTAGTTTAACATTTGCGATAATTTCATTCTTCAAATCACTTCAAAGTTGCTTAATCTGCAGCGATGTCTTTATTATTAAAACATTTGATACATAAAATATTTTTTAAACTGTCAATATTAGAGTATTCATTCTTAATATAAATGTCTTTATATCATTCTTAAATGCTTTAAAAAGGAATAAACTAAATAACATAAATATACTCATTTATGTTTAATGAGTGTCATATATTATAGAACTAATTATATATATTTCATAATAAGTAAAAATCTTAATTAGATTTACGGTCTAACGAAAAAAAATTCAATAAAAAATTTCTATAAATCAAAATGTTTTAAATTCATAAAAGGCTCATGCATATTTAGTAAAGTTGTAATTGGTACATTTAATGAAATATAATTATTATTTTTGTTTTATTGAAGAAATTATTTTAACTTTCATTTAACATTAACTGACTATTTTTGCATAAGTTAAAATCATAATTATTTTATTTTTTATCTGAGCATAAAAGGAACACTTTGAAATCAATGCTTAATTTTGGTGAAGAGTTATCATTTTCTTTTTCAAGAAAATAATTAAATTAATTTTACAATTTTCCACATGAACATTCAATAATTATGCTTCAATCTAACCATTTTTATCATAAACTGTACATTAAATAAGAACAACAATTTTCAAAAAGCAATTATAATCTAAAAAAAAATCAGTTATCGTGTAGCTTTTAATCGTAGATAAATGTACATTTCCTTTAATCAAAAACTAAGTTAATGAGATTTTTTATTCATTAAGCGCTTCATTCATCAGATTATAATAATTATAAATGTAGTGCATTTTTATATGTGTTGAAATTCTTAGAGCCTTTTATTAGTTATCTGAGTGCATTCACTGTTGATGATATTATTAATAATTATATCAGTCTGTGTATGTCCTGTTTCAAAATTTAATCAATATCTTGGACATGAAGCTCTAGGAGAGAAGTGAGTAAACGAATCTGGAATTAAATTATTATTCAAACAGTAATAATGAATTTTTCGGAAGTTTTATATGATAGTTAGGGAGCATATTTATTAGGAAGAATCTTCTATATAATCGGATAGAATTTTAATTATTAAATACACAAACTTGCAGGGTGAGCTAAAAAAAATTTACACATTTTAAATTCATTGAAAAATCAAGTAAATGTTGTAGAAAATTGTGATTTGCGACGAAAAAGGTTTCTTATTATCACACATTCTGTTTAAGCAAAAAGCTAGTTCAAAAACTTTGTAACATACGTTCCTGCTACTCTCTTATGAAGGTAGTCTAAAGTCGAGTGAGTTATGAATTTTGCGTCCGATCGTGGTGTCATGAATCCCAATATTTATGCATGAATGAGCTACCTAATCTGTCATTTCTTAAATTTACCAAAGTGTATCTGAATATACTGGAATCTGATTTCCACGGTTATTTGCTCAATGATAAGTTAATTAGGTATTTGTTGTTGTTCGGCTACTATAAATACTATATGTCAGGCTTTCACTGACAGCTGCGATTTACAACTATTGTTATGTGATACTATTCTTGTGTGTGCTTATCTACTGTGTACTGTAAGCTTTAAACTAACGTTCCTTTCCTAACTGAAATCTTAATCCGAGTAGGGAGAGTGACCTGATATGAGTGGAAAGAATGTTTAGTATAGTGAAGGGAGTTTTTCTATTGTCATTGAAAGTCCATAGATAAGACAGACTTCACCCATTCTCTAAGATGAAAGATACATCATAAAGGGATTAGATGCTTGCAAGGGGAAAACCCTTGCAAACATGGGACCAGCCCCGTTTACGGAGGGTGGCCTCGTGGGAACAGCAGAGAGAGTTGAGGTTAGTTTTAACGTGGGGGTGAAACGTGTAGGCTGTAGCAGAGAGTGAGCTCTGGTACACGTGTCTTGAGAGAGATCTCTTGGAGTGGAGAGATAAAGCGTTTGTGAGATTAATAATAATCTCTGGTAACTGTGAGTTAATTAACGTAGCATGAGAGAAGTATCGCGTAGCTTAGCAGTACACAGAACGTATTTTCAGTATTTTATTTAATGTGGAACCGGATCAGCTATATCGGAGTTTGTAAGTGTAAATATAGTCTTGTTATTTGTAAAGACTGTGTAAATAAATTATTCGTTTAAGTTTAATTGAAAGAGTTCGTCTTTTTCTCAATAGACCGCTCATAACGTGACCGATATCACGTAGTCATATCGGTGGTGGCAGCATACTAAAAAAATACCGGATTATTTTTCAAAGTTGGGTGGACTTAGAGGGAATCCGACAAATGGTGGCAGCTGTGGGATTCGAACCCACGCCTCCGAAGAGACTGGTGTATCAAAATGAAATAAGAGAATTTATGGCTAAAAATAAAGTAGTTGATATTGTCTTTGATAGTGACGGGGAGTTTGAAGACCGTGGGAAAACACTTTTGTTAGATAGAGAACAACCGGAAGTGAAAGACATGAAGGGATTTGAAATAAAAAGGTTAACAAATTTTCAAGTTGGAGATACGAAATCAATCTTGATGAAAATAAGGAATTATTTATGGGTCCTATAGAACTGGTAGAAACCGAGAAACAACATAGGATTGATCGTAAACCGGAAAGGGTTAAGATAAAACAGAAATTGTACAATGCCCTTATCACGTACAAAGAGGACTTGGACAGACAAGTGCCTGAATGGTTAGAGGAAAATTTAATTAAGACATCTGAGGCAGAAGTTAGCCATCCAAACGGGTGTACTGCGAAAAGGGCTGTACCTATTAGGTTAACTAGGAAGGACTGGAAGGAAAAAGTAGTATCGCCTCCAGCAATATCAGCCTAAGGACTGAAATTGAAAGGACATTATCCTAGTGTAACTTTATTTCTTTGGTATATATATATATTTGTGTGTATTGTGTAACTGTATTAGCATATTGTGTACTTTTTTTCTATAGTTATCACATTAGCATATGGTTCATTAGAAATGTCAGTAGGTAATTTTCAGACACCTTGAAATGTGTATGTAATTATAATAATGAAGAAACCTACCAAGTAACTGTTGAACTCTTCTCAGATATTACATAGTTCTGAGGAAAATTAGCCGCTAAATGGCATATTTTCCGCTAAGGTGGGGGTGTCAGGCTTTTACTGACAGCCGCGATTTACAACTATTGTTATGTGATACTATCCTTGTGTATGCTTATCTACTGTGTACTGTAAGCTTTAAACTAACGTTCCTTCCCAAACTTAAATCTTAATCCGAGTAGGGGAATGACCTTATATGAGTGGAAAGAATGTTTAGTATATTGAAGGGAGTTTTTCTATTGCCATTGCAAATCCATAGATAAGACAGACTTCACCCATTCTCTAAGATGAAAGATACATCATAAAGGGATTAGATGCTTGCAAGGGGAAAGCCCTTGCGAACAGGCGACCAGCCCCTTTTACGGAGGGTGGCCTTGTGGAAACAGCAGAGAGAGTTGAGGTTAGTTTTAACGTGGGGGTGAAACGTGTAGGTTGTAGCAGAGAGTGAGTTCTGGTACACGTGTGTTGAGAGAGATCTTTTAGAGTGGAGAGATAAAGTGTTTGTGAGATTAATAGTAATCTCTTGTAACTGTGAGTTAATAAACGTAGCATGAGAGAAGCATCGCGTAGCTTAGCAGTACACAGAACGTATTTTCTGTATTTTATTTAATGTGGAACCGGATCAGCTATATCCGAGTTTGTAAGTGTAAATATTGTCTTGTTATTTGTAAAGACTGTGTAACTAAATTATTCGTTTAAGTTTAATTGAAAGAGTTCGTCTTTTTCTCAATAGACCGCTCATAACATACTAAAAAGTAGCCGGCATACTAAAAAAGTAGCCGGCATACTAAAAAAATACCGGATTATTCTTCAAAGTTGGGTGGACTTAGAGGGAATCCGGCACTGTGATAGGAGTTAGATTCTGCTGATTATGTAGCTTTTTACCATGAGTTGTAAATTAGACTAGATTCAAGCACCACCAAGCATTCCACCTGTTATGAAGCAAGCGAAGTTTTCCGGTGAACTTCTTGGAAGTAGAATCGTCGTCTGTGCGTTTGCCAGCGAGGTAAGGACTTGAAATGGGTAATTCAAATAAACGAGTTTTGAAATCCACGAGGTTCCCTTGGCAGTTCGATTACAGTATTTTGAAGTGACATTTTATAGTGCGAACTACAGTGCTTTTATAGAATAGCTGCCAACTTTTTGCTACCACTAAAAATTAATAGAAAGTTTTGCCTTGTTAAATCTCATGATTTCGGCGATTTAATAAGGTAAAATTTACTATAAAGTTTTAGCGGTAGGAAAAAAGCATAAAAGTTGGCAGCTATGTTTTATAGACATTTTTATAGTGAGCTGAAGTGATCTTTTGTCAGGTTCCGTCAACCGATCAGCTTAGCTATTTTGTGACAAGTTATGGTTGGATTTTAGCAAGTTTCTTGGCAAAAACATTTCCCTCCCAGTTTTGGGATTATAAACTTATTTCTTTTGATAATCGTTTGTTAAAACTACCCGCTCCACTGCCATCTGCTGTTATATTTTTCTTTAAATAAATTGTTGTTTTTGTTAAATTTTGTGCGATGGCCATTTTTCAAGCTGACTTGCTGCAAGGGTTCGTCACAACTTTATCATAGATGGCGCCCTAAGTTAATGAGGTTTTTTATTAATTTAACTATTCATTCATCAATTAATAACAATTATACACGAAGTTCATTTCTAAATGTGTTGAAATTCTTAGAGTTTTTCACATACCATCAGAGTTCATTTACTTCTAATGATATTATTTACAATTATGTCAGAAAGTGCATGTCCTGTATCAAGATTTATTAAATATCTTGAACATGAACTTCTAGAGGAAAATCAAGAAAACAAATTTCCAATTAAATTATTGGGAAAAAGCAATACGGAAGTATTCGGAAGTTTTATATAATAGTTATGGAGATTTTTAAGTGGAAGGATCATCTAAATAATCGGAGAGAATTTTAGGTACTTGTCTACTTTCACATTACTTTCTATTAAAAAGTCGTCAAACGATGTGACTAAACGCCAGAAATACAAAAGCGTGACGTCACATTTCCTTTCAAAGGCAGCAGTACGCGGTGTACGTATTCTATTTTTATTTATTTTGTAGATAGACAGATTAATTTTTTAATGAAGGATATGAGTATCTGCTATTTTTCTGTGTTCTCTTGCATTTATTTTAAGTGATAAAGATCTAATGATTTCTACGTAGGTAACTTGATGGGATAAAATATTTTCAAAATTATGGGTTTCTGCCGTCAAAAGAAGTGCGCATTAACGGACATGGTATTATACATCATCTGCAAACGGATAAAGAATGGTGATGCAATGTTAAAGAGAATGATAAGCGAATTTTCCGACTAAATAAAGAGCAACCTGTTCCGTTATTATTAGCATTTATTACATGTCTACACAATCTTAAGTATAACAGTAGTATAAAAAAACATAAACCAGAAATTTTGATGTGAACTGCTTTATCCAGCATCTTTTAGGACGGGTGTCCTGCCTAGTATTTTTTAATTTTTGCAATATGGTACCTTTTTGAAAATCTTCCGTTGTCGGGATACACGGAGGACGTTTAGCAACGGCTGTTTAGCAAAAATCGTGAACGTGTAAGGAATGTGACGTCCGGCTTATGCATTTTTGGTGTAAAATCCTATTTTTTGGCTACAGATTTTTTTGTTAATAGAAAGTGGTTGATGGGAAAACACACGTACCAAATTGTAATTATTGAATACACAAACGTCCAGAGTAAAAAAAAACGTACACGATTTGAAACTCATTGAAAAAGCAAGTAATTGATGTATTAAATTGCGATTTGGAGAAAACAACTTCTTACGATCTAAACATAGTGTTTAAGCAAAAAATGAGTTAAAAAAATACCATAGATGGCGCTATACTTTCAAAAGCTGCAAAAATACATGAAATAATCAATCTGTTACAGACCATTTATTTGTAATATCTAATACAATATATAATAATTGAAGAAACGTAATATGTGTGATAAATATTTAATCTGAATTTTTAATTACGTGAATTTTTATTCACATTTTTTACAAGTCGTAAAATCGACAGAGTAAAAAAGTATCTCGGCCAGGGTTCGAACCTGGGTCATTAATTTAGCGCATCAATGCTCTGCCAACTGAGCTACTCGGACGATATCAAGGCTGGCACCTCTGACTCTTATATGTTAGTAAGGCCAGAACAAGATGAGATAATTTCTTGAACCACAACCACTGTGGCAAATATGAGACGAAATTAGTCCAGCATCGATTAATATGTCATATTCTCTGTTGGTATTATGTCTTGTTAGCAATGTGAATAAAAATTCACGTAATTAACCCCTTGAAGGGCACAGGTATATTATATAAACCACTTAATTTTAATCCCAAAATGCCACAATGACACCAGAATTTTATAATCAAATTTTAAATTTATAAGGTACATGAGAAAAAGCTTTTACTTATTTTAAAATAAATTCGTTCGTGAATCCTGGTGTCAATCAATCATTTAAATATTTTAGCTACAAGAGTACTTTGCCCCTGAAGGGGTTAAAAATTCAAAATTTACTATTTATCCGGCATATTGCATCTCTTCGATTATATATATATATATATTTCATTGATGCTGGACGAATTACTTTATGTCTACTCTGTATATCTGAAAACTCGGGATACATTACGATTTATCCGCCATTGAACTGTTATCTTACAGTTAATACTTTTGAAATTGTACAGTTATGAAACTGATCAACTAAGTTGTGTCCACCTCATATATTCAAGAAAACATTAAAATGTACTAAATATTTTAGAATATTTTTTTCCGTATAATTTAAGATATTTTAACATAAAATAAAATATACAGAACTAGAATAATCAACAAATAGTTTTCGACGTAATTCAACAGTTTTAAAGAAAATGATATGTCATTCAAAAGATTACATTCATATTATCATACTGTTCAATATATACAGGGTGGTTATAATATAAGTATTTCTATTTGGAGCTGTGTGTAGCTTGATGAAATTATCCAAATGAAACCAAAATCGGTACACTTACTATTCAAGAAGGGGGAAGAAGAATGGAACAATAAAAAATAATTGCAATAATCACCGACAGATAGCGCTACTGAGTGTGAAATGTTATGTGTAATACAAGAACAAAATATTAAGGCTTCAAACCGAATGGCACACCTTATTCTTTGGAAAATGTCACAGTGAACTTGGTTACGCTTTTGCATGGCGGTGCCAATCATGTTCAGGTTCCACATGGTCATTGTGCTTGAGGACAAATTCCAGGCGATGTAAGACGTGCTCAACTGCGGAATATAACGCATCAGAAGTGATGTTTCGCACATGTTGTGATATGCAGTAAAGTCAATGAGGTTTCTGACACCTCCACGGTACACAATATTACACATTACATTTCACACTCAAAAGCGCCATCTGTCGGCAATTATTGAAATTAAGTTTTTTTACTGTTTCATTCTTCTTCCCCCTTCTCGAATAGTAAGTGCACCGATTTTGGTTTCATTCCGGTTATTCTTTCCAGCTACAGACAGCTCCAAATAGAGATACTTATATTATAACCACCCGGTATATATATTTTCCATTGGAAAATAAGCTTGAAATTTATTTGGAACTCCAAAGCAATGATTTATGTAGCGAATCACCAGTACATTGAAAATGAGGATCCGATTACTATTTATTTAAATTTATTCAGAAACATCCAACGTTGTAAAAGTTATTAAAAAAGCATTTGAGCTGAAACCAAGAAAATATGAAATTTAGTCTTTATGAAAAGTAGTAAAAGATTTCGATTTAGAAATGTCTCCTGTTGCATTTTATGAATTTACATAAATTCAAACAATTTTACTTATTAATTTTTCATGTATAAACATTTTCACTATTTTTGTTTTCTGCAAGCTGTTTTTTAAATGCTTGAACGCACAAAGGATTTGAGTTAGTTATCAATATAAAATTTATATTTAAGTAGATGGGAGTAGAACATCCAGAAATATTGAATATGTAAATAAGTTTACGAACGTGAATTTATGTTTACGAATTGTAATATATTAGATATCGTATTTTTATTTTATTAAAGAGATTTCAATTGCCATAAACTTTATGATTTTCATTTATTTCTGTTGTTTGTCTAGAAACAATTTTTAGACTTGGTAAAATATAGCTGTACATGCAAATAGGAATATAGTTTTATCTTTTATAAATCTCCTTTCAAATTATGTATTTAATGTTTAGTTGCTATATATATAATATATATATATATATATATATATATATGTTTAAATGAATGTTATTAATACAAATTCAGATTAGAATGCTAATATAAGGATTTAAAAACCCTTATACTAAACATAATCTTTATGTTTGATATCTAATTTGCACATTATTTTGTAAAAGTAATAAAATAAATTGTAAGGTATTTTACAGATCATTTTAAATTCATGTTGTTTTTCGTAACTTTAATATCTCGCAAAAAGTATTTTTAAAAAATTTCAAAAAATATTATGTAACTTTCTTTATTTTCTTTTATTACACGGGTCTGTAAAATATATATATATATATGATATAGAACATTGTATCACAAAAAACAAATGTAGTAATGACACTGGATACCATTCTGCCTCTTTTATTAGATAATAATATGAAAAGTTGAAATGAAAGACATGATTTTTTTCAAAAATAGTAAAAACAATGGCACACAATATGGCTTTATATAAACATTGGATAAAAACCCCGTTTTATCTGTGACTTTGATGCCTCATATAACGTTATGCAATGAATATTTGAAATTTTTGTCTGTAAACCTAGATAAAATAATCTGGGAAATACATTTTTTTATGCATGCCAATTTTTACCACAGGCCAAGATAAGTTTCCGATAAGTTCCCAATATGTTTAAAACGTCAAATATATATATATATATAATTCCAGAATAATTTACAGAAAAACTGATGGAATAAATGCATGTATTTTTGCATGGAGAAATTATATATACTGATGGAAATTCAATTTAGTTAAAATAACTTCTTAAATATAACAGTGAAAAAATATAACAAGTTTCGAGAAACTTATAATTTCCTCTTCAGGCGAAAAAGGATACGCAATCACTTTACTGTTAGATCATGTTTACTCTCAAACTTGTGACACGTCTTTTTGTGACTGAAGAAGAAAGATCAAGTCTCAGGAAATACGTTACGTTTGTTTCAATTTTATAATGTGATTAAGAAATAAAGGGTCCTGGTTAGAAAATAAAGGCGTCTCCTTGGTGATTTTGATGTTTTATATCACATTTTGAGAAGAATATTTGAAATTTTTGCCAATAAACTCGCACAAAAAAAAGTCCGAGAAAGGCATTTTCTTGCATTCAATATTTTTCGTACCTTTCAATTATTTATTGTCATTTAGATTTACGTAGCACTTTCCAGTATACCTTTAACTTATATTTAAACCTTATAAATAAATTCTTCCAATAAAGTTGTTTTTCCGAAATTACATTTTCTATTTTAATTTCTAGCTGTTAATATAAGCACGGAAGTTATAATGGAAATGTATTGTTGCGGAAAGTTAATTAATAAGATTAACTATATAATGATAATGGTTAATGATAGTAAAAAACATTCCTAACAATGTTTTAATAAAGGAAATAAAGAACTTTAAAGTAATTTATGCGGCGACATTTTTGAAGTCTACACAAAGTATCCCATTCATAGAGGAATTTGGCTCTCCTCCTAATTATTGAATATCACGTAGTATACAGTATAACATAGTTATAACAAAGTAATTGTTAATAACATTCCAATTAACACACTTCTATTAACGCCAGATGATTGAACGCGATTTTCCCGAGTTACAGAACATAGGGTGAAAATCCCAGTTATTGGCACCTAACCAGTAATTGACACTTCAGCAAAAATCTAACTCAAATAAGCATTTTCTTGAAAAATTCTGCAAAGCAATGCCATCTAGTGGTAACGTATTTGTATTAACTGTTATAACTTATTTTTCAACTATTCGTTTTTCAGAAAAGGGATGGTGTCAGTAACTGGGAGATATTGACCATATTTATAACAAAAATTAATTTTTAGTAATAAAAAGTATAATTTTTCAAAATTTTGTCAACAGTAATTTTTTAATGTATATTTACTATACTTTCAAAAACAATGAGATATATAAAATAGATTTAAAACTTTGTAATAGATTTGACCAAGAAAAAAATCCTTAAAGTGTAAGTTGCTAAGTTAAAGTGTAAGTAAGGTTTCACCCTACATAATTAAAAGTCCTTTTTAATCAAAAAGTTTTATAGACTTTTTACATTTAATCTAAATTTTTTAGATTGCCCACAAACAGTACCAAAAAGTATTTTTGTATGAAAAAGAACATTTATGTATTCAAATTAAATTCTGAACTTCATTAAAAACGGTACTATTGTTTTAGTCGTAAGTCAGAGTTTAATACCCACAGATATAGTCAAAGATTTCACTGCTTATAACAACGCTTTAGATTACGATTACTGCAATGCTTAAGCGCATAGTGCGATTATCTATTTGTTACATTTGTGTTTTATTAATATTATTTTATTTATTTATTTATAAGATTTAATTTTTTAAGGTAGGTATGGATTAGTGCTGGAAACAGATCCTCAAATATTTATATTGTTTTAAGTGGAAACGGGTTAATCGTTCGTTATCGAGCTGCACCCGATAGAGAATGATTTTTAACAAAATCATACTTAAAAGTCATTTTAAAAACCCTAGAAATCAGGAAATAGAGAAACAGTTTTAAAAAAAAATAATAAAAAAATTATCTAATCGACGGTGGAAAAATTGAAATTGTGCGATGTTTCGCATATAAAACGGTTGCAGTAAAAGAGTAAAAGAAAAAAGTGTCAGGTAGTTGTCACTGTCAATATGACATCTGTGTTACTCACGGACATGTTTTTGCTTTATTATATAGATTGCATAATATTATTGTATGTTACAACAAAAAAAGAATGGAAGAAAGAATTGTGTAACAAAAATTAAATTTGAGAAATGTGAAATGTGAGCTTTTCAAAAAATATTTTAAATTTTTTTCTTACTTTTCATGCTATATGCTTAAAATATTAACCTGTGGTACTAAACTCTTTCACAAAACTTTTTAATATTTCATTTATAATTATTAAAAAGTATTATTTTAATTTACATTAATATGTAAAAAAATATTAACTAATTATAAACTAATATGTCACCAATAAATGGAATTTCAGCATTTAGTTGACAAAAAAATAATATTTAATAATAAATGCAATAAATTACCATAGTGACGCAGATCAGAATTTTATTTATTATAAAGCTCACATACCATATTCTTATTTTAATGAAATGACTATTGAACCGTTTAATTATTCATTATAATTTCGTTTAAAGTTCCACATTCCAATATAGCTTTAACTTATTTATGAAACTCATTAATGCATAAATAAATTCTTTGAACATATTTGCTTTTCGCAATTTGCACAATCAATAAGATTAACCATATATAGTTTAAAGATAATGTTAACTGTTTATGAAAAGTATTTGTAAAACAAAATGTTTAAAAAAAAGTGGAAAAAAATTTATCGTTTATTTACGTGGTAATTACTTTTTTTTATCTTCACAAATTATTACAAACATATGGGAATTGGAATTTTATTCAGATTAATTAATATCACACCGTGTTATGTAACTAGCGTTGTCACTGTGACAAGTTCGGTATTGAAACACAAATGTGTAGCATTTATAGTTCATTTCGATGGAAATAATTCGTTTGCATTATGGACTAAGGAGAAAAATCGTTTTCAGTGTAGTTTAATGGTGTTACACGATTTCTAACACCTTGAAACTGATATACATTACTGAAGTGCACTAAAAGAATATGGAAGCACTCTGGTGTGGTTAATATTTTTCGGTCATTTACAGGGACACAAAATATAATTTGCTTACAGCGCTATCTATGAGCGGCAATTGCTGCAAGTGCGTTTTCAGTTCTGTTATGGTTTTGGGATTTGATTATTTTTTTTGCATTTTACCTGTACCAAGTAGCACAGTTTCATTTTTAAACCGTTGAAAATACGAAAACACTTGTCGTTGAAAAAACGTTATTCATTGACGTTATAAATTCGAAAATATGTCTCGATCGATTATTTTTCAATGGTAAGTTTAGCTGCATTTTCCACGCAATAACAATAGTCTTGAAAATGTTGTTCATAATTGCAATACTGTAGTTTTTTTTACTATTTTGCAACGGTATTTTATTGCCGTAAGAAACGTTTAAAAATAGGAAGATGCCCAGAATCCATTTTTATAAATTTTACTTTTTTTTCAATAGTACTTCTGTGCCGTAAAAAGCGTTTCAAAATACGGATATGTCCACAATACTGCCTTGTTAATTTTACTTTATTTCAACGGCATTTTAATGACATAAAAAACGTTTAAAAATAAGGAGAAAAACAGAAAACTGCTAAATATTAATATAAAATTAATTTTTTTGGTGAATTTTCTGGGTTTAATAATTTTAAATAGCGAAACTTCCATTGAAAAAAAAACTGTTGCAAAAAGATTTTTTACAATTTTCGCTTTCACAGAAAAACAGATTAATTTATTTTTATTAATCAGTTTTCCCATACTATTTTTTATTTTTAAAAAACATGAAATTTTTTAAAAATAGAATGTATTAATTTCTCTTTTTTAGTAAATATGAAAAAGACTGTTCATTAGTTATTAATATTTTTTATAACTTTTTATCTAGTAAATATAAAAAACAAAAAAACCTTTTAAAATAACTACAGGTATTTATTTACATTATATATTTTTTAAATACCGATATTATCAGTAGACTTCTTGTTTCCAAATCATCTTATTTGTTTCACTCTATTACTAGACAGTATTTAATTATGAATATACTTTCGCCTATTTCACATTTCGTTCCATTTATACGTTATGTCATACTTTCTAAAAAATTATAGTAATGTATAAGTAATAGTCTCATTTTTTTAATTTCTAACTTTTCTTCCATGTTGTTAGTACATATATATATATATATATATATATATATATATATATATATATATATATATATATATATATATATATATATATATATGCTAATTGAATTTCTTATCCTTTGTTGAAGTTTGAATCAGAAATACGAATAATTAATTCTCTCAAAGAGAGAAAAAATTTAGCATTTAAGAAAAATGGCTTCTGCATTAACAGAAATACCCAGTTTTTAATTTAATATAAATTTCTTATTTGCAGTATTATTATTCCAAAACACATCAAATTTGTTATAAACTAATTAGAGTTAGCTAATAAGAGCGCTAATTAGAGTTAATACTATTTTTCAATATACATATGTGTTATTTTTAACTATTAATAATCAATAAAATCAATAATCTATCAATAATCTCTTATCTTTTCACTTTAAATATGAAAAACACTAGTTTTTTTTAGGTTTGCTGTAATGTGTAAGTTTTTACGAAAGGGTAACAGATAAATATTTTCTTATTATATAAAGTAGTTTTTCCTTTCATTTGTGGCGACGTTAATTCGCCTTATATGAAAGTGGAAAGTGGAGCATAATTCAGTTCACTTTCTCCAGCGGAGCGAAAAGAGCGTTCTCCTATTTGGCGAAAGTTTGGCATGGTTTTGCCAAGCATAGGCTGACGGTGGATTTGGCGAGAATCTTTTACACTTGCTCTTCGGCAGTCTCCGGTGATGCATCGTATTTTGGAACGGCTGCAGGACGGCTATTAAACATTGTATTTATTTAGTAATTATGTTTATTTTAATATGTTGAATTATTTATATATTTCGTTGCAGTAATAAAGTTTTGTATAGTCAATTATGCCGCATACATTTTTCTTCTCATAGATTGATCTATACCAGGTATATTTTTACATGAAATACTAGAAATCAGTCTTAGAGACCACATTAGTCACTTTTTCAGCTGCCAATATTTTCAAAAAGCAATCGGCATGGTAAAATTGTAAATTAATTTCAAACGTTTTAAAATTGTACTACGAAGATTATTACAAAGAGTGTTAGCCAAATAAGTGACACGTAGTTTACCAAATACCTTTATATACTTATAGTGTCTTTCTCCCTTTCACGAAAAGAGGAACCAAAAAGCAATAATAAAAATTACTTACAATTTTCAAATGTTTAGGTACAGGGGTTGATCCAGGCAAAATTTGGAAATCCCTTCACAAAAATCTTTTTAATAAATCAGACCTTTTCTCAAAAATCCTATTAATAAAATAGGACGCTTTACAAAACTCCATTCAATAAAACAATGGCTCTCACAAAAATCCACTTAATAAAACAGAACCCTTCACAAAATTCCTTATGATAAAACAGGCTCTTTCATAAAATTTCTCTTAATAAAATAATATCCATAACAAAATTCCATTCCATAAAAACATACTCCTCCTTAATTTTATTTTGTTATGTTTTTAAATGTGTAGTTTGGAAATAAAACAAGTTCACCTAAAAGGAAAAGTTTATCAGACTTAAAGAAGTTATCATTGATAAGTACTTGTTTCGAGTTTGAGTAACTGGAATTAATATTTTATTACAAAATGTTATTTTTCACAAAAATACAATAAATTTCACAGAATGGACCCCAAGAAAAAAACCCTGCATCGACTCCTGAGGTAATGTAATTACCAAAACTGAGTATTTTAGTTAAATTATTGCTTTTTGTCTCGATTCAAATAATAAATATCCTAGGATAAGAAAATGAGAGAGAAAAAAAGGCTTCTATAACAAGTATATGTGCAGAATTTTAGTTAACAATCAAGAAAAGTCTGCTTAGAATATGTATATCTTTAAATGAAATAAAAAATGAAAATAAAAATTTTATTGATAATTTACTAAAATTTAATGAAATTAGCTATGAAAAAAAATTACGTAATTTGCTTTGTTTGTCCACTGAAATACTTGATTCTACTAAACATGTTTAAATTTTATTTGAAAACAATGCTATAAAAAACTCGTGCAGTGAAATAAACTGAATGTGTGCAAATTTTTTAGTAATTTTTTAGAATAAACTCCACTGTTGGTTTATGAAACATCTATAAAAAATTTTCATTTTTCTGTTAGCCGGACGCTGATATTATATAATATACTATATATACGTATGTATGCACTATATATGTAAGTATTTTTATAGTAAATGTACAGTATATTATATTATATAATATTACTGTCACCCAGCTTACAAAAAAGTATCAAAACATGATTTTCATAAACATATATGTAAATTTACTTAAAGTAAGACTGAACTTACAAATGAATTACAAAAATCAAGTTTCTCAAAAAAAGTTTTACGTTCACTTTTGAAAACTAAAGTGTATTGACATTGAGGTTACTCACAACATTTAAAATAGAAATAATTTATATAACTGACACTCTTTTATCAAATATTTCACTCATTTTTGGGTATCTTCAATTTTAAACGTTTAGTGCTTTTTGCATATTTATGTTTTTCATTTTATTTTATTTTTCTTGGGTAAATAATTGCAATTCTTATAACATATTTAAATTTGTTCTAAAACAAAACTGTTTGATCATCAAGATGTGCAATAAACTCAAAGTTTCGAAATTATTGCATGAAATATGTTGCAAATTTTGAGAAAAATTGAATATTCTGTTAAAAAAATTTTTTTTTGCTATTTCTCCTGATAAATTCACGCAAAATAAACCTTTTTCAGAGTAACCTCCACTTTTGATTTATTGAACAGCTGAAAATTAAAAAAAAAGTTTCTTCAAGAGAATTAAAATGACTTTTTAGAAGAAGAAATAAATTACTATTTAAATAATAAATTTTGAAAAAAAAAATGAAAAATTGAAAAAATAATAATTGTACACTGCAATCTAGTCTAATCTAATCAATCTGCCTGCAAAAGATGATAAAATTACCATGCATAGGTTTTTCTCCTATAAAACTGTTTTTATATTTACGTATAATCATGTACAGTACATACACAAATACTTACACATAAATTAATTTAATGAAATTTTGCAACTCAAGATCATTGAATTATCCAAAGCCTTAATAATTTTATTTTTTAAATATTTTTTTTTAAAATCTGTATTAATTACCCTCGAGATTTACAGTAACAAGTAATAATTAATAAAAAGTGATTTATGATTAATAAGGTATTTAAAAAAAATCTTAGTAAAACAACAAACTTATTAAATTTATTTTTTTAGAAAATTGTTTCTGCTTTATAATGTTATAAATAATGCAATATTATAAATAAAGTATTTCAAATAAATGCTTTATTTAAAACTTATTAAATTATTTTTTAGAAAATTGTTTCTGCATTATTATGTTATAAATGCTGCATTTGAAAAACAATGTTTGAGTTAAATCAGTGAATATCGGTAAATGATGAACGACATTCAACAAATTTTGAAACATTGAACAGTAGGAAACCATTAGCAGATATCTATGTACTCCCTAGGATATCATTTGCATATTTTTTTCTTTTAACAATATTTACCAATAAAACAAGAACTTTTTATTTAAAAATTCAATATTAACAAAAAAAAATACCATAGTTAACTAAATAAAATTTTAAAATATACATTTCAATGATATTAAAAATTTAAAACTTGAAAAAAAATGAACAGAACAGAATTTTATTTGGTTGTACATACAAAGACAACATAGTTTCTATCAACAATTTATTTTTACTTTTGTGCAGAAAATTCTACGTTATTTACAAAAGGCAAGATTCTTCTCCTTTACGTTTCTTATCTTTAGCATTTTTTTTAAATCAAATATTTTTACAGAAGATAACTTTATAGAGCTTTAGTTTTGTTAAATGCGGATTACTTATAATTGAAAGTATCCAACAAATAACTACGTAATAAGATTTATTAAACTACACTTTCCTTTATATCTTTAAAAACACAGACATATTCCAGAAACTTTCAATCAAATGATGTATTTTAAATGAAATCGTGAATTTTGATCAAAAGATGTTATCGTAATAAAGACAATTTACTCGAAGCATTTCTTTAAAATAAATATTTATTCAAATAATTTTCTATAGTTTATTTGCTCAAAAATGTGAATAATATTTATTTTGGAAATAAAACTAACAACATTTGTATGCTTTTCCTTAGGAATAATTATGTATTACGATTTTCAATTTTAATTCAATTGAAAGTTTTGTAAATATTCGACGAAAATTAAATATTTATGATAATATTTCATGTGTTAAGTTTGTGTAATTCTAAACTTTCATTAATTATAATTATAATAAATATTCGGGAATAATAATATTAAAAACAGAAATTGATTAGAATAGGGTAATTATACATGAAGTTAATGTATTTTATTATACTCCCGTGTTAATGTCTCCGCTAAATATTGTGTTTAAATTTTTTTTTCACACAGTTTAAAAATGACGAAAAATTATGTATGAAGGTAGAAATTATGTTAATTTTTTGGGGTACTGTATGGTACATTTTAGGACTTGTTTTAAAATCTATGAAAAGTTTAAACTATACAGTAGTGTTTATTTATATTTGACATGCAAATCGTGATAGGATAACAATTTTACCGCCAAATGAAAGGATAAATAAATTTGAATTTGAATATAACTACTTTGGAACTACAATGTCTACATGAATTACCATAGTAAAATTCATTTTATTTACAGTTAATATTTTTAATAATTAATGTTCTATAGAATATATTTAGAGATTTTTTTAAACTGTATTTTTTGTTCACAATACAACATTCGTAATTAGAGGCATCATACACATAACTAATCTTTGGGCATTGTTTAGTAAAATACATTATCGATCACATTTCTAAATAAAGACATATTGCAGAAAATTTCAGGTAAATAATGTCAAATGTTTTAAGTGAAATCTCCTATTATTTCTTGAGGATTTTTTCAAGTAGGACAAGCATTCCTTCAAACTAGTTTTCTCAGTTTAATTTACTGAAGATTTTGACTAATATTTTACTTACATATAACATTAACTGTTCTTATGAGATTTTTCTAAAGCACAAGTCTTTGCTAAGAATCTTAATATTTCTTTACTACAAACTTTTGTAAACATTATAATGTATAAATGTAACAATAATATAAATAAACGACTACGATACTATTACTGGTTTTTGTGAGATTCAAATTATGATATTCGGTACGTTTCGGTCGTAGAAGAATGGAAAGTTTACTGTTTTACTTATCAGAGTATGGGTGAAAATTTTCTAAATTTAACTTATAAGAATCAAAAACCATATAAAAATTTAAATTTCGTAACATTTTCAAAAATATTGGCCAGACTATTTTATCGGCAAAATTTTAAATATGATTCTTTTTTTTTTTCTTTTTTTTTAACTTTTTAAAAATACATTGCCTACGTATCTCCAACAGGTAAAATAAAATCGAATTCCAATCAGTTTGTGACAGCCTGTATATACAGGCTGTTTTTTAAACTATTTGAGCAAAATAGCAATTGTAAAAAAAAAAGATCAATTATTACTTAATGTGATGAAAATAGGTTAAAAAAAAACTAAGATTAAAATATCAATATGAGATTCGATAGATCCCACTGTTACTTAACAAGTGACATTTAAAAGACAAAAATAGACGATAAAAGATGTTTAAAATGTTTAAAAACGTGTTTAACATATGTTTGTGTCTTTTAAATGTCACATGTTAAGTAACAGTGGGATCTATCGAATCTCATATTGATATTTTATGAATAAAAGAAGGGGAAAATTTGCATTTCGTCCTATGTGTTTTGAACTACTAGATTGTTTTAACATTTTGAACATTTCCCTTGTTTAGAAGTCCAACAAAGTATTTTTTTTATTGTAGTCTGAAATGTCAAACACACGTGATAACTTTCCATAAACAGAATAACCTGTATGTGAAATTTATATCCTAGACAGTGCATTGCCATCCCAATAACATCCAGATAATATCGTAATCAAGATAACCAGAGGATGTTTGAAATTACCCTGCAGACAATCACTGGATGTCAAAATTTTACATTTATAGATGTACTATATACATCCTTTTCTGTCAATTTTAGGACGAAGGAAAGAAACCATCGAAGATATCTAACATGCATATGTGTCCGATAAGAGAATCCGCCAACATTTCTAAAGAGAAAGTTATGTCATTGCCATATCATATCGATATCATATTGGACAGTCCGACCAGTAAATGAAGACCTAAGCACATTTTCATAAAAAAATAGATTGATAATATTTTAATGAACAGTACATTTTAGTGTCTGACAGTGCAAATACATGTGTTTGTGTACAAATAATTAAAAAATAATAAAAGGAAGTTTATATTTCACTTGTTTGGGATGTTAGGGGTGTCTTAATAAAAAGCTATACTAAAACCAAGTAAATGAACAGTTCTTGCTAGTGAATGGTCACAAAAGTTTCCAGTGAATGAACATGCAGCAATTTAAAAACACTTACGTTGCAGATTATGCTATTTATTTTACAACTCGTACAAATAACTTATAACACGTTTTCATTGAATTACGGGTTCTTTAATCCCAGCACAATAACTAACTAGTGGGGAGTTATTCAAGCCTTATTCTTATAAAATATTTACGAACTGTTTATTCACTGGCTGCTGTTCACTTACTCTGGTCGGACTACCCTATGTTGTTTTCGTTCTCAACATCGCTTTTTGTATCATTCGAAAGGTTCTTGTACCGGCTTTTGGCGTAGTGCACTCACATTTCTTTATATTTGTGGCAACATTGATTTGAAGAAAACCTTCTATTTAATTTGTGTAAACAATCTTAATGTGTTTTTCATTAATTTTTATTTAAATGAAATTTTAAAATATACAACGAAATATGAGTACATTTTGAAACTAGATCGATAATATGTGAAAAGATTTACTAAACAATACTATTTACAAATACATATTTTTTAGTTTTAATTTGTTCCTATAATTTTTTTTTATATTTAGCATGGAGCAAAAGAAAATATAATAATACAAGTTAGTTTAATTTACGCTTTATGAAATACATTTTTTTTTTCATTCAATAGCAATGTTTTCCCAACGTGATTGTAGGACTTTTGGAGATTGGTGCTGATAACACCAGCAAAGATATTGTAATAAATATTATTTTACATATACAAACATTTTAACATTAAATATTTCTATATTTATACGTTTAGACAGAAAGAAAAAAAAATATTACTTTCAATTTTCAAGAAAATGTTGCGCTAAAATCAATTTTAATATGTCCGTTATTTTTAGTTCAAAATAAACATTTGTTTTAATTGAATCGAGAAAAAATGTGTTTAACGGTTTGAAATCAGCTACTTTCCTACAATAAATAATTATATATACATATGTATGTGTGCTTATTTGCATATTAATGTGTAAAATCATGTGTAATTTTATTTCCATGTCGTGTAATACAATGAATAAAATTGCATTTAAAATGAGGAAATTTCTTTTATGACATTAAATAAAATTAATTATAAATAATTTATATGATTTTAAATCATTTAATAGAACTCTTATATTTTAACACATTCTAACATAGTATAAAATTGTTTATGGATTCGATTTGTCTGTCTGTCTGCCGTCTCTCCGTTCTCTAACTCGTGTAGTGTATTTTAATGATGTTACAATATTTCAAACATATTGAAATTGATATATATCACTGAAGTGCACTACAAGATTCTTACTATAGAATAGGGTGTTTAAAGCAATCATCGTTCATTTACAGGGACATTATAATTCGGATTATTTCAAAACATCGCCCATCTATATACCGGGTGGTTATAAAATAAGTATCTCTATTTGAAGCTGTCTGTAGTTTGAAGGAATAACCGGAATGAAACCCAAATCGGTGCACTTACTATTCAAGAAAGGGGTAGAAGAATGGAACAATAAAAATAATTAATTGCAATAATCTCCGACAGATGGCGCTTTTGAGTGTGAAATGTAATGTGTAATCTTATGTACCGTGGAGGTGTCGCAAACCTCAATTACTTTACTGCATATCAAAACATGTGCGAAACATCACTCCTGATGCGTTACATTCCGCAGTTGAGCAAGTCGTGCACCACCTGGATTGTGTCCTCTAGAACAATGGCCGTATGGAACCTGAACATGATCGGCAAGGCCTTGCAAAAGAGTAACCACATTCACTATGACATTTTCGAATAAATTAGGTGTGTCATCTGGTTTGACGCCTTAAAATCTTTGTTCTTGTATTACACATTACATTTCACACTCCGAAATGCCATCTGTCGGTGATTATTGCAATTATTATTTTTTATTATTACATTCTTCTTCCCCCTTCACGAATAGTAACTGTACCGATTTTGGCTTCATTCGGGTTATTCCTTCGAGCTACAGACAGCTCCAAATAGGGATACTTATATTATAACCACCCTGTACTTTTGAGACGCACTGTATCTGTTACAAATAAGGTCACGTAAAAATTTCAGATCACAATAAACTGTGTTATATGAGAATTAGGGTTCGGTGATATATATCAATGGATATATATCTTGATGTGTATCCGATATTATTTTTCAAATTTCGATATTTATTTTCATATTTTTTATCATGCAGATTGATATTTTCGATATTTTCACATATTTGATATTTATTTTCAAAATATTATTGCGTATAATATTTTTTATAGTTTCAGTCAAAATAAATGTGAAGGAATTTTGTAACTGTTATTGGCTATGTCGTTCTATAGATAAAGAATTTGTACTCTTATAGTGGCTTTTGTAGCCCATTTTGGAAATTCATCACTTGTGAACAAAGTCTATTGTCATTGTCCAATTTTACGGATAATCCAAAGGTTGAAAAAATACTTTGTAATACTCTAATAGTTGACATACTATCTACTGTACTTCTATCCATTTAGCATAAAAATCTACCACTACTAAAAATATTTACATTCAAAGAGATCTGCATAATCTATAGGTATTCTTCCTCAAATTAATTTGAATTCCCCTTTTAAAAGATTCCTTTTAGGTTAATCCTTGCAAAAATTTACCACCTACTACAACATTTTACCATTTGTTCAATTTCTTTATTCATATTAAGCGTCCAGATTACAGCTCAAGGATTAGCGTTCATGCTTGATGTATCCTGATAAAATGATTGTAGCAATTTTAACATATATTCACGACCTTCATATGTTTATGAAGATTACTCTATGCCTGCATAATAAACAATTTCCTAGACATGACATTTTATCACGCTTCTGAAAGCATGGCTAGTATTCTGAGCTAGTCTTGTGTGGCTATCTGTATAAAAAATCCTCTAAAATTTCTTACGTTACTAATTTTGTACAAATGTTTTCGAATAGTTTAAAAAATATAATACTTTACTCTTTTGTTGAACATTTTAGTACATGCGAATACGTATTTCAAATAAAACTTTTTCATAAGTAAAATTCTCTCAAAGATAGAAATTCTTTAAAAATATGTTTTATAAGCTATGTGTATTGTCCATCCAATAAAATTGAAAAGGAAGAGAAGAATATGATAACGGATATTACAAAAAAATAGTTTTAAAATATCTCATTCTGGGAAACATACTTTTTTTTTGTTTCATAAAAACTTATTTTTCATTAACTTTCATTTTCTTATCTTCAAATAGATACCTTTATTTAATAATATCCCTCTTTTATTTTTACTTTGAAATTGAAAACCTTCAAAAAGATTTTGATAAGAGTATACATTATTAAAAAGCAGCAGATTAAGAAGTAGAAAAACATTTTCTAGAACTTCAAATATTTTATAAAGCTTTACCTTTATATGTTTTCTTCGTGATTTCTTTTATTCAAACATATATCTTCTAAACTAAAAATTGTGTAAGTTTGTAGAAAAATCTTTGATTTAAAATAAATTAAATATATATACTAAAAGTAATTACCGTACACATAAATGCTTAAAAGCTTTTAATAAAATAGACCTAATAGTTTCGAGCTCGAATAAGGCGACATTGATCAATAATGGTAAAATAAACTGTTTTCTCTCAATATTTAGAAATATAGTTGATTTCAAAAAATGGTTTATAAATAAATAAATAAATAAATAATAATTAATTCACTAAACTTGTTAAGCCTTTAAGTGTACAGTAATCACTTTTGCATATATATTTTAAGTTTTAATGATAATAAGGGATTTTTATATAATGCTATAACACCTTTAATTTTAAAAGATTTTTGACTTGAAATTTCTTGCTTTTATAATAACAGTTCAATATTTATTAGTTTTTAAAAATGCATTAAACAAAAATTTATTAAAATATTTTGAAGAGACTCTATTAGAAATATTAGAAATAATTTGACACAATTATATTCATAACAAGAAAGAGGAATCATGAGTAAACCATAGATTATGAAACACTTTCTAACATATTCAGAATACTGTGACAAAACTTCACAGTATAATATGGTAAAATTTATGTCTAAGACAAACGCATGACACATTGAAAGCCCAATGTCAGGAATTACCGTCAAAAGTCGGAAAAGCATACGAATTCTTTTGTACAGTCCTGTACAGGATCTATAAAGTTGTATATATACTACATAGTATTCTACAATTTACTTCAGCTAGGAAGTTATTCTAGATTTTTTGGGCAGCCCTGTGTAGGATCATTTGAATTTATATACACACAGTAATATGCAAAAAAAGAAAAAGATTTAAATTAAAAAAACGTGCACCACAGCTGAAAATGCACTTCCAGCAATTATTATTGATAGGCAGTACTGTAACCGAATTCCTTTGTGTGTTTCTGTAAAGAAACGATGAAAGGAAGGATTCTATGCACACCCTATTCTATACAGTGCGCCTCAGTATATATATCAATTTCAATATGTTTCAAATAGTGTAACGATGTTAAAGTACACCGCAAACTATATTTCCCAATAGACCGTAATGTAACGGAATACTTTTGAGTGTCCCTGTAAATAAACTATAATGCTACACACTTCATTTTCAATACCGATCAATCCTTAGTAAACATAAATATTATATACCAATTACATGGTAATCCGAAAATATTTACGCGATAGTTAGAACACCGGCAGACGACAGACATCAAACAGCAGACGGCAGACGGCAGATATGACAAACCGAATTCATAAACACTTTTCAGTTATGTTCGAAAGTGTTAAAAACGTATTTTACATCACCTGGTGTAATATTCATATTTTTTGGTATTTATTATTAAAAAATAGCAAACTGAAATGTAACATAATATCTTCAGCAGTTTATATAGCTGATTATTGTTTCTGTGTGTTTGAAACGCATATGCATAATAAAGATAACGATTACATTAACAAGATTTCACTCTTACAGTTTTAAATGACTTGTCTTCTTATCAATTTAACATGGACTGGTATATCTTGAATTTATCATTATTCAAACATTATATACAAAAAATTCTTAAAATGTTAGTGGTACGTGTTTTGAATCATTGTAAAAATAAAATACTTTGAATAAATTTATCTTTGAACATTAGTGCTTGCCCAGGAGGCATCGTCTCTTTTTAAAAATAATTTTAACGTCACTGATTTGTGTACATAAAACAGAGTACATGGTGCAATTGGAATCGTCAGTCAGTTGGAGCAGCGGCCGGGCACGTTGCTATAGTACTGTTGAGACGTATGTTTAGCGACAGCCCCTGACGGATTATTATTGAAATAAATACACTACTACTTATATATTTATCTGAAACACATAAATATAAATGTAATATAAACTAATAGTACCGATCCTGAAACTTTTTTGAGCAACTATTTACAGCATAATATATGCATAAACACTCATAAGTGCTGTGATTGCCGAAGGTTATTAGTCAGCTGCAAAAAATTAAACTGAATTTCCGGTAACTGAGATTTGGTATTTCATGATAGTTAATTAAGAGAATTGAAGAAAAGTACAGCAGTAGGGATTATTGGTTAGATGCATGGGATCCAAATAATAATGTTGAAAATAATAATAATAATAATAATAATTTTAAATACATAAATAAATAAACCAAAGTTTACCTTTATTGAAATTAGATTATATAATGGTTTATTAGGTAGATTGAATAAAGACTTGTTATCTTATGACATTTCAGTTAAGTTCGTCAGATGATACATGAAACATGGATGCGTGTCTAAAATTGTAGGAAATCATGTAATTCTTTTAGAAAATGTTAGGATTAGAAATATCTATCGAACTGTGTTTTATAATGTATAAATAGTTTTCTCCAAGTTCTCTAAAAACGCTTCCTGGGAATGGGTACCATAACATTTTTCATTCAGTTAATGTATGCCAAAAATAAAATAAAATAAAAATTTTAGTTTAAATTTAATTATTATATTCTATTTTGCATAAATAATTAAAGATGTAAGGAACAGAAAACATGTGGATAAGTGTGATCGAAGATCGTACAAAGGGTTTCGTTTAATATTCTTTTCAAAACACTTTATCCTTTAATTAATAAATCAAAATAAATCTCATTTTTCATAGGTTTTTTATAAAATAAAAATTTACCGGTCAATTTTTTTTTTTTTTTCAAATTTTTCAAATATTATATGATTTTACGTATATATACCAATTTTCAAATTTCTGTCTTATACAGTTTTAAAAAATAGAACATGCTTTTAAAATTTGTGAGTGAGGTATTTAATTATTATCAGCATTGTTTATTTATATATTTTTTGTCTTTAGCATCAGCGAGTAAATGATAAAAATATTTTTTTGTGAAATAAAAAGTTATAGGTCGATTTTTTCGAATTTTAAAATTCTTAATCGGCATTTGATTTTGCGTATAAATACCAAATTTCAAATACGTATCTTATATAGTTTTAAAAATTTGTATACCTTAAAATCTCCCAGTACTGGACATTTTATCTGTGGTTAAAATTTTTGTTCCATTCTGTTGGTTATCGATTGTTTTGCACCTGCACACATGTAAAAAATGATTTTTCAATAATTATCAATAATAATTTTTAATGGATATCTTCGGTAATTACGGTCCTATTTTTATAAAAATAAGATATTTGTATTCAGCATTCAAATCTGTGCGTAGATGTGTAAATTTTAAATAGGTAAATGCAATATTTTTTAATAATTTTATAGAGGCCAAAATACCTCACTTGTTTGCCGTTTTTATCACTTTGAGTGTGAAATTGATAGCCCTTCACGAGGACGCGGTGAAAGAAGATATCTAGGTAGTCTGAACGGGGAACAGTCTGTACGGAGGGTGCGAATCTATTTAAGTTTTTGCGCAATTTTAATGAGTTTTTAATTAATATCTCCTCTAATTAACATCGTATTCAAATTTTTATTTTTTGTCGTGTGACAGGAGGTATTCAGTGGTAAATATCCAAATTTCAAATCTCTAATTTATACATTTTCCGAGTACCAACGCTGTGACGGACAGACAGTGCGACGAATAGGTATGCGATGAAAGAAAAACTAACAAAGGAAAAACGCCAGCTGATACTGTAGCTTATCTTATATACTGGAATTCATGCTTTGAGTACCAAATGATGGGACTTGCACCAATCTCTAATTAGTTGACCTAAAATTGTTGTTTTGTGTGACATATTAATAATCATAAGACCACATCTGTTTATATTATCACTTTTTTATATCTTTGTAGATGCAGCCAAAAAACCCCGCGATCAAGTCAGCTGATCTGGGTTTTGCTTAAATTTGCTAAATTGCTTAGGCTTGCATTTATAGTTGCTAAATGTCACGTAATTAGCTAACGTATAAATGAAATCTAACTGAATTTTTTTTAATCTTCATTTCTTCTTTTTATTATTTTTAACCGACTTAAAAAAAGGAGGAGGTTATCAATTCGACCTGTATGTATGTATTATGTTGTTCATGCATAACTCTCATAAATGTGCATCGATTTTGATAATTTTTATTTTGTTTGAAAGAGTAAGGGTCCAAGGTGGTTCCATTTCAATTTCGTCAAAATCTGATCATTAGAACAAATTATTTTATTCAAATTTCCATTATTTTGATAACGTACTTACACGTGACTATCAAAAACAGAAATAAAACTTTAAAAGAATAATTAAATGATCACGTGTTAAAAGCAGTAAATGTAGAAAAATACGTTATAAAAAATATACTTGCGCGTGAATATTAAAAAAGTGAAATAATTAAATTATTACACGTTCAAAACATTAAATGGGAAAACTTACGTCATATTAAAAATGCCGAGGCTAACGAAAAAGACAGGCTACCACGGTACATTCCACTTACCTTTTTTTACAGACCGCTAGAATGACGTGATGCTTCTTTCATACAACTGCATTGGCGCATTCGAGCATCACGTGACTCCGGCGGTCTGTAAAAAAAGATATGCGTAAAGCACCGCGGTAGCCTTTCTTTTTCGTTAGCCTCGAAAAATGCTCAAATAACATTACTTCCAAACAGTGTCAATTTAAAAACATATTTACACGAGAGATTAATTTATTTGTAGCTGATATATTATGTATACTAAACTACGAAAAGTCCTTCTGGTCTATACCGGCAGGAAAAGACAGCCTACCTATTCCTTGGTTTTAAGATTTTAGCTAATTTTACTGAAAAACACCAAGCTATAAAAATGGATGGAACCCGATTACAGAAGATTCACTCGCAGTTCTCGTCAATATTGAATTTGAATCAGAATTCCGCCAAATATGTCAGCTGTAGCAAGTTGGCTTCATTTATGGCAACTTGTTTTTGTCGCCAAATTTGTTGATATTTCGCCAAATATTGCCTAGCTTGGAGAGAATTTAACGCTGGCGAACATGAATATATAGTGTTGAGAATGTGAGAGTTAGAACGATGGTTACAACAATGAAATAAAACTTGCGAGATAGCATGTTCACTAAAACTCTTAAATTAAAACCGTTTATGGAGGAATCCTTCTGTCTTGTTTCAAAATGTCAGCCACTCTAAAATTTCAAAATGCTATATCTCAGGCATTTTTTAAGGTAGAGGAAAAACAAAAATTGTTCCGGTATCCTTGGATCAAGGCTGAACATTCAATTGAAAAAAACTTTTAGCATTTCTAATATTTTTAACGACTTTGTACATCTTTTTGAATTTGAAATCTTTAAGTGTCTATCATAGCGCCTCCTTCTTGCCGAATATCCCCAAATTCAACTGGGACCTGCAGGCCATAGTAAAAAACACATACAAAAAATTTGGTTCAGTACTGTAGATAACCTAATACACTTTTCGAAGATACAGTAATTTAAATGGAACAAAAATCGCTATCACAGCGCCCGCTTTCGGCAGAATATCCGCAAATTGAAGTGGGACCTGCTGGTCACAGCCAAAAACCTATAAATGAAATGTCGTTCAATTCTAGGTTGCTTCATAACTTGACACACTTTTCAATGATACAAAGAGGGCACACACGGACAGACAGATATTTTGTAAAAACATGGTTTTTGGAATCTTTGACTCCTAAAACATATAAATCCGTCCAAAACCGGAAGTTGAAAAAATTTTGATCACAATATTTTCTTCTATTTAGATAGAAGAAGGTGAGAAAAGCAGGATGTTAATAATTTGACCCTATGTATGTATGTTTTTGTCCTGTTCGCGCATAACTTTCGTAAATGTGCACCGATTTTGATATATATATATTTTTTGTTTAAATGTGTAAGTCCCATTTAAATGTCCCATTTAAATTTCGTCAAATTCTGATGATTAGAACAATTTTGTTGTTAAAAAATTTTCAAAATTAAAAAATGCGTGGGACCCGATTACAGAAGATTCATTCCCAATTCTCGTCAATCTGAATGAGAATTTCGTCAAATTAGTCAACTATAACCACGTTGGCTTCATTTGTGGCAACATATTTTGATCACCAAATTTGGTGATATTTCTCCAGTTATCGTCCAGATTGACAAGAATTTGATTCTGTCAAAGATTTTATTAAAAAATATTTATTTAATGGATAATTTTGGTAAATTATAATTTCTATTACAAATTACTTATTTATTCAGCAGGTGTTGAAATCAAGATAATTGTGTATTACTCTATTAATAACTAAAAAGTAGGAAATAAAATAAACTTTTACAAAAAAAAAAATATTAACCGACTTAAAAAAAGCACTAAAAAGTATTAAATAATTCTTTAAAATTCCCTAATGACAATATGTTATCCATTAACCACAAATCCGATATCAAGTGTCAGAATAAAAATGATAAATTGAATATGTATAGTTTAATACCCACCAAACATGGATTTTCGAGAGAATATATTTTACAAGAGATGAATATACAGACTTATGATTTTGTTTACGAATATATACATATGAAAAGCAATCAATTACTTTTTGAAGTCGGTGGCAAACAACCCCAATCGATAAATTAGTAGATACTAAGTACAATATATTTACAATCCTTACTAAACTTACGGTAGTTTGGCACCGACTTCAAAAAGTAATTGATTGTTTTTCATATGTATCTATTCGTAAACTAAATCATAAGTCTGTATATTCATCTCTTGTAAAATATATTCTCTCGAAAATCCATGTTTGGTGTATATTAAACTATACATATTAAATTTATCATTTTTATTCTGACACTTGATATCGGATTTGTGGTTAATGGATAACATTTTGTCATTAGAGAATTTTAAAGAATTATTTAATACTTTTTAGTGATTTTTTTTAAGTCGGTTAATATTTTTTTTTTGTAAAAGTTTATTTTATTATTAAAATTAGTATTAATTAGCACATTTATATATGCAGTTGACCAAAAGACTCCAAGATCAAGGAAGGTGCACTGTTAAAACTACAGATGACACTTGGCACCCCCTAGGGGTGAAAGGCTTGTCTCACTGGTGACATCTCTAGGGGAGCCAGAATGGCACCCTTAACTAGGGTGAAAGGATCCCTAGTAGCCAACCAATATTGGCCCAATATTGCGCCAATATTGCATTCATTGGAAATATTTCCAATAAAACGCCAATATTGGTTAAATATTGGTGTGAAATTGGAAATATTTCCAATCAATGCCCAATATTTGTGAAATATTGGTGTTAAATTGGAAATATTTCCAATCAAACGCCAATATTGTACATATATTGGCGCTGCATTGGAAATATTTCCAACCAAATGAAAATATTGTACAAATATTTCCAATCAAACGCCAATATTGTACAAATGTTGGCGTTACATTGGATATATTTGTAATCAAACGCCAATATTTTACAAATGTTGGCGTTACATTGGAAATATTTGTGATCAAACGCCAATATTGTACAAATGTTGGCGTTGCATTGGAAATATTTCCGATGTAACACCAACATTTGTACAATATTGGTAATTGATTGCAAATATTTCCAATGTAACGCCCATATTGTACAAATGTTGGCGTTCTATCACAAATATTTCCAATGTAACACCAACATTTGTACAATATTGGTGTTTGACTGCAAATATTTCCAATGTAACGCCAATATTGTACAAATATGGGCGTTACATTGGAAATATTTGTGATCAAACGCCAATATTGTACAAATGTTGGCGTTGCATTGGCAATATTTCCAATGTAACACCAACATTTGTACAATATGGGCGGTACATTGGAAATATTTGCAATCAATTACCAATATTGTACAAATGTTGGCGTTACATTGGAAATATTTGCAATCAAACACCAATATTGTACAAATGTTGGAGTTACATTGGAAATATTTGTGATAGAACGCCAATATTGTACAAATATGGGCGTTACATTGGAAATATTTGTGATCAAACGCCAATATTATACAAATGTTGGCGTTGCATTGGCAATATTTCCAATGTAACACCAACATTTGTACAATATTGGTAATTGGTTGCAAATATTTCCAATGTAACGCCCATATTGTACAAATGTTGGCGTTCTATCACAAATATTTCCAATTTAACACGAACATTTGTACAATATTGGTGCTTGACTGCAAATATTTCCAATGTAACGCCAATATTGTACAAGTATGGGCGTTACATTTTAAATATTTCTCATCAAACGCCAATATTGTACAAATGTTGGCGTTGCATTGGAAATATTTCCAATGTAACACCAACATTTGTACAATATGGGCGTTACATTGGAAATATTTGCGATCAAACGCCAATATTTTACATATTAGTGTAACTTTGGAAATATTTCCAAATTGTTGGCCCTTTGTATGATAATCTTTAATAAATATCAAATCTGTATAGATTTATAAGTTATGCGGCTTTTTTTATTTTTTTTATTTATTTTTTTTTTTTGATAACGAGTTATTTAACATTAAAAAAATATTTCTTATTGTCCAAACACTTCTATGAACGATACATGGTTTCAAAACCTGTATAAAAAATTCGTGAAAAAAAAACTATATTTCGTGATAAAGTCGCTTGTAAAATGATTTTTTTCAAACATCGGCTCGTTTAGTAGTTAAAAAAGTAGTTATTAATGTCTAAACTCTTTGAAATTGTTATAAATATAATGGTTTTGAAGCCTGTGTAAAATATTTATGAAAAAATATTGATGTTTAATTGTAAAAGGGCTGTGTTTTGTTCTCGCTTTTCTTTTTAATGTGTCGAGTCGTTTAATATAAAAAAATAGCTTTATTGTCCGATCTCTTTGAATTTTTTATTAGTTATATGTATAATCTGAAAAGTATAAATCTAGATAAGTATAATCTAGAATTTCGTCTGTATTCTTTTGAAAGCAAACTTATAATTTTCGTGAAAATATTTTTGTACATTTTTTTCAAAAAACATCACCAAAGACCACCCGCGTATTCACGTTATGAACGAAAATTCTGAAGATTTTATTTATTTTTTTTAAATACTTCTAATCGTCCGAAATTTTTCTAGATTTCTATACGTGATACAAATCGATTGTACGAAGAACGTGTAAAAACATTGTCTTAAAATACCGACATTTAGCATAGAAAAAAAGAGGGCGCGAAGTGACTTCGAATCGAGAATTTTTGAAAGGGTTAATATTTGTATTTTTCGTCGTAGAGAAGAAAATATTCTGATGAGTGAGTATTTTACATTCATCTGTTCATCTGTATCTCTAAAATTCAACCCGAAGTGAGCTTCGTTAAAAAAAAAAAAAAAAAAAAAAAAAAAAAAAACTATAAATAGAAATTTTTTCAAAAAATGTTTAAGGGTTAAAATTGGTATTTTATTATGTTGGTTTGCAACATTCGAAAATAAAAAGTACAAAATTTTAGAAAACGTTTTTAGTTTGTTCGTATTTTGAACAGTTCGATAAAGGCGCATTCATAAAGACTGGACGAAAAAACATCTACAATGAACTGCCATTGTTGTACAAATATTGGCTTTACATTAGACATAATTCCAATCAAATGCGAATATTGAACAAATATTGGCTTACATTTAAATATTTTCCAATGAAAAAACAATATTTTACGCATTTTGGGTTTATTACAATATTGGCTTACATTGAAAAAAAGAATGTAAGTTGTTTTCCAAAAAACTTTTTTAACATTTAGAAAACATTAAACATTTAGAAAATGACATGTTATTTTTAAACATTTAGAAAATGACATCAAAATTCGCCTTTTAATTTCCAAAGCAAGACAATTACAGGATGCTTTTGTAGAGTAGTCCGCTACAAGTCACGCACAAAATCACACCTAAATTATGACTTTTACACATAAACTGTCTGCATTTGTTGCACCACGCTCTTTGGAATTTGTAGGAAAAGGGAGAACGGTATTTGATTCTTAGGTAGGGGAAGGGCGGGCAAAGTGGTTACCCTAAGATTTTGTGATTTTTTGTTACCCCTTAAAATACATATACATAACTGACAATTTGCATGGATCTAGAGTGACTACTTAGAAGTGTAAGGGTTTTTATAATTTTTACGAAATAATAATGTGGAAGTGAAAATTTGTTTTTTTCCAAAAAAGGTCAAAACATCCACTTTACCCGACACAAACGGGCAAAGTGGGCACTCCATGCCCACTTTTCCCTACAGGTGTAAAAAGATTGAAAACACTATTTAAATGATTAGAACAGTTTTATTGTCATAACAAATCGTATTAAATATAATGAAATATTGACAATGGTATGAAAATCCAAAAAGAGTTTGACAAACCCAAATTAAAAATTAAAAATCAGAATCAAGCACTGCATTTTTCGCAAATGATCTCCACGTCATCTTCTTCTTGGAGTGATTAGGCCTCATTAGCTAAGAGGTGACAAACATTGCACTTGATCCAGCCTTTATCACTTGATCCAATCAAACAGCCACTATTCTGACCACTTTGCCCGTTTGGGAGCCACGACAGAAAATACGTTCTACAGTGGAAACTAATGAACAGTCATCGACCACTCACCCACCAATGTGAAGCTGGAAACATGCTCTTCCCTTACACATTCAATAAATAAATGCAAGTACAACAGGTTTTTGTTAATTGTATGCAATTTACGTCACTTACCTTAGATCACAAACTTCACAAACTGGAAAACCTGCTCTAAAATTATAAAACATGGAACCACCTTGTTCAACAATTGTATGGTTACTCACTGCCATCCAACGAAAAAGTTTGACTACAAACCACGCAGTGCCAGTGCTCTGGTGACGTCATTATATTGGGTGACCACTTTGTCCGGCCTCCCCCTACCTGAATGCGAATATTTAAAATTTTCAAGCAAATATGAATGGAAATGAGTTTGCGGATGTTTAAAAAAGAGTCGTATTGTTAATTGCGGACTTTTTTTCTGATTACACTGTTTATTAGCTAAAGCAAACAACTGTTCGTGCCCCATACACGGTATGGTATCGTGATCGCATACATATAATTAAACATGTCACTTCGTATTAAACGAAAAGTTTTATTTTAAAATCACAATTGTAAAAAAGGACATGATACTGAAAATTTAGATGATATTTACAAGACATTTTTGTACATCTCAGGAACCCCAAAAAAACAAGGTCCATCTCTCCAGAACTCAAAAACCAGACTGCTGCTCAGTGACGAAAAACTCTATCCTCCTCCCCTGTGCATAATCCACTGATCCTCCTTGATTGAAACACCCTTCTTCCATCCCCCTACCCCTTGGTATCCAGGGTTCTTCGAAATACCTTTTTTCTAGTCATGCCACTCATACAAATACCTTCCTGATACATTTTAAACCCCTTGAGTTAATCTTCTTAAATATAAAGTTTACACACATTTAGCAAGGCTATACACAGCATGAAATCTTTTCAATCTTACTTGAAAATAACTAAGGATTTCTTCTCTTTAGGATAATCCTCTTATAATAGTTGCCAATCAAGACCGATCACTCCATTTTATTCTGGGATTATTTTAATCCTATCAGAATGAAATATGCTGATGGATCCTCAATCCATCACAATGGCTTTCTGAAGCTGGACTTTTATAAATTTAGATGCATGTGTTTCATGACGTGTCTTTTTATTTAAATTAATAATTCCCTACTCTTTTTTCCGTTTATTTTCACGTGGGTCACTCCTAGTGTTGCCAGAACCATTGTCACAAACAGCGGAACAGTGACTTTTAAATTGAGACATAAAAATACAGCAAATCATATGGAAGCGGAACCTGTCTATAACATAATGCTATCTTAAACGTAAAAAAATCCTGGTTTCTACGGAAGAATACCATATAATACAATTATAGCTTTTAAAATGCTAATGTGTCTGAAATGGAATCTTTCCGATTAGAAGGTTTTACTGTATTCAATATACATAATAATTTTATGCAGTAAAATCAGTGAAAGCGGAATCGCTAGAGACCGAAATAAAATTTATTTTTAAAGATGTTTCCGATTGAAAAATTATAATTTTATGATATTCTTTTCGTACGGATAAGGAATTTTTTACGTATAAAACGATATTTCGTTCTATACAGGTTCTATTTTTTCAGGTTTTACTAAACAAAGAACAGTAAAACCTGTAAAAACAGAATTGCAATGAACAAATATTCAGTCTAACACAGGTTTTCTTAACAGGTATATGTAAAATTTGTGAGAAATTCACTATACCTCATCTAAAACCCTTTTTTGTGAAGCTGTAAGTCAGGTATAGGCAGATCCCATGTGTTTGGGATTTTCTTCCAAAATAAAACAAAGTCGGCCGGGATACTTCAAAAGTTTTACTCAATCATCACCAATCTTACTACTTCAAGGTTTGGGGACAGCTAGATGAATGGAGAGAGCTGAATGGAATCCCTTTAGTTGAGCCCGCCCGCCCCATGTATCGTGGGAGCCAAGATGACCTCAGTTATTAGAGAACGTGTGTGGGAAATCCTTTTCCCACCTATCATAACGGACTTTTTTATTACCTCATCTGAAAGACTTTTTGATGGCTGGAGAGAATCTTATTGTTTGAGGGATAACATCGAGGATAGATGAAGAAAAGACTGTTAGTTGAGTTAAGAGTAAAGAGTACTCGAGGTAGGTTGCAGATTTTTCTCAACCTAAAAGACGAGTCATCACTCTGGGGAAAAACTACATTCAGGTGATTGTTGAACTCTAACAAACCGTTCTCTAACAAAAACTTTGAGATTGTTGCGTGAAAGACTTGTAAAGCGAGCGTGAACACTCCCTAGTTGTGCAGAACAGCGACTATTTTGATCCCCTTCCCGTATTCAGGAGAAGATTGACAGAATTTGTAACCCTTTATATTTTGTGAAGGATCAGACTAGCAGATCGACCCTCGACTCCCGCTCCTACCTTTGAAGGGGAACATTGACTTTGTTTATTCTTTGAAAGTATAGACTATTATTAAATCTGGACACTTAGCTGATATAGAATCATAAGCTGAAAGAGCCCGAAATATTTTATTGTTGTGCAATCCTATTAATCAAGAATTTGTATTTTATTTATTTGAAGTGTTGAATGTAATAAAATCCATTTCGATGATTTACGGAAGCGGTTCATTTAAAGGTTCTACGCTACCCCTTTAATTCATAACATCTTGGACCTGTCACAACGGTATAACTTTCGACAGAATCATAAAAATTTTCCGTTTAATGCAGGTTTCGTTTATACAGGTTTTACTGCAATTAAATTCCATTCGATGCAGGCTAACAATTAGATTGAGGTATTAAATTGTACATGGTGCTAAAAGAAATTTAAAAGAATTTGTGCATCCAGAAAAATCAGGTCTTTTGACGTCCCGCGCAATGGTTACGCGGGACGGATTTTGCAAACGCCCTGAAACTGGCATAACCGTATTAGTATTTTTAAAAAACATAACACTAATAAATCAGCAAACACATTCCCAGATCCGTTAGCTGGACTTCTATTATCTGACTTTGCATAAGACAGAAACATGAAGTTCAGAGATCAAAGGAGTGTGATCAATACCACAATACTCTCATTGCAATACATATGAAGGGTGACTTGGAGGAAATTTTTTGTCTAAAAATAAATTGACCGGATATTGTTTACAATGGTTAGCTACTCAATTGCTCTATACTGAGCTTGCTTTACTATTTTGGAGAAAGAGAGACTGAGCGGCATCTTATATAAGATTATTAACACTCGACTGCATTTTAAAACAAAAATTTTGCAAATCATGTGTCATTTATTGTTCTTATAGGTCTCTATAAATCACAATTGTAAAAATTGTGAATATAAATTTCACATTTATTTATTTAAAAATCCTACGTATAAGTGGCATGTAATAAATCACATATATATCGATTAAAAGAGTGGCGAATGAATGTTTTTAGTAATTTGTACAAAGTACAGTCGTTATACCAATCGTACTGCGGGCAAATACTAGAGAAGCTTTTAACATTAAAATGCATAGATATCGGCAAATACCAAAAACTGATCCTATGTATTATCAAATAACAACAACGGCTTTAAGTTTATTTTAATTTTAGAAAGTATGACTAAAATACGGCACATTTTAACAAAAAAGGAAAGCATAAAAGAAGTAATAAACATCTTAATTCATTTATAATATTTGCATATCTTAAGGGGCACGGATGGCTTTTAAAATCAGAGCGCCCTGCGGGAGGTTTTTTGCCCTTAATAATGATAGCTTCTAAGGAAACTATTGAAAATTTAATCAAGTATTTTGCTTATTTTACGCGCTTTAGTGCACCCCACTTACGCACCCCAAAATATGTTTTTTTTTCATAATAAAAATAGAAATTTATTTACCACAGATTCTTCTTGTTTTTTCAAGTTTTGCCAAGATTTCATTATTATTTTTTTATTTATCCATTTAGTTAGTTATTAATGACAATAAAAGCACATATTAGTCTAGTTACTGCCTGATTTAATGAGCGAATGTGTACTGTAAAAACTTTATGATAATATTTGTTGTAGAAATAAAAAGGTGAATCAAATCCTTGAAAAACTATATTTTAAGAAAAATGTATATTTTCTGTCTCTTTTAAATGGTCAGAGTTTAGGATTTGCTATGATGTTAAATTTCAATTCCAATGTTTCTATTATCGTAGAGAGGAAAATAAAATATTTTTAGAAAGGCAATTAATCAAATTTAAAAGAAATTTTTAAAATGCAATGAACTTAAATTATGACATTTTTTAATAGCTATAGTTCGGCAGTCTCTGGGACTTTTAATTTAGAGCTCTGCTCAAAATCATAACTGGCTACTTTCTGACATATTTCCGAAATCATTTTCACTCAAACATGCAGATTGCAGGCATTTTATTTGAGTTGCATTGAAATTGAATAGCGTCATCCAAAATGCAAGCCGTTTGTAAAGTAAGGCAAAAGCAGGTGAACTCCTAGGGAATTACAATAACGGAAATAATTTTAGGGGAAAGGGGGCGGTTTTACTAGCCATGGCGCCTTGCCCGAAATTATTTTTTGAGCCCCTACAAATGACATAACCACCTTCCTCCTAAAGTAGTAAATTTTTACATTCCTTAGTTTTTAGAACCTCAGGTGTACCTCTCCCCCTTTCTCTCGCTCTAAAGCTGGTATTTAATAGCAAATATTAATTGAAGACTATGTCAGAAAATTTCATGCTAAGGGGCCGTTCAAGTATTACGTAAGCATATTTTTAGTCATTTTGTACCCCCTCCCCCCCCTTGTAAGAAAATATACGCAAATGCTAGCCCCCCCCCCTTTGCTTACGTAAGATTTTATGACAGTTTATACATCAAGACTTCTTGACAGATAAAAAGTTACCAATAAATTACATTATTAATCATACAAATTTATATAAATAGGCATATAGGGATTGTGATATCAAAAAATACAAAATGGTTTTAATATATTGTTGTTTATTGCATTAAACAAACCATTGTTTAAACCACCAAAATCATTGTTTAATGCTTACGTAAGAACTGTCGTGACCCCCCCCCCTCCCCCTTGTCAGAGAAAATAAGCAGACTCTGGACCCCCCCCTCCCCCTTTACTGCTTACGTAATACTTGAACGGCCCCTAATCAGCGATTTTAAAATAATAACAGATATAATAGAATTTTTTCACCTACTAGAAGTGCGGGGGAATCGTTCGAAATGACCATTGCTGGATCGTGACCTTGGAATGTGTTTTTCCTATACAACAAGTGATTTCCGCGATGCGCAAATAGCGTAGGTCTAGGTCTAGGAGAATGGCTTTTTTTTATTATTTATTTGCTATCTTGTTTTTATAAACGACCCTTTCTTATCTATTTGTTAATAGTCATGTACTTGGCTCAGTTTTTATTGTGAATTCTCCGGCTGCAAGACATTATTATCCAAATTTCATGACATGTTTTGTATCAAATGACAAACCAAACCTTCATTTGACGCCCTCTTCGCCTGAGGCATATTCCTCGCTTGCCTTCCCCCCACCCCCACCCACCCATTTAGTTTCGGCGATTATCTTATAAAGTGGCTATTATTCTCCTATTGTAAAAAACTAAAAAAAAAAGGTTAGAAATTTAAGTTATAGACCAATAAAATTTCAGCTGGGTGAGGAAGTAATTTCATTGTCTTATAATGGCAAAGATAATTATTTCCAAAGCAAGTATTCGATGATTATTTTTTGTTTGTTTACACAGATAACCTTTTTATTGTAGGATATTACTGAGCTGTAGGGAGGTGGAACGAAAAACAGAATGAAAATTTTAAGTAGAGTTTTATTTCGTTGAAAGGTAGAAATATATATATATATATATATATATATATATATATATGTGTGTGTGTGTGTGTGTGCGTGTGTGTGTGTGTGTGTGTGTGGCCAAAGTTATCGGACACTTTCGATTTCAGACGTTTTGTCGAATAACCTGAGAAGTAATTGACGAATTTTTCTAGAACCTCGGGAATATAAAGAACACGTTTCACCTCATATTTTTTAATGAAGGATTGATCACTAGGACAATTAAGAGATTAAAATCAAATTGAAAAAATAAATAATATTTGGGATCATTCTGTAAAATAAAATGTTCGAAATGATCTGTAGCTGCAGCACATGACTCTGCCAATAATATACAATAGGTGTGTCAATTTGTGTAGGAATAGCACTTATATCCTTTGACATATAAAGGTTTCTTTAAAAAATTCAAGAAAATTTCGTATGTTTTTGTTTATATTAAATTTAACGCCTTAATTTAACAAGACAAAGTACAGTCAGGGCCTGATTATCCAAAAGGCACGCGAAGTCTTGCTTCTCCTCTAAAATTGTGCTTCATCTTAAAATATGTGCTTAATTTATAATTTTATGTGTTAAAATCTTAGCGAAACTGAATAAGATTTTAACACTTCACATAAAATAAAGTCTATATTTAAAAGAAATTTGACAACTAAGAAAAAAAATATACATCGTTTAAGATGTGTACACAGAAAACAGAAGTTAAAAATATTAATTTCCTGAGGAGATATTTTTAATATACGGATGTATCCTACGCCCATAGGTTTAACAATAGCAAGGGGAATGTAGAAATTCACTGGACGAACAGAAAAAGAACTTTTCAGTTGCTAAAAAACATTGTCTATTTCAGGAACTTCTTGGCTGTTTTAATTTTTTTGTATTTCCTTTCATATGAAAAAGCCCTTATGCCCATACTCTTGAAAACTCTAATATTAATATGCATATAAAACATTCATGTATTCGTATTCAGGTTCAAAACAATTATTTTCCTCCGTTTACATATTAGATGCGGGCAGGGCTTGACAAATACGGTCGCCAGATCGCCACTGGCTACCAAGTTTTTTCATCTGGTGACCAAGTTATTTAATCTTTCGGGGTGATTTCTGTAAAAAAATTGACATAAGAAAGTAGCACAAATTGCATTTTTTATCTCCCCCTCCCCTACTCGAGCTCGGCAAGCGGTGACCTTCCTCTTCTCTCGTACTTTTAATGGAAGAACTAAATTTGAAAGGCTTTTTCCAACTCATACACAGAAAACACCATTCTTTTCAGCTATAGCTAGCTAGTATATGTCACGTGGTTAGAATGTTGGGGGAGAGTGTCAAGAAATAGTGTCAATGGCATGTGGCTTTGTGGCATCTAAAATTGTATACAATTCTCAAAAATGCTCAAGTTTCAAATCAGATTTTTGTGTTTATATAAGTTGTCAACATAATATAAGTGATATAAGTTTCATTAGAAAACATATTTTATATTATCGTTCTAAATTATGTACTATTCTAAACTATGTAACTAATAATTCTAAACTATGCTTGTTATTATTTTTTCTCAATTAATTCATAAAAAAATATTGTGTTTTATTTTAATCAATGACGGGGATGACTGGCGATTAGTATTTTATTCTGGCTACCAGATTTTCTCAAATTTGTAAAGCTATGGATGCGAGTAATAATAATAGTCTCCAGTTGTATGGAATTTGAATTAAAATATCTGAAACTTTTATGAGTGTGTGTTGAAAATTACTTGATGATTGTGACTCCATTATTAAGCGTTATCTATAAATATTCAGAGCATACATATGCACTACTTTTGGATATTAAATTAAAAGATGTTACAAGATTTTTTTTTTTTTTTTTTTGTAAATATGTTTAATTACAGTAAAATTTATAAGCATATTGTCAAAAAAAAAATCATACTTTATTTTTCCTTCTTTAAAATAAATTCAAAAGAATGTATTCTGTAAAGTTAAAAATATATATAATAATTTCACTTTCTTCACCCAGTAAAATTTATAAGCACTTTATAATATATATATATATATATAAAAGATTATGAATCCTATTTTATTTTTCCTTCCTTAAAATAAATTCAAAGAATGTATTCTGTCAAGTTAAAAAAAAAAAAAAAAAAAAAAAAAAAAAAAAAAAAAAAAAAAAAGGACAACTATTTCATTTTTTTCACCCAGAAACATTTATAAGCATTTTATAAAAAACATAAAATAAAAGATTATGAATCCTTTTTTATTTGTCCTTCGTTAAAATAAATTTAAAGAATGTATTCCTTAAAGTAATAATAATAATAATAATAATAATAATAATAATAAAAGACAATTTCATTTTTTCCACCGTCCCGTTTTAACAAGCATTTCTTTTAGCCGCATTCACATGAAAGCTGAAAATTTATCCTCCCTTAAACAGGTGTACTAATGACTTTTTAGCACCTTAAAAGGATTTGCGGTATTTCTCTAATTTCAGTAATCCCTGCGAATACACCTGGTTAGAGGGGAGTAGTAAAAGTTATGACGCTTCTCACATTCCGCTGAAATCAGGGCTTGATTATCGAAAAAAAAAAAAAAAAAAAAACATGTGAAGCGCATGTTTCTCCTCTAAAATTTAAAAGGGCATCCAAAATCACTGTGAAAATGGCCCTCTATTTTACATTTTCATTTTTTCTTTTTTTTTTTACATTATATTTTTAATAGTTTTGGAAAAGAAAGTTTGCTTAATCCAAGAGGAAAACCCTGCAGTTCACGCAACTTATTTAACAGGGAAATATGAATGTCACCAATAGGATGTTAATAAATCATATAGCATCCTGATGTTCCTGTTAGAAGCAACCCGGGAAATTGAGCATACCTCTATATGTACTAAATATATCTGAAGTATTTACAGAGTATAAGGGTATACAAAAAAGCTGTTTAATGAAATATATGCGACCTCGGTTAAGCTACTTCCGGGAATAATGTTAGTATCATTGGTAAGTTTTCATGAATAAAGAATTAAGAAAAAAATTTCTCCAAATGAAAGAGGACCCCAAAATAATACCTTGCTTTCCCTAGATTCAATTGTTAACCAGGCCCTAAGTAAAGTAGAAACAACATTATAATATAAATATATATATTTGATGAAATATGAACATTTCTATAAAATAATTTTGAAGTGTGAATGAGCGAACTAATACCGATTATTCTTTTCATGATTTGAAAGCCAACTCTATAGAGTAAATTCATTAAAAAAACAGTGAAAATCAATAAAGATATCAGCGATAGTGTGAGCTAAATTTCAGTTGCTTTCTAAAAGTGACTGTGTTAAAAGAAAATTTTCACAAATTGTCATTTTTAATTAAAATTTTTCTATACATTCTAAAACATTTCTATAAAATAATTTTGAAGTGTGAATGGGCGAACTAATACCGATTATTCTTTTCATGATTTGAAAGCCAAATCTATAGAGTAAATTCATTAAAAAAACAGTGAAAATCAATAAAGATATCAGCGATAGTGTGAGCTAAATTTCAGTTGCTTTCTAAAAGTAACTGTGTTAAAAGAAAATTTTCACAAATTGTCATTTTTAATTAAAATTTTTCTTTATTTACATTTTTATTGCTGCTTGAAGTTTACCCTTTTATTAACCTAACATTTATTTTAGGTTTCTTTCAAAGTAAATTTGAAGGTAACGAGAAAACGATTTCTTTTGGAAAGTAATTTATTTTTATTCATTTATTTTTAAAACAGATGGTTGAACATTGCATCATTCTCCTTATTTACTGAATTCCACAGCTCCCCATTGTCATCACAAAAGAAGGACAAAGGTCCCTTTCTGGGGAAAGGGAGAGTTACACCCTTTTATTTGCCTGCCTGGGATTTTCTCGGAATTTAAGGAGTCCGGAATCAGGGACTGCGAATGCATACCAACTGTCAAGCTCATTTGCTTATGCTCACAAAGAAAAACTACCATTTTTATCCATTTCAAGGATAAATAAATCTAATTAAATGTATTTTTAATATATACATATACATATTGCATTTGTAAGTGAATGGAAAGAATATTTCTATTTTCTCAAGATATTCTTTCAAAATATAATTTTTAACTACACAGAGAAAAAGGACAGATATAACATCGCAGGAAAACATAATATAACTCGAACAGAAACATACAATAACCACTTCCGAGTTACTAATGATTCCTAAAAGCGTTCTTTAACTTTAGAAAGCCCAGAAACTATATTTTTGAGATTTAAAGAAGCATTTATAAAAACAAATTTTCTTTTTCTGCAACTTATTTCCGGAAGTATTTCCGAGTAAATTTTTTAGTGCATTAAACAGTTTTTTTAAACCCAAAATATAGGTTTTTTTCGCATGATTTTGATACATGCATCAATATGCAAATCATGCATCAAGCATAGATTATAATATACTTTCCAACACATCCAAAAAAGTGTAACAAAACTTCCCTGTTTAATAAAGATGACAGATGATAACTGAGTAAACAATTTGGAAAACGCAAAACACATTTGAAAATCCAATTTAAGAAATTACCATCTATAGTCGGAAACATATCCGACATTTTGTAAATCTCTGTATGTGATCTGTAGATTTCCATTCATATTACACAGTATGCTATAATTTAGTGCAGTTAGAAAGCGCAAAACAGAGTTGAAAATTTCCCTGCAACTATTTCCGTCAATAAAAGAAAATCTATTAGAATTTATTTGTGCAGCCCTGAATATGATCTAAAGAATTTATGCACACCAAGTAATATTCAAATAATTAGTTAAAATTAAGAACGCATATCACAACTGAAAACGAACTTCCAGCAATTATCGCTCATAGACAGTACTGTAACCGAACATTTTGCGTGTCCCTCTAAATGAACTATAAATACTGTGCAAACCCTATTAAACAGTAAGCATCGTGTAGTTCACCTCTGTGTTCTATACCAATATTAATTTATTTGAAATTGTGTAACATCATTAAAACATGTCGCAAACGATTCCCCACCCCCGCTCTCCATACACTATAAAGTAACGGAATTATTTTGAGTGTCCCTATAAACGAACTAAAAATACTACATACTTCATTTTCGATACCTAAAATGTCATAGTAAACTTCAACATCATATTAATTATACGGCATTTTTCGCGAGCTAGAGCGCGGAGAAGCAGGCAGACAGCCAGGAAAATCGCATTCATAAGCACTTTTAAACTATGTTGAAATGTGTTAAAAATAAATATCATATATGTATATATAATGCTCATGGAAACTCCATTTTTGTACTTTTCTGAACATTTATTAGGTAGCTTTCAATACAAAAAGCTACCTATTGCAGCCGTTCGGGGGATAGCAATTCCAAAAAATGTTGGTATATTTTCACCGATCATGACCTTCAGACCCCTAAACCACCCTCCGTTCAAATGTTCATTTATATATATTAAATCTATATATATATCCATATATGTATATCGTCAAACGTGACAAATGATGTGCGTTCGCACTATAACTAATTTTATGAATATTCCGATTTGTGTGCAATAGCTGGTGCGTTCTTATGCAAAAATGCATGAATACAAAATTTATTTTATGTGCAGATTTTCATATTATAGATATGAATTTTATTTTCTAAAATTAAGTTTCAATACACTTTTAAAAACAATTAATTACACTTATGTGACATTAAAATTATACTATGCACAAATATTCAATACAAGGCAATGTAAAAAAATCATCGTTATCATTCCATTTAAATGAATTATATCGTCTGTTATTATAATATGATTAATTTTATAATAATGTTGAATTATGATTATTTGAAATAAGTACATTTTAATTTGGCAACAATTTATCTTTTTTGAAAAATTTTTGAAATTTACTGAAAATTCCAATGGGAAGCTTAAGCCTAGCTTTGAAAATTTCAGAACTTGAAATCCATATTTAGACTCTTTTTCCATTTAATACCTATTTTTCCGGAAACATCTATCCAAAAAACAGTCGGTAAATTGCTATAATTAAACAATTTTAGTATACAAATTCGGTTTCTAAATTCAGTAATATGGAAATAATATGACTGGCAATCACCATACCATGGCAACCTAGAATCATTATCTCTCATGGGATATCACTGAATTAATTACGTATGATAGGATTTAACAGAACGAAGAAAGCTTTTATTAATGTCTTTTTAAGTTTTGATTCGATTTTTTATAAAATTTGAAATGACTCGACAAAATTCTGCAACGATTGTGTATATTAATTTTCAAACCATTCGGTTGGGTAGTTTTTGTGAATAGATAAGAAGTTTTACTTTGGGTAAAACCTTTGGGTAAAGTCGGTAGAACATTTTTAGGACGGAAAAACAAACTTTACAGGGTGCGCCGACAATAACGCGCATGCGCCAATCTGTCACATACTTCTCACCCTTCGTTCCAACCAAAAAACATTCCACTGTTCTCGCTCTTTTTTTTTATATTTTGCAGAATTTCCATCGCTTCATAGCTATTTATTTGGCTATTTATTAATGTTGGGGGGGGGGGGGAATGCAAGATATTATTCCAATTGACACAAAAGACTAAAATTTTAATAATAGTGAAATTTTACAAATATATCTTTTTTCTAAAGTCTGAGAAAGGTTTTAATAATGTTAGAATTCATTTCAAAACATCACTTATACAAATTATTTTGTTGTTGTATTTCCTTTTAAATATGTGTGAAATTAGTATATTCACAATATCTACTAATAATCAAATATAGATTTACAAAAGCTTTGTTTTAAAAAACAAAATATAATTTCCCTCATTTCGAAAAAACAATAAGCTTTCACAAATTAATATTGTTTTGTGATACATATTATTGGCTGATTAAAAAAAAAAAAAAAAAACCTGTCTTTGTCATTTAATTAAAATTAGAAAAACAAATTTAAAGGATATGGTGCAAAAATGGAATGATGGGGTTAATAACAAAGGTGAAGTTATTCGTTTCAGAAATACAAAAGTGAAATATGCTTTACTTTTCATAAATCATTCTTATACATACAGGAAAAAGTATTGTTAAAATATATGAAATGGATCTTCTAAAAATACAAACTTTGTTAACGATTATAATTCCACTTGCAATAAAAAAGAAAGAAAAAAATCGCTGTGGTGTAATTATTTTTTCAATTAAGTTGTAAATAATCATTTACTACAACTTAAGAATGGGGGGGGGGGATGCAAAATATTATTCCAATTGACACAAAAGACTAAAATTTTAACAATAGTGGAATTTTACAAATATATATTTTTAAAAATTCTGAGAAAGGTTTTAATAATGTTAGAATTCAATTCATGGTTATTAAGTATGGCTAAACATGAAAGAAAACTTTGTTATTTTAAGATTTTGATGTGAATTATTAGTGTACATTTATAAGGCGAGTTTCACTGAATAATTCAAGAAAAAATTATCTCATCATTATACATATTTGTATTTAGTCATGCATTATTAATTATTTTAATTATTTACTTGACCTTTATTTTTAATTTTTTTATTTTATTTAACTATTTTACTTTATTGTAAGCATTCATTTTAATTTTGAGTACATTGTTAAATTCAAATTATTGTTTAAAAAATGTAAACAGTGACCAGAAATCAACAAAATTCTAAAATCTGCATAACCTCCGGTTTTAAGCTATGCAGATTAAAGGCAGTCTACTGTATTATTGGAGTAATACCTTAATGAAAAATTTAATAACTTAAATTAACTGCAAATTTATAGACACAACACACATAGATATAATCTTATCTATAACAATTTAATAGTAGAATAATATTTTAAGTTTTAAGTAAATCTGAATTTGTTTGCAACAATTTATTTTTATTTAAATTATTTTGAAATTTATCTAGGAACTGTAATAAAATTAATAGAAATGTGTCTATCTATGCAGAGAAAATAAAATAAATACATGCACAGTACACAAATAATTTTAATAAAAAAAAAATCTGATTTAAATAAAAAAAAATCCGATTAAAATCAAATAAATCAGATTTTTTTGATTTAAAAAAAAATCATGATTTTTATCAACCCTGTCTACTAATAATCAAATGTCGATTTACAAAAGCCTTGTTTTAAAAATATATATATCATTTCCCTCATTTCGAAGAAACAATAAGCTTTCACACATTATTGTTTTGTGATATATATTATTGGCTGATTAAAAATATGTATATATACCTGGTTTTTTTTAGAAATATTTTAGCTATTTAAGCATTCAAATTTAAATTGTAAATATTATCTGATGTTTTGAAAGGAGTTTCTACTTAAATGAAGTAATTATCTCCGTAATTTAGAATAATAGAATAAAAAATGACGAAAAGCAAAATGACCGAAAAAAAAAAGTTAAAACCACCGGTTGGTTTGCGCTTACTCCCCTGTAAAGTTGTCTATTGCGCATTACTGTTCATTCTGCCGACTTGACTGGATGCGTTTTACATTACGCCTATGGGAGTGAATCTTGTTTACGGAGTAAATATTTTTTGGTTTTTGTCCTGTTATATGCGGACAGACGGACGAACCAGACGACGACTATAGGTGCTACGTATTTATATAATTACGAACGCACCTAAAAAGCTCATACAAAACATATAAATATTTTATCTATATATAAAAGGTTTTATTTTTTTAACAATAAAAAAATATTTTGCTTTTTAAGAAATAAAAGATTTTACTAAATAAAACTGTAAGTTTATGAAATCATTTTGTCGAAGAAAAAAAATATCTGCATTAAAAAGAGAAAAAAAATCAAACAAAATACTTTTGCAAAATATGCGAAAAATTGTTGCTTTTAGGTGAAAAAAGGATTGTAATTGTCATACACTTGAAATTAAATGTTGCCAAGATTTCTCATGTTTGACACAAACTTTGGTTATGAATCCGCTTACTGCTGTTTAGTTCTATAATTAAATTATTTTAGTATAGAATACATTGCACTTAATGTGTTACGTATTTTTCAGTTACTTTTGTGTTACCTGGTATTTAAATGTAAAATATTCTATGAAATGTTCGGAAAGTGGAGTGAAGTCACTCAAGATTTTTCTAATTGATAACCTAAATCCTGGAGTAAAAGTCTATAGCGTTCCATCTTACCTTCAAGAATCTCATCTTTACGGACATTATCTAACTATTACGGACATCTATTACGGACTTCTATAACGGACATAATACTAACGGACTTTATCTCGTAATTATAATATTAAATTGTTGACATTTGTTAAAGTTAATATTTAGGTATTGATAATTGGTATACAATAGAATTCCATTATAATGTCATAAACCTATCACTGCAAAAATGTAAGTACTGTTGTCGAATTGAACTTCTTTAGCAGATTTTGGCTGTGTAATTAAAAAATTATTGATGTGGGAGAAATTTCAAAATTTTACACACGTTTTCAGTGAAAAGCATTTGTTTTTTTCTATGCCTGATAACTTAATACACATTTTACTGGAGACAGATCACTAATTATATGCCAAATGGTTGATACACTATAGTATGTATGAAAATAGCATTAAATTAAATCTCGCGTAGAACATCTTTCTTAAAAAAGAACATAATAAGAATTCTCCTTTTTAGATATATAAAACGGCCCAACTAACACAGAACTTGCGGGCCACTGATGGCTACGTTAGCCTTGGCCCAAACTAGTAGATGAGGGGCCGCAATCGTTTGCCGTAACGGCAACTTAAAAAAACTGTCACGCCGGCCACAATGTGGCCGCAACAGAATTGGCCATAACTACATTAAGATGCCCATAATTGTGCCACAAGTGGTTAATCATAATTGACGGATAGCCTAAAACTGGCCACAGTTATACTTTAAGTGGCAATTATTAATGAAAACTAGCCACAGTTTGGCCATTAACGATCGTCGTGAATAAAATCTAGCCAGAAGATCGCCACAGCCATGCCACCTGCGTTTGTTAAAAATAAAAGCTACCCCAAAGCTGGCCATAAATGTTAATTTATTGGTCATCATAAATGTAAACTAGCCTTAAGCCAGCCATCCACATACCATCAATGCTATTCATTAATGAATGCATGCCGAAAGCTAGCCACTTTGTTGCCATGAATGGGCATCATTAATGTATGCAAGCCGAAAGCTATCCACTTCGTTGCCATCATTAATGAATGCAAGCCGAAAGCTAGCCACTTTGTTGCCATCAATGATAATCATTAATGAATGCATGCCGAAAGCTAGCCACTTTGTTGCCATGAATGGGCATCATTAATGTATGCAAGCCGAAAGCTAGCCATTTCGTTGCCATCATTAATGAATGCAAGCCGAAAGCTAGCCACTTTGTTGCCATCAATGGTAATCATTAATGAATGCATGCCGAAAGCTAGCCACTTTGTTGCCATGAATGGGCATCATTAATGTATGCAAGCCGAAAGCTAGCCACTTCGTTGCCATCATTAATGAATGCAAGCCGAAAGCTAGCCACTTTGTTGCCATCAATGGTAATCATTAATGAATGCATGCCGAAAGCTAGCCACTTTGTCGCCATCAATGGGCATCATTAATGAATGATAGCCCAAAGCTAGCCATATTCATGCCACTATTAGATATCATGAATGGAAGCTGGCCAGAATTATACTTTTTATGGTCCTCAAAAAAGTAAAGTTGAGCAAATCTCCATTTTTACTCCTTTGGCAGGGACAATTTTTTTTCTTTTTTTAAGTTATTTTAAACTTTAGAATCTAAATTTACTGGTCCATAATTTTTGTCTGAAAACTCTAAATATTTTATTCAAAATTTGAAAAAAAAAAAAAAAATAATAATCTATTGGAATATTTTTCTTAACAAGAGCTCATAACACCAACCTGACTTTTATGCAAACATGTTTCACTTTATTATAATATTTTTCAGTTAAAAACTGCAATGGTGTTATAAGCACCCCATATTAAAAAGGTCAAAATACAATAAAATCGAAAGTGCTTCAGATCTTGTATAGAATACTTTCAATCTGGAAGCAATAATAATTTTTTTTTTTTTAAAGTGTCCCAATGCAGGCAAAAATTGGCCGTATCCACTCATCTCATTAGATCGGAATAAAAGGCCATATGGTTATGATTTATTTTTTAATGTTATTCTGAAAAAGTTGCAAAAGCCATAATTGTAATTAATAAAAAAAAAGTTATAAAATAAGGTGTAACACAAGGTGTAAAATATATATTGAGCGTTAAATTACCAATGATGGTGAGAATACGAAAAAAAAACTAATTTTCTTCAATTTTTAATTAAATTATAGGTTTAAACATTCTATTCAAAGGAGTAAATTTTTAAGTAGTTTCAATTTATGTTTCTTCAAGCTAATTCACCAGGTGGATTGTCCAGCCAGAATTTCCATTGAAAATTGTTATCTAATGATTATATTCAACATCCCTTTTTCGAAGCAAATAAAAAATGTATAATGTTAAATGAGATACCATATGAAAGGATTTTCAAGCGACTTCTGACATAGTACACTCACATTTCTTTAAAACATGTATTTTGGTTAAAATTGCAAGTAATAAATTAAATAGGCATTGTTTTCAGAAATAAAATGAAAGTTTTTCCTCAAATTACTGTTGCCACAAAAATTAAATTCCACAACAATGATTATAAAAAAAATGTTCAATAAAGATAAAGTGGACATGGTTGCTGCATGGGTTTATTTTATATTTATGATAAAAAAGCAAAATTTAAATTCAAACGCTCAATTTTTTTTTTCAAAACATTATGTCACTCTCTAATGTAGGTAAAATACAATTTATATATATATATATAGCTCTTGATATTTTCAGTCAGTTTTTACTGTAAAGTATGAAAGAATAAATTGGATTATATTCTGGCTTTATTTTTTTTTAGAAGTTTAAACATGCATCTAAAAAATATTAGGCTGCAGTGTGAAATCTTCACACAGGCCCACTAGTATATATTATTTCTGTTATCAACATCCCCTTTTCTCAGAAAATATGAAATGCACAACAATGAACGAGATGCCATAAGAAAGGATTTTGAACCAGCTTCTGACATAGTGCACTCACATCTCGATAAAACATATTTTTTGATTAAAAATTGCTGTAAATTAAAAATTAAATCTGCATTGTCTTCATAAAAGAAATGAAAGGCTTTCCTCAAATTAGTGTAGCCACAAAAATAAAATACCACATTATATAATGCTTAAAATGATTATAAAAAATAAATACTACAAAAAAGATAAAGTGGGACATAGTTGCTGCACGGGTTTATTTTATATTTATGACTAAAAAGCAAAATTGAAATGCTCAATTTATTTTTCTTTGTCCCATGTTTTTTTCCGAAACAGATGATGTCATCTCTAAAGCAGTTAATTAACTATAGATATATATATTTTTTTGTCTTTGCTATGCTCGATCAGTTTTTACTGTAACTGTGATGGAATAAACGAGATGATATTCTGGCTCGACTAATGTTGTTTGAAGATAGTTTCAGTCCTTAATTTTCCTTTACAAGTTTAAACCTGCATCTAAAGAGTATTAGATATTGCTAAAAAGTATTAGACTGCAGTGTGAAATCTTCGCATGGGTCCACTGGTGCTTTTATAATACAATTTCTTACCTGGATGTTTCTTCCAATTATCCAGCTTGAAAATAAAACAAAAACGCAGGAACTCTATTTTATAAAATTGGTAAAATGTTGACATTACTGATCATTGAAATTTAAGAATTTTTTTTAATGATGTAACTATATATATATGTAAATTAGGTCCGTTCAAAAAATGTCATTTCACTATCTTCATCTCTTTGGCATATAATATCAGAAAAATGTAGCAGTATTCCAATAAAGTAATGTTTTAGTCTGTTAAGGACTCTTCCCCCCTTTATACACATCATAGAACAAAATTTCAATGTATATATATTTACAAAATATTACTAATTGACAGAAAGCCAATTGTCACTATTTTCCTTCTTATGTAATCTTAAAATTTCTCTTATTAAATAAGTTTAATATTTTTTCAAAATAGTAGTGGCAGTTGATCTTCTAGAACACGGCAAGTTCACCATTCATACACTAAATCTTTTTTTTTTTTTTTTTTTTTTTTTTTTAAATGGACTAAACATTACTCATAAATAATAATATATCATTGTTTTTACTTTTTAAAAATTAGCAAGTAATGAGTACTGAATATATATATATATTTTTTTTTAATATATTACCAATAAAGAAATCTTTAAAATATTTTTCCTTCCAGCAGGAGGTATGTGACTTTTTGACTAACAAAATTTCAAACTGATTCATACAATATTATGTACATTAAAATTTTAATCTCAACTTCTAATGAGATTATGATGAAATTTTTATTAAAATTTTCAAAAGTTTTTATACAGCAAATTATTTTTAATACCTGATCTCCAAGCAATGCTAATTTATAATCAACCAACAAAAACAGTTTATCAGTTTTTAAAATATAGCCTACATAAAACACTTTTATTCAATTATATCTTAACCTGTAAAAAGAAGGGGGAATGTTCTCAGAATGAGAAAGAAGGGGAAAATATATAGTACATCTTTTTTAACAACATCACTTGCATAAATAAATATATATATTTAAAAACACTAGAACTGAATGCTTTTTTTTTTTCATATAAATTTTATTTTTCACAACAAATGTAAAACAAACCAACCAAAAAACATTTATTTATGTATTTACAAGATGCTCAAAATTTATCAGAAATATTTTACAAGAAAATTTAATCCTGTTACAATTAAATTTCTGATGTTTCTTAATTTAAGTTTATAAACAAGAGCTGAAAATCTACAGTCATCTTCACAGAGAACTTTTTTCTTTCCAGATTTTTATTCTTCTTCTTCTGAAAAACAAAAAATAAATTTTACAAAACAAAATTAAAATGCCTTACTTTAAAAACACCACTTATTAATTAGCCATTTATAAATATAATCGGAACAGAAATTATAATTTAAAAAAACTATTTACAAAAAGCTTTGTAGTTCAAGTTATTTGTACAAAATGAAACTATTTTATTGCAGTATACCTATATTTGCTTTTAACAAAAACTCATGAAAGGGCAGCGTTGTCAAATGACACCTAATTCCTTTTTTTTTTCTAGGTGCGAAACTGCATTTCATGGTGGCAATTTTATGTTATATCATATTCTCTCATTTCTTTTTGCAACCATGTTAACAATAATATTGTTTCTATTTTTATGTGTTAAGAGCAGGGGGGAGGGGGGGGGCTGTATATATTAAATACTTTATCTCTGTGTTAATCACTAAAACAAAATAAAAACAGGCTTTCTATAAATTCTTTTGAATAACTTCAAATATATAAATTCATATTCTTTACATATGATGTATGGGTGCTCTTTCTGTTCATTTCATAAAAGTCGAATTGCTCACTTTGTAAATGTTTCTAGAATTTGTATTGCTAGAAACCAGCAGTTCTTTATTTTCTTCACTTTATTTTTTCACATAACATTTCCTTCAAAATGGCTTTGTAAAGTAGGAAAATACATTGTGTACCTTATTTTTTCACATAACATTTCCTTCAAAATGGCTTTGTAAAGTAGGAAAATACATTGTGTACCTCCAAGCTATAAATCTGATATTATCACTCATAAAACGATAGCATTTCAATTCTCACCGTAATTTAGTTCAAAATAAGGAAAAGCAATTTTTCAACTTTTCCCCGTCAAAGTTAAAAAAGTAAAATTTAAATTAGGTGGGATATAATATATCCCACCACGCCTCAAAGGGTTAAAAGACAATAAAGAAAAAATGAAGTTACTTTGACACAGGGTTGGGTTTCTTCCGGAAGAAACTGGAAGAAATGGAAAAAACTGGAAGAAACCAACAGAAAACAAAACAGATGCTCAAAATTAAAATATATTAACTATATAAAAGAATTAAATTCAAAACCTAATTATATGAAATTTAAATTGGAAATTAATTAATATTAAAAATATTATTTATGGAAAAATAAGTTATTTTTTAATAACAAACTTCAGGTTCAGCAGGTATTTACAGGTTATGTTTTTTACAACTTTAGAGGTAGGGGATATTTTTTTATTGTTTATATAATTTCTGTAAAAAAAAAAAAAAAAAAACCTACCAATTCCTTATTTATCATATAAAAATGCAATATTTTAAAAACTATTGTGCAAAACTTAAAACAAACAAATTTGTAATTATGTATACTAGCATGCTGATTTAAAAGATAAATGTTCTGAAAATAAACTCTACAGGGATAAGAATTTTTTTCATCTTTTGCATTCATCCATTCTAAGTTGAGAAATTGATTGCAGCATCTTAAAGCTAAATTACTTCTGTTTTGTTATACAATGTTGCACTGTAGTAAGGAAAATGGAGATTTTAATGAAATCCTTCAATACAGTAATTACTGTATATTAGTTTCCTTAATAAAATGGGCGTAAATTCAAAGCACTGTCTTTTATTTAAAAGAGTTTCATTCTACAATAGGTAAATGATCCACATACTATTTACTACTGGTTACAGAAGTTTAAATTATATATATTAAAAAAAAATGTGCCTCTTTTGAATTGAATTACCTTTAATTGATTTTGTGTATTTTGGATAAATTTATTTGGTACATTTCCATTATACCAACACCATTGTCGTCACCAAGTGCAATAATTGGCACAAAATGAAATTCATGTGAAAGGATTCAATTGGAAAAAAAAAAAAAAAATGTTGGCACAAAATTGAGCATTTAAAAATATAACATTTGAAAATTACAGACTTTCACGAACTATTTTATTAAATCGACACGAATATAGACTTAAAATAAAAGAACAAATAAATATTATATGATAAATTAATAAAATTAACTCAATTTAAACTACAGGCATAGCATTGTAAATGTCTCTTAGCATTGCAGTAAGCATTTCACTTTTTGAATGAAGACGTTCATACTTTTTTTTTGTATCCAAAGTCCTGGAACAATTTTATTGCAGCGTCCTCATCATCTGGTAAATGCCTAATGGTAAAATCCACATTAGTGTCAACAATAAATATAAGTTACTACTTAATATTAAATATTTTCTATTTGAAAAATAGCAAATTAAGATGTTTTGCGAGGTTACAGAGTAAATTAAGTAATAATAATAATTAAAAAGTGTCATGTTCAATAAATAGCAAATCACAATGTTTGGCACGGTTTGCAATAAAAATATTTACACGTTCAGGGTTGAAATAAATAGCACATTAGCATACATTTTGGCATGGTGTTAGAAAAGTCCCATTTATTTTATTCAGGTACACAATGATTGGAAAGCTTTAGACAGGTGTGTGATCTTGGCTAAAAAACTGGTGTAATTATCAATTTATCATACATAATTAAATTTTTATAAGTCTAATTAAATTTATGTAAGGTTATCTATTAGAAAATACATTTATTTTTATTGTATTTTACAAAGTTGTAACTTATATGGTAAATTCTTAAAGAAAAACAGTTTCTTCCATTTTTTCCACTTGGAAGAAACCTATTTCTTCAGGCCGGTTTTTTCCACTTTGGAAGAAACTTGCCAACCCTGCTTTGACACATCATAGACAATCTCTGACAAACAGATTTTTCCATTTTAATTTTGTTTTTTTAACAGTTAAAACTGTTTTGGCCAATAATTCAAAAATTTTTAGTAGCATTTGGGGACTCCTGAAAATCGGGGACCCTGGGCCCGTGCCCCGAATGCCCTGCCCATGACAGATATATAAATTTCTCTATTTTTAGCCGCAATCGATTGACAAATTTAGCAATTTTTCTCATGCGATCTTGGAAGAATTTCGCTATTTTTTCCCATGACTGACTGAATAGTTTCGTGATTTTTCCCGCAGCTGACTGATGAATTTCAGAATATTTTCCTGCTACCAATTGCCGAATTGTGCAGGGAGGGAGGTTTTGCGACAAATAAGCAAATTTCCCAATTTTTTTCCTACAACAAACTGCCGAATTTTGAGATTTTTGAATTTTGTAATTTTTCTTGCGACCAAGTGACAAATTTTGTGATATTTTACTGTGACCAATAGACGAATCTTGCGATATTTTCTCATGACCGATAGATGATTTTTGTGATATTTTCCCGCTAAATTTTGGTGAAATTCGCGAAAGCAAATTCTTGCGAATCCACAATAATCAGGGCACATTTCCAGCTATATAAAAACGGGCAGGGCGCATTTACAACAATAAAAAAATGGGCAGGGTGCTGCGCCCTCTCGAAAACGTCTAGGGGAAACACTAATTACTCCAATACAAATATTGCCACAGTTATTTTATTCTAAAAACTTGATATTTGAGTAATTTTAATTTATTTTCAGCAGTGAAATTAACTCGAAATTATTGAATAACAAACATGTGAATTTTTACATTGCTAACTAAGCGTAACCAAGCTTCCAGGCTCGAACATATTTCACACAGTCAGTTTTACGCTTAGTTAGCAATGAAAAAAAAATCACCATTTTTATTACTTGATATTTGATTTAAAGGAAAATTTAAAAACATGGATTTGAACCTTCAGCTCCTCTCCAGAATCTTACATTTGCAAAATATTTTGGGCAAAACATAAGAATGTTTTAAAAATACCTTGAATTTAAATATCATTTTTTAAAGTTTCTTAAGAAAAAAGGGTCAAAGAAAGTATTAAAGAAGGTCCCTTTCTCCAAAGAATCTGCTTTATTTTTAATTTGTTAAAAATTATACATTACATATAATCAAAATCCAAATTAATTTATATGACAACATATTAAAAAAAAATCCTTAATTTAGAGGTCAGAAGATTAAATAATTTTATCACCACCTCCCTTCCTCTTCTACATACATAGCATAAATTAAAAAAAATTATTTAGCATAAATCTGTGTAATCTTAAGTATTGTCAAAGTTCATGAAAGTCAAAAACCCTGTTAACAAAAATTATTTGACACATTTCTGCAAAACTTTAAAAAATACTCAATCTTTTTCTATTAAATTTTACATTTCAAAAATTTAAATTAATTTAATTTTTATTAAATGTAAGTCCAGATTAGATGCACTATATTTCCAGAGGTGTCACAATAATCACAAAACTGAATCATCACTCTTGAAACAAATATTAAAACATTTAAAGCAAACATTTTCTAAGCACATGAGCTGAAGCATCAAAATTTTGAGTAATTTGAAGGACCCATTGTACAAGATGTTTACATTTCATGAAACTCTGCTAAACTGTTTTAACAAACTGTAAAATAACAATTTTGAATAAAATAATTTTAATAAAAATGAACAATTCCTATGCAATATGTAATAGACGAAGATTTTTTTATGATAACTTTTTGAATACAGTTTTGTTAAAATATTACAATTTAACTAAATTTTAATATGAAAAAGTTTACAAAATGATTTTTTGGCCATTTAAAAGATATCGCCAAATTTATCAGCCAATCGTGGTAAAAAATCTTAAAATTAGTCAATGGATTGTTGGGGGAAAAAAAAAAAATTTCGGTTAATGTACGCGAAGCGTACATACACAAGTTACTGACCGCGGCTGGAATGAATTTCGTGCATTCTACAGATTGCTGTACAGCGAGTTTCATGCGTCCAGTGATGTTTTTTTTCGGTTAATGTACGCGAAACGTACATATACAAGTTACTGACCGCGGCTTGAATGAATTTCGTGCATTCTACAGATTGCTGTACAGCGAGTTTCATGCGTCCAGTGATGTTTTTTTTTCAGTTAATGTACGCGAAGCGTACATACACAAGTTACTGACCGCGGCAGGAATGAATTTCGTGCATTCTAAAGATTGCTGTACAGCGAGTTTCATGCATCCAGTGATGTTTTTTTTTTCGGTTAATGTACGGCAAGCGTACATACACAAGTTACTGACCGCGGCTTGAATGAATTTCGTGCATTCTAGAGAATGCTGTACAGTGAGTTTCATGCGTCCAGTGATGTTTTTTTTCGGTTAATGTATGCCAAGCGTACATACACAAGTTACTGACCGTGGCTTGAATGAATTTCGTGCATTCTACAGATTGCTGTACGGCGAGTTTCATGCGTCCAGTGATGTTTTTTTTCGGTTAATGTATGCGAAGCGTACATACACAAGTTACTGACCGCGGCTTGAATGAATTTCGTGCATTCTAGAGATTGCTGTACGGCGAGTTTCATGCGTTCAGTGATGTTTTTTTTCGGTTAATGTACGCGAAGCATAGTCAATCGCGTCTTGCATGTATTAGAAAAATGAAGAATATCGAAATTTTCCTCAATTATAACGTGTGTGGTGTGATGCAGAGAATTGACTATTTATAGAGTTTTTATGAGAATTTCTTTCATGAAGTAAACGTTGATTTTATTCCGTTTTGTGACAATTTTCAAGTTTAAGCCTTATTTTACTAGAAATTTTTTAATTGTTAAAGGTAATAAATTATTAAACTTGATAAATATTTCAAAAAAATTCATAGGAAAAAAAAAAGATAATTTGTAAAAATGGATACAGATGGAAGAAAAAAGCTATAAATATGTAAAAATAGAAAAAATTTGATAAAAGTATGTAAAAATGGAAATACCCGGAGGAAAAAAATAGCCGAAAATTTGTAAAAATGAAGTATCCGGAGGAAAAAATAGCTAAAAATTTGTAAATTGAAAAAGCTAGAGGGAATAGATAACTAAAAATTTTTTTAAATGGAGAAATCTGGAGGGAAAATAGTTAAAAATTCATAAAAAAAAAAGGAAAAATCCGGTGGGAAAAATAGTTTAAAATGGAAAAATTGGAGGAAAACATAGCAAAAAAATTGGAAATTCGGAAAATATGGTGGCAAAAATAGCTAAAAATGTGGGAAAATATGGTGGCAAAAATAGCTAAAAATGTGTGAAAATTGTAAAATCTGGAGGAAAAGTAGCAACAATTTGTAAAAATGGAAATATGATGAGGAAAGAATAGTTAAAAATTTATACAAATGAAAAATACAGAAGAAAGAAAATTAAAAATATGGAAAAATCTGGAGGAAAAAAATGGCTAAAAATTTGTAAAAATGGTAAAATCCGGAAGAAAAAATAGCTAAAAATTTGTAAAAATAAAAAATCCAAATGAAAAAAAATAGATATTTTTTTTAAAAAATTGAGAAATTTGGAGAAAAAATTGCTAAAAATTTTTTTTAATTGAAAAATCCGGAGGAAAAAGTAGCTAAAAATTTTTTTTAATTGAAAAATCCGGAGGAAAAAGTAGCTAAAAATTGTTTAAATTGAAAAATTCGGAGGAAAAAGTAGCTAAAAATTTTTAAAAATTGAAAAATTCGGTAGAAAAAGTAGCTAAAAATTTTTTTAAAGCGGAAAAATCCAGAGGAAAAAGTAGCTAAAAATTTTTAAAAACGGAAAAATCCGGAGGAAAAAATAGCTAAAAATTTCAAAAAATGCAAAAAAAAACAAAGGAAAAACATAGCTAAAAATTTATAAAAATGAAAAAAAAAGTAAAAACATAGCTAAATATTTATAAAAATGAAAAAAAAAAGTAAAAACATAGCTAAATATTTATAAAAATGAAAACAAAAGAAATAAAATAAAAACGTAGCTAAAATTTGTAAAAATGTAGAGGAAAAAATAGCTAAAAATTTGTAAAAATGAAAAATAGATGAAAAATAGCTAAAAACTTGTAAAAACGAAAAATCCAAATGAAAAAAGTAGGTTAAAATTGAAAAATCCGGAGGAAAAAATAGGGTAGAACTTTTTTTTATGGAAAAATCCGGAGGAAAAAATTTGTAAGAATAAAAATATCCGGAGGAATAAATAGTTCAAAATTTGGATAGAAAAATTGCTAAAAATGAAACAATACGGAGTGAAAAATAGCTAAATAGTTTTTTAAACGGAAACATCCGGCAGGAAAAATAGCTAAAAATTTGTAAAAATGGAAAAAATCTGAACGAAAAAATCGATAAAAGTTTATAAAAATTGAAATATCTGAAGGAAAATATCGGTAAAATTTTGTAAAAATTGAAATATCTGAAGGAAAATATTGGTAAAAGTATGTAAAAATCGAAAAATGTGGCGGTAAAATTTACTAAAACTTTGTAAATATTCTTAAAACGAAATAAAATCAATGCTACGTTCACGGTGTACTTTGTGAAAGAATTTGCTTGACGATGTGTGTAAGTAATAAGTCGTCTGCCGAAAAGCTCGTGTTCTGATTGGGTAGAATTCGGAGGTTGCCGATTTCTCGGTTGGCACGCGTCGTTCCTTGGCGTGCGTCAAAAAAATCGCCAAATCGGGGACCCTCGCTTATTCGAGGATTCTGCCGAAAAATATTTTAATAGCTTTTTTTTTTCTATAACTTTTAAGAGTAAAAAATAAGTACATTCTAGCTGTAAAAAAAGGTTAAAAAGTGTAAATTTTACACTTAAAGTGCAAAGGTTGGAAAGCTTTGTAAAGAGCTTTAACGTTTACCAACTGTATGCAGCTAAAATACAAGAGTGCACTTCTATTTTATGAATGTGTGAAATTAAATTTACTAATGTAAATTGATCAATACAGACAAAATTTGGAGCCTATTTAGGGGACCATCCCAAAATTCTTCCTAGTAAAGCAGGTCCCTTCACAATATACCTTTTAATAAACAGGATCTCTTCCCATTTTTTTTTTTAAATAACACAGGCAACTTAAAAAAAAATTGAGTTTTAAAAAGGAAGAAGTCTTTAAAGACAAATTTGTTTTTGCATGTGGGGTAGCAATACTTTTAAAATCTGGAATTTTCTGAATTGACTATTTTATAAACAATCCATAAAAACATACTCTTCATTGTTAATTTTTATTTTATGTTTCAAAATGTGTAATTTGCAAACAAATTGAAAGGAAAACTTTAACAGAAGGACTTAAAGAAGTTATCAATAAACGTTTGGTTCAAATTTGAGTAACTAAATTTCATATTCATTACAAAATGTTATCTTTCACAAAAAAAAAAAAGAATAAATTTCACACAAATAACTTTTACTTTTTTCAAAATGGGCCCTAAGATAAAAGCCCTGCGTTACAAACTGAGTAAATTGACAACTTACCTTTGCTTGAATGCCAAACGAGTTTATGCTGCACAGTCATCTCTGCTGCCATCTCTGAACTGCGCCACCACAGTTTCCTGAAAAATATGAAAATAAATTGTAATAGGTTGCAATATTAAGCATTTATCATATTCAACTAGAAAATTAAAAAGAAAAAGTACAACTGATTAATGTATATAACTGATGTCAGTGAATCATTTTCTTCTTCTTTTAAATCAAAACTTATTTCAACATGCACACACACATAATTTGCATTAAATAAAATGGCATCTTATCTAAATATTGCTATGGGGGAGGAAAAGAAAAAAAAAATTACTGAATCAGCCACACCAGCAGAAGTGCTGTGCACTTAGACTGTTTTAAATTTTTACACGCATATGCACTATAGCGCTTTTTACTGAAATTATGGTACTGAAAAAGAAAAACACTGCAGAACATAATATAAAAGATGGAGATAAATTATAGTTCCAGGAAAGTAATTAAGGAAGATAATTGATACAATGTTTGGTACTTTTCGGTTAGCTGGACACCAGTAATATATATACATGTATGTACTTGTACACATCATTGGCACCTGGCTAACCGAAAAGTACCCAATGTTTTATTTAACATAAAATTAAAAGTGTAATATCAGACAGGCTCTCTCCTCTTAATATTTTGGATGGGTGTAAAAAAAAAAAAAAAAAAAAAAAAAAAAAAATGTAACAGTATAGTATAACAGTGTGCAACTATTTTGGATTCCAAGAAAGAAATTGCATGCTTTGAGAGTATGTTGTCACAAACACAGAAAGAAAATTTCAGACTCGGGGGAGATGAGGTTAAAAAAAGGCTTAAAACAAGTTTTAAAAAGGAAGACGTCCTTAAAGACAAATTTGTTTTTGCATGAGGGGTAAGGGACGATGCAATACTTTGAAACAAAAAAAGGTACATTTCGGTTAGCCGGGCGCCAGTGATATATATCAACATATATAAATACATAACGTATATACCTATATATGTATATACATACATATATGTATATAAATATATGTATGTATATATATGTATATGCAGACATATGTGTATATACATAGATATGTGTATATATAATACATGTATATATATCACTGGCACCCGGCTAACCGAAATGTACCCAAACAAATTATGTGCTTTCATTAGGAAAAAAAAAAACCATTAAAAATTAATCTGGTTTGTTATTAAAAAAATATTTACAACATGAAAATATATTAAAAGCAACTGTTTATAAAAAGTTTGGGTCCTTTTCTGCTATACCAACACCATTGTCGCTAAGCATAATAATCGGCACAAAAGGAAATTCACATGAAACGAATCATTTGAAAACAAAAATAACATTGTTGGCACGAATTTAAGCACTTAAAAATAAAACGTTTGAAAATTGCAATACAAAATATGCACTTAAAATAAAAGAACAAATAAATATTACATAAGGTAATAAAATAAAACTCTATTTAAACTACAGGCTTGAAATTGTAAATGTCTCTTAGGATTGCTGTAAACATTTCATTTTTTGAATGAAGATGTTTATGAGTTTTTTTGATAAAAACTTTTTTTTTTATGTATCTAAAGTCCTAAAACAATTTTATTGCCGCTTCTACATCATCAAGTAACAGCTTAATGGTAAAATTCATTTCAGTGTCAATAATAAATGCAAGTTATAATTTAATAAATATTTTCTATTTGAAAAGTAGCAAGTTAAGATGTTTTATGAGGTTACGATTAAATAATAATAATAAAAGATTCACGTTCAATAAATAGTCCAATCAGAATGTTTGGTACAGTTTGCAATAAAAAATTCTTTACACGGTTAGGGTAGAAATAAATGGCAGATTAGCGTATATTTTGGCATGTGTTGGTATAACAGAAAAGTACCAAGTTGTGTTCCTATTACACTCTGACTCTGATAAGTGGAATTTAAAAATTAAATCAGATTACTTAGCTTTTCGGCTAAACCAAAACATTTTGGGCACTATTGCCATGACCAGTAGCGTAGCTAAGGGGGGGCAAGGGGGGCGGCCGCCCCGGGCGCCTCTGCTAAGGGGCGCAAATCGAGGGAGGTTTTTAACCGAAATTATTTCACATATTTTCACAATAAGTAAAAATTCTTGACCTTTTTTTTTTTGTTTGTGTATGATTTTTTTTCTTTAGTGAAACTATTTTATTGTATCCAAATAATGAAAAAGAAAACTTCTGTAAATGTTTGTAGGGATGGATAAACGTACTTTGTACCTTGTATGATTGCGTACCTGAAAGGAGGAACAAAATGATTACATGGGTGTGTGGCGTCAACTTGAGAGACGCTTTAAACAGACATTATCTCACATATTTTGACAATAAATACCAATTGTTGATAGTTTTCTGTGTGCGTTTGAAGAAATTCGACGAATTAGGAGGAGCTTAAAATATTGCTTAAAATATTGGGTTAATGCTTAAAATATTTCAGTTTTACACTTTCACAGCCAAATGGGATATTTTGGCAAGCTTGGTTTAGCGCATAATTAACTCGATTGTTTTTGTAACTCGTAACAGTTGTAACCATAAAGATTATTTGGCAATATATCGTCTGTGGCCGTCAAACGAAAAAATACCTTAAAACTGCTTTAGTTTATAATTAAGTTCTTAAAATATTAAAATGATGTATTGTTATCGAACTATTCCTGCATACATAATTTTTCTATTGTAGCCTATCAGGCAGTTAGTGAAAAATGAATTAGAAAATGACATCTTTTCATATAAAGACCAAGTAAGGTTAAATAAAAGAGTGTAATAAATAAAAATTAATTAATGTATTAGGAATGAAATATTTATTTAATGAATAAAGACACAAATATAAAGATGCACTCCAAAGGTAAAAATAATGATAATCATAGATAATTTTATAACTAAAATGTTTTTTTAGATCTTCAGAAATATATATATTTTTTAAATAGCGAAAACTTTATAAAATGAATAAAAATAAAAATTCATTAAAGCTAACAGAAAAACGGGCAGACTATATACCAAACTTTTGGAGATTTACTATATTGAAAATCAAATTTACCACTTGTTATATCCGGGATTTATAAGTCAGGTATGCTATTTGCATACTTTTTATGGCTAAGCTGCAGTATTATATTTTTATAGCCATAATATTATAAGTTTCGGGGCGCAATCAAAGTTACACCGCTGCTTTTAAACAACAAACTCATAAAGTTTGTAAATATTTTTTTATATTGTTTTTCAAACCAGGGTTAACAATCACGAATAGAAAAAAGCAAAAAAGACAGAAAATAACGAAATTTCATCTGAAGGTATACCCCTCTTTCTCTTTGGGATAATCAAAGTAAAAATTTTACGGTAATTAAAATTTGCCAACAGGGTGCACCGTTGTAAAATTTTAAGATGCAGTTTTTATTGATATTATTAAATGGTTTTATGAAAGTTTTATTATTTAATAAAGCAAAAACGCAATTATCCTGATCAAATTAATCTTTGTGTTAAAAATGTTTAATGGAAAATATTTTAAAGAAAATTTTAAAACTACACTTTTCCTGCAATTTTTTAACTTTTCGCAGCAGTTTTTTTCATATTTTTCTTACAAATGTGTTCTATAACTGTAATGACCAGATTTTCAAAAAGTTAATTAGTTAAAATGTCATTACAAATTTTAAAATAAAATAAAAATTATTTTTTACTTACTATTTTATTTTTTGAAAAAAAAAAAAACTATTTTTATAGCTGAAAATTCTATTCTTAATTTTATGAAATGCACCTTGAGAAATTAAAAAAAAAAAAACCGAGCTAGTTGAAAAACGAAAATTTAAAAAGTGTATGAAGTGGTATTTAGCTAAATATCGCGAAATTTGGCGATAAAAGTAGGTTGCTTTAAATGAAGTCATCTTGGCTATAGCTGACTAAGTGTTCAACTATTTCAGTATTGATGAAAACTAGGAATCTTCTATAATCGGGTTCACGTAATTTAACTTCGTGTGTTTGAGTAAGATTAACTGAATTCTGAAAAACTAAGAAGAGGGAATTTTTCCTCTCGGTACAAGCCGGAAGGACTATTTTACCTTGAGAAAAAAATCTGGTTATTTTTTTTGTATTTGGGGGGGGGGGGGCGTAAAGTTTGTTCTTGCCCCGGGCGCCAAAAAACGTAGCTACGCCACTGGCCATGACTAATTAAAAATCACATTAATGAATTAAAAATAAATTACCTACTTTATTAAAATCTTAAAAATAAAGTGAAATTTTGCAAATGGTCATTAATTAGTACATAAAATTCGAAGTTTTCTATTACTATCAAAATAAAAATATGCCAGTATCATCAGAAAATACAGAATATATATATATTAGTTAATTAAAACCAGATCTTAACATATGAAGTATAATTTCACTGAAAGACACTGGAGCTGTAAAATATTACTTTCCGCTTCCTGACTGGTTTAAGATTGTCAGCAATAAAGCAAATTATAAAACAGGCAACGGAGAATTATGAAAAAAATAAAAGCTGAATTTTTATTGGTTAATTTTTTTATAAACCAAAAACTTCCGAGATTGTTCATTACGGACACATTTTACTCTGATATATATATATAATTACAATCAACTTATTAATAGCATATTCAGGGCAGATGTAAGATCAGTAAAGAACTTTTTTTTATTATTCACTTCTGTAGAATTAAGTCGCATAATAAGCAAAGCAATGCAGTTAATTTTACACAATTGCTGATGCTTTTTCTCAGCTTTCTTTATCTTGAACTTAAATCTGTCCCTGAGAATGATGAAAACTAATTTTTAACTAACTCTTGGAATAATATAGAAAAATAATCTTACCTAATTAGTAAATCTAAATATCCAAAAACCAGTGAATGACGAGACTTAGACATAGACGACGCCACGATGCAGGAAAGGGAAATGTAAACAACGCTGCGATGTGCGATGACGCTGCCAAAAAGACATAAAAATCCCTACGAGACCACAGAAAAAAAGCTATATTTCAATAGATTTATTTTTTCAAGGTTTTTTTTTTATCTTCAAAATTTCTCATACAACATTAAATAATTTTAAAAGTGGAAATTTTTCAATGCTGATTATTACAAAGCGGAAAACATTTAAAAATATATTTACAAAAATCCCCACTGGGAAAAAAAATGTGTTGGAAAAGGGAAATCTTGTTTCATCTTTCCCTGCATTACTCCCGGCTTGCCGTGTGAAAGGAGTGGGAGGGGGGGATCGGTATTTGGTATTATTGCTTATTTAAGCTAGTTAAGATTTTTTTTTTCTTTTAAATCTAAATTTTGGAGTGTTTCAAAAAATGAAAATAACTTATTTTTTGGAACTGATTTATAGATAATATACAGATAATATAAAATCACCGCCCCCCCCCCCTCCCTCCAAGAAAAAAAAGGATTTTTTTTTTTTTTTTTTTTTTTTTTTTTTTTTTCGTTTAACAGTAACTGCTTTTTGGTAAAGTGGCATTTATTTCTTTTGACAAATATTTTTTCATTGAAATTGAAATTGAAATAAATTCCCATTTATCATTAATTTTTTTAATATGTTTATATAATATGTATGTCTAAAGATTACAATATTCATTTTCATTCTAGGTGCTCACAAAAAATATTCATTTAAAGATATTAATGCATACTTTAAAAGCAAAAACATTAACAGTTTTTATGATTTTTTTTTTTCCATAAAAACTCTTTAAATTAAAGAAGGGTACTTTTTGTGTATTTTTTATTGCATAAAATATTTAAATGCAGCATATTTTATCGTTTCACATAAATCCAGGTTTAAAATAACGAAAATCATCTTATAAAATGTGAAGTAAAGATACTTTTTATTTCTTATAATAAAAATGTCGAGAAGATTATACTGGGCCACTGACTTTTAAACAATGATAGATTTGTATATCTTGGCCGCAAACGTACTTTCATTCGCTATTGGGCACTGAAATTGCATTAAGTTTCCCCGCCATTTGCCCGTTAACGATTTGGCGATAGACATCCGGTGTGCGGGCGCTTCAGTTAAAATACATTAATGGCTGGATACAAATTGCCGCAAACTTTTTTGGCCACAACGTTTACAACAGGTGGCCAAAAATCTCGTGTTTGCTGGGGGGACTTTATACAAATATTTATTTTTAAATTCATTGTACATATGAAAAAGAATCGAAAATTCATGGTTATTGATAGATTATAATAAATATTTAAAATTTATTAATATTGCAAATTAAGTTAATAAGTAAGTTAATAATTAATAGGTAATTAAGTTATCTATTTTGGATTTTATATATTAAACTGTAACTAAAATTGTGTTTCTCACACCAATTTGTTCAGATTTCTTCTTTATATTATTATTATCTCTAAAGTACAAAACTTACAATCTTCTTCAGGCATTATAATGTTTTTAAAAAGAGAGTAACGTAGAATAAAGAAACAGAATAAGCATATTCTAAGTATAGCTTTATTTTTATGAAATGTAGAAATATTATAAATATACATATATAGTATATTTCTCACTTTAATGACTTTTTTTTCTTCAGTAATTTTTATTTGTGTTTCAGTTTTTATGCACCTGCAACTCCATTTGACTTCTTAAAAAAAAAAAAAAAAAGTGTATTAATTACAGAAAAAAGATTTCTTTTGAAAAGTAATTTATTTTTATTTATTTAAAATATTTAAATATGCTGATATAAATTCAAATTCTCAATTGGTGAAAGTATTTAAATTTAATACCTTGCAAGCCAATATACATATATATTTGGGTATATTCAAGTTATACTGTTATGTTAGATTTGTTGCAAATGTTGAATATATTATATTATATACCAATGGCTGTCAAGTACGGCGACTGAAAAGTATTTTAAATTAAATAGAACTTTTCCTCTGTTATGTACACTTACTAAGAGTATAATATTTATTTAAAAAAATATGGAAATACTCAATTACAATACTCAATTATAATATTGAAAATCATAATTTTATTTAGAAGCCCTCTCTCTATTCCATTTATATGTAGAATTGCAACGGGTGGGAAAACCGGGTTTATTCCCGGGAATAAACCGGGTGTTTGTTAGGGACATTTTGAAAAATCTCGGGAGTTTTTAGAAAGTTTATGCAGGGATTTTTTCATTTTTTTAATTATTTCAATTTGTCTCTTTTTAACTGTAACTGCAATAGTAACTCAACTCTGCTCTCTTCTTTACTCTGTGCCCAGCAAGCAGAGTGAAGAAAATTAACAATATAAAAGAAATTAATGCGAAAATACAATTCAATTCACAAGAAAATTAATATACAGTATTCCTGAATAGTATATATGCTAGCTAGCAGAAATCAAACAATTTTCATTTTTATAGAAACATTCAATTCCTCACCAATTCACAGCCGCCATTGCTGTAAAACTAATGAGTCATAACTTTTGTATATTTATAATAAAAAAATCTAGCTGAAACTTCGCAGAAAAGTGCCGGAAATTTATTAATAGTAAAATTTTCAAATTGAAAAATTACTGGTTTTGTTTATCTTCAAAATTTCTCCGAAATTTTATATTTCCAAAAATTCCGGGTTTACATCCGTCTTTTTTTTGCAACTCACTTATGTCTTTCCTTTCTGCTTCTCTTTATCGTAACATTGGAGGAAAATCGTATTGGAACTGTTTGAATACGTAACTTCACTACCCCTTGTCTCCTGTTGGAAGATATTCGTTGGACACAAGATAAGTGTCGGATTACACCCTCAGCCCCACATTCTCAAGAATGCAAACTGCCAAGATGCTTTGTTTAGTGTTTATGTGTCTATTTCCTGTCAGAGGAAACCGTCTTTTTAGAAGCAAGCAGAAAAAAAATCAATCACTGTTTCTTAGTGGACACAAGAAAGTATGAAATACCACTTTTCCTATAAATGTGTTATATATATATATATATATATATATATAGGCACTTGAGAAAAAGGACACGGAAAAAATGGCAGTGAGATTCGTAAAACGCACATCATTAACATTGTACAAAAAATACTGATAAATTCAACTTTTTTTTCAAAGCGGATGCCTTTGAGGGGCGGGGGGGGGGGGGGGGGGGGGCAAGAGTGCATTAAAAAGAAATTACAATGTATTTGTAGAATCTTTAAATTGTAATACATAGATACCTTACTTGATACTAGGAAAAAAACTAACCTTGCAAAAAAAAAACCGGAAAAAAATTGAAATAAAAAACCAGAGCGGAAAAAAGTGATAATGAATTGATAAATGTTGAACTTATTCATAAATAAGTGTTAAAAACTAACGAGGTAACAAATGTCTGATTTATCATTTCCGTAGGCGAAAATTTGCTATAAATATTTGTGAATGCTATATTAGCAATAGTGCAAAAAGGTGAGAATAATCGCGTACGAGAATGCTCCTATTTATCGCTACTTGATTTTTGTCATTCGCGAACGCGAGTACGATTACTTTTTGTCGATGTCTACGAATGTGAATATTGAAAAGTGGTGTGAGTATTCGCATACGAGAATACTCGTTTTAATCACTACTTGATTTAAGACATTTACGAACGCGAATACGAATGTTTTTCGTCAATGTCTACGAATGCGAATATTGAAAATTGGTGTGAATATTTGCATACGAGAATACTCGTAGTGGGGAATACAAACACCCTAGTACGCTGATTTTCCCACTTTTTTACACTATTGCTAATAGAATTCACAAATATTTACAGCAAATATTCACCTACAGGAGTGATATAAATCCGACATTTGGTACCTCGTTAGTTTTTAACACTTATTTATCAATAAGTTTAATATTTATCAATTCCTTGTCACTTTTTTTTCCGGTTGCTTTTTTTCCGCTCCTGTTTTTTCTGCCACTTTTTTCCGGTCACCTTTTTTTCCGATCACCATCTTACTTATGAGCTAAGCTCCGTATACTTTTATTTTTCTTTAAGCATAGCTTTTGGGTGAGTCGGGGGAGAGGGAAATTAAAAATAATTAAAATCCTAACTATGAAGATGTAAAAAGGTATCAGGTAAAGACGAACAGAGGGTTTTTTTAAATGTAAATAATGTTCATTACCGGGCATTTCATAGTAAGCGACGCAGAGGTGAAAAAATATCAGGTATTTTTTTTTTAGATTTCGAACATGAACGCCAAATTTTGACGTTTTTCTGAGGAATTTTTTTATAAGTAATTTATTTGTTCAAGAGGGGTCCTTTGTGGCTAGAGCATGCGAAAAGAAATATATATAGTCTATAGATTCTTTATCCTGACTACATGGATTCCTTATATATAAGCAAAGCTCCTTATGCTTTTTGTTTTATCTTTTACGAAAAGGGCCTTTCTTTAGGGGAGAGAGGGGAAGAGGAACGTGAAAGGAAAACAAAAAATAAATAAATATTAACTAAAGGGAAATAGTAACAAAGGCAAAAATATTTTAAATGAGAAGATTTTTTACGACTTTGACATTTTCAGTGTAAAGAATGTGAGTGGGGAATAGGAAAGACAGTAACATAAAATTATGATATTATTTTTCAGTCTTTACAAATCAGCACTAGATTTGACATTTTACTGAGTAAAACTTTTAAAAAAATTCTATATTTTTCAAGGAGGTGCTTTCGATGTATGTAAATTAAAAGGGGGTGCACAGCGCATTAAAAATAAAGACATTACAGTGTATAGATTATTTAAACTGTAAACGTAGGTACCTTATATAGAAGCAAAACTCCTTATATATTTTTAAACTTTCACCAAGAAAAGCCTTTGTGGGGAAGGGAGAACAAAGTTTAAATAAATAAATAAATAAAACACTAACTACAGAAATTTAAAAAAGAATCAATGTTCCAGGTTTTCTAAAACAATATTTTAGGAAATAGATAGATTTTGTCAAATATTTTAATCTATGCATTTTGTTATAATTTTTAATGTTATATTCAGGATGTTTGCTATATATTACATAAATTAGGAAATCATTGAAAAGAATAGTAGTCAGTTATTAAGCATACATTGTAAATTTGTAAAAAAATAATTTTAATGTCAAATATCAAATTCGGCGGTTATCGCATAAGGCTTAATTATTCTTCTATTATAAGAAATGTTAGAAATTTACGTTTAACTAATTAAAATTTCAGTTGGATTAGAGCATAATTTTGTTGTTTTATAATAGCAAAGATAAAATAAGTATTTGATATTTATTTCCAAAATAAGCATTCGATGAATATTTTTTGTTTGATTACACACAGATAACCTAACAAGAATTCTGAGCTATACGGAGATGTTACTTCAAGGAAAAGTAGCCCTCAAATTAATAAAGTATTTTTTTTCGCTTCATTTTTCTTATACATTTGTCTGCAAGCGTATTCTCACAGAGTAAAATACAATTTTATATGTTACTTTTAAAATAAATAAATAAATAAATAAAATATGGCACAGGCATGTCAATTCTTAGTCATTTTTTTCATACATTAACTTGTTTGTTTTCTGATATATTAGTGAAAATTAAATAAAATATTTTGATTTGTTCCCCGACATTGTGAATATAAAAGTAACAGCTATTTTTCGCGCTCTATTATTTATAACAGTCAAAATTATTTACCATTTTAATGCATAACTCAATGTAAATATGTGAAATTTAGTAATGAATAAACCTAAAGGATAAATCATCGGATACTGTAAAAATATTCGAGCTTATAACTGAAAATTTATTGGGTTGGGTTGATTATTGACGGCCAATTATCTACACTTGGGATATAGGCCCGGAGGGAGTGCCCTTCGTGGGGGTCTTTCTAAGGGGTCTTTCTAACCCGTATTTACGCATGGATAAATCCACGGCTCGAAGAAAACCACGAAAACTCCGAACGATTAGGCCGACGGGCGCGATTGGGGATCGAACCCAGCACTTCCCGTCTACCAGCTTCGAGAGCAGAACCTCTCAGCCACGAAAATTTATTGGAATTTTGGATTTTTTCCTCTATTTTCAAAAAGACTAATTCATAGAAAGCCATTATAGTTATCTCTTTTCAAGATTCAAGGGAATGAAAAGTCAGTAGATTCTAGAGGTTTGCCCATGCTGAAATTTCCAGACCCAGAATCGACCAGACTCGGACAAAAGTTTTTATTGGAAGGCCCGGCACAATTTCTGCAGAAACTTACGTTATTATCAACCATTATCCAACAATCAAAATTATTTTAAAAAGGATGTTGAAACATTTTTATAGAAAAATTCTAAAGTATGGTATTTCTTTTTATTTCTTATGCCCACAGTTGCCGAATATAAAATAACAATATTAACTATAACTTGCACAGTTATATGACAATAAAGAATTCAAGACACTTAAAAAATAATATTAATGTAATTAAAATGAGAGAAAAGAGATGGTTAAATAAAAGAATTGATTGAATTTCGACAAAGAAAAATAAATCAGATTTTTTTTTTAAATATCACTTTGCAATTTAATGAAATAAAATAACTTTCAATTCATTAAATATGCAACTTCTTGATTCCGTTTAAGAAATGAACAAGAATACAAATTTTTAACTGCTTAAAAAGAAATATATATATATATATATATATATATATATATATATATATATATATATATATATATATATATATATATATATATATATATATATATATATACTGCTAGCCTGACTTGGCTAGAAAAATCAGTGCAGCCCCCTAGTTTCCAATAGATCCCAACGTTGCATTTGATCTAACCAAGAAACAGAAAAAAATCCAGATACATAAAAATATTTTTACATGTCATTTATAGCTCCAATACTACTTTAATACTTTAATAATTATTTAATATGTATTTAATATTACAATTCTAACTGTTATATAATAATAATTTACATAAAATAATAACAAATACGAAAATAGAAAAATATTGAAATGTAAATTTTAAGAAAGACAACAGGAATAAGAAAAGTCTAATTTCTGATAGTAGTTTAACATTAAAGTAATTTTTGGAGGGACAAATTACTATTTTAAAATCTCCAGCATTCTTTTTGTAAGAATGAGAAACATTTGCAGAGAATTTGAAGTGAAAGTGACCTTCAGTTTGTTATCTTTTTTAACCGGAATGAGAAAGCGATTTAAAAAAAATAAAAAAGGAAAGAAAGAAAATAGTCAGATTTTGTTGATAGAACTTGTTTAACGTATTTGGATTTCAGAGGTATTATATGTATAATATATAAAGGTATTATATATACATTTATATATTATGTTTTAGAATAGCTGATATTAGAGTTGGAATCTTTATCAGAACGCTGGGAAGAGGAGGGGGTGGGGATATTTGTACAAAGAATTCAAGAGCATTATACATGTATAAAAATAAAATAAATACTGAAATTTTACGTGAAACTGATAATTCTCAAAACAATACCTTAACAAAAACAAACTTATCGATTTTTCTTAAAAAACAAAAGACATTCGCCATTTGAAAATTAACTTTGTATACATTTGCCACCACAGCTTCCATGGGTTTTTCAGTCGTTGTACAGCTTAATTCATTTGAATTCAATAGTAATTATTTTGTCAAATTATTCAAACAAAGTGGACGTGGGTATATTAATGACAGAGTCACCCCCCCCCCCCCTTTCTGATCGTGTAGTAAAATTCTTAGCGTTTTTGTTTTTATGGTGTGCTTAACAAGGCCATTCCTTTGTATTGACTATTGAGGTTTATTAATTGCGCACATTAGTGATTTAATGCCTTAAGCGGGGCAGATCGGTCTGGATTACAGACCATACCTTTAGCGCCCCGCCCGTGATGTTCCCCGGCACGCGGTTACATTTTTAAATCTTGTTAAGAATGTTTCTCAGTTTTAAATAATAGATTAAGAGGCTATTTCACTCACGCGAAAACACCCGCTCGCTAATGTTATTCCTGTTGAACATTTATTTTATAATATCTCGTTTTCATTTAAATATTTAATTTTTTTTTTTTTTTTTTTTTTTACATTAAATAGCTGAGGTTGATCGCTACGCAGGCCCTTTTTTACTTTTCCGATTTTGTTTTCAGATTATTTTAATGACTATACTTTCACTTTCGAAACCGGCTCCTTAACCGTTTGAGGGGCGGTGGGATATATTATATCCCACCTAATTTTAATCCGATTCGAACCAGAAACTTTTAATTAAGTTTTACTTTTTTAACATTGACGGGAAAAAGTTGAAAAGTTGCTTTTCCTTATTTTAAACTAAATTCTTTCCTAAATTCCGGTGCGAATTCAACATTACAGGAACACAAGTGCTTGCCCCTGAAAGGGTTAAGTGAAAGTATGCTAATAAAAAAATACCTGAATAAAAAATTTAAAGAATAAAAAAACGCCTCCGTAGCGATCGACCTCAGCTATCCGATGCAAAAAATAATCTTTTGAAAATATGGAAATGCAAACAAGATATTATAAAATAACTATTTCATAGGATTAACGTTAGCGAGCGGGTGTTTTCGCATGAGTGAAAGTAGCCTTTTAAGTGAAACTCCTGAAACATTAATATTATGTTGATCTTTTATTTTACTTATAATAAATAAAGTTTTCTCTAACGATGTTTAAAAGAATTATTAGGCTTCTTACGAGTCGACTAAATATATTTTGTCGTGTTCTGTTTGACTTCCAATAGAATTTTCGAGTTCGGGCGCATACAACGCGACTCATGGGAGTTTCGGGCAAATGAATTTTGAAATAAAAAGTTGCACTGTGTCATTCACATCTTATCTGTACAAAAATATTTAAACGATATTTGATATATTTTAGTATTTAAATTAGTAGTGAGCTATAGGGGCTCATGAACGCTTTATAAAAACCTGTCTATAATTTCTGATCTCTTTGTTCATGCACAATTATTTGTACAGTAATATGAAAACGGAACCAGTGTATAACGTATTCCTTCCTTATCCAGAAAAATGTCATTGTCTCGTAGAAAAATAATCATACATTTATAACTGCTAAAATGAAATGCTGTTTAGTCTTAACAAATTTTACTGTATTTTCCCTTTTTGTAAAAAGAAAACTTTTACTTGGGATTTGTTAATAACGCATGAAAACAGAACCTATCTGTAACGGAATTTTGCTTAAAGGAAAAAATCATGGTTTTGAGAAAAGGAATTCTCTTTAATTATACCTGCTAAGACGGAAACCTGACAAATACGGAATTTTCTGCCGGTGCTGATGCTTTTGTCTTAGCTTTTTTTTTTTTTTACTATATACTGTGTTTTTACAAGATTAAGTTAAAATTTGTTAAAATTTTTATAACTTACAACTAATTTATATTGATAAAAAAATTAGCTGTACAAAAATCTAGGACGGATAAGGGGATTGGGGTCAAGACTCAATTTTCTCTCCCTTTATCGGTGCCCTTGTCCGAGATTTAAATTATTTATGATTGTAATGAAAAGAGTACGTTGCATAGATACTTCCAAATATTTTAATTATTTGCATTTTAGTTATTTTTCCAGATATTGATTGTGATAAGAGAAAATACAACCGTATCAGAAGAATAATTCGATAAAATTGTATATTTTAATGGATAATTTTATGATAATAATATATAACGATATAAATGTGTGTGTCCAAGATTGGGTCTTCTATCTTCATTTGTGCGGCAACTGTCATCTAAAGTTAAAAAATAAATAAAATTGCAATTTCATGCGTTCTATATACGAACAAATATCCGAAAATATGGATTTAGAATCGGATCCGATTTTATTAGACCAGTGGTTCAAGTCGGGTCGGTTTTCACATGGAAAGCGTTTTTACAAATTAAAAGAGGCGGTAGCACCAAAAATTATGAAAAAATTTCATACAGAACACTAGGGTTGGAATCTGCTTATTTAGTAAAAAATACAGCGTGTCTCACTTCAAGTGGATCTTGTATTTCGGTCGATAAATGTAAAACAAATTAACATATTTTAGCGAAATATTCTAAATGCTAATTTTTCTTTATGTGAAATGTGATGTCCTCAGCAGAAGTGTTGTAAGTAACTACAATTTGCTTCTAAATAATATTCAAATAGACGCTCCATAATTCAGAATTTAACTGCACGTACGTTGTCACTGGCTGAATTATAATACACTTTTAAACTTCCAGAGATGTCATTACATTTCGTATAAAAAAAGTTAGTCATTCAAAAATTTCGCTAAAATATCTTCTTTTTTGTTAAAGTTACGTATGAAAATTCACGTTCAGTTTGGAGTGAGACACCCTTTATTTTTGACTGAATAAGCGGATTGCTTATCTTGGTTTCCTATATAAAAATTGTTCTCAATTCAGGAGGGCATGTCAGTTGATCATCTTAGTTTCATGAGGGCTCTTTGCCCCTCTCTTCCCCTATGTCATAGGTTATTACACTCGAATGATACATTACCCTGTACTCTGTATTGCTGTCACATTTTTTTGTAACTGTTTTTAAAACTAATTTTGATTAAAACACCACAGTGGTTTTTATTTTTAAGTCTTTTACGAATATATAACAAATTCAACCTTAAAAATAACTTCTTGATATTTTTTATCACTGGCATGCCACACACATCGTCCACTATTCTGAAAGAAGACGAGGAAAAGCAGTATACAAAGTACAAACAACCTACTGTGGTATCAAAGATATGTCAAAAGACCTAAAGATAAAACGGAGATGGAGCGACGAAATTAGAATAGTGTCTGTAATTAATTAAAATAGTGGCTGGCTAACCATAGCACTCGCTACGCAATCGATGGCTAATTCTCGCTTATTCTAAACATACTGCATTTTATCAGAAAGAATAAAATTTATGATAATTTTATTCAATATTCTGGAAAAGTATCTTGTGTGACAGGAAATCCTATGAATGAATCGTTTATTTTCATAATTCCACATTTCAGCAAATCTTTAAATTTGTGCATTTGATTATCCATTTTGTTTAATAAGTGAATTATTATATAATGACATGTTTTCGCTTTGTAGCTTTTAAGATTTTTTAAACTGTCATATTCAGCATTTTTAAATTAATTTTTTACCTGTTTGAAATGTTTTATATCTCAAGTTTTTATGTCACTGTATGTTATTTATTTTTTATTTAAGATTCCTAATCTAATTACCTTGTATCGACCTATATACTGTGATGGAATTGTTCTACTTTCAATTTTGGCATTTAAATTTTTCTGTTCAGTTCACTTCTGCTGTCATTTTTCTGTTTGTAAATATAACAAAATAACTGCAATAATACTCAATATATTAGTATTTATATTATTAATAAATATATTAATTATTAAATTAATAATATTAATCGAATCCAGTTATGTTATTTATATATTTATTATTAATTGTCATAAATAACCACAGTTTATTAATTAATGGACAAAATTCCGATATCCAGAGGATCGTAATAAGTAAATTCAAACTTTACCTCTCGAGATTCTTTTTATCCTATTTTCTCTGAAAATGCATTCAAGCATAAAACTTTCAGATAGTGAAGACATAATTCTTGAAATTGTTTGAAAAAAAAATAATACAACTAGAATCTTGCCTATTCTAAAATGTACACACATTATCCAAACATTTAAAAAATTTTCATAGTAATTTTGTGACTGATTCATGGAATTTATTTTTATTCTAACTACTTGGGAAAAAAAACTGGCTGAAACATTTTTTTTTCTTTTCTTATTCTGCAACCGAGAGAAATAAAATATTTTCACCCTTCGAAATTAGCGCGAAACGTCCCTCACATTTTATCCGAGATAAAGGAAAAGAGGGGAGAGTTCCTCTCTGAGGTTCCAACTGATTCCAATACTGCACGCGACCAGCAGTAATAACTGACCTTGAACAAGATGACCTCGTTGTCCGTCCTCCTACTACAATCCACTTCCAAGTTTAGTTTCCAATTGCAGGCTATTTCTCGGAAGTCATTCATACGGAGTTGACGGACGGTTCTCACGTCTTCAACAGCATTATTGACACTGAGCAGAGACTGTCTTATGGAAGAAAGTATACAACAGTCTTAAAAGTAAGCATTATTATAATTGCATAAATGTTAAAAAAAAATAGCTGTTTGTTACTATTCTAATTTCCACGAAGGAAAACTATGAGTAACTACTTTTTGATAGATATATTAATAGAAAACTGATAACAATTTAGAAATCAATAAAAATCTTTTTTTTTTTTTTTTTTTTTTTTTTTTTTTTTTTTTTTTTAAATTAACGTGCAAGGAGATTTTTTTTATTAAATATTCTATAATAATAGATCATTTAAAAAATTATTTTTCAAATAAATCATTTGCAATACTAAATTTACATTAAATCATTTGGTTCAGTCTATTAAAGACAAACTTTTTATAAGCTCCATAAATAAAGAGAACAATGCGCTTTACAGAAATGTTTTCAAATTTATTTAATTAAATTTCCTATTTCTTTCTTAATGGTTTCGAAAAAAAAAAGAAATTTATTCTTTTAAAATTATTTAAAATAATTAAACATTAAGGAAAAAATAATTAAGGATTTTTCGTTGTGCATTTTGGGATGGCAGAAGGTGGGCTTAATTTATAAATCTATTTTTTATTTTCTTGCAAAAATTGCATGTTTTTGTTTGGATATTAATATAGAACTTAAAATTTTATATACTAAGGGTAATTTACAAAATTTTATCTCTTGTAAAGGTTTTAAGATCAGTGTCCATTACTGGAGTACGCTTTATTAGTCAATATTCAATAATGGAAATCCCATACAGTCATCACTAAACGCATCATTTCAAAAATGGTGATAGTGCATAAAATCTTCTTTTCTGATTCAACTGTATAACTATGTAATCAAATGTAATTTTAAAATTGCACTTACAGAATGTAATAAGAACACAGTTTTTATAAATAGCTGCTTTTAATAATTCATGTGATCAATATTTTTTAAATTTAAGTTTGATTTTTTTCTCATAACTCTCACTAGTATATTTTTTAATCCGGCTGTCAATCAAACCAATCATAAAGCACAGCATAATGTTAAAGAGCTTAGGTGAAAAGGGGCTCATGGGGATTAAACCAACACCCCCTGATTATAGTGAGTGTTGATCAAACCCTATTCATTCAAATAAAGGCAGTTTTCTAAGCCACAGGAGTTGTTAAAAATTTACTACTTCATTTCTTGAATGACTGATTATTAATCTCTGATGAACAAAATACTATAAGTATTAAGTATAAATAGTAAATGTGAAAATCAGGCATCACAAATGTCATTTCTGCAGTTCTATTTCGAAATCATTTTAAGCAATATTCAAAACATCTTTCTTTCATACTTTAATTATTAATTGCTACAAGTAGTTTTGCGAAACTTAACACTTAAGAATTGTAGCAGGAAATACGATTCATCTGATACTCCAAGATATTTTTCTGTGATCCCCCCTCCTATTATTTCAATATTTTGATAAATGTAACTATCTGGGATTCAGTATATCAAATCTTCTATATAAATTAAAATATTTAGTCGTGTGTTAATGACATTAATAATTAACTTGAACATTTAATTATTCTCATAAATATTTTATTTATTACTGATATCTAATCCTTAAAGTTACCTGAAAATGACTATATTCTTTCATTAGTATGCTTTCATAAAGTTCTGATTCTAAATACAATTATAAAAACATTTATCTGTGACTTTTTGTAGAGTGTCCATTATATGCATGTTGGATATCCATTACTGAAATTTTGGGGGTTTTGATTTATTTCTGTTATTGCATATATTTTGGATTCACTATGGGAAACATGACTGTGAGATTTCGGTTAAATATTGTTGATAGAGTAATGTAATAATAATAATAATAATAATAATAATAATAATAATAATAATAATAATAACTGGAATGCAACATTTATAACTATTAATGAAAATATATTTTTTAAAGAGTGTTTGTTAAGAGAGTTTATTGCCTCAGACCTGAGAACCCGATTTTCCAATAATTTTGATTTTTCCAATAACTTTAAAACAGCTCTAAACATAAATTAGGATGATATGTATAATCATTTTTTTGTTAAATTATTTTTTGTCATGCTTTATATTTATTTTTATTTCCTTTCATTCCATATATAGCTAATGGAGATGCACCTGACCTCATAAATTCGTGATATCTGCTAAAGTTTTCTGGAACTATTTTTTTCGTCATTTTCAACTCATTGACTTTATATTTAAGGTGAGTACAGCATAAAATAATATAGAAATGTATTTTCTACTAGGAATATTTTCAAAAGTTTAAAGCCAAAATATTCATTGTTATTTTTAACATTTAAAAAATACAATTTAAGGAATACATTTTTTTTCTTTGGTACTAATCAGCAGTAATTGAATACTTATTTGTTTCCTTACAAATTATTTATATTATTTTAATATTACTATTATTATTTCAGTCATATTGATGTTTCAATTATTTATTTAACATTTAAAAATGTATATTTTAAGGAATGCAAATTTTGTTTTAGTGGTAATCAGCAATTCAATGTTTATTTCTTAAAATTTAAAACTTAATTATTTACGTTAGGGCATTCTAAAGTTACATTATGTAAGTTAATTGAATCGTTAATTGAAAAAAATGTAATATGAAAGATACCTACTTTTCATGAAGATAAATATTCCATCCACTAATTTTAATATGTTGCACCATTTAAATAAACATTTTACAGGCATTTTTTGTTTTTTTTCAAGAAAAGCTTTCAACACTATAGTCATAATATTCTAGTAGTATAACTGAAACCAAATCACGGTGGATAAAAAAAAAAAAAAAAAAAACTACAATCAACAGTTGATTGCAAATTTTTTATTATTATAGCATTATTATTATTTAAACTGTATTCATATGTTTTCATTCACACGTTTCATGTGATTTTCACTTTTACAGTATTAGAAAAGATAAATTATATGTGTTTCTTTTACATAATTTGTCATATTTAGTAAACTAAAGAATTTAAAGATTAAATCAGAATAAATCAAAAGTTTAAATCGGAAATATTCATTGTTGTTTAACATTTAAAAAATACATTTTAAGGGATACTTTTCTTTCTTTCTTTCTTTTCTTTTCTTTTCTTTCTTTCTTTCTTTCTTTATTTATTTATTTGTAGTAATCAGCAGCAACTCAAAGTTTTATTTGATTAAATAAAAACTTAATTATTTAAATTAATTGGAAATGCATATTAATTATTATTATCATTTCGGCTATATTGATGTTTCAGTTATTTTAATTATTTATTTAAGATTTTTAAATGTTCATTTTAAAGGATGCAATTTTTTTTGGGGGGAGGGGGGGAGTAATCAACAGCAATTCTGTGTCTGTTTGTTTGTTTAAACACTTAATTATTTAAGTTAATTGTATCGTTAATTGATTGATAAATGTGCTAATCCACATACAAATGATAAAGAAATAATTACATCAAAATTTAATAGAAAAGAACACACTTTTAATGCAGATAAATATACAATTCACTATTTTAATTTGTTGCCATCATATCCATAAAAAATTTAAAGACAATTTTTTTTTTTTCAAGAAAAGTTTTCAACACCTTTTTCATAAATTTCTCGTATAACTGAAATCAAATCATTTTGGATGAAAAAAATACAAGTACATTCAATTTTCCTGCTTCAACGAGTTCTGTTTCAACAGTAGATTACAAATTTAATTTATTATTATTATTACTATTATTTAAGCAATATTGATATGTTTTCATACGCATGTTTCATATGAATTTAATTTTTATATTAGAAGAGCTAAATTATATTTGGCTATTTTACATAATTTGTCGTATTTAGTAAAAAACAACATTTAAAGATTAAATCAGAAGAATGTCAAAAATTTGAACAATTATTTAAATTAATTGAAGATTAGTATTATCCAGCTATTTCAGATTATTTGATATTTCAATTATTTATTTAACATTTCAAATTGTATATTTTAAAGGATGCGATTTTTCGGGGGGTGATAATAAACAGCAGTTCATTATTTCTTTGTTTGATTAGAAACTTATTAAGTTAAAGACTACAATTACATTATTTAAGTTAATTGAATTGTAAATTAATGTAAAATAAAAATTATAAAATAAATGTGCTAATAAATATATAAATAATAAAGAAATTAATTTCATCACAAATTATAGGAACTAGCATACTTTTCATGATTGTAAATTTATTATAATTAATAATAATAATACTATTATTTAGGCTGTATAGCTATGTTTTCATTACCATGTTTCATTTGAGTTTCATTTTACATTATTAGAAGAACTAAATTAGATATGTTTCTTTTACATAATGTTTCTTTTACATAATTTGTCTTATTTAAAAAATTGCAACTTTTAAAGATTAAATTAGAATAATTTTAAAACTTTAAACCAAAAATTTTCATTCTTATTTCACATTTAAAAAATACATTGTAAGGGAGACTACCTTTTTTTTCTTTAGTAACCAGCAGTAATTCAATATTTATGTGTTCGATTACAAACTTAATTATTTAAATTAATTGATTATTATTATTATTATTATTATTATTATTTCAGCTACTTTGATGTTTAAATTATTTATTTAACATTTAAAAATGTATATTTTTAGTGTTGCAATTTTTTGGGGGTGGTAATCAACAGACATTCAATGTTTGTTTGTTTGATTAAACACTTAATTGTTTAAGTTAATTGAAGATTGAAGACTAAAGTTAGATTATTTAAGTTAATTAAATAGTTAATTCATTGATAAATGTGCTAATCAACATATAAATTATAAAGAAATAATTACATTGCAATTTAATAAGAAAGAATATACTTTTCATGCTGATAAATATTCCATTCACTAATTTGAATTTGTTGCATCATTTCTATAAAAATTTCACAGACTATTTTTTTCATGAAAAGTTTTCAATACTTTTCTCATAAAATTCTAGTATATAACATAAACTAAATCATTGTGGATTGAAGAAACTGCTGAGCATTTAATTTACCAGCCGCACTGAGTTTTGTTTGAACAATTGATGGTAAATTTATTATTATTATTATTATTTAGTAACAGTAATATTTAAGAAATATTGATATGCTTTCATTCAAAAGTTACATTTGATTTTCATTTTTACATTATTAGAAGAGCTAAATTATCCGTGTTTCTTTTATATAATTTGTCATATTTATTATACTGTATAATTTAAAGATTAAAGAAGAATTATTTCAAAAGTTTGCATCGAAAATATTCATTGTTAACATTAAAAAAAAAACATTTTAAGGAACACCTTATCTTATGAATCAGCAGTAGTTCAACATTTATTTGTTTTATTACAAACTTAATTAGTTAAATTAATATAATATTGTTCTTATTATTATTTTAGCTATATTGATGTTTCAATTATTTATTTAACGTTTAAAAATGTTTATTTTTGGCATGCATTTTTTTTTTTTTTTTTTTTTTTTTGTGGTAACCAACAGCAATTAAATGTTTATTTTTTTAATGAAAAACTTATTTAGTTGAAGACTAAAGTTACATTATTTAATTTAATTTAATTGTTAATAGATTGATAAATGTGTTATCAACATATAAATCATGAAGACATTAATTACATCGTAATTTATAAGAAAGAACATACTTTTCATAGAGATTATTCCATTCACTACTTTTAATTTGTTGCTTCATTTCTACAAAAATTTTACAGACTATTTTTTTTTTCAAGAAAAACTTTGAACATCGTTTTATTTTAATAAAATTCTAAAATTACTAAAATTAAATCATAGTGGACTGAACGAACTGCAAAAGTATTTAATTTTCGTGCTCTACAGACTCTGTTTCAACAGGTGATTGTAAATTTATCATAGTTAACAATAATATTATTTAAGCTGTATAGTTATGTTTTCATTAATATGTTTTATTTGATCGTCTGTCATCAGATTTCACTTTTACGTTATTAGAAGAGCAGAATTACATGTGTTTCTCTTGCATAAGTTGTCATATTTAGAAAATTGCAACCTTTAAAGATTAAATCAGAATATTTAAAAAGTTTAAACCGACATTGTTATTTAATATTTAAAAAATATATTTTAAGGGCTACTTTTTTTTTCGTAGTAATCAACAGTAATTTAATATTTATTTGATTAATTACATAATTAATTATTTAAAATAATTAATTATTATTATTATTATTATCATTATTATTTCAACTATTTTGATGTTTCAATTATTTATTTAAATTTTAAAAATGTATATTTTAGGTATGCAATTTTTTTTTTAAATAACATATTTTGTATAGAGATAAATATTTCATTCACTCATTTTAATTTGTTGCATCATGCAAATTTTAGACTTTTTTTTTTTTTTTTTCAAGAAAAGCTTTGATTACATTTTTCATAAAATTCTATTATAACTGAAACCAAATTATAGTGGATTGAAGAAACTACTGAGCATTTAATTTTCCTGTTACACTGAGTTCTGTTTCAATGGTTGAATATTTATTATTATTATAACATTATTATTATTTAAGCTGTATTGATAAGTTTTCATTCACATGTTTCATTTGATTTTTTACTTTTACAGTATTATAAAAGCTAAATTATTATATGTATTTCTTTTACATAATTTTTCATATTTAGTAAACTGCAAAATGTAAAGATTGAATGAGATTAAATAAAAAGTTTAAATCGAAAATATTCATTGTTTTTTAACATTTAAAAAATACATTTTAAAGGATACTTTATTAATTTATTTATTTATTTATTTTTGTAGTAATCAGCAGTAATTTAAACTTTATTTTGTTTGAATACAAACTTAATTATTTAAATTAATTGAAGATGCATAATAATTTTTATTATCATTTTAACTATATTGATGTTTCGATTATTTTAATTATTTTGTTAAGATTTTAAAATGTTTATTTGAAAGGATGCAATTTCTTTTGGGGTGGTAATCAACAGCAATTTAATTGCCTGTTTGTTTAAATACATAAATTATTAAGTTAATTGATTGATAAATCTGCTAATCAGCATAGGAATGATAAAGAAATAATTACATTAGAATTTAATAGAAAAGAACATACTTTTCATACAGAAAAATATTCCATTCACTAATTTTAATTTGTTGCATCATTCCTATAAAAATTTTACAGATTTTTTTTTTTTTTTCCAGAAAAGTTTTAACACCTTTTCCATAAATTTCTTGTATAACTGAAATCAAATCATATAGTGGATTGGAGAAACTACAAGAGCATTTAATTTCCTTTCTCCAATGAGTTCTGTTTCAACAGTTGTTTGCAAATTTTATTTAATATTATTATTATTATTATTTAAGCAGTATTGATATGTTTTCATACACATGTTTCATTTGAGTTTAACGTTTATATTAGAAGAGCTAAATTATATGTGATTCTTTTACATAATTTGTCATATTTAGTAAATTATAACAGTTAAATATTAAATCTGAATAATGTCAAAAATTTAAACAATTATTTAAATTAATTGACTATTATTATTACTACTATTTCAGCAATTTTGATGTTTCAATTATTTGTTTAACAGTCAAAAATATATATTTTAAGGGATGCAATTTTTGGAGGTAAAATATATAAATAATAAAGAAATTAATTACATCGCAAATTATAGGAAATAACATACTTTTTATGGAGATAATTATTCCATTAACTAATTTTAATTTCTTGCTTCATTTCTATAAAAGTGTTACAGAATTTTTTTTTAAAGAAACATTTTCAATACCTTTTTCATAAAATTCTAGTAGTACTGAAACCAAATCATAGTGGATTGAAGGAACTACAAAATCATTTAATTTTCCTACTCCACAGTGTTCTGTTTCAATAATTGATTGTAAATTTGTTATGTTATAATTAATAATAATACTATTATTTAAGCTGTATTGGTATGTTTTCATTAACATGTTTCATTATTTTCATTATTAGAACTAAATTACATGTTTTTCTTTTACATAATTTGTCATATTTAGAAAATTGAAACTTAAGATTAAATTAGAATCATTTTAAAAGTTTAAACCGAAAATGTTCATTCTTATTTCATATTTAAAAGTTTAAACTGAAAATGGTCATTGTTATTTCACATTTAAAAATTACATTGCGAGAGATACTTTTTTCCCTCTTGTAGCAATCAGCAGTATCTCAATATTTATGCGTTTGATTACAAACTTAATTATTTAAATTATTTAATTATTTTGATTATTTCAGCTATTTTGATGTTTCAATTATTTATTTAACATTTAAAAATGTATAATTTAAGGGTGGCAATTTTTTGGGGATGGTAATCAACAGCAATTCAACGTTTATTTATTTTTTATTAAACACTTAATTGTTTAAGTTAATTGAAGATTGAAGACTAAAGTTAGATTATTTAAGTTAACTGAATTGTTTTTGATTGATAAATGTGCTAATCAACATATAAATTATAAAGAAATAATTATATCACAGTTTAATATGAAAGAACATACTTTTCATTCAGATAAATATTCCATTCACTAATTTTAATTTGTTGCATCATTTCTATAAAAAAAATTACTGTGGCAACTAAGTATCTTCAAAATAATAAAATTAAACTGTATTATATTGTGAATTTTGCTTTATAGCTTCAAATTACTATAAATGTTATCAATACATACTAGTTTACCCCCGCCCGGCGTTGCCAGGTCCCATGATAATAATAATAATAATAATAATAACAAGTTTTTATTATTTTATATCTTTAACCCGATTTTGTATGAAATTATATTTTAAAATGAAAAGTTCATGAAAAAATATTAATATTTAGTGATAAAAGTGCTCATTTTCTTGTTTTTTACTTAGGGCAGTTTCGTAGTTTTAAAATAAAAAGTTCTTTTTGTCCGAACTCTTTGAAATATTTATTGGTGATAAATAAAAGGGTTTTACAGCACGTGAAAAGTTTCGTGAAAAAATATTGTCATCTAGTTGTAAAATAAATATTTTCGTCTCGCTTTTTTGCTTGTTTGTTAGTTTTCGCGTCGACTCCTTGAATATAGCAATAAAAAAATGGTCTCATCTTCCGAACTCTCTGAAATTTGAATCAATTATAAATATAACTGTATTCAAGCTCTCTTTAAAAGTTTGCAAAAAAATATGCATATTTAATAGTGAAAACATGAGTTCTTTTTTTTAAAAAAGCTTTAGCTTTCAACCTCAGAGCAATAATATATTAGAAAGTGAGCTTTCAATGCATTGGTACGGCTTCATCCGTTTTCAATCAACTCTTTTCATTCCCCCTGGGCTAAACAAGTGAGGGTTAATCAATCAAGTTTCCCGTTTCTGAGAGTAGAAGCCTTCAAAAAAAGTTGAAGCATGCGCAAAGAGACGACTTTTGTGTGGAAAAGACAGTTTGGATTTGATAGAATGCGCTTTTCGTTTTAAATATATATATATATATATATTTTTTAAATCCTACATATATTTTTATAGAATATTTATGTAAGTTTTTCTAGCGTTTTTTCTTAACTTTTTCTAAAATTTTCTTAATTTTTGACATTAAGTATGCAAAAGTATTAACAATGAGAAAGCAGTATACCACAGAAATATGTGAAAGATGAACAAGTAAGTAAAATATTATACTATTTACTACATGGAATAGTACACATAAAAGTATTTTTTATGGAAAGCAGCAGTCAGTTGTTTATTGCATCTTGGAAATATATGTTGATGAAAGAGTACTTTTTTCTTTGTACTTTTTGTGTCTTCCTTTCCCAGAAAATGGCATATATTTTTTTAATAATAATATTAAATGTGAAAAATCAATTCTTTTGTAAAGAAACACAATTATACATAACAGATTCTTAATATATTCATAACAGTTATTCGTAACAGATAACTACTTCCATAAATCACATGTTAATTTATGGGAAAATTAAAACAAGATTTTTGATTACCTAATCAGTTATTTAAATGTTGTTTTCATCATCAGATATCCCTTTTAGCGCCTGAGGATTTTCATGCATTTTCATATAAACAGTTATAATATCCATGATTATTAAATTTCATTTCCCAGTTTAATGCAAAATTATCTTTTGATATCACTTCATCAGAGTTTCCCCCAGACAGTTTCAGAAGGGTGCTGCACCCTGCCTGCCCTTTGGTTTACAAAATAGCACCCTTCTTGCCCCTCATAAAACAATCAGCACCCTTCTTGCCCTCTCCAGTAAAATAATTAGCACCCTTTTTGCCCTCAGTAAAAAAAGTGCCCTTTCTCCTTTTTGCATTAAAAAAATTGCTTTCATGTGTCTTTCAATGTTGTCTTAAAAAGAGTGTTTTGACATTGAAATATCAAAAGTGGCTTTAAAAATCAAAAGAATACATGTAACAATTAAAAAAATTGCACTTAAAAATCTTAAAAGTGCCCTCAAAAATCCAAAAAGTGCCCTTAAGAATAAAAAAAGTGCCCTTTTCTCACCAGCAGCAACCTGCCCCTTTTTCAACGTGGGGGAACCCTGACTTCATCCTATACACCTTTAAAACATGTTTCTTCTAAAAATATTTTTATCTACAGCTGATTAAACTTGTTTGGGGGAAATAAGAAATTACTTTACAGCTGCTTGAAGGGTTGATGTCCAATAATTTTAGTTCTACTTTTTGAAAAATTATTATCCCAATTTTGCTATGCACTAATAAAATCGGGAATCTCAATTGAATATTTCCCAAATTTTCTTAAAAAAATAATTCTCCATCATTTTCAAAATGTATTGTATTTTTAAAAATTATTTAAATTATAAGCACACAATTTAAAAAAAAAAAAAATGCATTGCATTTGAAATCAGTGTCTACACCGGATGGTGAAAAAGCAATTTTAATAATTTTATTAATAAATGTGCAAATTAATACATTTCCCAGAAGGTTATCATTTGTATTTTCATTAAAATTTTCCAAAATGATAATTATATATATGTATGTATATTTTTAACAGGAGCTGTATTAAAGAGAGTTCCAGAAACCTCTCAAGTGGATATTGAAAAGAGAATAGGAATCTTCTTGGTCACTGCAGCCGATAGAAAGGGAGGAAGAAAAAGAATAAATTAATTATTGAGATAAAATATTATTCTCTAAAAATAAAAATATCATTGGAATAAATTGTCAATGAGACTGATAGCTTAAAAATTTTCAACTTTGATTGTACATAACAAAAGTTGAACAATAAATTAAATATGTAAAAAGCTGCAATAAAAAGCATTCCTTTTAAAATTTAAAATAAATTCTGTTGAATATCTACATGTTTTAATTAAGATATTCTACTTAAAAATATTTTTAAGTAGCATAATTAGCATTTTAATATATTTTTTCAATAAATATGCATACTTATGTAATAATTTTTATTACTATATATAAAGGAAATTTCAATAGGTGCAAAATAAGTTTACACAAATAATTGCCAGGGTCAAAACTAGGGGGGGGCATGTGCCCCGGGTGCCAGAACATAAAACAAAGGGCAAGCAAAATGAAGATTTGGTTTGTCATTTCATACAGGGAATTTATGAAATTTGGGTAAAAATATTTTGCAGCTTGAAAATCTAAAAAATAAAAGTGAGCCAAGTACATTAAAATTGACAAAAAATAAAAAGATTGTGGTAACTACCTTGGACACTAAAAACTAAGGAGAGGAAAATATGCAATTTAAAAATATTTTGTTTAATTCAACAATTACCTTTTTTACATCCAGATCCAGGGGCAAGTTCTGTCAGCTGTCTGGGACATACACTAAGAGGTGGAATACTCACACAATAAAATACATAATAAACTTCATTTTTTTTTTATCACTATTATAATTTTGAAAATTATAAAGAGGAAATGTTAGGTTCAGGAAAGTATAGTAGGACAATCAGTTTATTAATAGGAAATGTGGTAGAAGTGATAGTTTCATAAAACTTGTTGTATGAGAGATTGGTCCCAAAACCCAAGTATACCTACCGTGAGAAAAAAAAAGGTAGTTTTGACAATGATAATTGCCACTTTCTAATTGACAATAACATATTTCTCAATATGTTTACATTGTTTCTCAAACTATTATCTGCACACTTTTTCTTTTTGGGTACAATCAATTTTTCAATAAAAAACAACCATTGTGTGTCACACACTATAACTGAAAACCTCAGAGTGAAGAATTATGCATGTTCAATCCGTAAGTTGTTCCCACTTTAAAAAGATTGAGAAATTCTGGCCTAATGAAGACTTAGCAATTTATAATCTACTTATAATAAAACCCAAGAATTGCAAAGTGTTGGTAACAATTTTGGGCAAAAACACTCCATCTAACCAACATTGTATATTTGTTAAACATAGGACATTAATACATTGTTAGTTAGATGGCTTTGTTTACCTGTGATTAATTCATTTTTGAGATTCATTGATTTAAAAAAATCTTCCATTGTTGCAGACAAAAGAAAAAATGAAACGTATTTAGATACATTTTGCAAGATAAATTTATCCACATCTGCTTCATATTTATTGTGACATTACGAGAACATTATCCAATGGGTTCATATTATCCTTATGCTTATTGATGCTATTTTTTCACTCATATTAGATATAAAATATATTTTTATTTGAATACATGTTGGTTAAGCATCCTCAATTAAGGAGAAGAGACAGCCATCCTGAATATGGAAATAGAAAAAAGAAACCAAACAAAGAAATTATCAGTTCAAAACTTTAAAAATCTGTCTCATCTGTCCCCATTTTTACATAAAATTTGATTTACAAATGTGGTGTTAAAACCGCAGTGGCTCTTGCATTAATTGGGTTTTGAGCTGCAGATCATGACCCGTTTGAGGTCAGTTGAAATATTTGTAACAGTTATTTCAAATTTTAAGTGAAAACCACAATTTCTATATACCGTGCTAGGACGGGCATTTACAGTAATTATGTAATAAAAATGAAAATTTATACAATTTAATTACAATCAACTGATTGGTAAATAATTCATACAAGTTGTATTTTTTTCCATCTAAATGAAAAAGTCTAAAAGGACTCGAAGTCAGAATCTTTTAGCATCAATTTTCAATGTTCAAATTCAGTTATTTAGACATCCATACTCCTCCCAGTTACTCCTCCATAGTTCGATAAAGTTCCTGCGATGTTTATATTTTGCCTTTATTTAGATAATATTCCACCAATATTGGTAGGAAATATTACCCCAATATTGGGGTGTTTACATTTTGCCCTTATTTAGCCATTATTTGTTGCCTATATTGTGCCAATGTTGGTAAGAAATATTGCCCCAATATTGGGGTGTTTACATTCTGCCATTATTTAACCAATATAAGTAAGAAATATTGCGCCAATGTTGGTAAGAAATATTGCCCCAATATTGGGGTGTTTACATTCTGCCCTTATTTAGCCAATATTGTGACAATGTTGGTAAGAAATATTGCCCTAATATTGGGGTGTTTACATTCTGCCATTATTTAGCCAATATAAGTAAGAGAAATATTGCCCCAATATTGGGGTGTTTACATTCTGCCATTATTTAATGTTGGTAAGAAATATTGCCCCAATATTGGGGTGTTTACATTCTGCTATTATTTAGCCAATATAAGAAAGAAATATTGCGCCAATGTTGGTAAGAAATATTGCCCCAATATTGGGGTGTTTACATTCTGCCCTTATTTAGCCAATATTGCCTCAATGTCGGTAGGAAATATTGCCCCAATATTGGGGTGTTTACATTCTGCCATTATTTAGCCAATATAAGTAAGAAATATTGCGCCAATGTTGGTAAGAAATATTGCCCCAATATTGGGGTGTTTACATTCTGTCCTTATTTAGCCAATATTGCCTCAATGTTGGTAGGAAATATTGCCCCAATATTGGGGTGTTTACATTCTGCCATTATTTAGCCAATATAAATAAGAAATATTGCGCCAATGTTGGTAAGAAATATTGCCCCAATATTGGGGTGTTTACATTCTGCCCTTATTTAGCCAATATTGCCTCAATGTTGGTAGGAAATATTGCCCCAATATTGGGGTGTTTACATTCTGCCATTATTTAGCCAATATAAGTAAGAAATATTGCGCCAATGTTGGTAAGAAATGTTGCCCCAATATTGGGGTGTTTACATTCTGCCCTTATTTAGCCAATATTGCCTCAATGTTGGTAGGAAATATTGCCCCAATATTGGTGTGTTTACATTCTGCCCTTAATTAGCCAATATTGCGACAATGTTGGTAAGAAATATTGCCCCAATATTGGGGTGTTTACATTCTGCCATTATTTAGCCAATATAAGTAAGAAATATTGCGCCAATGTTGGTAAGAAATATTGCCCCAATATTGGGGTGTTTACATTCTGCCCTTAATTAGCCAATATTGCGACAATGTTGGTAAGAAATATTGCCCCAATGTTGGGGTGTTTACATTCTGCCCTCATTTAGCCAATATTGCCTCAATGTTCATACGAAATATTGCCCCAATATTGGGGTGTTTACATTCTGCCCTTATTTAGCCAATATTGCCTCCTTATTTGGCCAATATTGCGCCAATGTTGGTAAGAAATATTGCCCCAATATTGGGGTGTTTACATTCTGCCCTTAATTAGCCAATATTGCGCCAGTGTTGGGAAGACATATTGCTCCAATATTGGGGTGTTTACATTCTGCCCTTATTCAGCCAATATTTCACAAATGCTGGTAGGAAATATTGCCCCAATGTTGGTAGAAAATATTGCCCCAATATTGGGGTGTTTACATTCTTCCCTTATTTAGCCAATATTGCACAAATGCTGATAGGAAATATTGCCCCAATATTGGAGTGTTTACATTCTGCCCTTATTTACCCAATATTGCCTCAATGTTGGTAGGAAATATTGCCCCAATATTGGGGTGTTTACATTCTGCCATTATTTAGCCAATATAAGTAAGAAATATTGCGACAATGTTGGTAAGAAATATTGCCCCAATATTGGGGTGTTTACATTCTGCCCTTATTTACCCAATATTGCCTCAATGTTGGTAGGAAATATTGCCCCAATATTGGGGTGTTTACATTCTGCCATTATTTAGCCAATATAAGTAAGAAATATTGCGACAATGTTGGTAAGAAATATTGCCCCAATATTGGGGTGTTTACATTCTGCCGTTATTTAGCCAATATAAGTAAGAAATATTGCGACAATGTTGGTAAGAAATATTGCCCCAATATTGGGGTGTTTACATTCTGCCCTTATTTAGCCAATATTGCGACAATGTTGGTAAGAAATATTGTCCCAATGTTGGGGTGTTTACATTCTGCCCTCATTTAGCCAATATTGCCTCAATGTTGATACGAAATATTGCCCCAATATTGGGGTGTTTACATTCTGCCCTTATTTAGCCAATATTGCCTCCTTATTTGGCCAATATTGCGCCAATGTTGGTAAGAAATATTGCCCCAATATTGGGGTGTTTACATTCTGCCCTTAATTAGCCAATATTGCGCCAGTGTTGGGAAGACATATTGCTCCAATATTGGGGTGTTTACATTCTGCCCTTATTCAGCCAATATTTCACAAATGCTGGTAGGAAATATTGCCCCAATGTTGGTAGAAAATATTGCCCCAATATTGGGGTGTTTACATTCTGCCCTTATTTAGCCAATATTGCACAAATGCTGATAGGAAATATTGCCCCAATATTGGAGTGTTTACATTCTGCCCTTATTTAGCCAATATTGCCTCAATGTTGGTAGGAAATATTGCCCCAATATTGGGGTGTTTACATTCTGCCATTATTTAGCCAATATAAGTAAGAAATATTGCGCCAATGTTGGTAAGAAATATTGCCCCAATATTGGGGTGTTTACATTCTGCCCTTATTTAGCCAATATTGCCTCAATGTTGGTAGGAAATATTGCCCCAATATTGGGGTGTTTACATTCTGCCATTATTTAGCCAATATAAGTAAGAAATATTGCGACAATATTGGTAAGAAATATTGCCCCAATATTGGGGTGTTTACATTCTGCCGTTATTTAGCCAATATAAGTAAGAAATATTGCAACAATGTTGGTAAGAAATATTGCCCCAATATTGGGGTGTTTACATTCTGCCCTTATTTAGCCAATATTGCGACAATGTTGGTAAGAAATATTGTCCCAATGTTGGGGTGTTTACATTCTGCCCTCATTTAGCCAATATTGCCTCAATGTTGATACGAAATATTGCCCCAATATTGGGGTGTTTACATTCTGCCCTTATTTAGCCAATATTGCCTCCTTATTTAGCCAATATTGCGACAATGTTGGTAGGAAATATTGCCCCAATATTGGGGTGTTTACATTCTGCCATTATTTAGCCAATATAGGTAAGAAATATTGCGACAATGTTGGTAAGAAATATTGTCCCAATATTGGAGTGTTTACATTCTGCCCTTATTTAGCCAATATTGCGCCAGTGTTGGGAAGACATATTGCTCCAATATTGGGGTGTTTACATTCTGCCCTTATTCAGCCAATATTTCACAAATGCTGGTAGGAAATATTGCCCCAATGTTGGTAGAAAATATTGCCCCAATATTGGGGAGTTTACATTCTGCCCTTATTTAGCCAATATTGCACAAATGCTGATAGGAAATATTGCCCCAATATTGGAGTGTTTACCTTCTGCCCTTAATTAGCCAATATTTGTAGCCAAATTTAGGAAATATTACCCCAATATTGGGGTTTTTTACATTCTGCACTTATTTAGCCAATATTTTTAGCCAATATTGCCCCAATGTTGGTAGGAAATATCGCACCAATATTGGGGTGTTTACATTATGCCCTTATTTAGCCAATATTGTACAAATGCTGGTAGGAAATATTGCCCCAATATTGGGGTGTTTACATTCTGTCCTTATTTAGCCAATATTACACCAAATTTTGCTCTTATTTAGCAAATATTTTTAGCTACTATCGATGTAACGGCAATGTTGGTAGGAAATATTGCCAGAAATGGATTAATACAAAATATGAAGACCACAATATGGGGATATTGGCTATAAATATTCGCTAAATAAGTGCAAAATATAAACATCCCAATATTGGGACACTCTTTCATGCCAATATTTTACCAATATTCTGCCAATTTATAACCAATATTGGCGGCTACAAATATTGGCTAAATGTTTTCAAAATGTAAACACCCCAATATTGGAGCAATATTTCATGCCAATATTTAACCAATATGCCAATATTGCCCCAAGATATAGCCAATATAGGCCCAATATTGGTTGGCTACTAGGGATGGCACCCCAGGGGAGAATAATGGCACCTCTACTCCAAGGTGCCCAGCGGCACCCTACAAATGAAAGCATCCCCCCCCTCTCTTGTCTAGCAATTGTATTGAAAACAGTTTGAAAATTCTCATACTTAAAAAAGGAAAAAAAAGCTATACATATATAATTATAATGCAATGTTTAACTTTAGCTGCAATAAAATGATCAATACTTCATTTTCTCTGAAGAAATTTATACTAAGTTAAAAGTTGATCATCTCAAGTCAAGGGTCGATCCAGGCAAAATTTGGTGCCTATTCAGAGTTCCTTCACAAAATCTATTTAATAAAACAGGCTCCTTCACAAAAATCTGTTTAATAAAATGGGACCCTTTACAAAATTCCTTTTAATAAAACAAGCCGCTTCACAAAATTCATTTTAATAAAATAGGCCATTTCACAAAATTCTATTCCATAAAACTTACTATTTTTATTTATTATTTATTCTTTTGTTATGTTTTAAAATGTGTAATTTTTAAACAATCAAGATCACCAGAAAGGAAAACTTTTGCAGATAGGACTTTATTTTGTTATGTTAATAAATGTTTGGTTCGAAAGAGTGTTTACAAATTACACATTTTAAAATATAACAAAATAATAAATAATAAAAATATTAAGCTTTTATGGAATAGAATTTTGTCAAAGGGCCTACTTTATTAAAAGGAATTTTGTGAAGGACTCTGTTTTATTAAAAGGGTTACAGCTTATCAAATAAATTTTACTGAAGGGGCCCAATTTATTAAATTGATTTTTGTGAAGGAGCCTGTTTTATTAAATAGATCCTTGTGAAGGAGCTTTGAATAAGCCCCAAATTTTGCCTGGATCGACCCTTGACATGAGATGATCAACTTTTAATTTTGTATGAATTTCAGCAGAGAAAATGAAGTATTGATCAGTTTATTGCAGCTAAAGTTAAACATTACATTATAATTATATATGTACTAGCAAGCTACGCCCGCTACGCTGGTCAATTTCTCTTAACGAACCTTTAATCAAACAAAATATTGACATTTCATAATTCACTTTTATATTTTAACAGAATAATAAGGATACTATAATTTGTGACTCGTGCTATAGTCAATATACACGTCAGGACACGTCGCCCTTATCATTATCTTTTTACGCGTGAAGGTTTCGCTATGGTACTCTATTGTGAAATTTGGTAATTTTAGAAATTCAATAGTTGAAAAATCGCAGAATCATTAGATCATTTTTCTTTAGAAATTGTTCTTAGAGTGCATTTAGATCTTATAAATAACAATCATGCCGAACTTGAAGTTTCTAGCTCCTTCAGCATCGCAAAAATCGCAATTTTAGAACGTTTTTCTCTTCTGCACCCCCCTCGGGGTAGTGGCACCGACATAAAATATAGCCTATGTTGGAGCAGGGATTGTCACCATCCATTTGCCACCATCACTTTTGAAATCGGTTCTGTAGTTTCAGAGATTCCATAGAAATTGTAATTTAGAATGTTTTTAGAAAATTTTTTGCTTATTTCAGCATTTTAAATTTCGATTTTTTTTAGATTTTGTTCTTATAGAGCATTTAAATCTTGTAAGTAACGACCATACAAAATGTCAAGTTCCTAACTCCTTCATTATTGAAAATATCATAATTTTGGAACGTTTTTCGCTCCTGCACCCTCTGCGGGCAGTGGCACCGACAAAAAATTTAGCATATGTTGGAGCAGGGACTGTCACCATCCATTTGCCACCATCACTTTTGAAATCGGTTCTGTAGTTTCAGAGATTCCATAGAAATTGTAATTTAGAATGTTTTTAGAACGCTTCTTCCTCATCTCACCCTTTTAAATTGCGAATGTTTTTATAATTTGTTCTTAGAGAGCATTTACATCTTATAAGTAACTACCATATCAAATTTGATACTTCTATCTCCTTCAGTACACAAACAATCGAAATTTTAGAACGTTTTTCGCTCCTGCACCCCCCTGGGGGTGGTGGCACCGACATAAAATATAGCCTATGTTGGAGCAGGGATTGTCACCATTAATTTGCCACCATCACTTTTAAAATCGCTTCAGTGGTTCCAGAGATTACCCCCTACAAACAAACAAACAAACAAACAAACAATCTTTACTACTTTATATATTAGTATAGATAAGGGGGAATTAGCCCCTTGTTCCCCCCCTTTATACATAACCAATCAATCCCGAAAACTAATCAGAGATGCGCCTTAACACAGTGAACCTATAAATAAAATTTGAAGGAAATGGGATAATTCTGCATGAAAAACCCATTTACATAAATTAAGGGGGGTATTAGCCCCCCGTTCCCCCCCTTTATACTTAATCAATCAATCCCGAAAACTAATCAGGGAAGCGTCTTAACCCAATGAATCTATAAACAAATTTTGAAGCAAATAGAATAATTCTGCATGAAAAACCCATTTATATAAATTAAGGGGGGATTATCCCCCCGTTCCCCCCCTTTATACTTAACCAATCAATCCCGAAAACTAATCAGGGAAGCGCCTTAACACAGTGAACCTATAAACAAAATTTGAAGGAAAACGGAATAATTCTGCATGAAAAACCCATTTATATAAATTAAGGGGGGATTCACTCCCCGATCCCTCCTTTATACTTAACCAATCAATCCCGAAAAGTAATCAGGGAAGCGTCTTAACCCAATGAACCTATAAACAAAATTTGAGGGAAAACGGAATAATTCTGCATGAAAAACCCATTCATATAAATTAAGGGGGGAATTAGCCAACCGATCCCCCTCTTTATATTAACTAATCAATCCCGAAAACTAATCAGGGAAGCGCCTTAACACAATGAACCTATAAACAAAATTTGAAGGAAAACGGAATAATTCTGCATGAAAAACCCATTTATATAAATTAAGGGGGGGGGATTAGCCCTTGTTCCCCCCTTTATACTTAACCAATCAATCCCGAAAAGTAATCAGGGAAGCGTCTTAACCCAGTGAACCTATAAACAAAATTTGAAGGAAAACGGAATAATTCTGCATGAAAAACCCATTTATATAAACTAGTAAATCTACAGATCAGGAGCCTCAACGTCAGCTATATGAAAGTCAATGTATTTTAATCTCATTTCTCATAATATTTAACATCTTATAATACGCAAATTAAATTTTTTAAATTATTACATGTATATTTATACGCATATAAAATAATTCGAAGGTTTCAGAAATTAGGAACATTAAATTAAACACGGTTTATGCAATAATATTCTGACATTCTTATGAACTTCTTATTTTATTCTTTAGGTAAAAAAATACATTTCTTCAGGGGGGCTCTGCCCCCCTGAACCCCCCGTAATCTTATTAAATTTATATTCGTGGTTTCCTATTGTTTGTGTGAATGATTCTAGTACATATTGGATTTCGTTCTACACATTGGTTTTATTATGAAAAGCAAAAATTTCGAAAATAATTTCATTTAATACCTAAATAGCAATATTTACTTACCTTCCAACCACGAAGCACTCGCATCTGATAGATAAGTTGAATAATATCTCGTGTACAAAATCAACTTATGGAAATGTAAACTGAATCTACTATATATTCACTTATCTATTTCAGAAATCCAGTATTATTACAATTTTTGTTTCGGAAAAACAGTTTTGATGGCCATTGTACAATATTTATTTGACCTTAGTACATCCTGATTTAATTCGATGGCAATAGCATACTAAAATCTCCCCAAAATAGGCTTATTTGGAAACTTTTAAACCTGAAAACTTTTATTGTGTAATCCTTCATAATCGTGCCCACTGCCAATTCACTAAATAGCAATCTTGATTTGGCGCTATAAAGTATTTTTTGTGATAACTTTTTATGATCTCAGTTACCAATAATTGTGCTATTTCAGGCTGTATAGATTCGTTTTACTACGCTAATTTCATTAGATTAACTACCTCGTTGTATGAGATATTACATTATATTTTTAAAATAATACTAATTTTCAACCACGAAAAATCCGCATCTCTTCCAGAAAATTAATAATATCTCATATAAAAATGTTTCGGCTATCATTCTATAGTAGTTAAAAGGTAACTTGTACCAAAATAAATTCTCATTTATTTCAATAAAATATAAAATCACCCAATAATATTTTATTTTGTGAATAAAATATTGTAGCAAAATCGTCTGAGTTACTTGAATTTTATCATTTTTATATTCTTTAAACATGGTTGCTAGGTTACGGTTAAATTGAAAAGGAAAATAAAAATGAATGCATTTTAATATTTGCAAAAAATGATAAAATAAAAGTATTATATTATTAGAACAGATGTATAAAATTGCACCAAAAATTATACACCTAATTTAAAAAATCTGACGAATGTATAAACAAAATTTCAAATTAATTTGAATAATTTAACACCTGACTTGATAAATTTTAGCCTTCATAACTTACCGTTTAAATACATTAATCAAATGCGACATTTTATTTTCAACGACTGAAAAATTTCAAAATCGTCTGAAATCCCATAGGAAAGCATTATGATCAAAAAAGAAATGTTCTATATTTTCCGAACGAATGAACCAAATGTAACTAAAAACTATACAGCTAATTCCGGGTATCTCACCAATATACCTACCAAAAATCAAACTATTCGGATCATTTTTACGGCAGTTATCGCGGAACAGACAGACAGACAAACAGACAGACAGACAGACAGACAGAAACCAAAAACTTTTCGGGTCTCCACAGTGAGCCTCAACTGACGTTTCGGCAATTAAGGGGGGGATTACCCCCCCCAATACCCCCCCTTTTATACTTAACTAATCAAACCCGTAAACTAATCAGGGAAGCGCCTTAACTCAGTGAACCTATAAACAAAATTTGAAGGGAAACGGAATAATTCTGTGAAAAACCCATTTATATAAATTAAGGGGGGGGGGGAATTAGACCCTTGTTCCCCCCCCCTTTATACTTGACCAATCAATCCCGAAAACTAATCAGGGAAGCACCTTAACTCAGTGAACCTATAAACAAAATTTGAAGGACAAATTTGAAAACGGAATAATTCTGCATGAAAAACCCATTTATATAAATTAAGGGGGGGGGAATTAGCCCCTTGTTTCCCCCCTTTTATACTTAACCAATCAATCCCGAAAACTAATCAGGGAAGCGCCTTAACACAGTGAACCTGTAAACAAAATTTGAAGGAAAACGGATATTTCTATGAAGAGTTATCGCATTACGTACGTACATACATACATACAGAACCGGCTGCCAAGCTCTCAGGGCTTGACAGCGAGTGTGATAACTGAAAAATCGCAATTTTAGAACGTTTTTTGCTCCTGCACCCCCTGGGGTTAGTGGCACCGACATAAAATATAGCCTATGTTGGAGCAGGGGTTGTCACCATCAATTTGCCACCATCACTTTTGAAATCGGTTCGGTAGTTCCAGAGATTACCCCCTACAAACAAACAAACAAGATTTACTCCTTTATAATATTAGTATAGATAGCCTTTTCTTTTCCTTTTTTAAGTATAAGAATTTTCAAATTATTTTCAATACAATTGGGGCTTTTTGTGAAAAGTATAATAAATTTCACAAAAATAATCTTTATTTTTCACAAAATGCCCCCCCCCCCCCCCCCAAAAAAAAAAAAAAAAAAAAAAAAAAACCTGCATGTGTAGAGTAATATATAGGAGAAATGAAATTATACATCATCAGGTGTAAATAGCCAATAGACGCTATAGATAAATAAATGCCGATTAAGATGTTTGGTTTTGTTTAAGTTTTAGAAGTCATTTTACTTACAACTAAATTTGTTAATAAATGTTTTTAACTTGTAACTCCAGCCTAAATTGTGAATAGATATTTTCAGCTTAGCAATAACAATTTTTGTTACCTTCAAAACTGGTTAGTATTTATTACCATTTTTACTATTTTTGTTATTTTAAGTTGGATGTAGTACAGATATATTTATTTATCATTATTATTTTAAGAGGGAAGAAAAAACCTTTTAGCTATGCTAGTTAAATATATTTACATAAATCACTCAATCATGCAAGACATTCTTACATCCAGCCACACTGTGAAATGTGCCAGTGATTTATTATTATTAATATGTTATAGTACAAGAGACTCACAAAGCATTTTTCAAGACATATGTATAAATGTCAAAATATCAATTCAGGAATTACGATTTATTTGATTTATTTATTTTGTTAATAATTCATAATATGTAACGAAGTATATTTTTAGTTCATTTCATGATCAAACACGAGCTCTAAAAAATTCGATAATAAAAAGTATTTGAATAATAAAAACATCAGCAGAAATTTATATTTTATCAAGTTTACTATTTCTTATGTATACATATTACCAAATCAACTAATTTAAAATTGTCAAATATTCAAATTAATACGTTTCAAGTTAGTAAAAATCAATTCTCGGTAAAACTTGTAAATTCTTCAATTCTTTACAAATAGTTTGTTTAGATTTCAGAAAAATAAGAAACTAAACTAATTTTTTAAATATAACAACTTATGTTTCAACATTTTTTAAAATTATTATAATGCATCATTAAATTTATTTCTAGATGGTAAGCAACCAAAACTATGCGAGAAAATTAATTAGATAAAAATATGAATAAAATGAAATTATTATAAGCTCTACATAAATAATAATTTAAAACACAAGCAAATAGATGAGGCGATATCATTCTACTTACACGAGGTAAAAACTTCAACTTTCCACATCAAGATGATGACTTAAAATGTCTGCTTGAAAATAATGTATGGAGCTATTTGTAATAGAACATATCTAAAATCTTTTTATGATAATAAAACATAATATACAAACAACACTGAAACATTTCACATATCTGTATGTAAAGTGTGATTATTCTTTTTGACTCCCCTGGTTTATTTATTCGCCATAAATGGCGTTATTTAGTTATTATATTATTAAAATTGAAGACAGCCATCTTGTGCGATCTCCCTTTTGACGTGCAAAAAATGAGAGGAAACACGTCACAGGTCATGCGCAAGAAGCCAATCGAACGACGGGGTGAAAATATTCGAGCAATACGTATTGTCCGGCACCCTAATTAGTTTCAATCATCCAGTGAGTGGTCAAATGGCACCCGAATCACATATTCAGGCCTCTATGGCACGCTAGGGAGTTCCAAACGGCACCTGTTTTTCACCTCGGGTTCCCAAACGGCACTGATTTGTCACCTTCAGTTTTAACAGTGTGACTTGTGACTTGTGACTTTGTTTAAATTTAGATCATACAAATTAAACTCAATGACGGGACTTACAGCCTTAAAAGCCGTTTCACGTTTTTATCTGATCTGATCCATAACGTACCCACGATTAAATTAGACAGCCAGTGTTTTTATTTTCAATTAGCTAAAGCACACGGTCTTGCTCCTGACTTTAATAATGTTTGTTTATAAAATCAAGTTCAAAATTAAACATGCCGTGTAAAAACATAATAAAAGAAGCATGCAAAATATTGTACACATGAATCAAATAAAAACGCATTTTTAAAAATATAATTCAGATTTGGTACTGTCAGTTTATTATTCATTTATCTATTTCTGTTTGAAGAAACAACTATCCACAAATGGTGTATTAGGTAAATGAGAGTTTCATTGTTTGAACTTATTTATCCCTATCTTACTTACCCATAAGCTGTTCAAAGCTATTAGTTCTAAAAACAAGATGCTCTCCTCAGATCTATGTATTTTACACCGATTTACGGGAAAGCAAAATGAGAATTGTAAAAATGCAGGTCTTACAAATTTCGGAATATTCCAACAAAAAGACGGTTAAGAGATAAAATATTAGTATTTTAAATTTATCTATTAACAAGCAAAATATTAAATAACTTTCAAAAATACCACCCAGCTAATACCTTTATTTGAATGTTCATAGTTTTTGGACGTTTGGAAAGATTTATTTTCATTTTAAAATTTTGACATTAAAGACGTAAGTATAAAACATCACAAATTTACTGAATGGTGTATACAAATTTAAAATTTTATACATACATTAAAATTAAAAATATCGAAGTTTCGACCACCTTCTATGGTCATCCTCAGGAAATTCGCATTCATTTTTCGCATAATTTTTTTTTTTCATTTGAAACCTTAGAAGCAATATAACAAATATTTTCTGAGGATGACCATAGACGGTGGTCGAAACGTCGATATTTTTAATTTTAATGTATGTATAAAATGTTTAATTTGACATTTGTATACACCATTCAGTAAATTTGTGATGTTTTATACTCACGTATTTAATGTTGTAATGTTTCATGGTGTAATCGTCCAACATTTATATTAAAATTTTGACATTTTAAAAACATTTTAATCCAAAAATAAGTAAGTTTTCGTAAATACATTATTATTTCTCATATTGTCTTCTTGTTATGCATTGCTGTTAGTATACATTTTTAAAATGAAACCTAATTTTCTATTTTTGATTTTAGATTTATTAACATCAAAAAATCATTTTATATATTTTTTACAATATGATCAATGTTAAAGAGTTTTTTACTAAACAAATTTGATAACAATAATACTTGATTTTGAAATTTCAGATATATAGTAAAATAACATATTTTACTATAAATAAATATATTACATTCGAGAAGATTTTGAAAGAATATAACATATTTCTAATAAAATTTTATTGCCGTGTATGTATTTCTATAAAGGCAACCAAACCAAAGGAATTACTTTGTGACAATTTTATGTTGGTAATTTTTGGGTACATAAAATAAAACTATACGCAGCTATAAAACTGAATACATAACTTCTTTAATCTACCTTGAAATCTCTTTTTAAGAACATCCAGAAATCCATAAAAGTTACTCTGATTCACATAGAGCATAAAATTATTTACAGATTTACTTATTCGAAAAATGCAAATGCATTCACAAGTGCTTTTCCGAATATTCTATAACTTCGATTTTTTCGAAAATTCTGTTGCATTTTTCAACGGAATGAGCTGAAATAGTTTTTCAATAGTAATATTTCTGTCAGATTGTTTTGGGACCATATATTTTTTATTTATAAATATGAATGTACGAGATACGTAATCCAAATATTCTATTTTAACCCACCTAATACCATGGGGTCACCTGTGACCCCAGAGAAACTTTGCCGTACAACTGCAAAAAATGTATGAGTTTTAAAATTCTGAAAAAAGTAAATTTGCTTAACATTTGACTCCGATAGAGGAAATTAATAAAATGTGTACATTTTTTTATTTAAAATTTGTTCTCGGAATAGCACTGGGATAATCTGCGAACCCAATACAAATTTATGTATTAGGTCAAATTTTGAACAGAAATTTTTTTATTATTTTAGATAAAAACACATTTTTTGTAACAAAGCGAATAAATTTAAGGTTTATAATCATTTAGTTGTAATATTACATGTAACAAAATAAAAATCATAGCGGGGCACAATTGATCTCAGTGGTACCCAATGAAAGAAAAGAAGTTGGTACTTTATATTATTTTTTATTATTAAGTCATTTTATGATTTTTATATTATTTTATATTAAAACACGTTTTTTTGTAACAAAGCGAATAAATTTAAGGTTTATAATCATTTAGTTGTAATATTACATGTAACAAAATAAAAATCATAGCGGGGCACAATTGATCTCAGTGGTACCCAATGAAAGAAAAGAAGTTGGTACTTTATATTATTTTTTATTATTAAGTCATTTTATGATTTTTATATTATTTTATATTAAAACACGTTTTTTTGCAACAGAACGAAAAAATTTAAGCTTTATAATCATTTAGTTATAATATTACATGTAACAAAATAATAATTTTAGTGGGGTCACATATGACGACACTGTTACTCAATGAAAGAAAAAAAAGTTGGTAGTATTGGAATTACATAGTAAATTGTAATATAATTGTAATTGTAATTTTTTTTTCTCTTTCAAAATTGTTAAAAACTATAGATCGAATATATTTTACCAGCTTTTTATAAATTATACTATTTTTCCTTAATAATATGGGTATCTAAAATATGTCCTATTATTATTTAAAATAAATACGATAGCAAAAATATTATTTTATTGTAAGATAAAAGCAAATTACCTTTCATTTCGCCGTTATGAAAAATATGAATTGCTTTAATCATCAGCTTAAATTAAGCTCCAAGGAAAGATTTTCATACTGTAGTTAGAAAACACGAAACAAGAAACAAAACATGAAATAGATCAACTTTATACGAAAAAAAAAATCAAACAACCAATCATTTGTCTCCTGAATTTGTAAATTATTATGTACCATATACAAGATCAGCAGGTAACTGCCAAATTGTAAAATCCATCTCAATGTAAGAAATAAATGTTAGATAAAACTTAATAATAAATATTTTCTGTTCGAAAAAAAAAAATCAGATATTTTGCGAGATTACTATGAAATAATAATAATAAAATGATTCATGTTTAATAAATAACAAATCACAATGTTTGGCAAGGTTAGAAATGACAATCATTTGTCGAATCAGGATTGAAATAAATGGCGCATTATCGTATATTTTGTCATGGTGTTGGTATAAAGGAAAAGTATCTCATGTTGTCAGTTTAACTTAAAACTACGAGGATTTTTAAAAATGTCACTTACAAAGAAGGTCATACTCAGAAAATTTTGAAAAAATTGCAGAATGTTCTCCTCATGAGGATATAAACGTCTATATAAAAAAAAAAATCTGCGGAACCTCGGTATAACGTCCATAAAAAAATAATGAAAATTTCGTTTATTTGGCGATTTATCACCAGTTGGCGACGGAATAAAATTTTAAAAAATACGGTTTTAGCAAAATTTTATTCAATAGGTAATAAATACAGATAAAACGTGAATGATTTATTTAATCTGATTTAAAGAAAATTTTAAATTAATATAATTACTGCAAACGTACAGAGAATTGAAAATGTTAAACGCAAAATGCAAACGATTCTGAACAAGAGGGTATGGTATCATGAGCCCTAGAATTAACCCATTCGTATATTTTTTTTAAGCTAATGACAATTTTACGCTTTCAAATTTTACAAAAATCTCATAGACATATTTGAAAATTTAAAAAAGCATATTGAAAATACAAAATTTATACAAAACATAATAAACTTCCACCGTTTAAGTTTAAATTCATTAAGTAATGCGCATTCGAATAATCATTTTGCAAGCAATTTCAAAATGCATTAAAATCGTTTGCGTTTGGCGATGAAAAAATTTTGCTATCCAAATCGGGTCATTTTGCGCCAAATACTCGAAAGTAGTTTTTTTTTGAAGATTTTTTACTCGGATTCCGCAGTTAAATTTCACTGTTCCTTTATTACATACATGAGTAGCTTCATCAGCATTTTTTTTCAAATTTTTGTGAGTACGCGCTCTAAGGAGACCTTCCTTGTTAGGTTATTTTTCAATGTAAAAAAATGTTTCGATAAAATGTCCATAAATGTTTAAAGCGTAATTTCCCTTTTCCACCAACATTATGTATAAATCATGTTAATTTCACTCTATTAAAACAAACAAGAAGGGAAAATCATGCGTTAAGCATATATTATGAAACACTTGCCAACACATTCAGCATATTGTAAAAAAGTCATAGATTAATAAGGGGATAAGAATATATCTAAGTAAAGAATTTGGAAAACATTTAACATTTGAAAACCCAATTCCCGTAATAATTTTTGTGTGCAGCTCTGTATATGATCAATAGATTTCTATATATACTACATTGTATGTTAAAATTTACTTCATTTAAGAAATGCATAACACAGTTAAAAATTTCAGTTCGTCAATTTCCGTCTCTGAGCGGCAAGGTACTCGACATCTTTTGTGTAGCCCTGTATATGATCTATAGAATTTATACACACTAAGCAATAGACAAAAAAGTAGTTAAATTTAAAAACCCGTGCAACAAAGGGAAAATTACTTCCACACTCTCAAAATAACTTTCGTCAAAAACCGTAAAAAATACAGACAGCAAGTTGCCGGAACCCCGCTGTGATTGAAGGAGATTTTTCTGTTAATTGAAGAAGTTTCTTTCTTGTGACTGGGGAATTTCAGATAAATTTTACCTTCGTTTCTTGAATTTTCCGTTTTTTGAAGGAAAAAAAAAACATACGTAAAAATTCCGTTTCTAATACCGAAAAGTAACACGCAACACAGTTGCCGGTACACCCCTGTGGTTCGAAGAAATTCTAGATCCCATAAAAAAACTTTCTGTAAAAAAAAAAAGCGCCAAGTTCTCCTTAATGTTTCGGCCGTAAAAAGTACTGATATCTGATGTTCGCCCAAGTTAAAAGTCAAACATCCGAAATCTTTCATTCAAAATGGCTTCTTGCGACTTGGCCGTTAATGCATTCTAGGTTAAAAACATTAGAAGAATGTAATACTGAGAAAAATAAATTAGAATACATAATATACCCTGATTGATGTTACGTGCCATATCTTTTATTTGAAATAAATAATTACGTCGATAAATCATTTCAAAATTAATGATTGGAAATTATGCATTTAAAAGTGATTTGCAAATAGGCAAATTCGTATGATGATATTGTAATTAAAAGCTTTGTTATACATACCATTGAGTTTCAAGAAACATTAGTTTTGATTAACCATCATTTAGTTTGACCATGGTTTAATGACCATTTGTATGGTCTATTGTCATTAACACGAATTCCAATGAATATTTTTTTCATCAAATTTCACATTGTGTTACATTATATGAGACGTTGAGAACCAGAGTGGACCATTCTCGACAGCTGTGATTTCGAAATTATGTTTTTAAAAATGTGTATTATATTTTAGTACTTTGTACAACAAAATGCGTGAGATATTCAAAAAAATGTAGTAGACATGTAGATCATTATACATTCTTTAGAATTTGAAAAACCTTCTAAAATGCATTAACGGCCAAGTCGCAGGAAGCCATTTTGAATGAAAGATTTCGGATGTTTGACTTTTAACTTGGGCGAACATCAGATATCAGTACTTTTTACGGCCGAAACATTAAGGAGAACTTGGCGCTTTTTTTTTTTACAGAAAGTTTTTTGATGGGATATCACTGCTTTTTGTAGGTTTTATCAAATGTATAAAGGATATAAATATAATAAATGTATAAATGTCAAAGAATTTTTAAATTATTTTATTATGCTTTACAAATCTATATTTTTATCTGTAGTTTACATCAAAATACTAGCCGTCTCAGGCAAACAATATATTATTTCTTATATGTATGCTAAGCACATCATTATATTACTTTTATTCATAACTAGCCGAAGTACCTGGTGTTCGAGATTTAAAGAATGTTTGTGTAGAAAAATCAATTTCAAAATTAAACATGTTGTATAGATAACTTCAAAATGTTAAAATATGCCAATATTTCTATAATCGTGTTTTTATCATGATTCAATGCGTTCCTCAAACTCGTATGACGTTGTATTCACCTGCTGACATCTTACCTACTTGCTTTCACTATTACTCATATTGATACTCTCTTTGTATGATTCCCAAACATTTGAAAAAGTCCGTTAAACTTCCAATGTGACGTTATATTAATTTTCTTTTTTAATTATCGAATGACGTCCTATTAACCTGCTTTCTGTATTTACATATACTCATACTCCTTGTATTATTGAGAAATGTTTGAAAATTTCCGTTATATTACCAATATGACGTCATATTAATCTTTTTTTCCATTGCTGAAACTTTTTATTTTTATTTTCATTTTTCACGTGGAAATCTTTCAATAGAAAATTTATTATTGTAGAAAGAATTTCATTGTGGATTTTTAATTGTTGGCAACTGCTATAACGAAAAATGTTCAAATTTAATAGGAAAAGGCGGGAAAAGTTCAATATCCTGTGCTGGTAGGTATGGCGAGTTGTTTTTGGCGATAAATGTTTGATTTGGTTGTTGCGATATTCAGTCTTTGGAGTTTTAACTTAACAACTGGAATTGACCTTATCTACGTGACATCACACCCCTTTTGGCAGAAGTTTGGATTTTTTTGCCAATCGCGCGAACCAGCACAGGATATGGAACTCTTCCCGGAAAAGCTGTTAGATTTTTTGTTTTTTATTATCTAAAAATTAACTCTACATTATTTCGATTCCGGATTACTTTAGTTGCCTCGGCCGTGTTTTAATACACCTACACGTAGCATTTCACAATTCTGGCTTTCAAACTGTTGATTTGTATAGAAGTGCAGACAGACAAACATATTTTCATTTTCATACATTAGATTTACTTGCTCAATCCTTCGCCAAATCGGAAGTTTCTGTTAGAGAAATTCTCTTTGCGATCATTGGCAGCATATCTTATTTTTTGTGTTGTTATCCATTTCATCTTTATTGACAATTACCGCTGAATTTACTTAGGAATTTACGCTTCATGTCCGTTGGCATCGTTACACTCTCTAATACGGAGATTTTTAATCCTGTTAAGTAATCTTCTGTAATTTACACTGAAGCGAAGTGGTTCTTGTTAAACGCCTGTTAAGCTATCCATATTTACAGTAAACCATATTGATGCTAATTTTTTCCCCTTTCATTCTAACATTGGAACGATTAATGAAGATTAGAAAATCTACGGACGCACTGCTGTTCTTCCATTAGAAAATCTACCATTATTCTCATCTAATCGTCTTAGATAATATGTCAATATGTCTTGGTTTTAAGATTTTAGCTAAATTTACTCGAAAACCTGAAGCTAAAATGCGAGGAACCCCATTATAGAAAATTCATTCTAACGTACATATTGATAAACTTGATATATGTTATAAAATTATAATAATCTAGAACTGACAGTTTTGATGCTTTAATTCTGAAAATTCTCTTTCTATAATAAACTTTTAAGAGAGTAAATACTAACAATATAGTAAGAGTAAGTATAATAACAGTACAATATAATAGCAAGAGCAGAGGTCTTGTGTAGTGACGAAAGATTGAAACTTTATTAACATTCGTGCGTTATGCCATTTAATTAACCGCATAATATTAATAGATGATTACTCACCCTCAAAATTTGCAATGAAAAAATAGCCTCTAGCGTCAAATTCTCTCCAAGCTTTGCGACACTTAACGAAATATCGCCAAATTTGGCGACAAAAATACCCTGTTTATGTGGACGTCATATTGTAGCATATGTATTATATATGGGATGCATATGCATTTATATACACTGCTCAAAACAATTAAAGGATATTTGAAGTTTTATATAAAATAAAGATATAAACGAAATTTTTTTTTGCAGAAAATAGAAGAAGAGAATCACAAATGCAAATTTTTCTGGTTTTCAAACTGTGGAGTATGCAAATTTTGAGTTCGACGTCAAAAACGTCGCTTCAGCGGCAGCGAATGAAATTTGACTTTCAACTGGATAAAATAGAATGAAGACAAGGATGATCGGCATTAAGTGATGGCTTTGTTTCGATGAGTACGATGTCTCAGCGAAGTCATTTGACAGATTCAGAAGCTTGGAGAATTGTTGATAGGTTAGAAGTGGGCCAAACTCAAGCCGAAGTAGCGCAAGCCATTGGAGTGTCACAAAGTGTCATTTCCAGGATCTAGAACCGTTTTTTGGAGAGTGGATGTGCAGGCCGAAGACCAGGGCAAGGTCGTAGACGGGCAACAACGCCCAATGAAGATCGGTATTTAGCGTTAACAGCTCGGAGACACCGAAACATGAACGCTACTCTTCTCCAACAACACCTTCGCTCGGCTACAGGCACCACGATTTCAACTCAGACTGTCCGAAACCGGCTTCATGCTGTAGGTCTGTATGCTCGCCGACCGATGGTATGTGTTAGATTAACATCAAGGCATCGTCGCGACCGCAGGGAGTGGGCAACCGAGCATGTCAACTGGAGGAGAAATGAATGGAGCAATATTCTGTTTTCTGACGAGTCTTTTTCTGTGCATCCGGATAATAGGCGTATTTTCATCTGGAGGGGGTAGTAGGAATAATCCTGCGTTCGTGCACGAAAGTGTCAGATTTGGCGGTGGAGGAGTGTTGGTGTATGGTGGCATCTCCATTGACGGGCGCACTGACCTCTACATCATTCGAGATGGAGCTCTGACTGGTCGCCGATATAGGGATGAGATCCTCAGACCTATTGTAGTCCATTACGCTGCAGCAGTCGGAGATAACTTCATTTTAATGGACGATAACTGCAGGCCACATCGTGCAAACCTGGTGGAGGATTTCCTTTTCGAGGAAGGAATCGTTCGAATGGAATGGCCAGCGTGTTCTCCAGACATGAATCCAATCGAGCACGTTTGGGACGCTCTAGGAAGACGAGTTTCTGGCCGCCAACAACCCCCACAAACTCTCCAAGAACTGGAAAGAGCTCTTCTGGAAGAGTGGGGCAGAATACCCCAACTCGTCATTAATAGCCTCATTGAGTCCATGCCTCAAAGGTGTTCAACGTTGCTGGCCGCCCGTGGAAACCATACCACCTACTGAAAATGATTTTCTTTGAAGAAAACACCTTTTCTTATTCTTTTTTTCTCATATGCACAAATTGTGTTTTTTTCCTTTTGTACACAAATGCGCAATAAAATGCATTTTTTTCTGCCAAACATGTGTAATTTATTCCCATATAACCTACTATGTCTGTCGACCATGTATCAATCAGCTAAAAAGTTTCCCAGATACAAAATCCACCTAAAACTGCAATATCCTTTAATTGTTTTGAGCAGTGTATATAAATAAATAAATATATATATATATATATATATATATATATATATATATATATATATATATATATATATATATATATATATATATATTTCAAATAAAATCCAGTGTGTATATATATATAAAGTTTATTAACATCATTAAAATGCACTTAAAGAACTAACAACCCACTGGAATTTTGCCAGATTGACTGAGTGCGATTGCGATTAGAATACCGACATTTATAATAAAATTTATTTTAAGGAAGTAGAAAATAGAAAAACGGACAGATAAACTAAAAGATTTGCCTTCCCAACATTTTCGGAAAAGAATATAAAAAATTCATTCTGTTTGAAACCATGTAACACCTTCAAATTCAGGCTAATTTTCTGTAATCCGGCTTTGGCGACCAACTCTGGCGTCAAATATGAGCGAGGAAATGATTTCCTATGCAACTATTATTACTTAAATGTTTATCGTACAACAAAAAACACAAATGGTTGCAAGAATGCAATTAATTTAATTTGCCAATTGAATGTGTTACGAACTGTATATAGTCAAATCAGCACCCCCTATTTGAAGGGTTTAAAGGCAGAAATTCTATGTTTTCAGACTTTTCTGGTTAATTGTGTGACAAAACCTACTTACTTGTCAAATTCTATGATTCTACGACTGTTAGAAGTACCTTAGTTATTTGATGATCACCAACTTTTTTTAGTTATTTGATGATCCCCAACTTTTTTTAGTTATTTGATGATCCCCTGTGTGTCAGTTACAAAAAAGCCCTTTTTCGGAATCTCATATTTCGAAAAATATTAAATACAGAAATAACAAATCTTGGAACCTAGTTTAGTTTGATTATATTAAAGTGTGTTAAAAGGGAAAACTCTCTAGCTCTCCCCAAAACGCAGTTATGAGGGGGTGAAAAGTAGGCCGAAATGGTCAGGGAAAAGGTAGCTTACGGCCTGTGCGAGCTTGGCGGACGCACTGCCGTGCTCCCAGATTAAGATTGGAGAATTTGAGGTATATTTTATGTTACATTGGTGAGTTTTCGGTTTTTTGTGGGAAGCGGAGCAAATCAAAGCGGAAATTTTTGTGTTTTAACGAAAAAAGGCAACGGAAAAATGTGTTCTGTTCACTGATTTTTTTAGAGTGCAGCAATTATTGATCATAGTTAGTACTGTAACCTAATTATTTTGTGTGCCCCTGTAAATGAACGATGAATGCTATGTACGCCATAATCTATAGTAAGCACCTTGTAATGTACTCCAGTGATATATATGAAATTCAATATGTTTGAAATGGAGTGAAATCATTAAAATACACCGCAAACGATTTTGGGTTACGACCTTAGGTCGTAATGTAAAAAATATTCTTTTGTGTGGCCATGGAACTATAAATGCTACACACTTCATTTTCAGTGCCGAACATGCCATAGTAAACTTCAATAACATATATCAATTGCATGACAGTCCGAGTATGTTCACGGAGAGAAAAAAAGACAGACACACAAACCGAATTCATAAACACTTTTCAACTTTGTTGGAAAGTGTTAAAAAAATAATTTAGATATTGAATTTAGTGGGAATTTAAGGTTGAATCTCAAGAATTGGTAACCCATTATGAATAATCGCCAATCACATTTATCATTTTTAGAATGTCAATTTATTTTAAAAACAAAATCAAAGTTTTAGTATATTGCGTTTGACTGCATAGTAAATATATTAAACATAAACTGTATAAACAACGTAAAAATGTATAAGTGTTTTTTATATTTTTTATTATAATTAGGAGTTAATAAAATTGTTGGGTGTCGATAATTTTTTGAACGGGTCGGCGGTGAAAAATTTTGGTTTATGTTTATTACTTTAGTAGTAAACTTAAACAAACTATTTTTTCATAATTGTATTTGTAAATTTTATGTGCCTTACGGAATGTTTTCGAAATATAATATAACAATCAATTTTATTTTAAATACCTAATTTAAAATTATTAAAGACTAGTGTAAATGCTCGTCCTATAACGGTAGATGGAAATCGTAGTTTTCACTTAAAATTTGAAATGATTCATACAAATATTCTCGTAATTGCCAACTTTTACGCTTTTTTGTTATCACTAAAATTTAATAGAAATTTGTGTGTTATTTAATTAACCGAACAGGTGATGTCGGTTAAGGCGCTTCGCAGTTGCAGACAACTCTACGCCCATTCTATCTCTTGGTAGAGTGTCTTGTATTAATTTGAGCCGTTGGGAAAAGTTAAGATGTAGTATTAACTACAAGATACACTGTAAAAAATGACCAATGTTTCTTATTTTATGAAAAATTGCTATAACCACGAACGAAAATATAATATAATCTTCTGAGTTATCCGAAATTTCAAATAGCATGTTACGTTGTCTTTTGAATCCCCAGAAACGAATACATTTTCAAAATTTAAAGAATAATTTATAAAAATAAAAAAATTATTTTTATTATTTTTTGCTGCCCGAATTTTTCAGAAACGTTTCCGAAGGTTTTTAATAGTGTATTAATTAGTGTCCTCAGCCTGGAATACCTGTTTTTCGAATGCTATCCATTCTCCAGTACACGTTTTCAGCCGCATACGTTAATTTATACACGAAAGAATAAAGAAATAATCTTAATTCTAATGTTATTGTTAACGCTGTTAATTTTGCATATTTGTCTGTTAAACATTTTTTTGAGCATGAAAATGCTTACTTCAGAATTGATAGCATTCGAAAAACAGGTATTCCAGGCTGAGGACACTCATTAATACGCTATAAAGACCCTTCGGAAACGTTTCTGAAAAATTCGGGCAGCTAAAAATAAATTGTTTTTATAAATTATTCTTTAAATTTTGAAAATGTATTCGTTTCTGGGTATTCAAAAGACAATGTAACATGCTATTTGAAATTTCGGATAACTCAGAAGATTATATTATATTTTCGTTTGTGGTTATAGCATATTTTCATAAAATAAGAAACATTGGTCATTTTTTACAGTGTAGAAGAACAATTACAATGAAAAGGATAGATGAAAAGTTAAGAAAAGAGATGATAGCAAATTTGGAATAAAAAGGTAAAGCGAAGGAGATTAAATATAGAATCAAAATAAATGGTATAGCTGTAGTTATAAATAACTACTAGTAAAGAAGTTGAAAAAGTAAAAAATAGGGTTCGGAACATGTTAGTGAAACTGCACACAAATGCCTTATCGTAGATATCGTATCGTAAATAAATCATAGTTATCATACGATAAGGTATTATAAGATATTTATTATAAGGTGGTATAAAAAAAGCAAAAAAGTTGGCAGCTATATATTCCTATACTATTCATCGACAATAAGGAAAACTGACCTGAAACGGGGCATGACTTGCAGCTCAGGTCATGATTAATGCATGGGACTCTGTGGGTTAAACAACACATTTCTAAATCAAATTTTATGTAAAAATGGTCAAATTATTTTACAATAATAATATACAATCTACAAATGAGACAGATTTTTAAAATTTTGAGCTGATGATTTGTTTGTTTGGTTTCTTCGGTCCATTTCCAAAATCAGGATGGCTGCCTGTTTTCCATAATCGGGGATCATGTCCCCGTTATAAAGTAGCATACCCAATGAATCCTTTAAAAATAATAAAATACACCTACAAAAACAATTATTTTTTCAAGATTTTTTTTTAACATAACACGAATTTCAATAATTTTAATTTTCCTAAAATCCTTTACTTTTCTGAATTCTTTATTAAAACATTAATTAATCTAACGTAATTTTTTTAAAGCTATCGGTAACATGCAAACAAGGTATACAATCAAGATGAAGTAATCAATTAGGCTCCCATTCAAATATATAATCTTTATAATTAAGATATCCAAAATCTGAAAATTACGTCATGTTGACACAATCATATTTTTTTCTTTAGTTTTTTTCAATATAAAAATAAATTATAAAAATAAATTTAAAGCTAGGCGCAATGTCATTTTCAAAAGCGTAAACTTTTCACTCGTACTTTATGTACCTACTTATACTTAACCAATATGTATTCAAATAAAAATATATTTTCTATTTAATATTAATGAAAAAATGGCATCAATAAGCATAAAGATAATATAAACTCAATGGAAAATATTCTTGTAACGTCACAATAAATATGAATTTTTATTTGCTTATAAAAATGAAGCACACGAGCACACGTGCATAAATATATCTTGCAAATAAACTGCATCCAAAAAGCCACGTGTCTAAATATATTTCATTATTTCTCTTTTCTCTGCAACAATGGAAGTGTGAGGAATCGGTGAATTAATATTTTTATTTATGCAGACGACTTTTGGCTAATGCCGATAAAATTGTTTCTTTTATATTTTATTTTATTTGTTAAACGCGGCTCGTTGCTATAGCAACGTAATTGTTTTTTCTTTTGCCTTCTTGTTACATTTTATTATCTCACGAGAAGAGGTTAAAAATTTAGAAAAAAAATTGGCATCTGCTTTTGTTGTGTAGTTAAAAAAGAATGTTTTGTTATGAGTAGCTACGAAAGTAATTTAAAAGAATTCCGTCTATTTTTCCAGAAAAAGAATGATGGGCATTGAATAAAGTGCAAATAGAAGATATATTTTAGGATCATCTTTTATTGTGTATAGTACGATGATGAGAATCAAGAAAAAATTAATCTATAATTTTGTAAATATGTAAATAACTGTCTATATCAACATCTCGTCGAATGTCCCATATCTATAATTTATAAGTGTGTAAATAAATTTTGTGAGAATTAAAAGGCTTGAATATTAAAATATTTCGAACCCATCATCGTGTTTGATAAAATGCAAACAGGAAGTTTTTTTTAATTTTTATCAATGAATTTAAAAAAAGAATGACTCACTACACTGCCATCTAACCAACAATGTACATGTACCAACAATGTATTAATATCTTACATTATAACAAATGCACATTGTTGGTTAGATAGCAAATGTACATTGTGGGTTATATGGAGTGGTTCTGCCCTGAATGGTTACCTACACTATCCAACTCTTGGATTTTATTATAAGTAGATTATCTTATACTCGAAATGTTTTACTGCTTCTTACAAAGTTTAACACAGAAGTTCTGGTTTAACAATAAATAATGGTGTTGCAAAATTTTTACATGCGTAATTGTAGATGGGGTATATAGAAAACTTTACAGTACAACTGATAAATTCCTCATTTCTTTTAGATAATTCAAGATACAAAGAAAAAGAGTCTTATTAGAAAATAGAAGTTTTAAAAAGTTTAGACAAAACAATACAAATTCCAAATGAAAAGAAACAAAAATCTAATCCATTGAGTGGTATGGGAATGATTCTAAAATGTTGGCAAATATTTTGTCATTTTGCTTTCCATTTTTAGTTTCAAAATATATATATAATGTTAGTTCTAGTATTGTTTGCACATCAAAAGAAATTGAAAAACATTACCGTTATTACCGTGCATGTTTATTGAAATCGAAACTCTTATATTTCTTCGTGTCTGTGGGTACGTTTATTTATTATTTTGAATGAGGTATCTAATATTTTAAAAAAAGAACGAAAAATAATGCATCAGGCATAGATTATGAAAAACTTTCCAAACCTAACCGGATAACATTTATAAATTTCATTTGTTTACTAGAATGAAATGATATATCTATATAATCAACTTAAAAATACAGGAAACTCGTTACTGTTCCATTTTCAGCGATTGCTGTCCATATCCGGTAATAATTGTGTAGCCCTCTATGCCGCTTATAGAATTTATACAAACCACCTAAGGCACTCAAAATTCGATCAATTTAAAAAGTCCTTCCGGCCTGTACCGGGAGGAAAAGGTAGCTTTCCTATATCTTCGTTTTAAAATTTTAGCTAATGTTACTCGAAAACAGCAAGCTAAAATGCAAAGAAACCGTTTACAAAAGATTCGTTAATACTGAATTTGAATAAGAAATTCGCTAAATTATTGAGCTATAACCAAATTGGCTTCATTTATGAAGACTTATTTTAGTTGCTAAATTTGGCGATATTTCGCCAAATGTCGCCAAGTTTGGCGAGAATTTGGTGCTAACGGATATGAATATATAGTTTTATACGTATTGGGAAAATGATTACAACAATGAAAGAAAATAATTTGCGAGAAATCGCGTTCACTAAAACTCATAAATTAATCATTGGTTTTTTGTAATGTGCAGTCTTGTTTCAAAATGTCAGCTACTCTAGAATTTCAAACTGATCTATCTCAGCCATCTTTTAAGATAGAGGTAAAACAAAAAATGCTCTGGATTCCTGGTATCAAGGCCTAACACTTAATTAAAAAATAAATTTGCATTTTTAACTTTTTGTATATTTATTTCAGTTTTAAAATTTTCAGTGACCGCCATCTTGTTACAAGATGGCGGACCAAGCTGGCCAACGAACTCGGTCGAGGCATTGGTGAGCTTAATACACACAATTAGTTTCATCCAAATTAATTTATAAATACGGGCGTTATCGTATGACATAGATCAGATATATATATATATATATATATATATATATATATATATATATATATAAATCAACATTTGAACGGAGGATGGTTTTGGGGTCTGGGTGAAATGATCGGTGAAAATATATCGAAATTTTCCGGAATTGCTTTCTTAAGAACGGCTGCAATAGGTAGCTTTGTACTTTTTTGTATTGAAAGCTACCTAAAGTGCATACAACAGCGGAAACGCTCTTCCCACAATTATCGATCTTAGTCAATCCTTTAACAGATTTCTTTTGTGTGTCTATATAAATGATCGACAAATGTTATGCTCTCTATAATTTGTAGAAAACATGCAGTGCACTTCATTGCTTTCGTTATGTTTGAAGTAACATAACATAATTAAAATGCACCGCAAACATTTTTTTTAGATCATAATGTAATGAAAACCTTTTGGGCTCTCCCTGTAAACGCACTACAAAAGCTAGTCATTCTGAACTCTTGTGAAATATGTTGTAGTCCTTAATGAACAAAGGAAAATTATTCAACTAGGTAAATTATATCCAATGGTTGGAGTATCATAGTTGAGATTTTTCCAACAGAGCGGAAATATGTCGGGACTAGGACTCGAACCTGGGTACTTTGGTTTGCCGTACCAACGCTCTGAACTACTGAGCTATCCCGACAATATCCTGGCTGGTATATTTCACTGTTATTTGTTGGACAAGGCTCCGACCTGCAGCCGTAATTTTATTCATCCGATCGATAACTATAGCATTTACATGATGAATCTGAAATAACACGGAAACTCCTGTATACAATGTAATTAGGTCATAATGAACAAAAGAAAGTTATTTAACTAGGTAAATTATATCCAATTAATAATTGGATATATTTCTTTACAACATTTAAAACACCCCTTTTTGTTCAAGTTTAAAAGTGCCCACTGCTCGTACAGTGTCCATCACTGGCCCCGTTACTCTAGTATGCTGTTAAGAGTGAGAAGCACCAGATAGTTCGAGTAGCGAGCATTTTAAGTTCCGTTAAAGTGTGTGATTAATTAACTGGGCATGATAATTACACAGTTTAATTATGTATGGAGAAGAGTGTTTTAACGAAGCTATAATCTATCATTTGATTTACTCTGCTACATTGTTTCCTGGAATTCTAATCTGAATTTGGAAATAGTTATACAAGTTGTAAAAAGGGAGCTGTATCATGAATCATGAATAGAATGATTTATTATTTTCAGTTTAACAGTTGACTTATTTAATGAACTTGGTGAACATGATAAATTGAATGTAACTTAAATGTAACATGATAAACAGGAAAGCACAATATTCAGAAAGGAACTATTTTATTGAGTATCACATTTGTTCTAATTTTAGAATAAATTCTGAAACTGAAAATTAAAATTACGCGTCAGGTTACGTATATGACTGTAGTGATTTATTTTTTGGGGATATTTAAAATACATTTTATTTTTTTGAAATGTACAAAACATCTGAGACTGAAAGAAAATATTGTCTTATATTTGTGTTCATGTTTAGTGCTAAGATTGATACTTAATATGTTATATATGAGTCAAAAACATCCATGACACACAATGAGATTCCTTCATCGTGTTTCAAGAAGCTGCAATTTAAGAAGTTTTGCATGAGTAATCGTATGCAGTTTTTAATAACAATAAAAACAAGTTGGAAATTATACGTTAAACATGACGAATGAGGTGCGTTCATGTATTACATTTAGTGTTACAATGTAAAAACATCATCCTTATTATTTCGGTGAAACCAATTATATTTTCTGCTATGAGCGAAATGAGTATGTTTTTTATTTCTTATTACGTATGCCACGTTTACAGATGCGAATTTCTTTTTCGACACCAGACAGCGCTGCAATATTCACCATGGAGATCTTGCTTTGCGAATGATTACCTCCATGGTTTAATATTTTTATGACTCATAATGAACGAATCCCTTGTATTTATTTTCTTTAATGGATTGAAATATTTGGCTTACAATCTAATTTCAACTGATGTTATCTCAGAATCTATACATATTTGAATGTAACCCATCTTTCAAAGAAACATTTTTTTTTTTAACGATCTTTCTAAAAATGTAACTTTTATGCAATTTTATTCGAAAAAATAATTTTTAATAAAAATGGCCTCCTGGCATATGGAAAAAGATGCGGTTAGCCCGTATTTGATTTCCTCAGTCACATGATTTGCGCTTTTATTATATAGATTACGTGTGATAGGATTTAATAGAATAAAGAAAACTTTTATCAATATCTTTTTAAGTTTTTATTCGATTTTCATAAAATTTGAAATGACTCGACAGAATTCTGCAACGAGTATAGATATTAAATTTCAAACCATTGGGTTGGGTAGTTTTTGCGCTGTTATATGCGTACAGACGGACGGACGGATCAAACGACGACTATAGGTGCTACGCATTTATATAATTACGAACGCACCTAAAATGACTTTAAAAACTTATGGTATGCTAATTACTTGATTTTATATTAAATTCACAAATTAGTGAGGGACTTATGGCCCACTGTGCATAAGCATACACTTCACCTTAAAAATATAGTTCTTTAAATGAAACGAGTGTATCGCAGAAATCTTGGATAAATTTAAATTCTTTACAATTTTGATTTTTTTTTACTGATTATTACGTCATAAAAGTTTCTATCGATTAAAACATAAATTTTTGATTTTTCCTACAACAATCCTGGAAACAAAACTGTATAAAAAGAGGTGAAAATAGCCGGGTAGCGACTTTTTCACCAAACAGGTAGCGCTACGTCACTTGATGGAAATCGAGGCTAACGAAAAAGAAAGGCTACCGCGGTACTTTACGCGTATCTTTTTTTACAGACCGGCGGAATCACGTGATACTCGAATCCACCAATGCAGGTGTACGAAAAGAGCATCACGTCACTCTCGTGATCTGTAAAAAAAGATATGCAGAATGCACCACGGTAGCCTGTCTTTTTCGTTAGCCTCGATGGAAATCGTTGAAAATGAAATATTTAAAAAATGTGCATTTTTATTTCTTGTTTTTTGTTGTATTTCTATATCTTTGCATTTCTATTCAATGAGTACTGAACTAATTTTGATGAAATTTAAATGATACCAATTCTAGAATAGTATATTTAAATAAATTTTAAAAAAATTACATGAATCGGTCGCGTAGTTTCGGAGTAATCGGTGTACATGCATTAAAAAATAAAAAATAAACCATCCACGTCGAATTGAAAACCTCTTCCCTTTTTTTGAAGTCTATTAAAAAAAGAAATGCGTACATATTTTTTATTTTATTCCCTCAGCATTTAATAAAGCATAACTCAAAAAGGTTGAAACATATTTAACACAGAAACAGTCACGCCGAGTATGACATACGCAGGCTGCGTACATTTTTTATAATTCTCAGCATTATTTTTTGTGAGTAATCTTCAACGTACTTTATCGCAGAATTTGTAACATTTGTCACCGACTAAATAATGTGACGTTTATTATTACTTACCCATCATACGTAGTATAGGGTAAGTCTTGTAATCGTTTTGAAAATCGAAAAAAAAAATTTGACGGATTTACACGTTTCAGACACTGGAGATTCCGAAAAACATATTTTTAGAAAAAAAAATTTTGCCGTCCGTCTGTGTGTCTGTGTGTCTGTGTGTGTGTGTGTGTCTGTAAACGCTCTATCTCTCGAAAAAATTGAGATAGAGACTTGCAATTTGGTATGTACTTAGTATTTGATAATGGAAAGAAGCCTATTTCATTTCAATAACCTCGATTAACCGGAACAATTTTTTTCGGACTCTCGAAATATTCGTTCTGATGAAAGGTATATAAAAATTTTCGAAATTGTTTATTTTAAGAAATGAATATAAAAGACAATAAAAAAACATAAATTTTGAATAAAGCATGAAGTCGATCGGATAATTAGTTGCCGAGATATTTGGAATCCTATTTTCCACACTCTTCGATTTTTCATGACCCTGTATTTCATCCAAATTTCACTTCAAAGATATATTTTAATTGGAAATTTGACGCTTAATCAGATACAATAAACTGCTAGTTAATAGGATTATTATTTTTGGAGTTATAAGGAAAAACCTCTTTCAAGCAATTCAGTAATCGAGCCTTTAAAGTTTGTGACGTCATCAAGCCACGATTTTATTTGAATTGCAATGCATTTTATAAGTAGTTTACACATTTTTATTTTAATATTTTACATTATGCATATCCATGATGGGTAAGTATTACGCTGGCCCCCAACGACTAGTTTTTATTTATTGGTGACAAAGTAAATTCATTCATACCCTGGGTAAGCTTGACTACTCCCGGGTTAATATTTTATCTGTTGGAGAAAGCAAAAGTGTTAATTGCAAAAGTGTTAAACATTAATTAGAATTTAAAATTATTTGATGCAATTGTCATATCACACACAATTTTAGTATAAAATTTTTATGATCAATCTAGGTACCTGCATCAATTATAAGTTGGGTATAACTTCACAGAAAACTAAAGATAAAAAAATGTGCTTTACGGTGTAGGGTTTGTTTAAATTTTAAAGTATTTTTATGAATTAAAAAAGTGTGTGTAAATGACTTAAATCATACAATTTTTATATACTTTGGTATGAATGAAGACAATGAGGAAAACATGTTTGTAGTTATAATCCCCTTATTAATTATCTTTTTGTCTTAACTTTTAAAGTACAATTTTCAAATTAGTTTTTCGGCAATTCATACAGGAAATTGTATCCATGGTATCGTATTTTTAATTAAATAAAAAAATCGCGAATTTAAAGGTTAAACGAAATATTTACAACATTCTTTCTCAGAACATTAATTTTTTTTAAGTTTGTCACTTTTCTCGTAAACCAACAATATACAATTCATTTTACATTGTTGAATGAAATAAATTTTATGAAGGTATAACATAAAATATACTACAGTATTAATATACGTTGAGATATTTTTCGAAAATGTCAGAATATATTCAAAACTTGTTCTGAAATGTATAGAATCTTAAATTTATTATGGACATGAATATTCATAAAATGTAAAGACATTCTCTGATGAATTTCAGTCCATTCTATTCACCCAGAAAAGATTTTTCAGAAAAGTTTATAATACACTTCCAAGCTTTGAACTCAAATATTTGTTTGACTGTTACGTATAATATCTTTTTGAATAAATTTTAACAAATATGTATTCTTCATACTTTAAAGCTGTGCAACACAGAAAGCACAAATTGTCTTTTTGATATAAAGCTCTGGTTTCGGCTTTTGTCTTTGGCTATCACATGAAAAATTAAATAAAATGCATTTAAAAACTAAAAATGTTAAAGAACTGTACAGAATTCAATAAAAAGTTTTAACATTAAAATTGAATTCAATACTTTTGCATTTTTACATTTTAATTTTATAAAATTAATTAAGCATGTGGATTTTATTTTTCTTAAACGTGATATAATTTTTTTAATTACTATATATGTATATATAAAGTGATGGGGAAAAGAGATCAGGACAAATTTAATTTGCTATATTTAAAGTACTGTGGTATTTGATGTAACTTATTGCATTTCCACAAAAGCTAATAGACTTAGTGAATATAGCCCAGCAGCATGGTGGTCAGCGTGCTTGTCTACCACGCTACACGTCCCAAGTTCGATTACGGGCTGCGGATAGGACAAGGTTCACTCAATCATCGGAAGTAAAATGATTATCAATCTTGCTTGGGAACTAAACACTGAAGGTCCCCCGTTAGGCTGACCACATAATCGGGACATTTACAGCATAGCACCTCAGTGCCCATTGTAAAAAAAATGACTGGGCACTGTACGCAAAGATACTTAATTAATGGTGGCACCGCATGTTTAGTTTATTAGTTATTTGATGTATTGTATTACGTGTATTGACGTACACAAAAGCAAATAGACTTGGAAATCTTTGCAATGTAAAACATTGTCAAAAAAATTCATAGTTTTATTTTTATAGTTTTATTTAGCTGATGCACCCGGCATTTCTCGGTACCATTAAAAAAATAATACGAAACGCGATATCACTCTAAAAATCGCTGCACGAAACCGTTCTTCTGGTAACCCTTTCGTCTTCCGGAAATTAAATAGAGATATTAACCTCGGAGTGGATGAAAATTCAATACGACCCCATCAAATGTATGGGTAATTTGATTCAAAGCGGGTCAGTTTTTGGTCAAAATTTTTAAAAAAGATTACCGTGGGATTTTGACAAAATTTTAATTTTCGGAATCAGAAAAATAAATTACAGACTGTGAGTTTCGAATTGATACCTCGAATACTTTTCTTAATACTCGAGGATGAGTGAAAAGGAGTATATTTCGTTGTCTGGGATTATCAAATCAGTAACTTTCTTTTGCGATTTCGAAAATAACAGCCATTTTCGGCGCACGTGCGAGAAAATCTTTTAGCCCTTTTAAACCTCTTTCCGAAGGAAACTGTGGCATTCATCCCCGCTGCCTACGACACCGTACAACAGACGTTTTGAGCACGAGCTGAAATGTATTTTAGTTTCAATTTCCACCGCCAGGGGGCGTCAAATAAATATCTTACTTAGTTATGTATATCTTAATTAGTTCATGTTAAGTAGAATGTACCAATTCCCGTTGAAATAGGGCGCATAATCCGAAAAAATAAATCATTAATCAGATTATATAATAATCCGATTACATCCAAAATCCGAATATATAATAATTTGTTATATGATAATAATTAATTATATGTAAAACTGCCCTAAACGAGCTAACTTCTATATCCGTGCTTCCTTTTTAAAGAATATAGATTTTCACGCTGAAAATCACTCTCGTAGTAATGGAAACCGTTCAATTCATCTAAATTGAACTTCTCGCCTGAAAAAAAAAAAATCTTCTCGTTCCTTGCCATAATACCATATGCATTTTAGCAAACTGCACTCTATTAGGGGGAAGTTAGAAGTTTTAGATAGTTTTGTAGTTTTGAGTAGTTTTGAATGTGGCAAGATGATGTCCGAATAGCATTTTTAATAGTAGCATTTCTATTAACATTTTAAAATAATGAAACAGATTCTAAAGGATATCATCACATTATTTTTTAAAATTTATTGCAGAAAGCATATTTCATTATATTTGAGTGTGACTTACACAGCAGGATAATGCTCCAATATATGATTCATCGTTCTAAAAATCATGATTTAAAGCAAATGAGGTCTCATTGCTGGAGTGAGCATCACAAAGTTCCTGACATATATCCAATAGGAAATTCATCTTGTGAGATGTATTTACAGCACAAACGGCCAGTGCTGTACCATTGAAGATGAACTAAAATCAGCTATCCAATTATCCTGGAAGTAAACTCCCAAATATATTCTTAAAAGATTGTCTGACTATTTGAAATCTAGGATGTTAAAACTGATTAAAAATATTTATAATTTTCTACAATACTGGCTTTATTTTGCCAGAATGCTACGCTATCCCCAAAATTTTTCTAACATTCTACAATGGTTGTTGAAAATATATGAAAATAAAACTACTTATCTTTTTGCCCATGTTTGGCATAGAAAAGATTATTAAGTACATTTTGTAGAAATTAAATAAGTCAAATAATTAAATTTTTTATTTTGTGCGTGTAATTTTTTTAAGCGCAGTAGATATACATACACACATAACTGCCAATATTTACGCTTTTTTGGCATCATTATTTCAGAATAAGAATTTGTGCCTTAGTTAATCGCAAAACTTCTGTAGTTACATTAAGGCGAAATTTTCTATCACTTTATAGTGTTTACAAAACACTGCAAAAGTTATATATACATTTCCATGTGTAACGACCATGAATAATTTTCGAAAGAATATTCTGATTTTATCTCTTTTAGCGTTTGAATAATTTTATTGCGGTTCCGTGTTAAAAACATCAGGAACCATAATACGAGTGTAAGTCATTAAGTAAGTCACAAAATATAATTAAATAATAACTTACAATAATATTCACTTCAGAACTATTTTTATTTCTCAATATATTTTCCAAAAATATTTATGCACTTATATCACCGTTTAGTCAGTGCCCCAACACCAACTGCATAACATTCTTTGGGTTACTGTCTCAGCCACATTAGGACTTCAAGTTGAACCTTTTCATTATCTGTGAACATCATCTAGCTTCCAAGATGGTTTTTTAGTGGACTAAACAGATGAAAATCGCTTGGGGCTAAGTCGAAGCTGTATGGTGGATGTTGAAGAAGTTGCCAACCAAACTTTTGAACTGTCTCCTGTGTTCAATTTGAAGTCCTAATGTGGCTGATACAGTAACCCCAAGACTGTTATGTAGCTGGTAATGAGGCACTGATAAACGGTGATATAAGTGCATAAATATTGATGGAGAACATGTTGAGAAATAAAAATAGCTTTGAAGTGAATATCATTGTAAGTTATTATTTAATTATCTTTTGTGACTGACTTAAAGATTTTCCCTCGTATGTATGTTTGCCAGCTTGCCTTTTTAATCTAATTGTTTTTAGGTTTTCACTTTCTTAAAAATCATCCACTACGAAATATCGTGTTATGTGATACAGTAATACTTTGCTTTTTAAAAATACTTATTTACATCGCTTGTATTTTTTTCTCCAAAGAAGAATCGAAAATTATTACAAAAATTTTGTTGGCAAACAAACGAAATGTGTCGGTTTAGAATGCATTACTTGAATATTTAATAGCTTTTTATTTTATTTTTAGAAACTAGAGTGAAACCCCCAGTTATTGACACCTAACCTGTAACTGACACTTGATCAAAAATCTAACTCAAATAAGCATTTTGTTGTAAAATTCTGAAAAATAATGTCATCTAGTGGTAAATTATATACTTATTTTTATTTCAAAATCAATTTACTCACCACTAGAGGAAATTCAATGAGGACGAAACTTTTGAGACTACAAAAAGTGCCATTTTGGAACAACCATCTTATTTTTAAAGTTCAGGAAGTATTTTTCAAATGTATTTGCAATGCAACCATCCAAAACTTTTTTCCTTAAAGTTATACTAGTAGAAATTAGTTTAAAGATGTATATGATATATTAGGGCTATGATTTAGGATTCATAGTTATTTAAATTAGCTTAATGGGGGGGTCAGTTTTTAGTTCCTAGGATTTCATTTTATCAGTCTCTGACCGAGGTGTTAGTTATTGGTTATATTAAAGAAAATTGAAAGCTATTATTTGAACTGTTTAAAAAGGCCTAATAATAAGTTAAATTTATCTTGTAGTAAACATCATTAAAATGTAAGTTGTTTTAAAAGTGTCTGACATCAGATGTCAGTTACTGGTTCATAAATGTCATTTATTGGATATCTGCATTACTAATAATGCAGTACTAAATATTACTGCTTTATACTCTTAATATATACTCTGTATTACTAATAATGCAGTTCCGCTTACTAAATTCCACTTTTTATAATAAATATTAATGTATTTTGTTTTTGACCATATTGATGAATAAAATAAATTTTTAATAATAAAATGTATAATTTTTCAAAATTTTTCCAACAATATGTTTTTAAAAATATCTCTACTATTCTTTCAAAATCAAAGATAAGTATAAAATAGATTTAATTTTTTGTAATACTGATTTGAACAAGAAAGAATCCTTAAAGTGTCACTTACTGGGAGTTGGACCTTTATTTTAATTTCTCGTTTTAGTTGTCGCAGAAGAATAAATTAAGTTGAGTACAGGGTTGATTTTTTCAAGATTAATATGATGAATATGTCCGTTTTTGAATGAAAAACTTCACAGAATACGAATGACATTCGACACTGAATAGTCGATATTGTGAAACATCAATATTCAATAATTCCTATAAAATTTCTCCTGTTATATCATCGTCCGATAGTTAAAAGTGTTATTTAAAAAAAAAAAAAACTGGCATATCTATATAAGTATCTCTCAACCATACTGTCATTTAAATTTAGAAAATTGTAACTTATCTTAATGAGTCTATGTATCAATCATAGTGTCACCTAAATTTGAGTTTCCGGGAGAATAAATCAATGAAAATGTCTTTCATTAGCTCTTTTGCTTCAATAATTCATTCATCAGTAATTTAACATAATAAAAGCTCTTCATCAGAAATGTTTCAATTACTTGCCCCTTTCACGATAATGAGAATCAGCAGCGTTTTGATTTATAGCGTTTTCCATTAATCACAATTTAACGTAGCGAAGGTAATTAACAACGAAATACTTCAATAACAATAGATGACATCAAAAAGATTTTTAATCTCAAACGAAATTTAATGAATAACGTATTTTTCTTCTTGAACAGAATTGTTTAATTTTGCATGTAAAAAAAAATAAAACAAGAGGTAGGTATTTAGTTACAATGTATCTTTGTTACAAAATAGTTCCTTAAATTTTTTAATGTTGAGTATTTCTATTGTAATAAAAAATTATAACAAATATATATATATATATATATATATAATAAAGGTAATAATAATAATAATAAAAAAAGACTGACGTCACACTGACGCAAGAAATGATGACAAATGTCAGAATCACCAGAGGATTGGCCTCACCTGTTGCTGAAAGGTTCTGCTCTCAAAGCTGATAGACGAGAGCAGCTGGGTTCAAACCCCTGTCGCGCTCGTCGACCTATCCGTTCGGAGTTTTCGTGGTTTTCTTCGAATCTTGCGAAAATACTGGTTAGGATCTCTTAGAAAGACCACCACGGAGGGCACTCACCCCGCCGGCCTATATCCCTAGCGCAGATATAATCGGCCGTAACAAATAACCAACCAATCAATCACAAGGGGATTAAAATATGGCTGTTATAATTCGTCACATAATGACTGAAGTGACAGTCGTTTTATGATTTCAATGTAAAGTCGCCGTGACCGACTTTTTAGTCTTTTGAAATTCGTCACACACTAGGGCATACCGACTCCGTAATAACTTTGATATCACTTATACTCCACGTCACGTGTTCGTGTTTGCAATACCCACTAATGGGTGCGATTTTTGACGAGTTTTCTAAAAATGATAATCGTTCCAAATATGGTAACATCGCTGAATATGCTCCGCGGAAAATATTTTTTTGAATGAAAATTCCCTCTATTTTAGGACATGCTCAGTCTGTTTTTCAGCTCACAGCTCAGCTTGCTGATTGGTCGACAGAGGAGTGTTTTGAGTTCAGATTTACCTTTCGAAGCGTTACATGAAGCAAAATCGCATTGCTATTCCTTTCCTTTTGTGTGGCAACACTGTATTTCCATTGTAGTTTCTTCAACTTGGATTATTTCACGCAAATGCAGATTTGCTAAAAAACACGAAAATACGTGCTTCGTTACTTTTTATTAAATTAACATAGATACTTCAAAAATAACTTTTTGTTATAAGTTCTAATTTTACGGAAAAAATATATATTTTTTAAAGCATTTGTTGTACGTAGTTTGTTCAACTATTCACGTGCAGGTATGTTAAAGTTAGTATTTTGGTACAATATCTTGTAAAATATTCTAAATAACTAGTGTTTTAAATATTTTTTTCGTTTTTTTTTTCAAATTGTAATAATATGTTTAAAATTAAGTTTCAATTGATACCTTGACAAATGGCCAAATTTACTTAATGAAAATCAATCGATTGATGGTTGAGTGTAAATTAATACAATAACTACGTTATTTTAGTAAATAATGACGGTGAGCGTGTAGTGGACAACTCTCTTATAAAGGCGTTCTAGTGTTTTGAATGTCAACGTTATGTCAACGTCTAACCTGTGTGAAGACAGCGACATCTATATTGTATTTTACTCTAATTTTCCAAGTATGTGTGGAGCCTTCAGATTGTGCGGTTTCGGTTTTTCGCTGTAAGTTGATACAAATTTTAGCTACATTGGTCAATCGGTAAGGTATAAGAGATGAAACGAAAGGTTATATCAGCGGTTTTGGGTCGAATCATTCTCTGTGTGATGAACAAAGCCTACACAGATAAGCTACAGTTGCGCTTTCAATACGTGTCAGCTGAATTGATGTTCATCTGAGTTACCATTTAGCCGTTTGGTAAAATCATTTGAGTTATAGTTTGAATAAAAGTTATTCGTAAGCCAGGTTATTATGAGTTATATTATATGGTTTTGCGACTGTTTCTTGCATTTCAGTTTAAAGTATTGATTGACCGTTGGCTTGATTAGTGATCTAAACTGCCAGTGCTCTACATGTAAGTGGCACTTTGCTATTTTTAATAAAATTTCTAGTCATTTCTCGTTTAGCTTAAGATAATTTTGGATCATAGGTCAAAATTTGTCAAGAGACTCTGCAATTGCCGTCTCCCTCGTATCTTCAATAAATGTGTTTTAAAATTTAAATCTGCATGATGACTGAGTTTGCCTAGACACGTTTGGCCTTGACACGTACGCTACAAGTGTTTTCTTGTGTTTAGCATATTTCCTTTTAAAAAAATATTTTCGTGTTTTTTAGTCGCCATGTTGAATGACGCGCGCTTTCGCGTAGTGTCTCTTGGAGGGTCGCAAATTCAAGAGGCAAGACGCAAAAACGCGCCAATTTGGCGATCTTTTGAAATCGCGACAATCAGTGGGGAATTGTAAAATTTCATCTTTCACGTTATTATAATTACGACAATAAGCGTTGATGTTTTTGGTGACGGCACATTTACAAATTAAATTTTTGTTTCGATGCCATTTAATTAAAACAAATATTACCTCTCTTGAAAGTAATTGACATTTAGGAATGCGGTTGTACAATTCAGTGAAGTATCATATTTATCCATAGTTAATGAAGATATTTAAACTGTTACATTATATTATCAGCGGGTAATTAATTAAATCATATTAATCATACATTTCATGTTACTATTTTCCCAAATACATATATTCGAATTTAGTCCTCCAGTTACCAGTGCACATTCCAGGTGCACCTCATTTCATGCTCCATAATTCTTGAAAAAATCAAAACAAATAAGTTCAGGATCTGCAGTTGGCTTCTTAGGAAACTAAGGAAAGTGTTTCTACTCATCAACTCTTGATGTGAAAAACCAGACCCTTTTTATAACTTTCCAAACAACCTCGTGCCCGTCCGACTTGCAATATTTCAACATTGCTTAAGTTTGTGTTAGAAAATAAACAAACCCCACCGTTCTTAATTTTCTTATCCGTTTTCATTGTTCTAAAATATCAAATATACAGTTTTTTGGGTTAAATGTCTATTTTGAGGCTGATGAAGAAGAGAACGATTTAATAAATTCTAACACTTTGTAATACTATATTTATTTTAAATGCTAAAAGGTGAAAATTAACAACATAATATAAATTAAAATAACTTTTTTTTAGGTTGTTTTACATGTTTCAACTCACCCCGAGTCATTTTCAAAAACAAAATTAGAATATTCTAGAATTGCAAGGGCTTTGAAGTTATTATTTTCATGTACTTTTCTAAAAATTACGCACGTTATCTTCTATTTTTACTTGGTTGTTTATTTTCATATTTGTGACCATGGAGTAACTCGAGCCACAGTTTCGGTAAATTAAAAGATGCCGCATAGTTACATATTGTATTTTTGCGCGTTAGTATCTCTATGGTTTCTCGTATTATGGATGGATAGTATAGACTGGAGAGAAATATTATTTTACTTTCATTGAAATTTATCATGACCATCATGACCATCATGACCAGCATGACCAGCAGAAAAATTAATTGCAGAAAAAAAGAGCATATAGCTGATATTAAGTGTAATAGAAAAACTGCAGCCCTGGCAAGATTACATCCAGAAGAAATTATCCAAATAAATTTCAATGAAAGTAAAATAATATTTCCCTCCAGTCTATACTATCCATCCATAATACGAGAAACCATAGAGATACTAACGCGCAAAAATACAATATGTAACGAAGCGGCATCTTTTAATTTACCGAAACTGTGGCTCGAGTTACTCCATGGTCACAGATATGAAAATAAACAACCAAGTAAAAGTAGAAGATAACGTGCGTAATTTTTAGAAAAGTACATGAAAATAATAACTTCAAAGCCCTTGCAATTCTAGAATATTCTCATTTTGTTTTTGAAAATGACTCGCGGTGAGTTGAAACATGTAAAACAACCTAAAAAAAGTTATTTTAATTTATATTATGTTGTTAATTTACACCTTTTAGCATTTAAAATAAATATAGTATTACAAGGTGTTATAATTTATTAAATCGTTCTCTTCTTCATCAGCCTCAAAATAGACCCAAAAAACTGTATCTTTGATATTTTAGAACAATGAAAACGGATAAGAAAATTAAGAACGGTGGGTTTTGTTTCGTTTCTATAAACACAAACTTAAGCAATATTAAGTAATTTTCCCATCTGAGCGAAAATGTGTCTAGTTTGGAACTCAAACATAGATCCTTTTGCTACAATTGCTAATACTCTTCCAATTGAGATATCTGGACGACATGTTCTAAGAGAATATTGCGTTAACTGGGATGTCGTCCAGATGTCTCAATTGGAAGAGCATTGGCAACTGAAGTCAAAGGTTCTGGGTTCGAGTCCGAGCATGGATGCATTTTCATTCAGATAGGAAAATAACCACTCGATTGCTCATTTTATTTATCATGCTTCAGAAAAAGCGAACACATTTAGAATATTCATTCAGAGTATTATACAAATACGAGGAATATGTTATTCACCGTGAAACTGCTGTGTTATGAACAAGTGAATATGAACAAATAACATGTGAATATGAACAAGTCACATGGACATTCTCTAAATGAAGGGATTATTGCCGTCACAGTGTGGCATTTTTCTTTCTACCACATCCCGATAGTGCCATTTATCGGACAGTATTCTATCAGAACATCGAATTTCGGCAGCTTCGGGACATGCTAGTAAATATATATATATATATACATATATAGGGTAAAAGTATCAATAGTCGGCAACTTAAGTGCTTTTTTGTATATATCTAAAAGTAGAATGTTTAAAAAACAACACAATATATTTAACAGTGACAAATGTTAAAGTATACTTTTTAACACTTTCCAACCTAGTTGAAAAGTGTTTATGACTTCGGTTTGTATGGCCGTATGGCCGTATGGCCGTCTGCCGTCTGCCATCTGCCGTCTGCCGCCTGGCCGTCTGGGCGTCTGGCCGTGCTCTAACTCCCGTAAATATGCTCGGATTGCTCTGCAATTTTTATATGTTATTGTTGATATCCATAGCATGTTCCCTATTTCAACGGAAGTGTGTAGCACTTATAGTTTTTTTTACAGGGACACTCAAAAGAATTCCGTTACATTGCGGTCTATGGGGAAAAATCATTTGCGGTTTATTTAAATAATGTTTCACTATTTTAAACGTATTGAAATTTATATATATCACTAAGGTGCATTAGAAGAAACTTAATATGGAATAGGGTGTGCATAGTACTTATAGTTACTTTACAGGGACAGTCAAAAGAATTCCGTTACATTACGTCTATGGAGAAAAATCGTCTCCGGTTTAATTAAATAATGTTTCACTATTTTAAACGCATTGAAATTTATATATATCACTAAGGTGCATTACAAGAAACTTACTACAGAATATTGTGTATATAGCAGTCATCGTTCATTTACAGGGACACACAAAAGAATTCTCTACTGTCTGTTAACAATAATTCCTAGAAGTGCGTTTTAAGTTACTGAACGCGATTTTAATTTTAACTCACTTTTTGTCTATTACATGATGTGTATCAATTCTGTACATCCTATACAGGGCAGCACAAAAGTTCTCGAACACATTTCCGTTTATTGACAGAAACTCCAGATGGAGAATTTTAAACTGTGCTACGCGTTTCCTAACTGAACTAAAATTTAGCATTCTATTTAGTATATATACAAATCTATAGATCCTATACAGGGCTGAATAAAAGTATTCGGATATTTTTTCAGAATATTGTATATGTTGGAAATTCCTGAAATTATGTTTTTAAATATGTTATGCGTTTTCCAAATTGTTTACTTAGATGTTATCTTTTAGCTTATTAAACGGTATGATTTGTAAAATTATTTTGTAAGCGTTGGAAAGTGTTACATAATCTATGCTTGACGCATGATTTTTCGTTCTTGTTTTATAATATTTCAGCAATTATTTTTAAATAATATTACAATTGCATTGAGTAGAGAAAGAGAGTTTTAGAGAAAGTTAAATTTAAAAGTGGCAAAATCTCTAGTAGTCGGCCATTCAATTCTTGTGTTCAGCCATCACTGAAGCAGTTGTCTGCCACTTTAGTCTATTGTTATTGTCAATAACGTGAAGTAGAACTTTTTAAATACAACACAAGATTTTTAACAGTAACATATAATAATATATGCTTTTCTTATAATGTCTCAACAACAAAATTATAAGAGCTTTTAGAGCATTCTTAACAAAATTGTAAGAGCTTTTTCTTTTTTAATGGAAAGTAAAATTTAAAAGTAACAAATTCTATAGTGGTCGGTCTAACAAATTTAGTGCTGAGTCATCAGAGACCGGGTGGCTGCGACAAAAATGACTACGTCATCAATTTTTGAGAGGAAATTATGATGTAGGGCAAGATTATTAACAATACAGAATGCCTGATCTGCCTTGGCATGTTTTGATATGATATGAGCCCGAGCAGAAGGGGCGCAATTCATTATTTTGACATTACTACCACACCATCGAGTTTCCAAATGGAATTTTAATATGGGAATATAAATAAAGCATATCTCGACTAGTACAATACAAATATTCCAGTCTGCCTCGGGTTGGGTTGATTATTGACGGCCAATTATCTACACTTGGGATATAGGACCGGGAGGAGTGCCCTTCGTGGGGGTCTTTCTAAGGGAACCTAACCCGTATTTACGCATGGATAAATCCACGGCTCGAAGAAAACCACGAAAACTCCGAACGATTAGGCCGACGTGCGCGATTGGGATCGAACCCAGCACCACCCGTCTACCAGCTTCGAGAGCAGAACCTCTCAGCCACTGGTGGGGCTCAGTCTGCCTTGGAATATCTCGGTAAGATGTGACCAGAACGGGGTGACAATTCTTCATTTTGGCGGTACTATCTCGTCATAGAATTTCGGAATAACATTTTAATATGTTGAATATTTTAATTAGTATAATACAAATATTTCAGTCTGTCTTATAAAATCTTGGTACAATAGGAAAACAGCGTTGTGCCAATAAGTCTTTTTTGGTGGAAATATAGAGTAAGTTTTGGGAAGTTTCGGCATGAAATTTTAAAATGCTTGATATCGATTATTTTACTAAAGTTGTTTCTGATTATTTTACTAATGCAATATGTTTAATGTGTTAAAAACTTTATACCGAAACGGAATGACGTGATAGTACAGCCAAAACGAAGAACTGGCGCACTCTTCAGCTTATATCATATCAAGATATGCTGAAGTAGACCACTGCTTGTTTGAAGTACTGTTAATAATTTTGTCCTGTATCATTAATTCATCTCGTAAATCGATGACGTAGTCATTTTTAATGCCACAGCCACTCTACCTCTACTTTTTTTTATAATAGAATCATTAGGCGCATTTTTACGGTCCTACGAACGACATTTCTCCTGTGTCAAAATTCTTTTAGTACCTCATAAGTTATGTCCTACGCCTGTTACTTTTCAAAGTACTATCGTTCAAAATAATGATTCATATATATGTAAGTAAATGATATATAAATAGGCACTTTACTGAACCAATATGACAAATAATCGATGAACAACAAAATATGCACTTTAATTTCAACTAATAACACTTTTGGTCGAAACTACACAAAAAATTTACATTACGATAATCCAACCAGGCCTAACGGCTATATCCATTTTTACATATCTTGCTTCATAACAAAATTTTAGAAGACTGGCTTTTAGCCAAATCTCGCGATTCAAACCATTTGTAACTCGCGCATGTCTAACCATGGATAATAATAGTAGTTAGTTCATTTGGTGAAGTGAAGTGTCTAACCATGGATAATAATAGTAGTTAGTTTATTTGATGAAGTGAAGTGTTCACACTGAAATCCTACAAATCGGTCATCCTGACGTGATGGCGTCTCGACATCAGCATCTTGGCTTACCCAGGAGTTTAACCTGTAGACCACGGCTTCATGTATTCGCCTCCGGTTGACGTCTTTCCTGGACCTTCATGATTTCCTACTTTTTGCACTTCATACCGATCATGATTCTTGGCTGCCGTTATCTCATATGGTCCTAAATATTTTTTTTTAAGTTTGATAGCATTGCCAATTTGCGTCCTCTTTATAGCGACGATATCCCCTAATTTGTATCTTCGTGGCTGTTTTCTTTTCTTATCAAACTGCACCTTGTTTTCTTCTTGTATTTTGAGTATATTTTTCTTTGCTTCTTCTCTCATGGCTTCGTGCTCTTCCATGATGCATTCAGTATATTCTTCTTCCAAAATCTTCTTGATGTCTTGTATGTCACTGTCTTTCATTTTAACTCCTGTCATTAATTCAAAGGAACTATACTTGGTGCTTCGCGTTATTGTGCTGTTGATAATTCTTTGTAATTTTGGTACATATTTATACCACTTGGATTCGTCATCGCTAGACAATTTTGACAGAACGGATATCATCACTCTGTGTATTCTTTCCACCTGTCCATTTCCTCTTGGCATCCCAGTTGTTATCTTTACATGCTCAATTCCTTGTTTTGTGCAATATTCCTTGAACTCGCTTTCAGTAAAAGCTTTTCCTTTATCGGTTATAACTCTAGTTGGGTTCCCGAAAGTTGCTTGCTGTAGTTCCAATTTGTCTATTACTTTTTGGCCGACTTTGATTTCACTGGATAAAACCATCCGAACTTAGTGAATGCATCTACAACGGTTAAAATATATTGATATTTTTTATTTGTGAGAGATAATGGACCTATGTGGTCGATGTGATAAGTTTCTAATGGTTTGTCGCCTTTTGGTATAGGGCTTAGAAAACCTTCAGCTTTTCCCTGCTTCCTATTATCTATATATATAAAAGAAAGTCCTTTCTGGCTAGATGATCAACGCACAGCCAAAACTACTGAACCTACAAAGACGAAACTTGCAGGAAAAATACTTCTTAGTATGTAGAGGCGCACTAAGACGAGATTTTCAAAAACTCCACCCCTAAGGGGGGTAAAAAGGGAAACAAACTTTAAAAAATTTCCTTAAAAATCGGGTATTATAGTTACATGACAAATGATAACATATTTTAATGTATTTTTGTATGCTGAATCGAATGGTATCAATTAAATACTCATAAGTCAAATAGTTCGTGAGATATTGCACATTTTTCTAATTTGGCGAAGTCTTTGACGTCAAAATGTAACAATTCCAACAATACAAGTGATAATTTCCGTTAAATACGTCCGTTACTATAGCAATGGAAGAAATTCAAATTAAATCTTTTTGTTTATTTTTGCAGATAGAAATATTAACTGCTCAATTGGGAATTGAATATTATTCTTACGGATATTTATGTAATTGTGTATTATTATTATTTCTACAAATGCCACGATTTAAAATAAAATGTAATTGCTAAAATAAAGGGTACATCTAAATTATACCGTCGACCACTTTTCATTAAAAAAAAAAGAAAAAAGAAAAGAAAAGATAATCATCGCTAAACATGAACTCCAAATAAACAAATGGAAGAATGTTGCCATTGGAACATCAAAATAAATAAATAAAATAAAATAAATTCGGAAAAGCCCCACTCACCAAAGTGTCCAATAAGTTTTAACACAAAAAAATTACAATATATTAATGAAAATAGAAACAATAATCCTGGATATTTATTTATTTACATTATTTTTCTTAATTATCCTTCTCGGCTGGTGAATAAATGTTTGTGACGCCAGTTGAAATTGATCTATTGCACTTAACTATGAAACGCAACATTTTTTCAATGCATTTTCACTTTTAATGTCATGGCGCAGCCGTTTAAGGGCGCAATTTTTATTTTAATTAACGAAATAACTAAAATATCAGAAAAACAAAATGAAAAATACAGGTAAATGTCGAATTAAAAACCGCTTCATGACATAACAAACACGTTTAATACTTCTGACGTCAAGTGAATGGGACTGCATTTTTGGTGTTAAATCTTATAGTTTGACGATAGTTTTTTTTATGAAAAGTGGTCGACGGGATAATGGAGAAGTACCAAATAAAGTGTCGAAGGTCTGATTAGTATTATGTATTACTTCTTTATTTGTTTTCAGTCTTCAACCATGTTTCTCTTTTTCTTTGGGTAGTTATTCATACTATTTCGGGCTAATTTTCCGCAATCGGATACCTCGGCGTATTAGCTAAAATGTTGAAAGCATCGTTTATGTTTGAAGCGAAATCTTCATGATGAATCCTGTTACATAAAATCATATCATCATCTACTATGAATAAAAACCGCATATTCACATTTTAATCAGGTAATGTTTTTTTGAAAGGTTTTAGCGTATAGCTATTCTACGTTGCTTTGTTATACAACTAAAGAGGAAAGCTCTAAAATTATGTGAACCCGATTATTAAAGATTACTTTAAAAAAAATTCTACTGAACAAATTTTAATGGAAATGATTTTTCAGGTATGGTTAATGACCCTATAACATATCATTCTATGTTGCTTAGTGATAGAGCTAATGGGAAAGTGATTTGGAAAGGTGAATGCAATTATGAAAGATATATCTACTATGTATTTAAAATGCAAATTCGTATTTCATTCCGACCGTTTATAATTTGAGTTCTGCTGTACGGACTTTGGTGGGATTTACACTGTTAGTTAGGCAATTTTGTGGGGATGGTTGGTACTTCTCTGGAGCAAAGTTTTCGTCTGCGTTGTGTTTTTTGAAGCGAAAGCTTGACAACGAATCCGATTACAAAAATCATATCATAATCATCTATAATATTTATAAAACGCAAAATCTTATACCATTCCGATCGGTTAAAACTCAGGTTCTACCGAACAGATTTTTATATGATTTCACTGTTAGTTAGGTAATTTGTTTTAGAAAGGTTTTAAAATAAAGTACATTGTTCTACATTGCTTATTTATAGAGCCACGGGAAGAAGTTATAGATAAAATTAGGTGAACCCGATTATGAAAGATTACCTTTTTTTAAAGTTCTACTGAACGGATTTTGATGGGAGTTTCGCAGTGTGATAATATTTCAGGAATTGATTTTCTACATTGTTTAGTTATGGAGCTATGGGAGAAAGTTGTCAGTTGTGTAGTCGTAAAAAAAACAGTGCATATACTCTATAGACAGAGGATATATACTAGAGAGTATATATTATAGCTACGGACGGTGTGCAGAATTTCGTGTTAAAAATTCTAGAAGGTTGACGGCGTATACCAGCATATACTTTTTACAAAATCCCTGAGAGTTCTATCAACAGGTGAAGACGATTATGAAAGATACATTTATTTGTCTACTGTATATCTATAATGCAAAGGGAATTTCGATCCTGCCGCTTATACCTTGAATTCTGCTGAATGGATTTTGATAGAACTTGCACTGTTAGTTAGCTAATTTTTGTAGGGAAGTTTTAGTGCATAACATATCGTTCTATGTTGCTTAGTTAAAGAATTAGGGGGCTGGGGGGCATTTCTATAATCAGTTGAACCCAATTATGAAACGTTAGACTTTTTTAAAGATTCTGCTGAATGGATTTCTATGGAACTTGCATTGTTAATTTTCCAGGTATAGTTTTAGTATATTGCATATCGTTATATTGTTCTTTAGAAAATCATACTGTAAATGATTAAATAAACGAGTTGGTCTTTAACAGCCTAAATTTCGTGTAACACATTAGAAAATATAACAGCGTAATGGCTTTCATATCGTTTTACACCAATGCGGAAGGACATGAAGGTAAAAGTTCATGTTTCTTTAAAACACACAATGAAATTCACCGATATATTTCGTTTGATTCAAGTTTTTTTTTTTGGAGAAACCGACCAGCGTAGCGAGCAAAGCCTGCTAGGTAATAATAATGGTTAATTTTATTTGTATATAAAATTTTATATTATGTAAAAGCAAGTCCTGAATTGGGAGATCATCAACGCACAGTCCAAACTACTGAAGCTACAAACACGAAAATTGCGGGGAAAATACTTCTTAGGATGTAGAGGCGCAATAAGAAAGTTTTCCTGAAATTCCATCCCTAAAGGGGTTAAAATGGAAACAAACAGTAACAAAATTTCTTAAAAATCCGGTTTTATATTTATTTGTCAAATGATAACATATTTCAATGTATTTTTGGATGCTGAATCGAATGGTACCAAATAAAAATATTCTAACTCCAACAATTCGTGAGATATTGCACATTTTCAAATTTGGCGTTGTCTTTGGCGACAAAACCTTAAAATTTATTGCATTGATCGCCAAGTGATATTTTCTAAAATACATTCGTCATTGTTAAAGATCAAACAATACTTGGCGATTTATAAGATACTGGACCTGATATTTTGATTAGATGAAATCTCAATAATGCCAGTTTTCAGGCTCTTTGTTTTAACTTTTTTGTTTGCTTCGGGAATTTGGAATTGAATATTATTCGGTACTTTTATGTTAGCTGGGTGCCAGTGATAGCCAAATTTTTTTTAATCTCGCCAATCTTTTTTTTTTTTTTTTTTTTTTTGCTAATCCTTTAACGTTAGCTAATAACAACTAGCCATTATTTTAACATTGCGATATAATATCTTAAAAAACTTATTTAAAATAACTAATAACTAAAATATAATCATAATAAAATACATAAACACAAACATATCAATACAAATAAAATGTCACGCAAAATGTTCAAATGCAAATGATGCCAATTGAAACAAGATTTGGTGAGTTTTTACTGGCGCCCAGCAATATAAAAGTACCTATTATTCTTACGGATATTTATGTAATTCTGATTTTTAAATAAAATATGCTTGCTGAAGTAAAGTTTCGAGGGTCTGTACGGTTTCGATATTGCACATTTTCTATAATTTGGTGATGCCTTTAGCGCCAACTCATCAATATTTCTAACATTACAAGTTATAATTTCTAAAAATGCATCCATTTCTATATCTTCTTTACTACCGCCACTGCAACATATCCAGGGAGTCTCATCCTGCCACTTCAAGGCACGGCACGAGGTGCAGGGTAACTAAGATCCGAGATCAACAGCCTTATTCCTGAAATAATCAATATGAGGATCATAATTAAAGCCAGACAAATACTTAGTAGTCCAAGGCAATAATTTGATATGCGATCTCTTTTCATATTTTCCTGTAGCTGTCTGACCGAAAGCGTACATTGTTGGATGAATGCAATTCACCGGTATATTTAGTTTGATTCAAAATTCGTTTGGAGAAACCGACCAGCGTAGCGGGCGAAGCTTGCTAGTACAAGATAAAGTCAACACAGTTTGCGATTACCGTTTCTACTTTCTTCCTTAATCCAGCTATGTAAAAATCTTGCTTCACTATATCTTCCGTCTTTGATACAGCAAAGTGTCCTCTTTCGTGAATTTTTCGAATAATTTCTCGTTGCATCTCTTCCGGCACCACCAACATTTCTTTTCCATTCTCGAATCTGTACAATATGTCATCTTTTACTAAGTAATTATCGGACGAACCACTTCCGATTAGTGACTTGATAGTTTGTATGGATTCATCTAATCTTTGCGCTATTGCAATCCTTTTCGTTATTTCTCCTTGCGATCTAGTTATAATTAATACCGATTGCGTTATCGGCACATTTTGGCTTAATGCGTCTACATGTTTCATTCTTGTTGCTGGTCTATGCTCTATCTCGTAGTCATATTCTTCGATGAGTAATGCCCATCTTGCTACTTTAGGTGTTAAATATTTTTTATTTAATGTCTTCAGGAAGGCTTCGCAGTCGGTTACAATCTTGAATTTATTTCCCATTAGGTAATTTCTGAATTTTTTTAGAGCTTCTATTATGGCTAATACTTCAAGTTCATAACTTGAATATTTCTCCTGTTGTGGCGACGGTTTCTTACTCATGTATTGCAACGGGTGAAATTTTCCATCATCTCCTTTCTGTAATAAAACTGCGCCAAAACCTTGGCTGCTTACGTCAGTATGGAGTTCAAGTATGGCTCCTTGTTTATATAGTTGAAGAACTGGTTTCGTTGATAATGTTTTCTTTAACTCATTGAAAGCCTCGAGCTGTTCTCTTTGAAATTTGAAACAATTTTCTTTCCTTAATAAATCACTTAGAGGCTTGGCGATTTTGGCATAGTTCGGGATAAACTTTCTAAAATATCCTGTTAAACCTAAAAAGGATTGTAATTGTTTCGTTGTAGTTGGCTCAGGAAAATTTTGGACCGCTCTCGTTTTCGCTTCGGACGGTTTTATTGTTCCATTTTCGATTATATAACCCAAAAATTCTATTTTCTGTTTAAGAAATTCGCATTTTTGAAGTTAATTTTTAAACCATATGCTGATGCTACTTCTAATACCCGTTGCAGCTTCCTCATTCCGTCTTCTTCATCATCTGAGGGAATCACAAAATCATCCATATATACAATAATAACGCCTTCTCGCAGTAAATCTTGAAATACTGTGTTTACATACCTTTAGAATTGATTCCCCGATATGCACAATCCGAACGGACAACGTAAAAATTCATATTCTCCTTCATGCGTTACAAAAGCTGTATATTTACAACTGCTTTCTTCAATTTCAACGTGAAAAAAGCCGTTTTTGAGATCTAATGTCGTAAACAATTTTCCCTTTTGCAATTTATCAATCACATCCTCAATTAACGGTAGTGGGTAGCGATCTTTTACTATTTTTCGATTTATTTTCCAATAATCTATACATAACCGGTGCGAACCATCCTTTTTCTTACTCAGGACTACAGGAGCCGCAAAATCCGAGTAACTTCGTCTAATGATTCCATCTTCCAACCACTCTTGTATTTGCTTACTGATGATTTCCTGCTCAACTAGAGGGAATCTCCTTGGCCGCTCGCAGATAGGTTTTTCATCTGCCAGTAGTATTTTCATCTTTAACCCCGTATCTTTCGTTTTATTCGGCTTATATGATTTTATTAATTCTCTTATTTTTCTCTGCTTGCTGAATTTGTAATATGAGCCAAGTCCACCTCGTCGTTTACGTAGTCGATATTAACTATATCTTCCCAACCTCGATTATCGTTGTTTATACTTGATGTGGCTACTTCATCAGTTTTGTACGGAACTTCATTAACTTTAATGTATCCTACCTGTACTGTTTTGTCACTTATTATTCTAACAACATCTTCCACTACTTTTAACGTCAAGCCTTCTACTGCTTTCCTACCTATTATTAAATCATAGTCAATCTCTTGTACCACGTAAAATTTATCCTGGATTTCTGTATCGTCCACGTAGACTTTATGCCAGAAAAAACCTGTTGGCTTAATTTTTCCTCCACCTATGCCTGATATGTATATATTGTCTCTAGTTAGTTTTGGCGCGTTTATTGCAGTATGATATCTTGAACTGGCGATTGAAATATCGCTTCCTGTATCAATTATTACGTTTGTTTTTATTCCGCTAATATCTAAGATTCTTCCTTTTTTACCATTTAACATGCCTATATTAACTATTTTTCTTTGCGCGTTTTGTGTCTCATTTTGGTATTTTGTTTCTCGCCAATTTTGATTACGTTGCGGGTGAAAATTTGAATATTCTTGTTCTGTATTATTCGCCATGGCACATTTCGCACGCACGTGACCAGGGTTGCCAAACGCAAAACAGATTATATGCGACTCTTTGCTTCCATGATTCATACTGTGTCTATTGTCAGTTTGGCGTCTTTTGAAATTGGCGTAATCAGTCACTCTCGATCTTCTGTCCTCAAAATGTCCGCTTGTATTCCTAACTGTTTGTTTATTGCAAACCCTTCGGGCAGTTTCGTAAATATCCAATTTATTAACTAAGTCATTAATTTTCTTTATTACTAATAATTCCTCTGCAAAATGTGTCTTCGTTTCCGCAGGTAAATTATGTCTGATTTGATTGACAATAATTAATTCAGATAAATCTTCAAAGTTATTTACTTGAAGACCTTCAATCCATTGTTGAAAATACACCGCGAAATCTCGCCAATTGGCTGCTGACTCCTTTTTAGATGAGAAAAATTTCAGCCTAAACTCCTCTGGTGATAGCCTGTAGCGTTTTAGTAGAATATTTTTTATATAATCATAATCGTGAATTTCAGGTTCGTTTTCCCTTGTTATTATATTGATTACATCTAACGGCATTAGATTAATTAAATAATTTACCCATTCTTTTTTATCAATGCCCGTTTGCGCCATTTGCCTTTCGTACATAGCTAAGTATAAACTGATATCATTCGAGCTATCATATTTAGTTAATAATCTAAGCAATTCAAATTGCTTACCTGGATTTGTCTTTGAGTCTTCATTAATATGTTCTCTTGAATTTTCTTGTATCTGTAATTTCTTAATTTCAAAATTCTACTCCGATTCTATTTTCCATTTTCTCTCTTCCATTTCCATTTCCATTTTCAATTTCAATCTATTTTCTTCAATCTCTGCTTGTAATTTCTTCTCTTCTCTTTCTCATTCTGCTTGTAATTTCTTCTCTTCCAGTTCTGCTTGTAATTTCTTCTCTTCTCTTTCTCCTTCTGCTTGTAATTTCTTCTCTTCCAGTTCTGCTTGTAATTTCTTCTCTTTCTATTTCTCTTCTTATTCTTCTTTCTCTTTTCTACTTGCTATCACTACTTCCAATCGATCTCTTATAAATTCTTCTTCGTAACTCTCCCAACTCTCGATCAGCTTTATTAGGACAGGTATTGTCGGTTTTTCTGGCGCTTCAATTCCGCATTCCTCGCAGAGGTTTATTAGATCAATTCTCTTGGCTTTATTTAGAGTTCCCATCTTCCAAAAATTGTACTTGAAGTGATACGATTACGGTTTCACCTTGCTGATTCGTAACCCAACTTTTGATACTGGCGTTTTACAATACTTTACGTTTGGTTTCCATTTCACTACTAGTGGCTCTTACTTTTAATAATCTTGGCATCCAAGCCCCCAAAAATGTAAGTAAATGATATATAAATAGGCATTTTACTGAACCAATATGACAAATAATCGATGAACAACAAAATATGCACTTTAATTTCAACTAATAACACTTTTGGTCGAAACTACACAACAAATTTTCATTACGATGATCCAACCAGGCCTAACGGCTATATCCATTTTTACATATCTTGCTTCATAACAAAATTTTAGAAGACTGGCTTTTAGCCAAATCTCGCGATTCAAATCATTTATAACTCGCGCATGTCTAACCATGGATAATAATAGTAGTTAGTTTATTTGATGAAGTGAAGTGTTCACACTGAAATCCTACATATATATATATATTTTTTTTTTTTTTAATTTTTGATATTGTCTAATAAATAATTTCTCTCTGAGTGTTTAACTACAAGAAATGACTAAAACAATACCTTTTTATATTTAATCCAAATAAATTTTCTGCGTAATTTAAATTTTAAAGTAGCTCTTTATTTGAAAATGCTCCATGTCGGAAATTTCATTATTTTATTATATTTTATTATTTAAGTTTTAATAAAAGTAACCACTATTCTAAATTTCAATTTCTTTTTCTTTCAACATCACATAAAGCACAATATTAGAAAGTTTTTTCCTCAGGAAAGTTTTTTCCTCCTTCCCTTGGAGGACGTGGTTCCAATATAAAATATAGCCTGTGTTGGAGCAGAGACTATCACCCTCATTTTGCTACCTTTACTTTTTTAATTAGTTCGATAGCTCTAGTAGTTTCCCCTACAACAAATAAACAGGCACATGAAAGCGTTTCTTTTTTTATATCTACCCTATATATATAAAATCCTAATGAAACAAATTTGTGAAACGATTTTATGAAACGAATTTATGAAACGATTTTATGAAACGACTGATTAAACGACTGATTATGTTTCAGGGCTATTTTTAATAAAATATTAAACGCTTGATGGTGAAATTAATACCAATTGTCCAAAAAAATCCGCGGATGTCAAAACTGGTAATGGAATTTTGAAATTGGAATTAGTTTTCGAGATAGTAATTTTTTTCTAATTTTAATGACATTTCTGTAATGATGGCAACTAATTACTCAGTTTTTTGTGACAAAAAAGTGAAAAAAATTGAAAAGGATCCCGATAGGGATTATTAATTTCTTTTTATTCGTCATTTTCAAATTGAAATTGAATTTATCTTTTATTTCAATCGATAATGAAGACAAGATTGTGATTAAATTATGTTTTTCAGGAAAATTTGAAAAAAAAAATCACATTTCTATTGTCAGGATTCAATCGTCTGTCAGCATTTAATTTAATTTATAAACTGAAAATATTTTGAATAAATTCGTCTAAATGACGTCATTTATGTAAACGCAAAAGAAAGGAGCAAAAAAATATTTATACAATTTGTTTAGCGTAAAATGTCATTTATCCTATCTTATATATAATCAGAAGTAATTTGTATAGAAAAAACAATAATAATATAAGTATAATTAAAATACGCAAATAAAAAAAAAAATCGTCGAATTTGTTTTCCATCGCTGTTTATGTCATTTGGCACCAAATCTCACTTTCTGATGCCCGAATTGCGCCAAGCTTTTTAAAAAAGCGTCAAGATCCCTATAATAGAAAAGCACCAAAAGCTCATTGGGTTTGTTTTCATAACTTTTGACAACAAATCTATGTATATTAACGAATCTGTCCCTTTTCGAAGCTCGAATTACGCCAAACCTAAAAGCAAAGGATCCTATTCTGGAAAAGTACCCGATTTTCTTATGGACAATATTCAAGTGACATAACAAGGTGCAAAATTATCGCGGATAGCAAATTTGTTTAAATATGTCATCAATTGATGCCGAATAAATGCAGGCATGCATAAATAATTATTAGAAAATTCGTATATACATATTAATTAAAATAAATAATTTACATATTTAAAATAACATGAAAATATGCATGATGGTGCACTAAAATAGAGAGAAAATTAAAACCTGTTACTGAAAATGTCTATAACAGTACTTTTCAACACCGCGGTTCTTAATGTTATTCACAAGCAGATGGAATTTTTCTCATCTTTAAACGCAAAGGAAGAATAGAATAAAGATCGTTGTTATAAAAGTCCGAGAGGTAGTCACAATTTAAACCTAACCATTTTATACAAGCTGGTTTTCAAGTTGTAATTGATTTTACTTATCAATCCCGAAAACAGTCTTCAGTTGTCGCAACAGCTGTGTATGAGTCCATGATAATCAAAAAATGCCCCATTAAAACGTTAAAAGCATGGCAACCCAATTACAGATTTACCAATATTTTTAAAACAAAGCACGCTGTCGTGTTTTCAGAGGCTTCGAAGCCTGAGCGGGGGTTGGCGAGCGTAGGTCGCAGGGGGTAGGCCCCCTAGTTATTAATATAATATAAAAGGACAACAGCTTATATGTACCAAATTAGGAAAAATAAACTGAAAAAGGTAGAATGGGCTATCATCCAATAGTCAGCTCCTTAGTGGTCGACTACTGAAAATGTAAGCAACATTTAGTTCACAATGGTCGGCCGCATGAAAATTAATTAAGACTGGCATATTTATTGGCTTTTTATACACAAAAATATTAATTTATTTATCCGACTAATACCCAAGTTTTATAATTTTAGAAAAAATAATTAAAGCTTGTCATTCGTTGACGAAAAAAACAAGAACGAAAAATCATGCGTCAAGCATAGATTATGTAACACTTTCCAACGCTTCCAAAATAATTTTACAAATCATACCGTTTAATAAGCTGAAAGATAACTTCTAAGTAAACAATTTGGAAAACGCATAACATATTTAAAAACATAATTTCAGGAATATCCAACGTATACAGTATTCGAAAAAATATCCGAATACTTTTATTCAGCCCTGTATATGATCTATAGATTTGTATATATGCTACATAGGATGCTAAAATTTAGTTCAGTTAAGAAACGCGTAGCACAGTTTAAAATTTTCCTTCTGGAGTTTCTGTCAATAAACGGAAATGTGTTCGCGAACTTTTGAGCTTCCCTGTATAGGATCTACAGAATTTATGCACACCACGTAATAAGCAAAAAGTGAGTTAAATTTAAATTCGCGTTCAGTAACATTAAAACACACTTCCAGGAATTATTGTTAACAGACACTAGAGAATGCTTTTGTGTGTCCCTGTAAATAAACGATGACTGCTGTACACACAATATTCTGTAGTAAGCCTCTTGTAATGCACCTTAGTCATATATATAAATTTCAATGCGTTTAAAATCGTGAAATATTATTTAAATAAACCGCAGACGATTTTTCTCCATAGACGTAATGTAACGGAATTCTTTTGACTAATCCTGTAATTTAACTATAAATGCTATGCACACCCTATTCCATATTAAGCTTCTTGCAATACACCTTAGTGATATATATCAATTACAATGTGTTTGCAATTGTGTAACATCATTAAAATAAACCACAAATGATTTTTACCCATACACTGTCATGTAACGGAATTCTTTTGAGTGTCCCTGTAAAAAAACTATTAGTACTACATACTTCAGTCGAAATAGGGAACGTGCTATAGACAACGACAATAACATATAAAAATTGCAAGGCAATCCGCGCATATTTACAGGAGTTAGACCACGGCCAGACGGCAGACGGCCAGACGGCCAGACGGCAGACGGCCATACGGCAGACAAACCGAAGTCATAAACACTTTTCAACTAGGTTGGAAAGTGTTAAAAAGAAAAAAAAGGGGGGGGGCTATTTGATCTCAACCAGAAAAGAAATGTCTGATTACTAATGTTATAAAAACACGTACAAGTCTTTAGTGATGTGTTATGACTTATAAAATACGGATGAATGTAGGGTAATTGTAATATTTCATATATATACAAGGCTCTACAAATTTTTAAAAATCTGGTAGACAGCAAAAATTTTTAGTCACTAGTAAAAATATATACCCCCAACCCATTTACCAGCGTTGTCAGTTTTTTTGCTATTTTTAGATTTAATGTTTCATTTGTAAAATGTTTAACAGTTTTTTATAAACTTATTGAAAAATAAGAACTATTATTATAGATACAGTATATCTTTGTTATTTGCATAACTCTTCAATTCAGTTTAATAAAATAATTTAGAAAGGAAATATAAATTAAGTTTCTCAACAAAACTTTAAAAAATTATATAATTCTAGAAAATGAAATATACATTTCAAAGTCTGAATAAATAAACTATGCAATATCATGAAAAATAATTGTTTATCACTAATACGATCATTATTATTATTACTTTCAAGTAATTGTTTTAAAAGAAATTACTTACATAAAACACTGAACAGTATCTGTAAAGTAGCTTAATGGCACTTAACCTTAGATTAGAATTTTACAAGAAGGGTAGACCGGGGCACGTTTACGCATAGGGCACGTTTACGCAGTGCACTTTTTCCGAAACGAGTTATAACTGGCGCGCCACCAGTCATGACAGATTGATGCTGCTCCCTAGCGGGTATTCTCATAAGTTTTTGAGCATCAGTGAGCTTCGGTCTAGCATGCGGAAAGGATAGCCTGTTTTCTGTCAAGGTGAGTAAATTTTGTGTTGAACTTATTGAAACTTATTGTGAATTTATAATACTTAGTTAAGGATAAACAAATATATAAACATTAGCAGAATTTTATCCTTTTTTTAAGAACTGTATTAGTATGAACATAAATGTTATTAATTTTCGTTGCACGTTAAAAATAAATTCAAACATGGCGATGGGGCACGTTTACGCTTTGACATCGGGGCACCTTTACGCACGTTCGTACTGTGTAAACGCGCCCCTGAAGCTTTTTTGCTCCGTACTGTCTGAAACCTTTTTAGTATTTTCAGGCTATTTAGTTTTGCAAATCATCATTTAATGTTTAATTGAGTAACAGATTCGTCTCTTATATCTTACAATCATATAGTTCTTTCTTCGTGCCTGTTCAGCTTTAATTTTATAGACTATTCAGCCTGTAATAAATTTTCTTTATTTTATAGATGGTAAGACATTACATTCAAAAGCAAGTTCACAGACAAGAGCAGTTAGAAGAGAAAAAGAAAAAAAATGACGGCACAACAAAACAAAAAGAAGAAATTACGTAAAAATTTACTAGTTTCTATGGAAGCAGAACAACAAGACAGCAAAGGAAAAAGTATGAAACCAAAAACTGAAAAAGGGAAAAAGTTGGTACACTCCGGAAAAAAGAAAATAGTGGATGAATTTGATGACGAAGATGAAAACTGTGTGTGTATTTATTGTTTGAAATCATACAACCAATCCAAAAAAGGACAAGACTGGATTCAATGTCTTAGATGCAAAAGGTGGTCCCATGACAAGTGTGCAAAATGAAATACTTTATTTTTTGTTTGTAAAAACTGTAACAGTGATGATGAAGATGACCAAATAGTTCCATCTGCTTTTAACTAGTAATAAGCCCTATGTTTTCAGTTTAGCCTATAAAATGTTCTTTAATTAATTCTCTTTAATTTTTTTATTTTCAAACAGTGTTTTAAGTTATAAATAAAACATTTCAATTTGATTAAATATTTATTTCACTTACTCTTTGGTATCACCTATAATGTGCGTAAACGTGCCCCACTTGATTCGTAAACTTGCCCCGTTCCCAGGGCAAGTTTACGCAAAAGACTTGGACCGAAAGAAATTTTTTTTTTACGGTTAAAAACGCAAATAGGGCAACAACTGAATACACAAATTTCGACTTTATTAACTGCTTTATAAAACCACAATGTCTAAAATTTCCTAAGTTAAAACATAAAAATTAGAAAATTCATTAAAAAAAAAAACGCCCCGGTCTACCATACTTTTTCTGATATGGTTCGTCACATTCTGCATTCATATAATTTTTATGTTTTAGTTTCTGGCATATAGTCTTGTGCATGTTTGTATCTTTCTTTTTTGAAAGTACCACACCTAGCTACAGCTTTCTATGTTTTGTAATCAGTAAGTAATGTTACCCTTAAAATGAATTATTGTTAGATCATTCCATTTTTATGCTTTCAGTCTCCAGTTAACTAATTTTGGTCGGAAATAGAGCTAGCGACTGTATTTGTCGAGTCATGTTATACACACACACACACACACACACATATATATATATATATATATATATATATGTTACACGGACTTGGATTACAATTTGTCAACTGGAGAGAGTCAAAAAGAGTACATTTCCAAAAATTATTCATTAATGCCAAATAATATTAAATTTAATAACTATAACGCGAATTGGTGGAGTGGTTAATACAAATACAATTACAAGATATTAATCTTGTTAACAATGACATAAAAAGCTTTAGAAATATTAAACAAATAAGAAAACCATTGCAAAATTTAAAATAATACACAAGATACTTCAAGAATATCATCTTACAACAATTGTTGCAAAATGCTTGTAGAATTGTTGCTTAATTTGTTGTTCAGTTCTCTTCTGAGTGATAGTCCATCCAAAAAAGTTATTTGCATACCTCACAAACTGAACAATTGACAAATTGAAAAAGAAAAAATCCTTCAAACTTTAGACCTTACTGATCTTCTTTATGAAAGTCTATTTTCAGAAATTAAAGTTCATCTGAATGCTTTATATTTACTAGCAACAACTCGAAAATAGTACTAAGACTAATATTAACAACAATAAAACATACTAAATAAAATAATACAATAATAATAATAATATCAACAATAAAAATTTAAAATAATAATACTTAACAATAACAATAATCATAAGTTAATTTCAAATATTAAACTTATGTCTGTCTGAAAAACTCGTTCCTGAATGGAATGCTCAGAAAAACTTAAGAGAAATGAGTTTTTTGTCATGGTAATAGTCTGTCTGACAAATGGTAATTAATCTAAAAAGACAAGTAGATAATGTAAGCAGTATAAAAGCTTTTTACTCAACATCAAAATTACTATTACCATTATTACCTTTATAACTTCCATTACCTTTACTACTTTATTACTTGTTTACCTCTAGAAGTAAATTATATATCTCAACATATTTAAACTCAAGTAATATTAAATCTCAATTATCATCAGTATCAATTAATTCATCTTGTTTATCATAGTGATCACTAGTGTTCATCATTATATTCTCTCTCAACATCAATTATAATAGTATAACTAATAATAATATTCAACAATAAGTTCAGCAATAACAAGCATTATAATTCAAAATATCATACACTTTCTTCAATTACTTTCTTAAGTATATAATTGATATCTCATCCATATAGTAGTGAAAGAGGCATGAGAATATATTCAAATAAAATACATAATATAAAGAAAGGAATAAATAAGAAAAATTCGTGAGAAACAATCATTATTTGTGTAGATGATGGTTATGTAATTATCTTGCTTTCAGTCAAACAAGAAAACATAAGTTGTGAAATGAAAAAATGGGATCTTGTAGCATATTAAGAAAGGTTGGACAATTCACAATTATTATTAAGATATCATATTTGATTATTTAATATATAATTTAATCCAGTTTATTTTATTGATTTAGTTAATACTGTTTAATTTATTATTCTAATCTAATTCAATTCAGTATTAGAAACTCCTAACTTAAATCAACTAAATTACGCCAGCATAAAAAGTTAACTCAAGTGGAAACTTCAACAGTGATACTCTCGTGTGCACCATCAAGAACACCACGGTTATACAGAAGAGAATTGATTAGTTAATTATTATTTATTTTAATTCGTTTATTTTTGGACTATATTAAAATTAAGATGAAACTATAGATTTAACATTAGTTTGTTGTTGGTTCTCATGGGATAATTTTAATTGATCATAAGGATAATAAGGGCGTAATTTTGATACATGTACTATTTCAGTAGGTTTATTTTGAATTTGTCGATTAATTTAAAAATTGACATCAGATAACTTATTAAGGATTTGATAAGGACCACTAAAGACTTGTGAAAGTTTTCTGGTATTAGGATATTGGAACTCCTCATAAATTACAAGATATCCAATCTCAAATTTTGGTTCTAGATAATTTCGATCATAATATTTTTCACTTCTCCAATAAAATTCATCTGTGCGTTTTTTAGCAAGTTTAAGGGCTTCTTAAACAGGAGGGTAATAATTTTGTTGAAGAGGGGAATCATAGGGTAATTGGCCAAAAAGTAAGTAAGCAGGGGGGAATTTAGTGATAGAATGAGGGGTATTGTTATACTCATTAACTACTTCTATCAAAATTTTTGTCCAAGGAATTTTGGAGTTAGTAGAATTGACTTTACACTTCAATCTAGTAACTATTGTCTGGTTCGCTCTCTCACATTTCCCATTCGTTTGTGGATGATGTGATGTGGTTAAACGTTGCTTAATATTGTGGCTTCGCAGGGATTTTTTTAATCTAGATGAAGTAAAGGCTGCATTTCTATCACTTAACATTTTTTGATGGGAAGAATTTTATTAAAACAGAATAATTGTTGTGATGTTTGAATATTAAAAACTTGTTTTAGACAATTAGTATAAGTTTCTGTGGTAACACTTTTTGAGGGAAATGCCCAAACATATCTAGTAGCATGGTCGATTATAAGATGTAAATATTTTTTGTGGAATTGTAGTAATTAAAGCCTCCCACAGTATCAACAGAAATGCATTCGAAAGGTTGATGTGTGGTGGTCATAGCTTGTAATAAGCCAATTTTTTTCTGTCTCGGTTTTTTATTCTTTTGACAGACATCACAGTGTTTTACAAAATTAGTTATATCTTGAGTCATATCAGGCCAATAATAATTAGGAGATATTAAGTTTAACATTTTTTGAATACCAGGATGACCAAATTTTTCATGAGTAACATTAAGCAATTTCCTTCTTAAAGACATGGGTACTACTATTTTTCTAAAACCTTTCTTTTTTACTATCATAAGTCCATTTTCCTTGAAATAGTTTTTCCACACACATTATCTTTTTGTTGCATCTCTATGACTTCCCTAACATCCAAAAGAAAGGTAAGTGGTTGAATAAGATATGTAGTAGGATTTCTGGACAACATGTCGGCTTCGACATTTGTGGAACCCTTTAAATATACAATAGCATACTCGAACATACTTATCTTTAAGGACCATCTGAATAATCTTCCTCTTAAGTGTTTGACATTTCTTACCCAGACAAGAGACGCATGATCTGTGTGAATAGTAAATTTAACACCATGGAAATAGTGATAAAATTTGTCTAAGGTGTCAATGATGGCAAGACACTCCAGTTCTGTAATAAAATAATTCTTTTCATAACTTCTCAATCCTCTAGAATAGTATGCAATTGGATGTAAGAAATTATCATTATCAGGCTGCTTAAGGACTGCACCTACTGCCACCTGTGAGGCATCAACAAACATATGGAGGGGTAATTTAGGGTCATAAATTTTCAAAACAGGTTTAGCAATTAGGGCATCTTTTAGTTTTCGAAAAGAAAATGGATACAATATAAGTTCCATTCCCAAATAGTATCTTTTTTGAGCAATTTATTGAGAGGTTGTCTGATTTCTGCATATTTATTAATAAATTTATGATAGACATTAATAGATCCTAAAAACCTTTGGAGTTCTTTAACATTTGAAGGGGGTTTTAATTTTTTGATAGCTTCTATATTATTGTTAGCAGGAGTTAAAGTACCATTTTTTATCTCATATCCTAAGAAATTAATTGTTTTTTGGACAAAATTGCACTTAGATAATTTGTTTAAGATTTTCCATTCTGCATAATTCAAATATTCTGTTGAGATGTTGTAAATGCTCTTCCAAAGTTGAAGAAAAAATAATTATGTCATCAAAATAGTAGCAAGCAAAGTTAATTTTATGTTTAGTAAGAATTCTCCTAATAGTTCTATTGAATATTGATGATTGATATTACTGTCGACTTGAAACGTTCGTTCCATCATACTCCAGTGATGACATATCAGTCCGAACCCCACGAAAATTACCGTATAATCAGTTCGATGTAGGCGCAGTTGAGATCATGGAAATACAGTCATGACATTCGGCGAGGGTATTATTCCGATTTAATCACTATGAAGGCAATTCTAGGAGTAAGAATCATATTTGAACATCATATTATAATACAATCGTGGAAGCTGAGTAGAGGCAGTTCATTCCAATAGAAATTTCCCAAAAACATTAAAGAAACTTAATAGATGAGCAAGAACTTTATTATGAGAACAGAGATGACAGCAACTCCACCGACTTTCGCTTCATTAAAACTTGAACACATTAAGTATTGAAGAACTAGCAGAAATTGAAGAACATACTACCGACGAAATAGTGTAGACTTCCCCAGTGACGGCTTATAGATAACAACAAATAATTCGTGTAAAATCTGTCTCCGAAGCCAGTGTAACCATATAAATACTTCCAAAACCTTGCCCAAAGTGACAAACGCGCGAAATGCTAGTCCACTGACAGCCATGTTCGGCGGGAAACAAGGGGGGCAGAAAAGGCGGGCCTGCTCGCTAATGGATGAAAAAAATGAGGCCACGAGGGTGTGTCTCTGACGTATGACCAAAACTCTTTATCAGAAGCGGCAATTTTAAAAAGGTAAGAAAGCCTTTGGGCGCGAAAACGCCAGGAATCCTGGGATGCCGAATGATAATTAAATAGAAATAAAAATGGTATTACAAAAGTTCCAAAGAATAAAAATTCAATGTCTCAAAAGAAGAAATTAGGCAGGTGCGTTTTAGAGGAAGTGTTGCAATTTAATAGAATAAGGTTTTAATAAATACGTGTAGTTTTTAACAGATTAAGAATTTTAGAATGATAAATAAAAGAATATTTTGATTAAGTTATGGAATAAAATATAAAATAGATTTAAGAGATATTTTAAAAAGAGAGGGAAAATTTAGAATTGTAAGAATTTGGAATAATTTAACTAAGGAAACATGGCGATAAATTTTTATTATTACATATATATATATATATATATATATAGAATCTGAATTTATCTTACTTATGCAGCAGATTAAATATTAGCAAATTAAATAGAACTTTGGTTTTTATTTATTGTCAATGTCTTGAACGCATGAGATGCAATAGCAAAATTCACGGATCACGAGCACGATGACTTTAGACTTTCAAAATCTGAAATGCTAAGTGCTATATTTTCCATCATTCAAGAAACATGAACCAAAACGGTTAAGGAGGCAATTGGCTGTATTAGGCTTAATTAAAACATTCTACAGATATTGCGTAAATTAAGATTTATAAATATTTATCTTGATATGTTTGAAAGGCTAAGTATTGTAGATAGTTAAACTATTTATCTCCAAGGATTAAATCTCAATTTGTAGTACTTCATCAAGTTGTAATTGTTTAAATATTATCAGCAGATTTGCATTTCACATATCACAATACTACTTATATATATGCATGTGTATGTGCTAAGTAATAGTGCATCCTTGTGATTATATAGACTATAACTTTTTTGAAAAACATATAACACTTTATCTTTTTTTTTCAGAATTTTCTAATATCGGTACACAAAACTATAAAATAGCATCCCTTTTATATTAGTTAAGCCATTTCTAATAAACGAATGTTTGTAAAACTTATTTCTTCAACTTTATATTATGTCCAGTAAAGAACAAAAGCAAAATCGTCCAGAAAATAAAAGCACAAAAAAATATGAATGGCAAGACTAAGAAAATAATTTTAAAGAATCTAATTCTACGAAAAAAAAAGTAGTTTCATAACATCGTCCTTTTTTGTTCCATTAACTTTCGCATTCTTATCTTTAAACAGACATTAGACATCTGTTTTTTTATAATGATACCCCCCATTTTTTCCCTATAAAACTGAAAATGTTTGAAACTATTTTATAAAGTACACTTTATTAGAAGCAGCAGATTAAGAAATGAAAAAAAAAATCTACTTAGGTTGCAAGGGTTTTGTAGATTTTTGTTTTATGTTTCTTCGAATTTATGAAATCTAATATTTTCTTATATATTCTCATATCTTGTTTCCCTATTATAAACTTCTTTTGTCTTCTAGCGGTATCTTCTGCCAAATAGTAGATCCTGTCAAGGTAACGTCACTGTTACGTTATAAAGGGTCACAAAAATATAGTAAAAAAAATGTGACATAAGGAACCTGCATTTCTATTGTAATAAAAAATTGTAAAAAGAAATCATAAACGAAATGTAATTTCTTGTTAGCGTAGCCTCGCCAATTTATGTGAAGTCATTATGATATGTCAAAAATAGTCCCAAATGTCTCAGACGCAACGGAAATTAAAATGTGACGCTTTTATTCTCCGTTTCGGAAAAAAAGTTTTAATGCTGTTTGAATGCCACAGTTTTAAGTTTGAATGACACTCAAATCCGTCACATTCTCACCCACAAGTTACCACCATACCGCCATTTCCGCCATAAACCGTGAAATCAACGAGACTGACTTTTAGGTAAATTGAATATCGCCTCGAAATCAAACAAATCTACATAAAGTGATATGTTTCATGGCATGTGACACGACGGTGTAGACAGTAAGAATTTCATTTACGTTATAGTGTTTCACATTTTAGTCACATTCGGGTTATGGGGCTATTGTGGAGGACTTACTCTAATTCTTTCTCATCGTTTTCTTGCTAATGTTATTAAAGTCAGGACAAGGCCGATACAACAATGGATTCCATGGATCTTCACTGGAATTAGAACCAGTTATATAGTATATTATTTTTATGTCAACATCTTTTCATTACATCTACATACAAAACGCACAACTATTAGGTATCATTCAAAAGGTTTTTTTTAACCAGCTTTTGACATTGTACACTCGCATTTCGTTAAAACACTCAGTTACATCAAAAAGTAATTAAAAATCGTATCAGAAAATCATTTCGAAGCGAAAGCCCCGCATGGGCCAACAGCTTATATACAATAACAATATCCATCATGTAAATATAAAATGTTATGCGAAAGCAAGTCCGAAAACGGTCAATAACCTAAAAAATACACATTCGATTGAAAATCGGAAAATATGTGTTCAATATTTAAAAAAATATATATATATATTCAGTGTTACCTAAATTGGTCCCCACCACCTGGGGATAAGTGGGGTGCAACTTTGAAATCCTAAATAAGAATCCCCATTGCTTGTTGCAGATTCAGATTCTACGGGAAAAAATACGTAAATTTAAACGTTGATTTAAATTATTTTCGGATCATCGAAGATCCGCTGTATTGAAGCAAAATACGACGTTGAAGCAGCACCCGAATCGTGCGAGGAAAGGTGGCTCACCTTAACCTTTTCGCTACTAAACCGCCCAAGACACCCAGCCACCCAAAGTACTGGCAGACAGCCCGAACGCCTGTTCCATTTCAGCCCCTCGTAAATATGCAACTTTTGTAGCATAAGCAGGTGATTATTGGAATCAACGTTTGGGGAGCCTTTTGAACTCCTCATCTTAGGGAGGTTCCGCTTTTACCACTTACTGACCAGTTGACAAGTAGGCAGGTAGTAGAAAGGGGGGCAAATAATCGCGCAGCATATTTCACGTTATGGCGTTCATCGTATTTTGATTGCTATTGAGTTTATAGACTTCAGTATTTAAAGGATTAATGAAGTACAGACGATAATTTTTCGAAGGGAATAGGAAGCTGCTACGTCTAAATTGTTCTTGTGTAAAGCTTAAAGTAGTGCATTCATTTTGAATCTATTCAGTGGCCCACTTGCTACCCTCAATGGAGGGAGGGAAGCAGCATATTTTAATTTAGTTTCAATTTTTTTAAATTTCAATAATACTTCAATGCAAAATAGATTTTCCTGTTCACAAAACAAAAATCTGACTGCATTTTGCTCGACTACGGTCATCTACGATGATCCGAAAAAAAAAATTAAATACAAAAGCTACATATTTTTTTCCGTAGAATCCGAATCAGCAATAAAAAATTTCTCATTTAATATTTCAAAGTCACCCTCTCTTACCCCCAGCGGGAGGGGGTAGATGATGTCAGCTTTGTTATCACTGAACAGCCCTTAAAAATATTTAACGGGTATTTTCCGTTTTATAATCTGATGTGTATTTCTCGAGTTATTCGACCGTTTTCAGAATTTTCGGACACCCGGTATATAGACGACTGCCACGGATGTACATGAAAGGAAACATATTTTAAAAAGTGAAATGCCAAAATTTCGAATATAGCACACTCTCACAGAAACGAATATTTATATTAAAAAAAAATCCGTGATTTTAACATATTGTTCAGATACAAACAAAAGCTTAAAAAAAAGCAGAAAGAATAATTTAAAGATATTTTATTTCCTGAAACTAATTTTTTTTATTATTTCATAAATGGTATATTTTATTGTCATTAACTTCCAACTTCTTATCTTTCAACAGATATTGGACACTTGTATTTTTAATCATATCCCTTATATCTTTTTCCAATAAAACTGAAAACCATCGAAAACATTTTTAAAATGTACCTATTTTTAAAAAGCAGCAGATTAAGAAGTAAAAAAATTCCATTCAAAGTTTCAAGTGGTTTATAAAATTTTGTTTAATAGTTTTTCGTCTGGAGTATTTTTTTCGCGGATTTATTTAAATAAGAACAAATCATATTATTTCTGATGCAAACATCTCTTTTGCTATGCGCATACAAAACGCACAACGATGAAAGAAGTATCATTCGGAATGTTTTTGATCCGACTTCTGAGATAATACGGTCACATTTTCCTAAAACACATTGTTTGGTTAACAATTACAATTATTTAAAATTAATGAAAAATGCATCAGCAAATAATGTCCAAAATTGCAGCGCCAAAGCCACAGAAGGCTACACTAATTATGCACAAATACAATACTGACCATGTAAATATAAAAAAAGTGGAAATATATATATGCGACTGCCTCAATACGATTAGTAAGGCCGTCTCATGAGGCGCATCTGTGCTGCGAATATAAAAGAAAGGAAACATATTTAAAAAACTACAACAACAGAATTTCGAATATTATCTATTGGGTCATCCGGAATATTCTGCGGTTTTTTAAAATATGAAGCGCGATTTTGTCTAGTTATTTCGCTACTGCTGATAAGGAGTGACTTTAAATGACACATATATGTAAAATCGGTCTTTTCTTCTTGCGTTGCATAATTCTTGCTTGGGTTGTGGCATAATGTTTGTTTCAATGCGGTGCTAAGAATAGAGAACCAAAAAATTTGTTTTTGTCAATTGTGCTCTTTTATTTCAAGAGAGGTAAAAATGCCAGTCAGACTGCTCGTAAAATGTGTGCTGTATATGTACAAAGTGGTGTTTTAGAGGGTACAGTTTGAAGGTGGTTTGAGAAGATTAAGCACTGAAATTTCAGCCTCTAATGTGATACCCACTCTGGACGACCATCATTCTCTGTAAAGGAGGACCTTTTTAAAGAAGCTATCAAATGATCATACACTGTACTTTTTGGAATATTTAGTCTGTGTGATAGCTCCGGAAATGTGTAACGTAGATTTTCAGCGACAGCTATTTTTAAAGGATCATCTTTTAAAGATGAAGTTAGATTAAAGCGCACTCATCTTCGAGGCAGAAATTTCCGTACTTAAACTTCTCAAACCACCTTCGAACTGTGACATCTTAAATAGAACATTGACCATATACAGCACAAATTTTAAAAGCAGTCTGAATAGCATTTCCTTTCTCTACATATGCATACACCTTTCTTGAAATAAAATAGTATAATTGCCGAAAATGAAATTTTTGGTCCTCCATGCACTGCATCGAAAGACAAATTACGTCACAGCCCAAGCAAGAACTATGCAATGCAATCAAAGAATACCGAATGTACATATCTAGGTCATTTAAGATCACTCCTTATCAGCAGTTGCAAAATAACTAGACAAAACAGCTTTTTTCTTTGAAAAAGCGCAGACTTTTCCGGAAGACTTTTTTTTCTCATAAACTATACCATCTCAACGAAATTAATGTTTAAAAATATTTTTCCTATCTCTATATAAAGTCAGCAAAAAACACATTTGTGCAAAAAAGAATAGTTTAAATATACCTTACTGTATGAAACAGAACTTTTGTTTTTTCATAACAACAATTTTTTTTTTCTAATAAAACATCCTAACATGTAAGCGCAATCTATTGATACAATTTCGATCTAATCATTTTTGTTGTATAACTCGTTTCCGCATATTCTAAATAGTACAAATACAATTTTTTTTTTAAATAGTCCAAAATAGTTTATCTTATAGAGACCTTAAAATACGTGCACTTTAATTATGGCCAACCTGAATTTTACCAATATTTATATTTTAGTAAGAATATTTATAAACTAGATATTTCTTCTGTTTAGTTAAAATGTACAATGTAAATAATTCAAATACATTACTTGAAACGATATGACGTAATATAATCCGACATTTTTTTTCGAAATTTAAATAAGTCGTTTTCGCATATTCTAAATAGTAAAAAAATAAAAAAAATTGAAAATATTCCAAATAGTTTATCTTATAGAGAACTTTAAATGCGTGCACTTTAATTAGGGCTAATCTGTATTTTACCAATGTTTATATTTTAGTTAGAATATTTATAAACAAGATATTTCTTCTGTTTAGTTAAAGTGTACAATATAAATAATTAAAATACATTACTTGAAACGATATGCTGCAATATAATCCGACTTTTTTTTTTGGAAATTTGCTAAAAATAATAAATAAAAACAATTTTGGTACCTTATGTACATTTCTAAAAAATTTAAATAACTAAAATAATTGTTTTTTGACAATTTTTCGTTGGTAATTCTTAAGTGCAGAAATTTAAACTTTATATTGCCTTAAAATAGAGTGCACAATTTATTTAATCTACCCCGTATCTGTTTTAGAAACATATATATAAAATTTTAAGGTTGTTCTGAATCATTAAGCCGCAAACTGTTCACACATTTGCATTTTCGCAAAACGAAATAGAATTCGTGATTCTTCAGCATATTCTATAACTTAAATTTTCTCGAACATTCTGGCACATCTGCTTACGAACTGAATCATATTCCAATAGTTTTACTACAAAGAACATATATATGAATCAGTCATTCCATTTCGCTAAATAAAATCGGACAATATAAATAATCTAAATATTCAAATTTAAATTATGTACTTCTATATAAATCTATATTTTCCGCTTTAAAATGTTTTAAAATAGTTAAAGAAGTACATTTTACTGTCCAGTGCATATTTCTAAAAAGGTTAAATAAATGAAAGGAATTATTTTGTGACTGTTTTATCTTCTTAACTCTTAGGATCTTAATAAGGAGCAATATACAGCCATCAAATTAATTCAAAACTAGATAAATGTAACATAAAATCCTTTGGGAAAAATATAATAAAATGCTAAATAGCTATTCTAAACCCGGGATTTGTAGAATTCTGTATTCGCAGCATTTCTTTGATTAATTAAGGCGAATATTACAGCCCAGAGTTAGTTATTTGATGTGGATTTCGTTTGTAGATCCCTACACTGCAAAAATAATTGTTTATTTTACAGTATAATACTGGCATCCCAGTTTCCAGTATTATAACGTAAAATTAACAGTAATAAACCGTAAAATAAGCAGTAATACACTACCACGCATGCCAGTATTATACTGTAAAATCAACAAATTTTTTTTGCACTGTATTATAAGCAAGAGACTATACAGTTGTTTAAAGTTTTTATCTATACTAATATTATAAAGTAATAAAGATTGTTTTTTTTGTTTGTTTGTTTATTTTTTTGTTTGTAGGGGGTAATCTCTGGAACTACTGAAGCGATTTCAAATGTGATGGTGGCAAATTGATGGTGACAATCCCTGCTCTAACATAGACTATATTTTATGTCGGTGCCACTACCCCCAGGGGGGTGCAGGAGCGAAAAACGTTCGAAAATTGCGACTTTTTTTATACAGAAGGAGCTAGAAATTTAAAATTTGGCGTTGTAGTTTACAGTAGAACTCCAATTATCCGAATCAATTGGGACCGGACCCCATTCGGATAATCAAAAATTCGGATAATTGGATTTTTTTCGAAAAAAGGTATATTTTAATTAATTACTGTATTTATGTTGGAAATGGAAGAAAAAAACTATTTTTAAAGAAAAAGAGCTTTTAATTAATTAAATGAAAAGGCAACACTTTTACATGTTAAGCGTACTTAAAAGTGCTGTACATTAGTACAGTATGTACGTACCGAACTGTAAATGAAAGTCATTGCTTGCTGAACATCTCGGTTAAAGTAAGCTGTTTGACAGTCTTCACCCGTTTTCGGGCAGCCAAGTCGCGCACCGCTTGACAGTGAGATGTTGCATGTGGTCACGCTCGGGCTGACGTTCCATCCACTTCAACGCAATTTCAAGGCCGGCAAATGCTTCACTAGCTTATGGTCTCGTATCTGCTTCAAATTCGACATTAAGGTCATCTTTTTCCTAGAAATTTTCTTCTCTCACATTTTCAATAATTTTATCATCATTTAGAATTTGAAACCGAGGGTCTGACGAATCAAACACCATTCAATCTTCTACATCTTCTATATCTTCTCGCTTAGACAGAATCGCTATTTTGCGAATCGCAGTACGTTTCCGTCTTAATCTTTTTTTCTGAAATTCTGAAAGCGATTCGGATAATCAGCGATTCGGATAGTCGGAGTTCGGATAATTGGAGTTCTACTGTACTTATAAGATGTAAATGCGGTCTAAGAATAAATTTTAATAAAATTCGAAATTTAAAAGGGTGCGATGAGCGAAAAACGTTCTAAAACATTCTAAGTTACAATTTCTATAGAATATCTGGAACTACAGAACCGTTTTCAAAAGTGATGGTGGCAAATTGGTGGTGACAGTCCTTGTTCCAACATAGGCTATATTTTATGTCAGTGCCACTACCCCCAGGGGGGTGCAGGAGCGAAAAAAGTTCTAAAATTTCAATTTTTTTTATACTGAAGGAACTAGAAACATGATATTTAGCATGGTAGTTACTTATAAGATGTAAATGCTCTCTAAGAACAAATTCTAAAAAAATTCAACATTTAAAAGGTGTGAAATGAACGGAAAGCGCTCTAAAAACATTCTAAATTACAATTTCTATGGAATTTCTGGAACTACAGAACTATTTTCAAAAGTGATGGTGGCAAATTCATGGTGCCAGTTCCTGCTGTAACATACGCTATATTTCAAGTCGGTGCCACTACCCCCAGAGGAGTGCATGAGAGAAAAAAGTTCTAAAATTTCGATTTTTTTATACTGAAGGTGTTAGAAACATGAAATTTGGCATGGTAGTTCCTTATAAGATGTAAATGCCTCTAAGAACAAATTCTAAAAAAAATCGAAATTTAAAACTGTGAGATGAGCGAAAAGCGTTCTAAAAACATTCTAATTTACAATTTCTATGGAATCTCTGGAACTACCGAACCCTTTTCAAAAGTGATGGTTGCAAATTTTTGATGACAATCCCTGCTCCAACATAAGCTATATTTTACGTCGGTGCCACTAATCCCAGGGAGGTGCAGGAGTGAAAAACGTTCCAAAATTGCAATTTTTTTTATACTGAAGGAGCTAGAAATCTGAAATTTGGCATTGTAGTTACTTATAAGATGTAATGCAATGTAAGAACAAATTTAAACAAAATTGAAATTTAAAAGGGTGCGATGAGCGAAAAACGTTCTAAAAACATTCTAAATTACAATTTCTATGGAATCTCTGGAACCACCGAACCGATTTCAAAAGTAATGATGGCAAATTGATGGTGACAATCCCTACTCCAACATAGGCTACATTTTATTTCGGTGCCACTAACTCCAATGGGATGCAAGAGTGAAAAAGTTCGAAAATTGCGACTTTTTTTATATTGAAGGAGCTAGAAATTTGAATTTGGTATTGTAGCGTACTTATAAGATGTAAATGCTCTCTAAGAATAAATTTTAAAAAAATTCAAAATTTAAAAGGGTGAAATAAGCGAAAAGCGTTCGAAAATCATTCTAAACTACAATTTCTATGGAATCTCTGGAACTACAGAACCGATTTCAAAAGTAATGGTAGCAAATTGGTGGTGACAATCCCTGCCCAACATCCTCTTTAATATAAAGCTATGCGTTACTGACGACTAGGTTTTCCGCTAATCTTTGCCACAGATTAATCTCGGAAAATGAAACATTTGAAGTTACTGAAAAAGATAGTAGCTCGAAAAGTATTTGTCAGAAAATTGTTAGACAAACTGCGTTTGAAAGGTAAAAAATTGTATATTTCTTGATATAAATTTCAAATTTAATGATTATGCCATTTTTCAAATATTGAATTTCAAATATTACCAAATTTCACAATGGAGTACCAAGGCGAAACCTTCACGCGTAAAAAGATAATGATAAGGGCGACCTGTCCTGACTTGTATATTGGCTATAACACGAGTCACAAATTATAGTTGCCTTATTATTCTGTTAAAATATAAAAGTGAATTATGAAATATCAATATTTTGTTTGATTAAAGGTTCGTTAAGAGAAATTGACAAGCGAAGCGGGAGTAGCTTGCTAGTTATTCATAAAATTAATTCATAAAATTAAAAGGTATATTTGGAATCGCATTTTAGGACTTCGATTTCTAAAACGTATTGTTATATATTTTTTTCTATGTCTCAACTCAAGTATTTTTTCAATAGCTACATTTAAGTCGGAATATTTATGACTCAAGTATTTCTTCGTTTTAATTAAAGCTACAATATAAATAATTCAAATATTTCACTTTAAATTAACATAAATATAATTTCTGTTGCCAAAATCTTTTTTTCTATTAATTTACGAAACGCACAACAACGATTAAGATATTATTCGAAAGTTTTTTAAGTGGCTTCTGACATAGTACACACACATTTCGTTAAAACTTGTTTTTTTTAATTAAAAATTGTCTTTAATTAAAAATTAAATCGGCATTGTTTTCATAAAATGAAATAAAAGGTTTTCCTCAAATTAGTGTTGCCATAAAGATAAAATACTGCATTACATAAATCTCAACAATAATTATAAAAAAAAAATAGTACAAAAAAGATAAAGTATGATTTCTCGCCACTTGCTTATTTTATATTTATTGTTAAAAAGCAAAATTGAAATTGAAATGTTTAAAAGACAAAGACACCATCGAACGATCGATGCAGTGGTATTTAACGTGTAGAGTAAAAAGTATGATTTGTTGGCATGGCATTGAGTTGAAATGGCATTTAAAATGCATTTAATTTTTTTTTCTTCGTTTCACGTTTTCGAAGACGTCATCCTCTAATGCAGTTAAAATACGATTGTTATTTTTATTTTTCGCGCATGCCTTTTGTTATCTTCAATCAGTGTTTATTGTAGCTTTGATTGAAATAAAGAGATGATATTTTGGCTTGGCTAATGTTGTTTGCTAATATTTTTATCTTTATTTTTTTCTTTAAAAGTTTAAACCTCCATCTAAAAATTATTAATACTGCTAAAAATTATTAGACTGCAGTGCGAAATCCTCGCGCAGGTCCACTAGTATCTCATAATATAATTCCATGTTTTTCGCTTCGAAATGTGTCAGATATAAGAAATGTAATGCATTTTGCCTATCTTATGTATATTTCTTAAAAACATAAAATAAAATATAGCATCAAGCCATCTGTTTTTTTTTTTTTTTTTTTTTTTTTTTTTTTTTTTTTTTTTTTTTTTTAAAGAAACAAATAAGTATATTTTGTACTAGAAATGTTATTTAATATATAATAGTTAACAAGTACTACACAGAACGGTGACGCATATTATAATTTATCGTTAAAAATTACAAGGATCGTGCACTCTTTGGAAATACCAAGGAGTCTGCCAACACTATTTGAAATAAGGGGATTCCTATTTAATATTTAAATACCAGATCTCATATTCACCGCGTTTAATCTCAAAATTTGTAGGAATTAGCTGTGATTAAATAAGGCGAAAAATTTTATTAAAAATTGTGGTAAGACCAGGAATTTGCAAATTTGATAAAATCTGGTAGCCAGCAAAAAATTCTAAGTGGCCAAAAAAAAAAAAAACACCACCCTTCCCCTATTATTGATTTTTAAAAAATCACAAAATATTTTAAAGAATGAATTAACAAAAATAGTAATAAGCATAGTTTAGTATTGTTAATTACGCAATTTCGAATAGTACCGTTTTTTTAATTACATTTTTATGCGACTTTTAGCGTTTTTTCGTGTATCGCTGCAATTTTTTGACATTCTTTAAAGGAATCCTGTTTTAATATTTTATCACAATATAGTCAATTTTGCCTCTTTTTTTGCGATTTTTGAACATTAGTAAAAGTAATCCAGATTTAATCTTTTAGCCCAATTTATACAATTTTGTCCTCTGCGATTTTTGAATTTTTAGCGATTTCTTGTAAAATATGTAGTGTTTTTTTTTTCGACTTTTGTAAAAGGAATCCGCTTTCTTTCTTTTTTTTAATCCCAGTATAGTAAATTTTGTCCTCTGTGATTTTTTTTTAATTTGTAACGATTTTTTACATTTTTTCGCTATTTGCAGCAACTTGTAGACATTCGTAAAAAAAAAAAAAAAAAAAAAAAAAAAAAAAAAAAACAGGTTTCCATTTCTTATCTCGATAACAAAAATTTTGCTCTCTGCGATTTTAAAAATTTTCCAGAATTTCCTTATGAGTTCTTTTAGCGTTTTTTGTGTTCCGCGGCGATTTTTTAACAATTTATTTCAGAAACGGTAAGAACTCTTCACTAACTCTTCTACATGCTACTTGTGCTCATTTCTTAGGTCAATTTTTGTAAAAGTAAAAAGAAAGAAAAGAAAAGAAAGAAAAAAATCCCGCCAGGTTAAATGAGTTGGTCGCCAGTGGCGACCTGGAGAGCGCATCGTATTTGTCAACCCCTGAATAAGATTATACGCATCCCAGAAATATCTTTACTTTACTTGAACAAAATAAGACGTTTTGACAGCTATGCTAAAGGAATTATTTTGGAAAACCTTTTGTTGGTAATTCTTAATTAATAAAAATATTCTTCATTTAGCCGTAAACATAAGTCTACAATTTATTTAATCTGTCTTGAAGTTTTTTCTTCATGAACAAAAATGCAAAAACGTTATTCTGAATCACGCCGAAAATTAAATTATTTTAAGATTTGCTTCTTCACAGACAAAAGGGATATTAAAAACGCTTTACAAAATGTTTCACAGCTTAGATTTCCTCAAAAATTCCGTTACATATTCCAGCGTAGTGAATCCTAGAATTTTTCAAATGTTACATAAGAATATTTCTTAACCAGATATTTCTTCTTTTTATTTAAAGTGTAAAGTATAAATATAAATCCAATATTTTACTTTAACTAACGTATACAATAGTACCATTCCATAATGCAATACATTTTTCCCTTCGAATAAAGTAATAGAATAGCATTTTACTATCTTCTATATATTTTTTAATTTTGCGTGGTTAACCTTTGTTGTATTTTGGGAAAAGGCTTTTTAATTTTAACTAAAGAAAAAAGAAAGAGAGAAAATCACGTATAGATTATGAAAGACATTCGAACACTTCCAGAATACTGCAATGAAACCTCACTATATAAAAAAGTAAAAAAAAAATGATAGCTAAATAAACAAGCTCAAAGTCAAACTGGGTGGGGATGCCTACTTTTCGGCTTAAGATCAACTAGCCACGTCCAGCAGGTTTCTTTTCCTAATCATACTGAGCATTACTAAATTATACTTTGTGATATTGAGCAATAATTATACTATGTAATGCTGAAATACAAATTCTGAAAATACAAGATTCCAATAATACAAAATCTGCAAATACAATTTACCAATCCTACTTCGCAGTACTGAATACTACTATGCGATAATGAGCAGTAATACTACCACGTAATAATACTGTAAGATGCTGAAGCAGATAATAATAATGGATAGAAGTGAGTACTGAATGAACAATAATGAATGAATAATAATACTAGAGTAAACAATAAGAAAGTATGCTAAAAATAATAAACAACCCTGTATAATCCCATTAAGAATAACTAAATTGTTAAGGTTAGAGTTTATGTAGTGTGTAAAGGTCCTTATACATATTAGAAGTCCACTTCATCCTCAACCTCCATTAAGTCCATTGGAAGCAGCATGAATAAACATTGATTGCGTTCTAGCAGAAACATACAATTTGTTATTTTTTGAAGCAGTTTCAGCTGTTTCAGCACGTGGGCAAACCAGGCCGACAGATTCATATGTGATGGCGAGCAGTCAGGGTACAATGTAGGATATAATGTAAAGAGGTACGTACCTCTTTTCCCACAGGTGCATCAAGGTGAAGATGCCTTGCTGAATTTGTTGAGACATTGAGGAAACGGGATATGGTTTGTAGCAAAGATGTAGTGGTGCCTATTTTGAAGATGAAGATTTGGTTGATACTCTTGGGATTAAGGAGCTAAATAAACGGTTTAGAAAATAACAAATTTGAACACCTAATTTCAGCATTTAGCGCCCATAGTCAATCAGATATTCGAATTCTTGTAAGAAGCCTTGTATATGATCTATAGCTTTGTGTACCCACCACATGGCTTGCTGAAATTTAATTGAACTGTAAAAAGCATGACATATTTTGAAAGCTTATTTTCAGCAGTTGTACCCATAGTAAGTAACTTGAAATTTTTTGTGCAACATTGTATATGGCATACAGATTTTTATACACACCACATATTAAACTAAAATTTAATTCACCTAGGAAACGGAGCCCCACCAATGGCTGAGAGGTTTTGCTCTCAAAGCTGGTAGACGGGAGGTGTTGGGTTCAAACCTCTGTCGCGCTCGCCGACTTAACCGCTTGGAGTTTTCCGTGTTTTTTTTCGAACCTTGCCTTAAATGAGAGTTAAAATCCCTTAGAAAGACACCCACGGAGGTCACTCCCGCCTAGGGCCTATATCTCTCGTGTAGATAAACGGCCGTCATAAAATCAACCAACCAACCAACTAGGAAACGCATAATATAACTATAATTGCTCATCTGGTAATTACTATCCATAGATGACAATATAACCAGTGTTTTGCTGAGCCCTGTTGCTGAATTTATTTGCATTCTACAGACATATACTAACTATTGTTAAGGTATCCGAACACCTTTAAAAGCCGATTTTCGGCCAAAATATCGATTTTTAGATTTTGGTATAATATAATAGCCGGACTCTGTATCTTTCCAAATCTGTTTGAATTTTGTTTATATCTTATTTAGAAGTCAAGTTATTGCCTTTTTAAAATTACTAAGTATCAGTATTTTGAAACCAGAAGTATTGTTCTGCTCACCGGAAGTCAGCACGTTTTTCAATGCTATGTAAACCCAAAAGTAAAGAAGCAGAGAAAATTTTAAAAGAATTTGAAAAAGAAAAACAGCAATTGTTTTAAACAAAATAGATAATATAGTGTATAAATTGAGTAACATATTATGGTTTGCTTTTCAAAATAAAGGTAAGATTTTGTATTAAATTTTGTTTTTGCGTTTTCTGACAATCAATTTTTTAACATTTTATGTTTACGCAAAACATCATAACTGAAAAAATTATGGATGAATCTCTTTCAAATTTTTTTTGTATGCTTTGCAAAGTGCAATAAAGGGAATGAACTACACTCGTAACAGTAAGTGTATTAGTTTTTTTTTAAATTATTGATAAAGTTTCCAATTTGCAATAAGTTTTTAGTAATTTTTGCTTCATCACTGATTAACTTTCTATATAGTTTTAAATATTTGACTCACAAATATGAGAGTAATTCATTCCCCAGAAAAAGGTTTAATAATTATAATAATGCTTACAAAATAACAATATCTTGATTTAAAATTGAGTTATGATGTTTTGCGGAAGTGATTACTTTCGCAGTTTTTTGCTTATTTTTCCCCAAAAATATAAAAAAATAATTTGAAATGTATAACTTTTTCTGTTTTATTTTACTTTTTTATTCACATCATGATATACATTGCAAAAAAAGTCATATTTTAAAATAATTTTAAAAAAGGCCCTCCGAAGGTATTCGGATACCTTAAGCTAGAAAATCGATAACACAATAAAAAAAACCTCTAAGCAATTGACGTCCACAGACCTGTAATGCTTCGTTTTTTTTTTTTTTTTTTTTTTTTTTTTTAAGTAACTTTGTATATGAACTATAGAATTTATACACGCTACATAATACGGCAAGATTTGTTTAAGCTTAAAAACTCACACCGCATATAGAAACGCATTTCCAGCCAATATTGTTTATAGACAGTACTGTAATAGAATTATTTTGTGTGTCCTGTAAATGCTATTCACTCTATATTCTATAGTAGGCATCCTCTAGTGTACCTCAGCAATGCAGTTGGATACCATTTGTTTGAACTAGAATAATTTTATTAAAATGCAGTGCAAACAATTTTCTCTATAGTCCATAATGTAACGGAGTTATTTTGTGTGTTCCTGTAAACCAACTATAAACCCTCCATTTTACACAAGTCCTATGGTAAATCTCAATAACATTTACCAAACACATGGTAATCCAAGTATATTTACGGCAGTTAGAGCACGGAAAGACAGACGATCAGACAAACCGAAGTCATAAACACTTTCCAACTATGTTGGGAAATGTCAAAAATTAAAAGTAGTTATCCAAATGTCAAAAATTAAGGTTTCCTGAAGTATAAAGAATATGTCATTAGACATTTTGTGTACTACGTATATAGTATGAAACAAAAGTCCTTCCGGCCTGTACCGGGAGGAAAAGGTAGCTTTCCTATATCTACGTTTTAAAATTTTAGCTAATGTTACACGAAAACAGCAAGCTAAAATGCAAAGAAACGTTTACAAAAGATTCGTTAATACTGAATTTGAATAAGAAATTCGTCAAATTATTGAGCAATAGCCAAATTGGCTTCATTTATGAAGACTTATTTTGATCGCCAAATTTCGCGATATTTCGCCAAATGTCGCCAATTTTGCCAATTTTGTCGCCAATGTCGCCAATTTTGGCGCTAACGGATATGAATATATAGTTTTATGCGTATGATTGGGAAAATTATTACAACAATGAAAGAAAATAATTTGCGAGTAATCGCGTTAATGTGCTGTTTTGTTTCAAAATGTCAGCCACCCTAGAATTTCAAACTGCTCTATCTCAGCCATTTTTTAAGATAGAGGTAAACCAAAAAAAGCTCTGGAATCCTTGTATCAAGGCCTAACACGTAATTAAAAAATAAATTTGAATTTTTAACTTTTTTGTATAGTTATTTTAGATTTTAAGTTAATTTAAATCTTTAAGTGGCCGCCATCTTGAAACAAGATGGCGGACCAAGCTGGCCAACGAACTCGGTCGAGACATTAGTGACCTTAATACACACAATTAGTTTCATCAAAATCGATTCATAAATACGGGCGTTATCGTATGACATAGGTCAGATATATATATATATGGATATATCTATATATATAAATCAACATTTGGACGGAGGGTGGTTTTGGGGTCTGGGGGTCATGATCGGTGAAAATATATCGAAATTTTCCGGAACTGCTTTCCTCCGAACGGCTGCAATAGGTAGCTTTATACTTTTTTGTATTGAAAGCTACCTAATAGTCTGTGGAAAACTGTTTGAAGGCAATAAAAAATATGTTACGTGTATAGTACTAAAGCAGAAATAATTGGACATCGCAAATTTCCTGTATCCTTTCCTTCTTCATTATCTAAATTCAAGAAGCCCATACTTATAATTTTAAGGGAATGAAACACTCCTTCAAAACGAAACTCTCATTTTAAAGTGTGTGAAGTTTTTTACTATTATTTTTTTTAAACTACATGCTGAAACAGGAATAAATTGCCAACACTAATTGTACACATATATTATCACTTTAAAAGGTTGATAAAAATGGTATGATACACAAATAAAAGCAATAAATGTCTTAATAACACCATAAAATACAGAAATGCCCAAGGCGTTTCGAAAGAACATTCTTTTATTTATTATGTACATTATATATTATCTTATAATTTCATGTAACTTTTCATATTCTGTCTTTTTTTTTCAATTTGCTTTAATTTTTTTTTTTTTTCTTTGTTAGTGGGGCCAACCAAAAGTACTGGGCGGAATGTAACATTTATTTCTATATTTAAATATCGTCTTTTAAGTAAAAGTTGAGCTCTATTTAGTTTCATATTAGTACATTATAAAATTTTAATCTGTAGAATTTTATTACAAAATACGTATACTCACAGTAAAATGAATTTTTTTTTCATTCAGATAAAAAATAATGTGAAGGATCAAATACGTTTCGGTAAACAATGTGTTATCGAGCACTGTATCCTTAAAAGTTGAATCAATAATTTTACTTTATTTTAAAGAAATAAAATACCAGCAAAAAATAAATAAATAAAATAAATAAATTATAATTTAACAAATTACAATAACCATTGGGAAAAGTTCCGAAAGCTGAAAAAAAATTACCGTACTTTCGTGTTATAGAAGCCCCCACAATTATGATTATGTCAAGATTGCAGTTATGATTTCGCCAAGATCATCGCAAATCTTATTTATGCATCCTATATACGCATGTATATATTCCAAACACTCCTATATATGCCATATAATTCGTTATACACATATTATTTATGTCTTATATGCATCATATACACATGTCATTTATATACATCCTATATGACTATAACTTGTCCACATACGTCAAGACATGTTAGATATATATCATATATTATTATAATGTTATTAATATACATGCTTTATAATTTGGCGATAAATCTTGGTCGCTTGGCGATTCATCCTTGATGATCGCTATAACACGAAAGTACCAAATTTACAATATATTTTAATGAAAACAGAAACAAAAATATTTCATCCTTGGGGGCCGCTATAACACGAAAGTACCAAATTTACAATACATTTTAATGAAAACAGAAACAAAAATATTTCATCCTTGGGGGCCGCTATAACACGAAAGTACCAAATTTACAATATATTTTAATGAAAACAGAAACAAAAATATTTCATCCTTGGGGGCCGCTATAACACGAAAGTACCAAATTTACAATATATTTTAATGAAAACAGAAACAAAAATATTTCATCCTTGGGGGCCGCTATAACACGAAAGTACCAAATTTACAATATATTTTAATGAAAACAGAAACAAAAATATTTCATCCTTGGGGCCGCTATAACACGAAAGTACCAAATTTACAATATATTTTAATGTAAACAGAAACAAAAATATTTCATCCTTGGGGGCCGTTATAACACGAAAGCACCAAATTTCTACATTATTTTTCATAACTGATAGTTTGCATCTATCCTTTTTGTAACTTTAACATTTTTGTAACGATTTTATCAATTTCTATTGCCTATTCAAAGCAAACTTTTTCTAAAGTTATAGAACTTCGTTAAAAACGCTTAAAAAAATAAAGTGACGACGTCCAGAGGTCCATTCTCGACCGAAAACAACAACCATTTTCCCAGTGGTTAAAAAAATAAAAATAAAGTAAAAATAAAATAAACACTAGACAGTTAAAAAAAAACATATTTTAAACCTTAGAAATATATAAAGAATAATAAATAATTATAAAAAACTCTCAATGACACAGTAAATGAACATATAAACATATAATGAATATTTTGTCGTTAAAAAAAAGAAAAAAGAAACAGAAATACACAAGTTATGGAAAGTCGTTTTTTTTATTATTAATTTTAAATTTGTAACAGTTTTATTTATCGTCACTGAACTCGCCTTAGTTGTTCGGTTTTAAGCATTAATTAAAAAAATAAATACTTACAAGATGGTAGCAAACTCTACCACAGAAAAGAAGATGGAAAATTTACGTCAAACGTGAAAAATGAAGATCGTCTGTACTATTACTAGTATTTCAGAAATTAATCACATCGTCTGTTATTATGATACACTGTTAAAATTTGCAGCAAACTGTCCAGGCATTTGACCGTTTTTGTAGAAAACGGTTATATAACCGTATAGTTTAACTATATTCTGACCGTATTATTACTTAATTTATAGTCAGAATATAGTTAAATTACGGTTATGTAACCGTTTTCTAGAAAAACGGCCAAATGACTGTACAGTTTGCTGCAAATTTTTAACAGTGTATAATTAATTATTAATAAAATAAGTACATTTTTTATAAATTGGCACTATTTTATCTTTTGTTGACATTTACTGAAAAACTTAAGATTAGCTTTGAAAATTAAACATGATTATTAAACATATAAACATATAATGGATATTATTAATTTTAAATTAGTAACAGTTTTATTTATGATCACTGAACTCGATTTAGTTGTTTGGTTTTAAGCGTTAATTTTAGAAATAAATACTTGTAGGATGGTATAAAACTGTACCACAGAAAACAAGTTAGAAATTGCAGATCAAACGTAAAACATGAGGTGCGTTCGTACTATTACTAGTTTTAAAGAAATGAATTATATTCTGTTATTATTATAGGATTAATTTTCGTAATAAAATAAGTGCATTTTAAATTGGAAACATTTTATCTTTTGTTGGCATTTACTGAAAATTCCAATGGGAAACTTAAGCCTAGCTTTGAAAAATTCAGAACTTGAAACTTATATTTAGACTCTTTTTCCATTTAATATCCATTTCTCCGGAAACTTCTATCTAAAAAACTGTCGGGAGATTATAGGATTGCTATAATTAAACAATTGTAGTATACAAATTCAGATTTTAAATTCAGTAATACTGAAATAATATGACTTCATCTTAAATAGGACGTAATCACCATGGCAACCTAGAATTATTACCTAGCATGGGATATTACTGAATTAATTACGTATGATAGGATTCTAATAGAATGAAGAACTTGACTATAAAACCTAGCAATAAAATGCTCAATAAAATGTCATATATGTGATATATGACTATAACGTCATGCATGTCAGATAACTTGGCGCTACATCTCGGTCGCTTGACAATCAATCCTCGTAAACTGCTTTAACAAGGAAGTACCGGTTTAAAAAAATTCTAATTACTTAATAAATATTTTTATTAATATCTTTTTAAGGTTTGATTCGATTTTCATAAAATTTGAAATGACTCAACAAAATTGTGCAACGATTATAAATATTAAATTTCAAATCGGTCGGTTGAGTAGTTTTTGGGCTGTTATGTGAGGACAGACGGACGGACCAGACGACGACTATAGGTGCTACGTATTTATATAATTACGAACGCATCTAACAATAAGAGAAAAAAAATAATAATTAAAAAAGAAAAAAAAAACTATATATTTTATTTATGTATAATGAAAAATGCTATCACCACTGGTGTAACTTTATTTGTTAATATTCTATAATTAAACATATTCTGATAATTTGAATATAAAAATTCCTAATGGTTGAATCCTAATGGTTTTCTGTTTATTTTAGAAAATTAAACTTTCAACATTTAATTTTGATATTTAGGTGGCATTCAAATCTAATTTGTAATCCTCTTAATTGGTTTTTCGAAATGATAATCAAAATTTCCGACGAAATTTCTGGCTATATAATCAATAGCAAATTAAAATACTATTTTGAAAACTCTAAATTATCTTAATGAATTTATTTATCAATAATTTTGTCATCAGAATTGACTAAATATCCGTTTGCGATGGACTAAATAAATTAAAACGCTACTGATTAACTTAACGTTCCATTAATTCATCCATCAATAATTCAACTTATTAAGTGAGCTTCATCGAGTTCGTTTTATTTCGTAAGCTTTTTAATGATAATGATAACCGCAATCGTCCTGCATGATTGAGTTCATGGTAAACATTTCACAAGACGCATTGAGATCCATGATAGACTAAATTACTTTATTTCTTCATGTTTTGATTTCTATTCCGATATTAAAAGATATAAACAGTAAAAATAAAAATAAAAAAAATCATTAGACATAACTTTTAAGATTTCTTTTTAATAGAAAAAAATTCAAAGAATTTAATGTGGAATGACAAATTCACCTTGTAGTTAAAATAGAAAAAAAATACTTATAGAAAATACTTAATATATATAGCAGCTTATGAGAGCAGGAATATATTTTATCCCATTTTGTACAGAAATGCAAACTGATTCATCCTACATAGGCACGACCACTCGTAAGTTTAATGTAAGAACATTGTCGGATTCCGTCTAAGTCCACCCAACTTTGAAGAATAATCCGGTATTTTTAGTATGCTGCCACCAGCGATATGACTATGTGATATCGGTCACGTTATGAGAGGTATGTTGAGCAGAAGACGAACTCTTTCAATTAAACTTAAACTCACACTTTATTTATAATATTTACACTTAAAACTCGGATATAGCTTATCCGGTAAAACATTCAATAAAAAAAATACTGAAAATGCTTTCTGTGTACTGCTAAGCTATGTTAATTAACTCAGATCAGAGATTACTATTAATCTCATGAACACTTTCTCTCTTCACTCCAAGAGACCTCTCTCGATACACATGTCTCAGAGCGCAATCTCTGAACAACCTCCACACTTCATTCCCACGTTAAAACTAAACTCACTCTTTGGTCATTCCCCGAGCACCTTTTGTCAACGGGGTTGACCCCGTGTTCGCCCGTGTTTCGCTTCCTTGATAGTATCTAATCCCCTATGATGGATCTTTCATCTTAGATAATGGGTGAAAATCTGTCTTATCCATGGGCTTGCGATGACAATAGAAACATTTCTTCTACAACACTAAACACTCTTTCAACACAGATAATGTCACCCACCTACTCGGATTAAGATTTCAGTTATGTAAAGCTTTACAGTACACAGTAGATACACACACAATAAGATAATCCCATAACAATGGATTTTAAGCCTGCAGCTGCCAGGGAAACCTGACAAACATATTTCTGACATCAACTTCAACCGACCGTCCACAGCATTATCAAGGTTATATCAACGACAGAATATAAAAATTAATTTCGAAAACGCATAAATTGTAGTACCTACAACGAACAATTATACTGCTAAAATCAGAGAATTTTCAGTAAAAGAAATAACACATGTAATGATGGTTTATCTTAGATATAGTTCAATATTTTGATATTATCTGAGATATAGTTCAATATTTTGAAAATATCAAAGACTGCATGCAGCACCTGAACTCACGGATCTTTCGTACACCACTACTTTATAAACTAGCCGTTGTTAAAAATCCGTTATGTAACAGCAAAAATATGTCCCCTGCCCTCTAATTCCGAATCTACTGAAACTAAAATTGTGAAAATTTTAAGAGTAGTAGGAATTTATATAAACCTTGCACAAAAACTATAGCAATTTTCCTAGGTAACATAGTTTTTTAGAAAAACGCATTTTTCTATTACACACGAACTTCACTTTTCAGGCGGTCAGTACGGGAAATCAAATTTGACGGTATCTCACTGAAACTATTTCACGAACTGGAACTAAATTTAATTTTATTTTAGTTCTCCAATTTTATACTGTTAGATGCACATAAACACATATGTGTTAAATTAATTATTACAGAATATCACTGATTTCTAATCTTTTGACCTGTTTTTCTTCATACAGCTGAAAATAACATTTATCCTCAAATAACAATGAAATCTCGCGTACTGTGACATATTTTTAAAGTTTTTGAACAAATACGTCTCTAAAAATGTATGTTACATCCACAATATATTAAAATTCTTGCACTTTATGCGTTTATTAAACAGGAAGTTATTTTGAGTATTTTTACAATGCTTTGCATATAAGATTTTCCATTAAAATTCCTTAACATAATTCCCGGTATGGAGTTTTCAAGAGTCATACACGAAACATGATTTTCATGGAAATATTTAATTACATGTTAAAGAGAAATTTAGTTAAAAGAAGCGTTACGTTATTTAATTTGAAACATGAAAACATATCAATACATAATTATGATACGTATTGAATCCGTTTGAAATTACTTTTACTTCTAGGGAAACTTCGTCAATTCACAAGATATCAAATCTGCTTAAATTTGTTATACATTCTCTTAATATTATCTAAAAGTTTTATATTGACAAGTTTTTTATAGGACGAACCCTTATAGTAAAAAATAAATAAATAAATAAAAATAAAAACAAACAAATCCCTGCCGGCTCCGCCTACAGACAACGTAGATTTTGAAGTGGGCGGGGTCCCAACTGCCCCATCAGGGCAATAAGGTCATTTCTTCTACAATTCCCAACAAATAGGTGCCAAACGGTCTGCGTCTTCGAAATCTACCTGTGCCTGTAGGCCGAGCTGTTAGTGATTTTTTAAAAATATGCCCCCTTCCTAACATCCATTATGTAATTATGAGCTTAAAATTTGAGTTTAATATTAGAAAAAAAAGAAAGAAGAAGTACTTTATCGTTAGATCGCATTACGTACCATAGTAACTAAGATTAATAAAACATTTTAATATTCAATTCACAACTTTACGTAATACATTACCTACATATTTACATATGTGCTTACTTACATACATACATCTTACAACATACTTGTTTTTTACAGTTCCTACGCTAATTTATGATAGTTACCTCGTATCGAATTATATTCAACGTAGTCTGTGCAAAACTTCAAACGGAATTCCTAAGTAAATATAATATCATGTTATTTAACTGATATAGTTGTTTCTTTCAGATGCTTTAAATAAATCACCTTTAATAACGATACTTTCATCGAATGCATTTATATTTCTATAGTAAAATCAGTTAGATAACTAAAAATTCACAAAATTAGTTTATAAAATAATTTTAATACATTTGCTCCAAGTTAAGTTAAAGTAGAATTTACCGAGAAGAACACTGAAGAACTTAATATTGTGTTTCATTATACAAAACAAAATTTTATGAGGGTAAAACATGAGATATCTCTGCAGATAAAAAGATAAATTAATATTTTGCTTAACTTAAGCAATATTTCAAACGTAAGGAAGAATATCGTAAATATAATGTTGTAATATTGAATTAGTATACCTATTTCTGTGAGATGCTTTGAATAATGTCTGTATTGTAATTACTTTTCATATACGTATACATATTCCTAACAAAGTCTATCATATGATGGCAAATTAATGAGATGAATAGGGGAGATGGGGGATGAATGGGACAAGGGATGGATGGGATGTTCTCAATATTTCAGGGAATAAACTTTTTTTTTAGTTGCTTCCTATCCTCATATGCTTCAGAACCAAAAGCAAGACAACATGGCTGTTTTCAGTTTCCTTCAAATTATCATTTCCTGAAGTTTTTTTTTTTTTTTTTTTTTTTTTACAGTTGAAGTGTTGAAGTTACTTAAATATCTTATGCAATTTAAACAATTAAGATATGTTGTAATTTTTTATTTCAAGGCTCAATATTGGTAATTAAAATGAATGAATATTAACCATTGTGACAAAATAATTTTTGAAACAAAATGGCTGACAATTGAATATATGCATCATTGGGGATGATTGGGACATTTCAAATGGGATGAATGAGATTGTCTCATTCATCCCTAGAGGATGCTGAAAAATATATTTATTAACTAAATAATATTATATAGTTTGATAAATTAATAATTTATGGTAATTATTCTTTTAACATTTCATCCACATTGTAGTTATCGTCTTCAGACATTGAATGCTTCCGTTTATGGGCCTTTTAAGGTAAAGCTGAGATGAGTCCCATATGATTGGCTAACAAATAATTCTGGAGATCATATTACAATTTACAATCTCTCAGCTTTTGCCCAGGAGGCATTTTTTTCAGCTTTTAGTCCTTAGCATTGAATAAAGGGAGGAAAATATTTGTGTCCCATTCATCCCTGCTGTGGGGATGATTGGGACATAGAAGAATTGTTTTTTAATTTCATAATATGTTTCTGTATAATAATAATCTTGAATAAATATTGTGCATAAGATGTAGTCAAACACTTAATGTATGAAATGTGATATATAATATTGATAATAACTTAAATAAAAGATTTAAAATAAACATTTTTGTGAAAATGTCCCATTTCATCCCCCATCTCCCCTATATGATATATCAATGATTTCATTACTTTAATATGTGACAAGAAAATTATTACTCGAGTTTCATATTGAAATACATTATTATTAATTATTAAATATTTTTTAAACTATTTTTCAGCCTTATAGATTTTCCTGGAGGAATTATCAGAGATACAAATAAATCTCAATACTTAAATAAATCAAATATATACAATTTTTTTCATTTAAAAAAGCCAATTTAAATGACAGTGTCATTTATGAGACCAATATTCGTGGAAAGAAAATGTGTGTGTTATTTTTGATTCAATTTTTACTTAATTATAACCATTTATAAATTGTGAATAAAGTTGTAATTTTTGCTCAAAATAACTAAAAGTCGTAAATGCACAAAAACACGTGAGCACAATCCTCTTTTCAGCTGATGTTAATTTTTATGTAACAAAAGACATTCCACATTTAAAAAATATGTTTTAAAATTCTATACAAGCATTGCATTCGTCAGAAAACGTTTTAATAAATGAATGTTGAGTAACATTACAAGTCTTAAATGAACTAATGCTGCTTTTAAAAATGCGACTTACAATTTATCTTTAGACTTACTGAAATAAAACCAGTGTTATAGGCTTGTCACGTGCGTTAGCATAATATAAAAGTTAGAAAAATTGGACCTAGTTAAAATGCTGAACAAACATTGAGAGTAGCATAAAAAGGTTTTTACGAGACTTTCTATGTTGTAAAGGTGAAATATAATGCAAGGTTTTAAACTAAATTGTTCAGGAATTTTATACAGGAATAAAATGGAATTTTATTTTATATTATAGACAGAAAAAGGAAAACCTCATAGATTGTTAGCACAATAAATCCTGACATTGCATGCGAAAGTATCAAACAAACGCTTCAGTTTTCTGAATGATTGAATAAATAAACGAAACAAATGCTAGTTTTGTTTTAATGAACTTGTTTTTATGTAATTTATATTATTACTTTCACTGAATTAAGAAAGTAAACGAACTTTTTAGAATTTTTTTCTATGATTTCCTCTTGAAGAGTAAAATATTGGACAATTTTTTCTTTTGCATTAAATTTTAAACAAAGAAAAATATACAAAACTTCGAGGCCTTAACACCGGAGAGAAAAATAATTTTGTTGCCGTAAGATATTGAAAAAAAAAAGTTGACTCGAATGCTGCTAAAATTTTGTTTCATAACATATGCATAATAATAATTTGTTTTTTATTGATATTTAGTAGAAACATTTCTAGATAACATAGCTTTTATACAAGTAACTGCAGAAAAATATAAACAAAATTAAAGGTTATATTCTAAACAATAGAAATACTTCTATCAAGTTATCTATATATTTAAAACGCTAAGCGGAATGTTTAAGACCAATTTCGGCTGATCGGGCATGCGCTATGATCATTATAAGATGTTTTTCTGTCACTAACGGAGTGAGAATCTGGATTGAACTGGTTTCATTTCAGAAGAACGTTGAGCGAAGTCGAGATGGTCCAGTGGTCCAAGGTGTCAGAAAAATTACTGTTCTCTAAAGGGAGTGTGGGTTTGAACCGGGCTTTGGTATAAGATGCTTCTCTAATATTTTTAGTGTTCGGAAAAGCCAGTTCAATAATGTAAATTACATTTTATTTCAGGAGGGAAAATTATAATTTTTGTTTTTTCTTTAATGTTATTAAGCAAAGTTTACCATTCCCAATGTTTTTTTAATTAATGATTTTGTGTTTGAAATGTGAAATTAATATGAACTAGAATTTTTGCTATTTTACTATTACAATTAATCTATAAGACAGATATACTTAGAAAAGTATACAGTACCTATCAAATCTCTACGCACACCCCCGAAAACAAGTTTGTTTATCGCATATTTTGCTACTTGTGTATCAATGGAGTATGATAAAAATAACAAAATATATTAATTTCGCGCTGATTCAACCCGGGAAAGTGATAGAAATGTGTCCAAAACATTAGATTTATGCTTGGATACATAATGTCAGTATTGTATTTTTTGAGCTTCCCCTGAAGTTCCATCCCTACATTGCCATACAGCGGGAATTTCATCTATAAAATTTTGCGTTATTTGTTCGTTTACTATCAAGAGCAGTAACTTAAACCTGTAGTATCATGTCGTGTAGTAAGTGTTGTCAATTCGATGAAAGCAGACTGCCTAAAAATACCCAAATAAACTTGCTTAAAATCCAAACAAGTACTTTTTTGTTTCTTTATTGTGAAAACAGTTGTTTATACTGTAAACAAAGCCAATAATTCTGGTTTCAGTTCATTATTGTACTGTGAAATTGAAAATACCTTAAAATATACTGGTTTACTCAGACTTATGACAAGTGCTGTATCACAAATTTTTGTAAAACAGAAATAATAATAAACAATTTTTTATAAGAAAACTGTGCTGCCATTTATCGGTATTGTAATGTAGTTAAATGTTTATATTTGAGAAAACTAATTATATTTTAGCTTCAGAAATTTTTTGTTTGATTTTTTTTTCGAAAACTGAATTATCTGGAAAATGTTTTGCTGCCTGTATCTATCTAAAGAGAGCTAATATGAGCCTGTGTCCTATCCGGTTATAAAAGGATAGTTTTTTTATTTCTTATTTATTTATGAAACAATTTTCTGTGCAATCTTTAAATTGTTTACCTTACCGACAAGATTTGACAGACGTTATCTAATTATATATATATATATATATATATGTATGCTTTAAGGAACGTCTCCGTATTAAAATTTGATCCATTTTTTAAAAATTTCAATAGAAAACCAAATGATGTTTCACAAAAAAATAATGTAATTTTAAATTAACGCCAGTTAAAAAATTCCTCGGACTACATCTTTTCAGATAAAGACATTCAAAATGTTAAAACAAATGGTTTTCAATAAAAATATAAAGAAAATAGGTATTTGTTTTGTAGTCTCAAAAACATGAGAAATAATAATGAAATTTGTTCTTAACCCTTTTACTACTAAACCTCCCAAGACGCCCGGCCAAGCAAACTACTGTCAAACCGCCCGAACACCTGAGGAATAGGCGTTCCATTTTCCCCCCTTCGGAAAAATCCAACTAATTGTTTCAGAGTATTATTCCAATCAACGGATGGGGAGCCTTTTGTACTTTTGATCATAGGGAGGTTCCGTTTTCGAAGATAGCTGCCGTTTCGTTTGCTGTATTTTGAATGCTATTGCGTTTATAGACTTCAGTATTCGAAGTGTTAAAATGTATGAAGTTTTTAAAGTACTTAAAATTGCTTATTATAGCATTGAAAATTTAAAAGACATTATCATTTACCGGATTTAGTACTAAAAAAAAAGCTTATTTGCTACTTCAAGAATTTAAAATTAAATTTATTTTGGCATTAAAAGGTATGAAATTATATAGAAACCGACATAAAAACTACGTTTTACAGCGTTTCTTTGTATGATAGTTAAGATGAAAGAAAAAAAAAACGGAAGAAATAAACCAACATTTTATGTTGTATATTTTTGAAGTATTTGCTTACATATTGTCCTATTAAAATGACTTCAAACAACAAAAAATATTTTATTTAGTTCAGTGAAATCTGGTATGTATGAAATATTTTGTAAGAATGTAAGTTCCATTTACACATATAATGTTATGAGAGTAAAAATGCCATTTTCAAAGTATGAGATCAAAATCCAGATTCACTAAAACTTTTATATTACAGAGCATTATTTTTTTCTGCCATTTCTTTGATATTTGTACGAAGAACATATAGTGAGCAATTCTTCTTTTTGTATTCCGAGAAAATGAAAAGAAATTAAAATAGCCAGAGAATTATGGCTTGCTATTTCCGTAATACAAACCACTAAATTTTCGTTTCAGTAATATTTGTAGAAGATAATGGTAAAAGTAGATTATGACTCTAGATAAGATATTAGCCATGAGTCATGACGTTATACCGATTCTGCGACACATACATGTAAAGTACTGGAATGTACTCGATGGAAGTACTGGGAAACTAGTCGTTGGGGACAACCGCAATACTTACCCATCATGGATAGGCATAATATAAAATATGAAAATAAAACATGTGTAGACTATTTATAAAATGCATTGCAATTCGAATAAAATCGTGGCTTGATGACGTCATAAACTTTAAATACTCTATTACTGAGATGCGTAAGAGAAACATCCTTATAACTCCATAAATGATAATCCTATTAACTAACGGTTTATTGCGTCGGATGAAGCGTCTCATTTCCAATTAAAATATATCTTTGAATTGAAATTTGGATGAAATACAGGGTCATGAAAAATCGAAGAGTGTGGAAAATAGGATTACAAATAGCTCGGCAACTCATTATCCGATCAAATTTATTCTTTATGCAAAATGTATATTTTTTATTGTCTTTTATATTCACTCCTTAAAAGAAACAATTTCGAAAATTTTTATATACCTTTTATCAGAACGACTATTTTGAGAGTCCGAAAAAAATAGTTCCGGATAATCGAGGTTACTGAAATTCAATAATCTTCTTCCCATTAATACGTACTAAGTACACACAAAATTTCAAGTCTCTATCTCAATTTGTTCGGGAGATAGAGCGTTTACAGACACACAGACGGACGGCAAATTTTGTTTTCTTCTTAAAATATGTTTTTCGGAATCTCCAGTGTCTGAAACGTGTAAATCCGTCAATTTTTTTTTTAGATTTTCAAAACGATTGCAAGACTTACCCTATACTAGGTATGATGGGTAACTAAAAATAATCACCACTTACTAAATTTGCTGCAAGTCTCGTATAAGAGGGTGACTACTACCAATCTATTAAAAATAACGTCTACTAACAAATTCTATACTTACATTCTGATTAGGGGGTCATCTACATATAAAACTAGTCGTTGGGGGCCACCGTAATACTTACCCATCATGGATATGCATAATGTAAAATATTAAAATAAAAATGTGTAAACTACTTATAAAATGCAATGCAATTCAAATAAAATCGTGGCTTGATGACGTCACAAACTTTAAAGGCTCGATTACTGAATTGCTTGAAAGAGGTTTTTCCTTATAAATCCAAAAATAATAATCCTATTCACTAGCGGTTTATTGCATCTGATTAAGCGTCAAATTTCCAATTAAAATATATATTTGAAGTGAAATTTGGATGAAATACAGGGTCATGAAAAATCGAAGAGTGTGGAAAATAGGATTACAAATATCTCGGCAACTAATTATCCGATCGACTTCATGCTTTATTCAAAATTTATGTTTTTTTATTGTCTTTTATATTCATTTCTTAAAATAAACAATTTCGAAAATTTTTATATACCTTTCATCAGAACGAATATTTCGTGAGTCCGAAAAAAATTGTTCCGGTTAATCGAGGTTATTGAAATGAAATAGGCTTCTTCCCATTATTACATACTAAGTGCATACCAAATTGCAAGTCTCTATCTCAATTTTTTCGGGAGATAGAGCGTTTACAGACACACACACACACACAGACACACAGACACACAGACGGACGGCAAAAATTTTTTTCTAAAAATATGTTTTTCGGAATCTCCAGTGTCTGAAACGTGTAAATCCGTCAAAAAATTTTTTTCGATTTTCAAAACGATTACAAGACTTACCCTATACTACGTATGATGGGTAAGTAAAATGTATCACCCTTTGAAACATCCAATACTAACACCTAATTTTTACAGCATATTTGAATTGTTCGATAAAATTTATCTTGAGATAACAAACGCGAAGTCCTTCTGTCTAAAAGTTTAGAAATTATGCAGGCTTACAATTTGGAACTCCTAATATTAAATATTAAATTAAAAATTTTTGATCGTTGCAAAACCATTTGCAATTGCGCAAAGAAAAGTCAACAACCCATACATTTAAATATCCAAATACTTGAAGGAAATTAAATGAAACTAGTTGGAAATTCCACGTCAAAAGTGTCAAATGAGGTGCATTCGCACTGTTATTATTTCAATGAAATGAATTATAACGTCTGTTATTATGATATGATTAATTTCCGTAATAAAATAAGAATATTTTAAGTTGGCAAAATTTTATCTTTTGTTGACATTTAGTGAAAATTCCAATTGGAAACTTAAGTGTAGCTTTGAAAATTTCAGAAATTGAAATCCATATTTATACTTTTTTTTCATTTAGTATCTATTTTTCTGGAAACATCTATCCAAAAATTCGGTAGGTTATAGGATTGTTATAATTAAACAAGTTTAGTATGCAAATTCGGTTTTAAATTCAGTAATACGGAAACAATAGGACTCCATCTTAAATAGGACGTAATCACCATGGCAACCTAGCATCATAGCTAATCATGGGATATCATTGAATTTATTACGTAGGATAGGATTTAATAGAATGAAAAACGTGACTATAATTTGGTCATAGAGGTTATAAAATGCAGGCCTCGCAGCGTAGAGGACAAATTTTATTGTTTCTACCACTATTTTAGAAGAAATTATGTTCGTGATATATTTCTATTGCGTACGGTAAAGAAATTTATCCTCAAGATTACTGATTAAGGATACTGGTATGAACAATAAAATGTTTCCTATATGCCGCGACCCCTGTAAAATGTCATATACGTCATATATGACTAAAACTTGGTCATAGAGGTTATAAACTCTATGACCAAGTTTAGTATGCATTAGTATATATGACGTAAATGGCATTTTATAAAATGCCATCTACGTCATATATGACTATAACGTCATACATGTCAGCTAACTTGACGATACATCTCGGTCGCTTGGCGATTAATCCTCAGAAGCTACTATAACAAGGAAGTACCGATTTTTAATTAATTCAAATTACTTAATAAATATTTTTATTAATATCTTTTTAAGGATTGATTCGATTTTCATAAAATTTGAAATAGCTCGACAAAATTTTGCAACGATTATGTATCTTAGATTTCAAACCATTTGGTTGGGACGAGTTCTACTTAAACAAGAAAGAAAAATCATACGTGAAGCATAGATTATAAAACACTTTCCCAACCCTGTAGAATACTCTAACAAAACTTTACAGTTTACTAAGTAAACAAGGTTAAAGGTCGAACTGGGCGGGAATGTCTACCTTTCGGCTTAAGCTAAACTAACCCCGCCTATTACTAAGTAACCAATTTAGAAAACTGATAACAAATCTCAAAGCCCAATTTGACCAATTACTACAAAGAGCCAAACAAAATATTCGAATTATTTTGTGCAGGCCTGTATATAATCAATAGATTTGTATGTACACACGCAGTATGCAGAAATACATAGCACAATTAAAAATTCCCCTTCAGCATTTTCCGCCAATAAATGAAAATGTACGTGAGATCTTTTGAGAAGCCATGTTTCTGATCGATAGAATTTATACGCACAAAATTAGTTACATTTAAAAACGCGTACCGTAACTGAAAATCTGCAATTATTGTTCAAAGACAATGCTGTAACCAAATTCTCTTGAGTGTCCTTGTAAATGTACGCCGCATACATTCTATGCATACCATATTTTACAATAGCGTCTTGTAGAGCACCTCAGTGATATGTATCAATTTGAATATGTATAAAATAGTTAAACATCATTAAAATGCGATGCAAACTATATTCTCCTCATAGACCGTAATTAACCAGAATTCTTTTGAGGCCCCTATAAATGAATGATGTACACCATATTCTACAGTAAGCACGTTGTCGTGAATGTCCATTATATGTGTGAATTTGAATGTATTTAAAATATTGTAAATCATTAAAATACGCCACAAAGATTTTTCCCCCATAGAGCGTGTGATGTGCCGTTTCATAGCGTACCCTAGCTAGGACAGCGATAAGACAAGAAGTACGTTAAAATCAACTTTTATTTAATGTCTTAAGAAGGGGATGGCGGGTAAGTCTTCTTTGCTAATATTTGAACTCTGATTGAACTCTGTTAGCTTAATAATCCCACTCAAGCGATGCACGTACTAAACTATAATATATATCACTTTAATAAGTCGACTAAATGAAGCCTAAACTTACATACAGATGAGGCCTGACTTTACTACTTCAGACCTCACCCCGCAACGATGCGCCACCTTCCAAAGCTTCCTGTACGTTAGCTATATAAAATATACTAGCTATATACTAGCTATATAAAGTAGCCCGTGGCCACAAAAATAACTTTATTGAACTTAACACTTGAATTCTCTTACAAACTCCAAATTTCAGTTTTAAGCATCCATCAGAACCGGTAGTCAACCTTCTTCTGGTAGAAAAAGCACTCTGGGTTTACCCTTATGGCGAGATGCGACCAAATCCAACGACACACAACATTTCTCTTACTTAAATACATTGCTTACTGAGCAGAAAAGTCAAATTTTGCATAAAACAACTGCGAAACGCAGAAAACCCACACATTCCGAAGGGCACATATATTCGTCGCAAATTACAGTAAAAGACCTATAGATGTTGTTTGCATGCACTGCACACAGATGTTATTTTGACTATAAGATGTCAATCAAAACAAATGACTGCCTTTATAAGGAGTCGCCAATCTACTACAAGCGTAATGTAACGGTTTTCATTTGAATGTACCTGTAAAAGAACCATAAATGTTACACACTTCCTTTTCAATGCCAAAATTACCATAGTAATCCTCAATAACATATTTCAATTTTCAAGACAATCTGATTATATTTACGCGAGTTAGAGCACGGACATACGACAGACAGACGGCAGACATAAAATCAGACAAACAGACGGCAGACATAAAGACAGACAGACAGACGGCAGACATAAAGACAGACATAAAGACAGACAGACAGACAGACAAATTGAATTCATAAACATTTTTCGACTATTTTTAAATGTGTTAAAAACGACTCGTATTGCAATTTGTTTTGAAACTATTAAGAATAATTTTGATGCCAGAAGTTTTAAACTTTAAACCTGCACAATTCCTTAATAACTTTACCGAATGAGTTCTTATTTGGTAGTCTATACTAATAAAATAAAGTTTCGCTCTGTGTGTCTCTGTGTGTGTGTGTGTGTGTGTGTGTGTCTGTTGGCGATGGCTAGGAAAATTTAGCGCACCTAGAAGTTTGTAAATTTAGATTTAAGTAGTCCAAACCGTCTCCTGGTATACCTGAGCGTCAGAATTTTAATATTTTAATTACTTTCTGAAATATTAATTAAAATGCACAAAGAACTCTCATTAAAAATACGCTTTTATTCTCTTGGATTAGTTGGTTCACTGGTCGGTTGCATCGATTCTTTACAGAAGTAATTAAATAAACCATAGTAGCGATGTATAAATAAGGATCTATACTATTAAAAACCGTTCGCGTATCTATCTATGTAACCTCAAAAACTCGAAAACCGCAGGGCGCAGAGATACGAAATTTTGCACACGGGTAGCTGGTAGGGCGGTCATGAACGATTGGAGCAAAAAATTCGAAATTATTAAATAGATTTTTGATGGATTAAATATTAATTAAAGAGATCTCATCAAACATTCAAAAATACGTTTTCTATCTTCGGTTAGTTGGTTGTATAAAATCTCCGCAGGAGTCATTAAATAAATCAAGGCAGGAATCATTGCAATTCCCAGTCGAGTGTTTAAAATCGATGGATCAGAGATTATAAGAGATGTAGACAATCAACTTAATTATTGACCTTTTCCAAATGTTAAAAACGTAATTTTAAAAGATTTTATCGATTTAATGAATGATAATTAGCTGGGTTTAAGGTTTTTTTTGCATAACATATATTAGTATGATAGAGATTATTAATACAGGAAACTTTATTTAACAGATTATTTGTTAAATTAGCGGGGATAGGGAGGTGTGGGGGTCAACGACTTTTTATTAAATATCACATATATTTTACTTGACCGCGCGCCACCTGGCGGCGACTTTTTCATTAATTGACCCTCCTTATTAATAAATCCAAATCTACTGCTCTGATTTCAACTGAACTAATTACATTTAACAAATTAAAAAATTTTTTTGATTCACCCGTAACGTTTAATCGCTGTTTTATATAGATGATACCGCTATTTTAGAATAACAATTTTCGTAAAAATTAAATTTATGTTCCTAATAAAAGTACAGAGACCGTATTCAGTTGATGCATACCAACAGTCAAAGTTAGTGATTTGTTGTTGAGCCATTGACCGCGCGCCTCCTCGCGGCCCCTCCCTCAAGGTTTTTTCTCTAACTGCGCTTTACTTCCAGAACTCAGGTAATTATGTTCCGAACTTCTCCAAACCAGTTCCATTTTGCTAAATTATCATAAAAATCAGCATTCATAGCTTCAGGGTGTACTTCTAGAAAACAGTTACCAGTATTTACGAATAATAGTCTAAGCCAAACTTCAAATTAAGTTCCTAGCATAACCAAATGAATTAATCTTTAAAGATGCATATCCTGGTTCTTTTAATTTATCATTTGCTGAAAGGCACTTGAACATCAGCTCCCCCCCAGGCCCCTCTCTCAAGGCTTTTTGTCTAATTGTACCATGTTACCATATCTCAGAAACTATTTTTTCGATTTTAGTGCAACTGATTCCAAGCATCATATTTAACTTAATAATCAACGTCTATATCATTAAAATAAATTTGTGAGTAGCGAGAACCACTATTTCCGAATAACAGTCTAAGACAAATTTCTAATTAAGTTCCTAGATTAACTAAACGAACGAATTTTTAAAGATGCATAGTGGTCCTCCTAATTAGTAATTTACTGAAGTGAGCTTGAACATTCGCTCCTCCCCCGGCACCTCCTTCAAGGTTTTTTTCTCTAACTATGCCCCGTTTCCACAACTCAGCAACTATCTTTCCGATTTCAACGCCACTGATTACAAACATTATAATTAATAATCACCCTCTATAACATTAAAGTAAATTTATGAGTAGTAGTTACCAGTATTTCAGAATAATAGTTTAAGCCAAATTTGTAATTAAGTTCATAGCTTAACCAAACGAACAAATTTTTAAAGATGCATAGTGGAACTCCTAATTAGTCATTTTCTGAAGGACACTTGAACATCCCCTCCTCCCGACACCCCCCCCCTTTACTGCAATGTGAGATATACATATTACGGACGCCACGCTGCAATACTAACAAGCTGTAGCGGGTATTACGATAATTCTTTTACCTCGCATGCAAATAATTAGAGATTATTTAATCGCGCTTCATTATTTCATTTTTTAAAATAAAGAAAAACATTTTATCACAAACGGAAACAACATTTTTATTCTATTTATTCCCTTCTTCCAAAGATATCGTTTTATCATCTGCTGCCATAGCAACATAAATTAAGTTTCATTTAAAAAAATGCACAGTAGTATTTTTTTTTTTCTAAATCGTATAGTTATTGAACAACTCAACACTTTAACAGGGGAATTAAATTCATTTTATTCACATTTTAGAATTAAATTCATGAACCCCCGTGCGTAGAACGGGTTAAACAGCTAGTTCAAGATAAAATTTACGGAACAGTTGAAATATGATATCAAAATTAGATGTTATTGTTGAAAAATTTTAATTATATGGCAATTTTATATGTCGGTGACTCCTTAAGCAAAATGTTAAATCTGACATTAATTCGCAGACTTTTTTTTAATCGATATTTGCCAGTCACATTTTACATAATGATGAACGCCAAAGTAAGTAGGGTGTGATCACTATTTTTTTTTCAAAGACTGTACATTCACAGATGATATGACTTTACACGCAAGGATTGACACAAAACGCAACGTATGACACAAATTTAAAACAGTCATTTTTTTATATTTGTCCGTGTTCTAACTTTCGTAAATATACTTGGCTTGTCCTGTAATTTTTAGGTGCGTTCGTAATTATATAAATGCGTAGCACCTATAGTCGTCGTCTGTTCCGTCCGTCCGTCTGTCCGCATATAACAGCGCAAAAACTACCCAACCGAATGATTTGAAATTTAATATATATAATCGTTGCCGAATTTTGTCGAGTGATTTCAAATTTTATGAAAATCGACTCAAATCTTTAAAATATAGTAATAAAAGTTTTCTTTATTTTATTAAATCCTATCATACGTAATCTATATAAAACTGCAAGTCATGTGACTGGGGAAAACAAATACGGGCTAGTCGCATCTTTTTCCATATGCCAAGCGTCCATTTTTATACAAAATTATTTTTTCGAATACATTGCATAAAAGTTACATTTTTGAAAGATCGTTCAAAAAAATTGTTTGCTTGAGAGATGAGCAACATAAAAAAAATGTATAGATTTTGAGATATCTTCCGTAAAAATTAGGTTAAGAGCCGAATATCTCAATTCATTAAATAAACAAAATATTCATGCAGCGCTGTCTGGTGTCGAAAAAAAAGTCACATCTGTAAACAAGGCATACGTAATAAGAAAAAAAAGCATCCTCATTTCGTTCATAGCAGACGATATAATTTTTTTCACTGAAATAATAACGATGATTTTTTACATTGTAAAACTAGTTATTGCAGGAAACGAACTCACCCCACTTGTCACGTTTAACGTACAATTTCCAACTTGTTATATGTTATTGACATTAAGAATAGCACGTTCTCAATTGAAAATGAAGTGTGTAGCATTCATAGTTCGTTTACAGGGACAGTCAAAAGTATCCCGTCACATTACAGTCACTGTGAAAAAAATCGTTCCAAGTGCATTTTGATGATGTTACGCAATTTCAAAGAAAATTATGTTGATATGCATTTATGACATGCACTAAAATATGTATTTTGTAGAATATGACGTGAAAAGCATTAATTATTCAGCTACAGGTCCACACAAAAGAATACCGTTAACAAAAAGGTCTACGGGATAAAACTATTTGCAGTGTATTTCAATTATCTGACACTATTTGAAATAATATATTTATATACATTACTGAGGTTTACTACAAGATACTTGCTGTAGAATAGGATGTGTATTTATTGTTCATTTACAAGGACAGAAAAAGACTTCGGATACAGTATTGTATCCGAAGAACAGTGTAAGAGAGATAATTGCTAGAAGTGCGTTTTCAGTTATGGTGTGTTTTTAAGTTAAGTAAATTTTTGAATACTAAGTGGTCTGTATAAATGCTATACCTCATGGGCCACACAAAATAATTTATAAGGATTACTAAGCATGAATGTGTATTTCTCAAAGGTAGTTTTTAATTGAGTTATGCATTTTCAAGCTGAAATATATTTAGTATACTAAGATATATTTGCAGAATATAAATTAAATCATATACAAGGCCACACAGAGAACTGAATACATGGTCGCCTATGGATGATAATTTCTGGAAGAGTGGTTGTAGTAGTTTTATGCGTGTTTCTGCCTGAATTAAATGTTACCGTAATATGTGGGGTGTATAAAAAACTGTAGGTAATATAAAGAGCTGTACAAAATAAATAGGTCTATTGATAGAAATTTCTGATAGTGAATTTTTAACTTATTATGCGTTTTCTTATTAAGCTAAATTTTTGCATACTATATAGAATGTATACAAAACAATAGATGAAATACAGGGCTGCACAAAAAAATTGGGATACAATGAACGGTAATGGCTGAAATCTGGTTTTCAAATGTGTTATGTTTTTCAAAAATGTTTACTTAGGTATCTTATTTATCTTAACAAACAGCGAAAGCTTATTAAGTTATTCTGTAAGTTTCGGAAAGTGTTTCATAGTATATGCTTCACGCATGATTTTTGTTTTTTGTTCATTTAATGCGCACACGAATTTCTAGAACCGGCTGGCTAAATTAAGAATTGGCTGGCTAATTGGAATTTACTATCTTGCACAGTAAATGAATATACATACATTGAACTAAAATTTCGATCTTTCAGTTTGTGTTTCATGAAATACACTTATTTATGTGTTTAAAACTTTTAGGGATGTCCGGTTTAAAATATTTGCATTTTATTGCATTCCTTTTTACTGAATTTCAGTTTTGTCTAATAGATAATTTTAATTAGGTACGATTTGTCAATTTTTAAATAGTATATAAATATTTTTCTTAAGTAATTATATAGATGCTTAGCAAATAGATAAAAATAGATACTTAAATAGATACTTTACACCTGAAATGTAACCACCATGCCAAATTCCAGTGTTTTATACCAACTGTCCCACATAAATAAAAATTTTAGAATGTTTATTGCTTTTGCACCCCTTTAAATTTAGAATTTTTAGAAAACAGTTCTGGGCGAGCATTTGCGTGTTCAAAGTAGCGGACATGTCAAATTTCTATCTCTAACAATTTCATAGAACCTGCAATTTAGAACGTTTTTATAACAATTTCCGCTCATTTCACCCTTTTAAATTTCGAATTTTTTTAGAAACCATTCTTGGTTAGCATTTGTATCTTAAAAGTTACCGCGATGCCAAATTTCAAGCTTCTAGTCCTTTCAGTATCACAAAAATCGCAATTTAGAACTTTTTTTTTCTACTGTACTTTCTCAAATGTCGAATTAAAAAAAAAAAAAAAAAAAAAAAAAACCTTATCTGTGTGTACATTTGCGTCTTAAAAGAAACAGCAAGTCAAATTTTAACTTTCTATCCTAAAAAATGAGAACTAGAAATAGGAAATTAGAATATTATTAGAACTATTTTCGCACCTTTTACCCTTTTATAAATGTTAAATGTGAATACATTCTTAAAAAGAAAATTTCAAGAGAATAGGCTTTAAAGAATATTTCTTTAAATGTTTGTACGATTACGTTTAATAGTTTTCAGATAAATTCCATAAAACTTTCCGTAACTTTGAAAATTTAAAAGGTACCTTTTTAATTAAAAAAACATATAGCCGCTAGATATAAATTTTATCACTGTTTAGTTTATAATGAGAATTTAAATTAAGAATAATACCAGTGATTCAGGAATTTCACACTATAACAGAAATATTTCAGTTAGATTTTTAAAGGTGGAAACATAGAAATATTATGATTAAAGATAAAACTTAAAAAAATTTAATATTTCAATCATATAAATAAATATATGTAATATACTAAACTTTCTCATAGATAGTTACTTATTTGTTTCGTTCAACGTCTGCAAGCGTTTGAAGGAAAGTAAATGGAAAAAACGTAACAATGAATAATCCCTAAGGAAAAGTATATAACAGCTGTATATTTTATTTGTAAAGTAAATGTTATTAGAAATCTTAGACAAATAACATTTTGAAAATATATATTTCTAATATATATTTCTTTCATTGTCTTTACTTCGATCTTCATCTACAAACATTTGAATATTTCAGTTGAAACACTTTATTTGATTGAATATTTCTTGAGAATATCTTAGAGATGGGACAAAACGCGTATCATTATTAACATTACTGAGAGATTAATTATGTGTATGATGTTTATATTTATTATACATTTATTTATGAATAAAACACACATCAAAGGACTTATATTCTGTATATATCTTAATCAAAAAATATTCGAAATGCTTCATTTAAAATACATGTATAGCAGATATTGTCTCCGAACTTTTATCAAACATTTTTACGACTTACATAAACATCTGGCAATATTGAGGAATTAATTTCATTTTATCGTCAGAAAATAAATTTGGTTTTAATGAGATAAGAATTTTCACTCTGTTGCTTTTCCGAAAAAAAGAATGTTGTTAAGCAAAGATCACGTATTAAATTTAAATTTCGCAATGAAATTTTTGCTACAAATCATTTGAAATGTTTAAAAAAGCTTTTAAAGACGACGCCTTATCAAGAATAAGTTTTATATTAGTATACAAAGTATAAAGATGTTAGAGAATCCGTAGTAGATGCAGAGCTTCCAAGTCTCCGGCTTTTTGGATACCAGTATTTTAGTACAGAAAATGTTGTTTTGTGAAATCTGAGCATTCTGCGTTTTAAAAGAACAACATTTTCTTGAAGAAAATATTGGTGTACAAAAATCTGGAGACTTGGCAACTCTGGTAGATGATAAACGATCTGGTAGATCATCCACTTCTATTAATGATGAAGATATCGATAAGGTCAGTGAATTGGCTCTTCGTGATTGTCGTTTTACTATAAGAGACATTAATAAACAAGTTCCTGAACAAGTTTCTCTTCAGGAATCAAATGAACAAGTTTCATTTTGTTCCTGAAGAGAAATTTGAAAAGATCATTTAGGGTTGCGAGGCGTCGCATCTTGAGTTGCTCCAAGAACTTTGAATTTGCTCCAAAAATAACAACGTACTCAAGTGGCCCGAGAGATGATTTCTTAGGTGATTCCTTTCTAAAACGCATCATTACCAGATATGTCACTTATATATATACTTTTTATACAGAAACAGCTCAACAATCAAGTGAATATTGCTTGAAAGGGGAAGCAAGAGCGAAAAGACCATGTCAAAGTCGCTGAAAAATCAAGGTAATGTTAACTGTTTTCTTTCACTGTAGTTGTGTTGTGCATTATGAATTCCTACTAACTGGCAAGACAGTGAACATAAATTATTATTTGAGTGTTTTGAGACGTTTGGGTGAACCAATTCGTCGACAACGACGCGAAAAATGGCGAGAAAACTATTTTTTTACACCAAGGTATTGCGTTTTCTCATTGTGTAGTTATTTTTTAAGAGTTTTTAACCGAACATTCAACAAATTCGGCTCCACAAGCTCCGTAGACACCTAATATGGCACGTGTGGCCTTTTCGTATTTCCATGATTAAAATTGCCTCTTAGCGGTCACCGTTTTGAGTCCATTAATTCTGTAAAAGGAAATCCTCTACGAATTTTGAAAGGATTTCACAAAAATGACTTTAAATCATATTCTGATGTTTGGAAAAAACGTTGGCAGCTGTGAATTGTAGTGGGAGGGGATTACTTTGTAGGAGATGCAACAAATTTTGATCAATAAATTGATACATTTTGTTTTATGCCACCATTCAGGGTACTTTTTTTTTGTCTCAGTAGTGTAATCGACGGAAGAATAAGTACCAAATGCATGAATCGTAATTAAAAATATTTATTTTATTTTATATTTTGTGCAACATGCAAACACTGCAATGCAAAGAAATATTATGGTTTACAAATTTTAGAAAACAGACGGTTACGGGAACCTTCGTTACTCTGACTTATAAATGACTTTTGCGACTCTCTTAAATCTATTGCATAAAACAATTTTATAATTAATTAATGGAAAAGTTTAATAAGAATAAGTAATCTGTTGAGTTCTTGCCAAGATATTTTGAATATAAATAAATGCAATTGTATTTCTTTTTATTATCCTTGATTTAAAACTCTAAATAAGCATCATTTTTCTGTGTGGCTTTGTTTCTATACTTTAAATTCTATTAGTTATTAAACCACCTTTTGTTTAATAGAATTACTTGTTCTGAATATATTTTTGTGGAAATAATGTGAATGAATTCGAAAATTGAATATTGATGTCATTTGAATAACAATGTATCCACACACGAACAGAGACGACAAAAAGAAAAGGACAGAACAGAAAAAAAACAGAACAGAAAAAGAAAAAATGCAGTGTAAAAACATACCGATAATAATACCATAAATTTAAAAAACCGATTTCAAATGATTGTGTTTCTTTTTTCGTTACTGAACGCCAGTGAGTGCATTTTAATAAGAGTGGTTTATCACAATAGAGTGTTTCATGTGAAAAATATTATTGTTATCACATTTATTTTAAACCATTTATTTACCGTATCGCTCGTTTTTGACTCACAGTAGATGGTCAAATGTTATTATTTTACGAAATAATCCCATAATGACATATTATTTTAACGCAAACATGCTGAATGGTAAATAAATTATGAAAGTAATAATTTTTCCAGAATTAACTCAGACAAAGTGTGTCCAGGCTGATACTCGAATCCATAACCTTTAACTTAATTTGCGAAATGCTCTTCCAATTAAGCTAACTGGATGATATCCCAGCCAACACAATTCTCTCAAACAACCATTTGGTAATGACATCTGGCCTGTTATTTGAAAAAGCTCGACAGAATATACGGCAGGTAAAGGAACTCTAATAAACGATGGATATGTAATTACGCTTTTTTATTATTTTAACACAATCATACGGATTGGGAAATAAATCTTGCGAGTAATAATTTTGCCAGCTGAGACAAAATGTGTTCAAGCCGAGACTCAAGTCCACACACAACGTTTGGCTTTAATTACCAATACTGTTCCAATTGAGTTAACTGGGCGATATCCTAGCTAATGCAATTCCCTCAGACAACCATTTAGGTATGACATATGGTCTCTTATTAAAAAAAAATACTCGCCAGAATAGACCGCAGATAAAGGAACTCCAATAAACGATGGATACGTAACTGAACTTTTCATTATTTTAACACAATCTTACGGATTGGTAAATATATCTTGCGAGTAGTAATTTTGCCAAATGAGAGATAGTGTGCACATACTGGGACTCGAACCCAGAACCTTTGGCTGTAACCCTCCTTGGCTATAGGAAAAAAATATTTCACTCACAAATACTTAAAAGAAATGTACGCGATACGATTTTTGATTCGACAGACGATTATAGGAGTTCCTTTACTTGCGGTTTATTATATGGAGCTGTTTCAAATAACTGACCAGGTGTCATTACCATATGGTTCATATGTACCATTGGGGTCATATTTGACACCATTAGTTTTTGGTTTGAAGTTTTTTATGTTTCGAATCAGAAAAAAAATAATTTATACTTAAAAAATAAAATTATATATAAATTTCGTAGAAAAAGATACATATAACGCAATGAAATTTCTGGTTCAAATCATGCAAAACTAAAAACGCTCATAAAAGCGTAAAACCTTGTACTAAGAGGATTAATTACAAATGCTTTTCCAATTCAGGTAACTGGACGATATCTTTGCAAACGCAATTCCCTCAGACCGTCATTTTGTAATGACACCTGGTGTATTATTAAAAAAAAAAAAAAAAAAAAAAAAAAAAAAAAAAAAAAAAAACTCGACAGAACAAACCGTAGATAAAGGAACTTCAATAAACGATGGATATGTAACTAAACATTTTATTATTTTATCACAATCTTGGTGATTGGTAAATAAATCATGCGAGTAGTCATTTTGCCAAATGAAAAAAAAAAACTAGTCGAATGTGTCAATCCCAAACCTTTCGTCAATCTCACACAGGTTTCGCATACTCTAAAAAGAATCAGCACCAATGTATATCAAGGTCTAACTGAAACTCAAGTTTTATTAAATTCCGTGCATTATTTTTTGAGATATGACTATCGCTAAAATCGTGTAAATTCTGCAAAATGCTGCATAGCAGCGCCACCTGCTGGGCGATTTTTACCAAAAACTAATTAGCACCCATTTATATCAGAGACTAACTGAAAATAAAATTTTATTAAATTCCGAGCATTAGTTCTTGAGGTAGAGCTATGGCGCAAATCGCGAAAAATGCTGCATAGCAGCGCCACTTGCTGGGCGATTTTTACCAAAAACTAATCAGCATCAAATTATATCAGGGACTCACTGAATATAAAGTTTTATTAAATTCCGAGCATTAGTTCTTGAGATAGAACGCCCACAAAATTTTTGTCACATACAGACAGACAGAGTCACAGGCAGACATTTTCTAAAAACAGTCAAATCGTGTTCAGGACCTTCTAAAACGTATAAATCCGTCGAAAATTTTCATGAATCCAATACTTTCCTCTTGAAAAGATAGAAGAAAGTAAAAATGTGTGCAGGCCGGATATCGAAACCAAAACATTTGGCTGTAGTTGCCAATGCACTTCCATTTGAGCTACCTAGAGGACATCTCAGCCAACTCAATTCACAATAAGTATGATTGTGTTAAAAGCATAAAATATGTAATTACGTATGTATCGTTCGTTGGAGTCCCTTAACTTGCGGTTTATTGTGTTGGGCAATTTCAAATAACAGACCTAATGTCATTACCAAATGGTTGTCTGAGGAAACTATGTTCTGAGGGATTTGTCTGCTGGGATGTCATTGAGATAGCTCAATTGGACGATCGGTGACAATTAATGCCCAAGGTTGTGGGCTCGAGACCCGAGCTGGACACATTTTCACTCTGTTGAAACTAGTCGTTGGGGGCCACCGTAATACTTACCCATCATGTATATGTATAATGTAAAATATTAAAATAAAAATGTGTAAACTACTTATAAAATGCATTGCAATTCAAATAAAATCGTGTCTTGATGACGTCATAAAAAGGCTCGATTACTGAATTGCTTGAAAGAGGTTTTTCCTTATAACTCCAAAAATAATACTCCTATTAACTAGCAGTTTACTGCATCTGATTAAGCGTCAAATTTCCAATTAAAATATATATTTGAAGTGAAATTTGGATGAAATACAGGTCATAAAAAATCGAAGAGTGTGGAAAGTAGGATTACAAATATCTCGGCAACTCATTATCCGATCGACTTCATGTTTTATGCAAAATTTATGTTTTTTTATTGTCTTTTATATTTACTCCTTAAAATAAACAATTTCGAAAATTTTTATATACCTTTCATCAGAACGAATATTTTGAAAGTCCGAAAAAAATGTTCCGGTTAATCGAGGTTATTGAAATGAAATAGGCTTCTTCCCATTATTACATACTAAGTACATACCAAATTGCAAGTCTCTATCTCAATTTGTTCGGGAGATAGAGCGTTTACAGACACACACACACAGACACACAGACACACAGACGGACGGCAATTTTTTTTTTCTAAAAATATGTTTTTCGGAATCTCCAGTGTCTGAAACGTGTAAATCCGTCAAAATTTTTTTTTCTATTTTCAAAACGATTACAAGACTTACCCTATACTACGTATGATGGGTAAGTAAAAAATTATTACTCGCACAAATACATAAAACAAATATACACTATACGATCTTCTTAATATCCAAATCTTCTTTGTGGTTATTTTCTTTAGTCTCATATAGCAATTTACTTCAATATTGTTGAAAAATTAGCAAGTTATAATAATTTAAACTACGCACTACAGAGAAGTCATAGAGATAATTACATCAAAATACGAAATAGGTAATGATAGGCTGCACGCAAAGATAGATAATAGATGTCGCCATATGTTATTAGGAATAGGGAAAATAGGGAATTTTTCAGCAGAGTGACTAGCGAAGAATAGACAGAGCATCAGTACCTAAAGTTGCCTCAGACCAAGAGGTGAAAATATTTTTTTAAACTTTTATACATATTGACTAGATTTATTGCAGTTTGAAAGTGTTTTCTAAAGATTTTAGACCAGTGTACTGTTTTTTGATGCATTTCTAAAATAAGTTAATATCTGTTGTATTAGGTAGTTACAGATAATTATTATAACATCTAATCTCTTGTTAAAAAAAAAAAAAAAAAAAAAAAAAAAAAAAAAAAAAAAACTTGGAACAGATGTCGATGTTTGGCGACTTTTTGGTTGGCGCGATTTTCAAGCCTGCGCCAAACCAATAACTTAATAGAAAATCCCAAAGTTTCCTTCTATCTCACACAAGTTTCGCAAACAATAAAAACGAAACAGCAGCAATATATATCAAGATCTAACTGAATTTAAAGGTTTGTTAAATTCTGTGCATTAGTTCTTGAGATATGACTATTGCTATAATCGTGTAAATCCTGCAAAATGCAGCATAGCAGCGCCACCTGTTGGGAGATTTAGACCAAAACCTAATCAAAAACAACTTATGTCAAGGTCTAACAGAATCTGAAGGTTGATGAAAATCCGTGCATTAGTTCTTGAGATATAGTTATCGTGATAAAAATGGAAAAGCGGCATAGCAGCGCCACCTGTTGGACTATTTACACCAAAACGTAACTAGCTTCTATTTATGTAAAGGTCTAGCAGAATCTGTGGTTTGATGAAAAACCCGTGCATTAGCTCTTGAGATATAGCTATCATAAAAATAATGAAAAAAGTGATATAGAAGCGCCACTTGTTGGTATATCTACATCAAAACGTAATCCGCGTCTATTTATATCAAGGTCTAACTGAATCTGACGTTTGATGAATATAAGTGCATTAGTTCTTGAGATAGAGCTATTGCGGAAATCGTGAAAAATGCAGCATAGCAGCGCCACCTGTCGGGCGATTTTCACCAAAAATTAATCAGCACCAATGTATATCAGGGACTAACTGAATATAAAGTTTTATTAAATTTCGAGCATTAGTTCTTTAGATAGAGTGCCCACTTTTTTGTCACAGACAGACAGACAGACAGACAGACAGACAGACTCACAGACAGACATTTTCTAAAAATAGTCAAATCGTGTTCAGGAGCTTTTAAAACGTATAAATCCGTCGAAAACCGGAAGTCGAAAATTTTCATGAATCCAATAATTTCTTCTTGTAAAGATAGAAGAAAGTAAAAAAATCCCCTAAATTTGGCAACTTTTTTCCTTTTTCTAACCGATTAAAAAAAAGAAAAACTGTGCGTGAGTGTATGACATCATAGCCAAAAACTCGACAGGCAATAAAACTCCAATAAACGATTGATATGTAACTAAATTTTACATTATTTAACACAATCTGTTAAATAAATCATGCGAGTTATTACTCGCATTTTTCCAACTGAAAAAAAAATGGACTCGAGCCCAGAGCTTTTCACTTTAGTTGCCAGTGCTCTTCCAATTGAGCTAACTGGACGACATCTCAGCCAACTCAATTCACAATCAGTATGATTGTGTTTAAATCATAAAATATGCAATTACGTATCTATCGTTTATTGGATTTTCTTTAGTTGCGGTTTATTCTGTTGAGATTTTTCAAATAACAGACCAGATGTCATTATCAAGTGGTTGTCTGAGGGAATTGTGTTGGCGGGGTTGTTCAGTTAGCTCAACTGGAAGAGCAGTGACAAATAAAGCCAAAGGTTGCGGACTCACACTTTCAGTTTGTTTGAAAAATTATTTCTCGCACAAATACATAAAACAAGTGATACGGTTTTTGATTCGAAATACGATTATTGAAGTAAATTTACTTGTGGTTTTAATTTCGAGCTTTTTAGAATGACAGACCCGATATCATAACCAAATGGTTGTCTGAGAGAATTGTGTTTGCTAGAATGATTGTATTAAAATAATGAAAAGTTTACTTACATATCTATCGTTTATTTTAGTTTTTCTACCTGCGATTTATCCTGTCGAGTTTTTAAATAGAAGACCAAATGACATTACCAAATGGTTGTCGGAGAGAAATGTGTTGTTTGGGATGTCATCCAGTTAACTCAATTGGAAGAGCATTTGACAATTAAAGTCATAGGTTCTGGGTTCGTCACCGGGTCTCGACACATTTTGTCGCGTTTGGAAAAATTACTACTCGTATGATTTATTTACCAATCAGTATGATTGTATTAAAATAATGAAAAGTTTAGTTACATATCTATCGTTTACTGGTGTGCCTCTACCTGAGGTATATTCTGCCGAGTTTTTTCAAATAACAGACCAGATGTCATTAACAAATGGTCGTCTGAGAGAATTGTGTTGGCTGGGATATCATCCAGTTAGATCAATTGGAAGTGTATTGATAATTAAAGCCAAAGCTTGTGGGCTCGAGTCCTGAGCTAAACACATTTTCCCTCTTTTGAAAAAAAGTATTACTCTCACAAATACATAAAAGAAATGTACGTGATACGATTTTTGATTCAAAAGACGATTATAGGAGTTCCTTTACTTGTGGTTTATTCTGTCGAGCTGTTTCGAATAACTGACCAGGTGCCATTAACAAATGGCTGTCTGGGGAACTGTGTTCTGAGGAATTTGTATGGTGGTATATTGTTCAGTTAGCTCAATAATGTATGTACTACTGTGCACCTTAACAACATATTCAAATCTTCTTGGAGGTAGATCAAGGTGTAGGAAAGATAGATCCAAAAAGTTAAAAAATATATCGGACAAGAAGACGAACATTTTATATTTGGATACAGATTAATTTTTTACGAGACACCAATCAACACTAGCTATTTTCATCCATAAATACATAAAACCAATGCATTTATTATAAATATTAATATTATGGAGCATAATAGTATAATTTTTATATGAGTAATATGTCTTTTTTTTTTCTTGGACAATACTGTCCCGGTATATGAATTTCCTCACATTTCCACCAGATAACAGTATGCAGTCATCTTCACTATTGTTTCCAGTAGGGAAATACAAGTTGTTCTTAAAAGTCATAATTGCTTGCTGTTTATTCATAAAAAAATACTTTTATGGATTATAAAGAATGGGGAAAAGGTAATACAACCTTTATTAACCGTCAATAATGTCCCCATTATTAATTTAAATATTCATATTTATAGATTAAACAATATCCAGTCATTTAATCGGAGGTTTGATATGTCTTTGAAAATAGTCAAAACAACATTCTAAAAATGTTCTTTAAGTAAAGTGGCGAAAAAAAAAAGAATACTACTGTCCCTTACAATTTGTGTTTTGTCTGATAAAAACTGCAATGTCATGTTTATTTTTCAATAAAGTTTGCTCCCATTTACTACTTATTTTTCTGCAATGTATCAGTCGTTATTAATATTCAAATTGAGCATAACATGAAACTCTTAAAAATCAGATATCGGCAGAAAAGCAGCAACCAAAAATCATACTTATGAGATTTTGGTCCATGTAATACGAATATCCGTTTAAAAGTTATGCGTGCACAAGTAATAAATAAAACCATACAAATTATATAACCTCCTTTTTATTCAAGTCGGTTAAGAAAATATTGTAGTTCTTTTACGGCAAAATGTGCAGATGAAGAGCCAACAAATTCAAAAACCTTTGTATTATATGAAGTGTATCTGAATTTCCTGAGTGCTTTCCTTTTCCTACTCGTTTTTATTTACAATAAAAGATATGTATGCTTGCATAAAATTCAAACATTTACGATACGTTTTACTGAATAAGCACTTTTTTGGAAATTGAAAATGTCTGTAAATTTTAATGCATATATTTCCAAAAATAATTTACATTAATGCATGTATTATACATAAATGAAAAAATACCAGATTATGCTATTGTTTTTTTTTTCTTTTTCATACATTTTTGGCACTTTATTACCTTTTTTAAAGCATTGGAAAACATTAATTTAAATAATAATAATAATAAAACTTTATGACGTTTGCGATGCATGAATAATTTTATTTCTATTTCAACTTTATTATTTTTAGACCAGTAAATTTATCTTGCTACCGTTATTTACTGAGTAACATTTACTATATAAAATAATAACAAAATATTTCAACAAATTTCATTATGTATGATATTCACATATAAGCCTCATATATGTTTTTTTTTATATTTATATTTAAAATATACTTTATAATTATTTTTTTCTAATCTCTTAAAATAATAAAATAAATAATATTGTCAGTTATAACAAAATACAAAAAATAGATTTAAAGCAAAAATATAAAAACATTTGTTTTGTTACGCAAAAAAAGAACACATAATAATTTTAAAAATTGATCATTAATTAGAATATTTTTTATTATAATATTTTGTAATGCTTTTTTCTGAAAGTATCTTATTACTAGCCGCCACCGGCGACCAGTTTGGTCGCCCTTAAATGTATGTTAAGCATTGTAACAAATTATTTTTATTCATAATAATTTATTTTTTTCCTTAATCCCTGGCATAACTGGAAAAATCTAATAGACAAATCAAAAACTTTTGCGATCGCGGTAGCATTTAGCATATTTTTTGTTGTTATGTATTTCATCTTTCTTGACAAAAACCGCTTAACCCACTTAAGAATTTGTGCTTCATGTTCGTTTGCTTATCACTTGCAATATGTTCGCTAATGCGGAGATTCTTAAACATATTTGGCGCAAAACAAAAATCGCGCCAAACCCGCTGCGTCCGTGACAGCTGTTTCAATTTTAAATACATGACGTTCACATTTTTCATTTAAAATAGAAAATAGAAAAATAATAATTATCATAAATCAAAACATTTGATTTCAAATTAAAGTATCGTTTCTAATTTTCACGCGCAAAAAATAAAAGCTGACAATTCTTTTCGAAATTTGATCCATTAAATATTATTACATGAGTTCAACTTACGTCAAAAAAAGATCCAGAAGTTGAGTTGTATGGAACAGAATTAAGGTAAACTTTGACTGTCTCACTGGTGCGGATTATTTTTTTTACGCCAGGCAGCAATCCAAAAATTCATGGTTTAATATTTTAAACATTCACAACGAATGAATCTTTTTTTCTTTGTTTACTTTCATAAATAGAGAATTTTAACTGCGAACTTAATTTAAACTGAAGTTATTGCAGAATGTATACATAATTGAACGTAAGTCATCTCTCAAATATTAATTTATTTTCAACGATGTTTCTAAAAATGTAATTTTTATGCAGTTTTATTTGCAAAAATAATTTTGAATAAAAATGGCCGCCTGGCATAAGAAAAAGCGATGCGGCATCCCGGAACTGTTGAGGACAGTCACATGACTTACAGTTTTATTATAGAGATTAGTGATATGTTTATCAATCTATATTGCATGTTGCAAAAACTATTTTAAAAGTGGAGTTTAAAATTTATCCAAAACATTAACAACACAGTAGTTCCAATTAATTAAAATATTACATTAAAAAAAAATGAACACCCATACTAATTTTTCAGCAATGTGATTATATATAATTAAAAAATGTGACTGCTATCAATCGATTAGTAATAACGTCTACTAATTAATGCTATATTTAAAAGGGGTTAGAGTTTACCACATATTGAAAATTTGCCAAACGTTAAAAATTTCAATGTTAGCGTCTATTTGTGAAATCTTTTTTAGATCCTTTAATAAACTTACCTTAGGATACCAAACGAGAAGTCATTCAGTCAAGTAGCTTAAAAATTATACAGATTTAACTTTAGAACTCCTAATGTTCGGATTGAGTTCCGGAGTGATACTCCTGTTTTCATTTTACGAGTGAATGTCGACTTCGGATTGTTAGGAAGACTTTCGCACCTGTTCTGTATGAATGCAGATGTCTTCTCTTCGTAAATAACCCTGTATGTGTTTATAAGGCTATCAGGGTAGTCTTACTTTTCGGAGTATCGATTTATTATGGGCAGAAAAAAAAAAGAATATTTGTTGGCCATGTATATACAGCCAACAAACACATCCTACAAGAAATCCTACTCACTGACTGTATGACGTTACAACTAGTCTTTCTTCGTTATCGTTATTAGGCTGAAGATTCGATGACTTTTTACAGCGTTGTTTTTTTTAATTATTAAAAAGGAAAATTTCTAATAAAAAAACCAAAAAAAATGTTTATTATATTTTTCGTAGTTAAGTAAACCATGAACCGAAAAACAAAGAAAATTGTAGCAAACCACTAGAGAGTAGTGCAGCGATGCCAACAAGGCTCTTGTCAGGTGAATCACAGCCATGATACGATCAAGCATATATCGCCCCGCGTCCAGGTAACTAGTTAAGCTAGGCACTGATGCCCGACAGGTAGGGGCATGGTTACCGGTATTAAAAAAAAAAGTACGGCATCATTTACATATTCTAAGATAAGTCGAGTTGTTATATGAACTATTCATTTTACAATGATAAGTTTTATTTACTTATTGGCAGCATGTTTCATTTACTCATTCTTTATACTATTACGATAATTTAAGAATTCTTTAATTTTTACAGGGTCAGAAAATTCATTAATTGATGTATTCACCAGCTTTAACCCTTCTTTACTCTTTTCTGAATCAAGATTCATTTTTAATGTGTAAATTTTTCACAAGTTTAATAACTATAAAAAATGAATCTAAACAATTTTGCCTTTAAAAATACATTTTTTTTAAATTTAATAATTTAAAAGTAAAAAAAAAAAAAAAAAAAAAACTTATTTATCCATCTATGTTTGAAAAGCTGACGTACGAGTTTTAATTATTTGTGGTCAATCTCTAAGTAAAATTGAATACAAGATTACAAATAAGCATTTCTATTAAACGAACATCGTTTTCATACTTGCGTAATAGAAATTCGTAAAGCTAGACACTCATGCCTTGCAGGTAGGGGCCTTGTTACCGGTATTAAAAAAAGTGACTGGCTTAAAAAAGCGCCAATGGGAAAATGGATAAACCCAGTAGAAAAAAAGAAGAAAAAAAAGAAAAACGGCATTTACATATTCTAAGATAAGTTGATACAACAATTAAGATATATTAAAATTACAAATAATCATTTTTATTAAATAAACATCGTTTTCATGCTTGTCTAAAATAAATTGTTAATAGGGAAATATTTAATTACCATACTACAAAAGCAGGACTCCCACTGATCTACTTTTTGAATACAATTATTCCTTAAGAAATTCTTCGTTCTAGGTATTTACAACATTTGCTACAAAAATTACCTTTAGGGGCAGATTTTTACAAAATTTGAAAAAAAAAAAAAAAAACTTAAAAAAAAGTGGCGTTCAAGAAACGGACTGAGTGGGAGGCTGGAAATGTAATCTGACCAGTATATTTATTTATTTTACTAGGGGGCTCTGCCTCCTCCGAGCTACGATTGCCAACCCCCGTTCTAACAACACAAACTCTAAAAACACGCTAATTTGATCTGCTGTAAAAATATTACGGAAGACTGAATTACAATTAAACGATCAGTGGCGATCTGCTGTAATCGGATTTCTGTTCATTTACGTTTGACTGTGGAATTTTAAGGCCGAATCAACTGCTATTGAAGCACCTAATAACTGTTTTTGTGATTGATTAAATAAGATCAATTAAACATATAAAAATTAACTTGTATAAAATGGCTAAGTAAACAATGTCAATTTGGAACAATAGGTAAAACATTTTGTCGAAATAAATGAATCTCTCGTGTAAATATATTTTGAAATTGAAACTGTTTGGAAGTATTATTTGAGCATTTTAAATTTGCACGTGCAAGTAAATTTTTTATATGCAAATGCAAGTAAATTTTTTATATGCACGTGCAAGTAAATTTTTTATATGCAAATGCAAGTAAATTTTTTGTATGCACGTGCAAGTAAATTTTTTATGACATAATTTTCCCCGTTTACTGCTCTTAACACGCGATTATTTAATTATTATTTTTAAGTTTTATTTTTATTTTAATAGTCACGTGTAAATACATATTTTAATTGAAAGGAAATATTATTATGTACGCTATTTTACAAATTGAAAACAATTTTTAAAATGTACTTTTCGAAATATGAAATAAATCTTCATCGATATAATAGAAATTTGAACAAAACATAAATAAAAACACCTCAAAAAATAGATCAAATGAAAAAGGTAATTGCACACAGAACACCGCAAGGTTGTCAAATATATCCCTCCAAATTATGGTTAAATTGTTACGTATATTTTTTGTTCTCATAAAACTTTTTTAACAGAAATATTTTGATAGACTTCAATATAAAATATATTTTAAAATAATTATTCGATTTGAAACTGTCTGCTTCAGCGTGTTTATCAAACATTTATCTATAAATCTACCAATTTTATTATTTTTATATGCAATTGCTTTCTTAGTATTAGACAAGAAAGGCCTGCTGACACAAAAAAAATTCATTGTTAGCGGTGACAGAGTTGTTTTTATTTTATTTTATTTTATTTTAAATTTTTTGTATAGAGAGATAATTTGATATTTCGCAGCTGTATATTCAGAGTATGCTTAAAAAATTAAATTTATGCTATTAAATAAATCAGGCTTGATTATTAAAATTTGTTAATCTCAAAATTAATAACAACTAAATTAAATGCATACTATAAATGTCGCAGTGACACAGATATTACAGTATTTGAAGGTGAAGATATTTTACTTTGAGAAATATGTTTTACCAATAATATCAAATTTACGTAAACAAGAATTTGATATCTGGAACGCAACAGAAGTCTGTTTTACCCTCCTCATATATAACATGCAATTTAGACCTCAAATTTAATATATATAAAAAAAAATCCTTTATTAACTCTAAAGTTAACGGATTTATTCTTTGATCTCCTTCATTGAATATTTTTAATGAAGTAATGCTAATATTTTACAGTTTTAATATATTTTAAAATTGCTTTAAAGCACTCCAATTTAAAATTTTCTTTGGCGAGTGGGCGAGTCCTCTTAACATTTTGGTATTAAATATTTATTTCTCAAAGAAATACTTTTATGCAAAAATCAATAAATAAAAATAAAAATAAATAAAATAAACTAATTTTAAAATAAAATAAATAAATAAAAATAAAATAAAATAAAATAATTTTTTAAAATAAAATAAATAATTAATAAAATAATAAATAGAAATAGAATAAAATAAGCAAATTTTAAAATAAAATAAATAAATAATAAAATAATAAATAAAAAGTGATTCGTTTAATTTATCAGTAATTTAATAAATGAATATATTTGCCAAAACTAACGTGGAAAATTTTAATTATTCCTAAAGACAAGCACAACATAGATTCAAAGCTAAAGAACGAATAATTTAATATTAGAATTCTTATAGCAATAATAAATAACGTTTTAGAATTCATGTTATAAAATAGATGAGAAATACTGCCCATAAAATAACTTAAACATAGCATTTTAATAAAGACTTGGAGGCTACACCCGCTGCGTTAGTCGATTCTTCCAAATGAATCTCGAATGATTAAAACATCTTTTTGTTCCACCTTCCAACTACAGGGGATTCATTATTTCCTAAACAAACCTCTTTCCGAACGAACCTCCGGCATGGGTCCCCGTTGCCTACGGCAAAGTATAGCAGAAAAGCTGCGCACGCGCCCCGAAATCATTTAGTTCCACCTTCCACCACCAGGGAGCGCACTCTATTCTATACTAACCTTCGGCACGGATCCCCGCTACCTACGGCACCGAATAGTTGGAATTCTTAGAAAACTCTTAAAAAATAAATTGGTTTCACCTTCCACCGCCAGGGTACGGCAGACCTATATACTTTTCACATTACTGTGATATTTAAGTAACGACCGAACTCCCCCCCCCCTCAAAATTTAATCAATGACTTTTAACATTAACAAATATCGGTAAGTATTGAAACAAAAACGAAATGACGCATTTGAAGCACAGACAAAATAGCGCGTTTTGTTGTTTAATTTCGCACTTTATTTTCTTTATATTTCCGACGTTTGGGTCAGTTTTTTTGTAAAAAATAAGAAAAGTTACCGGCCGATTTTTACAAAAATTGGATTTTCGGATGCAGAAAAAATATTCTACATATCGTCGCTACCATGTCAAACTATCGAATATGAAAAAAGGCATTTTTCATGAATTTTAAAAATGGGCCAATAGTCACCGCTAAATATTATTTGAATTATTTGCCTAGTAAAGATAATAATAAGATAATAATAACCCCTGTGAAGAACAGGGTTGCCAGTTTGACCTCCTTTTTTATTCATAGATGCCGAATTCACACCGGAAATTTGGCGAGAAAAATTTTTACTTTAGTTAATTACGAAATAGGCTGTCGTTATATAAAGAAAAAATGTCTAATTTAAATTACTGGTATGGAATCAAAATATCTGAATAGAAAAGGAGGTCAATCTGACAACCCTGGTGATGTTGAAAACCTGCAACCCTCTTAAAATTTAGTGGTGACAATCGGTCAATATTTAAAATTAATGAAAAATGCATTTTTTCACATTGGATATTTTGACATGGTAGCGATGATATGTGTAGCGAGTTTTAAATCGATACCTCATATACTTTTCTTAATATTCGCAAATTTGTGAAAACAAACCACTCGTTACCATCGGAAAAGAGAATCAACTGCTTTTTAACCTCCACGTACCTTTACATTATACATATATATAGATAGTTGAGATAAAAATGGGACTCACCTTAGAATATAGACTTGTTTGACTTAACGTTATTTCTATGTTACAAATCCAGATGCTTTTTGTTAAAATTACTCTAATAAGTGGGCTAGCAGCACATTTGTATGTATTTGCCCCTCTTCAGTAATATTTCACTCTGTATTTCACAATAAACACTCAATTTGTAATTGAATTCTAAATTAAAGATGATACACTAGTACGTGTTACAGTTGCACACACTTATGTAATACTCAGTAAGCTATTCTGTGGACTATGCTCTCTAGGATAGGGTTAAGGGATTGGGTCAATAGACGACTGACCGTGAGGCCAACACTCTGCTCTCTCTCTCTCTATGATTTATTTTTGTGTGGAAAGTTTTGTTTAAATGTGTTATATAAAATGAGGAACATAGGTTTATTGGCATGTATCGTGGCTTTCGTTTAGAATGTGTTGATACAGGTCTTCTAGAAAATGAAAATGCACCAGTTTATAAAATTATGAACAAACAAAGGGACATGCAATTAATTTATATCTTCTGCATTTATAACTGAAGACATAACTACAGGTTGATATTTTGGGGTAGTAGTATACCATTATACCATTGTTTCATGTTTACTAATTTAATATTATGATATGAGACAATATTTTCTGTTCCTTTCACGATATTTTCCTGACATGATATAATATTATATAATATTAATGACACTGGTTACATAAGACTACATAATGTCATTCTGATTAAAACACGACATAGTTTGTATACGCATATTCCCATTTATGTAGTTTAAAAAACACCATATGTTAAGTTTTTCCTTTTCATTAAACATTTTTTATGAGAACTTTTATCGATAAATAACTTATATGCTTAATATTATTAATTAACTTCTCGCATCAATGCAATTCAGTTATAAGTTACCTGGCAATTATCACCAGCTAAAAATTAAAAAAGGAAATGTAATTTCGGAAAAGCAATTTATTCAAAAGAATTTATGTATTCATTGATAAATTTTCATAAATGATCAATCTTAATAGAAAACGCAATGAATAATTTTACGCTCCACTAGTTATTTCATTTAAATCAGATTATGGTATGTCAGCCTTATAAAACACAAAACAAAAATTTTAACTTTCGCTCTATGGAAATTTATTTGATGCATTATTAAACATTATTATCTCTCTATGGAATTCAATTTTATACAAAAATAAATAATAATGAGGGATATTAAATTCAACTAAAATATATTTAAAGGTTTATTTTCATTATAGTTTGTATACATTATATCCCGTTGAGTAAAAAGTTTTTCGCCAATTTTTTTTTTTACTGTAAAATGATAAATACATACGAAATCATCGAAGCTAATGAGGATAGTAATCTGCGTTTAAATCTACACTCGTTTACCAACATTTTGGCAACTTTTCAATCCCTTCTGCGAAAAATTGTGGCGTGCGCGAGTCCAGAAAGAGATCGACCTCATTTATGACCTCCTCATTTGAATGGAAGATTGTTCCATCAAGATGCAGATGCAGATGTGAAAAGAGATAGAAATCTGAAGGGGCCATATCGGGGCTGTATGGTGGATGTTGAATCAAATCCCACTCCAGCTTGTAGAGCGTCCAGCCGGTCATCGTACTAACGCGTGACCGGTCGTTGACTTGATGAAAGAGAACCACCTCCCTTCTGAACTCGTTTCTTCGTTTTTTTGCGAATGACATCGCGAACTTTGATTAGCATGTTGCTGTATGCTTAGCATGTCACTGTTGATAGTATGTCCGCTTTTCAGGTACTCTTTGTACAGAATTCCACGATAATCCCACCAGATGCATAGGAGCACATTCTTGTTAGTTAAGGCACATCTTGCAACCGATCCAGCTGATTCCCCAGGTGCTGACCACCCTCCTTTATGGCTTCTATTGTTGTAGTACACCCATTTTTCCCCACAGGGCACAATTCTGTCCCATGTTCTCTTTCCTTTGATCTCTGAGCAGAGCCAAACAACAGTTTTTTTCTCCTGCGCTTGTCTCCATCAGTCAGTTCGTGAGACACCCAGTGGTTGAACTTAAACGTTGGGTTTATGCGTTTTAGAGTGTTAACTATTGTTTTTTGGCAAACGTTAAGCTCTAACGCAATAGTTCGTGTTGAAACATTTCTATATTGATCAATGATTTGCTTTAATTGCTTACAATCAACTTCAATTGGGCGGCCGGAACGTGGTTCATCTTCACTGTCGAAATTTCCAGCTTTAAATTTCCGAAACCAAACTTTAACTGTATCATAAGAAACAGTATTGATTCCTAAACTTTCACATATTTTTCTAAGGTATTCAGTCGCACTGAGTTTATTATGGAACTCATAGTAAATAATCGTTCTGATCTTCTGACAAGATAGCTCCATTTTAAACACTTTTTTATAGCACAGGGTAGTAAATGTTTAACAAACAAATTACACAGTCATGTAGTTCCTGTGCTCTGCTTTCGAATGCAAAAATTGGTTGGCTGAGAAGACAACCGCACAAATGACAGATGTTTGTGCGAAGGTAAATCCCCTTGGCGGAAAATTTTTTACTCAACGTAATATATGGTAAAGGAAACGGTTACGTAAGCATTGATTTTTGCCCTTCAACCGTTATGATCACTTTTATTCTTTTTCTTAGATATTTTGACTATTTTCGTTTAGTTTAGGATCTATATTTACTGTCTCTATGATTTATTTTTGTGTTAAAAGTTTTGTTTAAATATCTTATATAAAATCAGAAACATAGGTTTATTTTGCAAACATTTAAATTATCTAAACCAAGACGAATCAATCCAGTCTACCCGGGTTATAATAAACTCAATAATATATATCAATTACTTGACAATCTGAGTATATTTACGCGAGTTAAAGTACGGATAGGCAGACAGACAAACTGAAGTCATAAACACTTTTCAACTATGTTGGAAAGTGTTAAAAATACACAAACCCCAATAATGGTATTCTAAGCAGCTGAGAAATACTTTTCAGATTTTTTGTTTAAAACATGCTGCTGGCTGTAACTTTTTATGGTATTTGATTAATAAAGAAACCACTTATGTGATGAATTGATAATGATAAATATTTTTAATTTACGCACTTTAGTTAGAAATTTGTAAAAAATATACGCGTAAGGAAACATGAAACAAGAAAGAAAAATTATGCGTCATAGATTATGAAACAAATTCCAACGCATGCTGTAACAAAACATGCTGTAACAACGCATGCTGTAACAGTTTAATAAGATGAAAGATGATAACTATAAACCATAAATTATAATCGACAGCATTAAACATTAGAAAAAGTGAAATTATGAAAGTCAATATATTCAGTTAATACTTGAAAACATTTATTAATCAATATACAAAGGATGTGCATCATCACAGCCTATAACCAACAAAGTGAAAAATTACCAGACCGGGGATCGCGCCGGTATCCCTTGGTATCTCGCACCAATGCTTTACCAATTGAGCATCATTACATCAATTAATGCTACCAGTTAATATTACTACCCATTACTACCAATTAATGCATTACTGTGAATTACTACGAATTATCATGTATTACTACCGTGCATTACTATAAATTACTACTATGAATTACTAAGAATTTAATGAATTTCTACCAGGTAATGCTCTACCAATTGAGATCAATTAATAGTGCATTGGTTCCTGATACCAAGAGTTCTGGGTTCGATCCCCGGTCTGGACATTTTTCACTTTGTTTGTTGTACGCTGTGTAGCAAACGATGATCCACACCCTTTATATATTGATTAATTTTCAGCGTAGTTTCAGCTCTACTGAAAAAAATTAACATTTTTTGCATAAAAAATGACAGTAATAAAATGCGAGTTACCCGTATTCGTGCATTCGTAGGTGTGTCCATCTTGAATTATTTATTTTCGATATGTATGTCTTTTTGGGGAAAAATTGGACACATGCTTTAAGCAGAAGTCATTTTATGGAAACGCGAGATTCTCGGTGAACATTTAATAAATAATGAGTATTACCAATGCAAATCGTTGTACTATTAGTAGGACACCAAACTCGAAACGTTTACCGAAATATATATAAATAACCTGTTTTTTTTTTTTTTTTTTACTGTATTTAAAGTTTTTATTTTGTATTTTGAATCTGAAATAGAAAAATAAGACAATTGTTTTCAAAACAAAATATATTTATTCAGTTGCACTCTGTACCTCCCTAAATCTTGTTTTGTATGTTTTTTACCACCATTTATTTGATTATTAAAAATATATGCATTTATTATTTCAGCGTTTTTGAAAAGTATACTAAAAATAAATTATAAACATGCTCTAAACATATCACCGATTGTTTGGGCATATAAAAAAATATTGTTAGTAGGACACCAGGCTCAAATGGCTAAGAAAGAATATAAAAAAAGTTAGACACCCTGTATTTTTTACTGAAATAGAGAAATAAGAACATTGCATCCAATGCAAAAGTAAAATTTTTCTTTTCTACTACATTAATCCTTAAAACTTGTTTTATAAGTTTTTAACCACCATTTATTTGATTGTAAGATTATGTGCATTTTTTTTCAGTGCATTTCTTAAGTGGAATGAAAAAAGTCGGATGTGATAATCGCAAAACGTTCTTCTATCGCATACATTTTACTATTTCAAAAAGCGTAATTTTTTAATGCATTTTAAATTCCAACAATGTAACATAGCAGCACCACCTGATACAGGAAAACCGAATCAGCACCAATCTATATCAAGGTCTAACTGAATCTAAAGTTTTATTAAATTCCGTGCTATAGTTCTTGAGATATGAATATCGATAAAATCGCGTTGATCCTGAAAAATGTAGCATAGCAGCACCACCTTTTTTAGAGATTTTCACCAAAACCTAATTAGCCACAACTTATGTCAACGTCTAACTTAATCTGAAGTGTGATGTAAATCTGCACATTAGTTCCTGAGTTAGAGCTATTATGAAAATCGTGAATAATGCAGCATAGTAGTGCCACCTGTTGGGCGAATTACACTGAGACCTAATCAGAAACAACTGACGTCAACTTCTAACAGAATCTGAAGTTTGATAAAAATCTGTGCATTGGTTTTTGAGATAGAGGTATTGCGGAAATCGTGAACAATGCAGAATAGCAGATGCCACCTATTGTGATATTTACACCAAAAGCTAATCAGCACCAATATATATCAAGGTATAACTGAATGCAAAATTTTATTAAATTCCGTTCATTAGCTCTTGAGATAGAGTGCCAAAAATTTTTTTATGTCACATGCAGACACACACACACACACAGACAGACTCACAGACAGACATTTTCTAAATCATTCATATAGTGTTGAAGACCTCCTAAAACGTATAAATCTGTCGAAAAAACGGAAGTCGAAATTTTTCATGAATCGAATACTTCCTTCTTGTAATGATAGAAGAATATAAAAATACATTTGTCAAAATATAAGCTTCTTTTATGTGAATTCACTGGCAAAAATTTCAAATATTCTTTTCAAAAGGCAATATCTGACGTCAAAATTTCAGACAAGACATCTGCTTTTTTTCTTATAGTTATATAAAGTGATATTGTGTATCATTGTTTTAGCTATTTTGGGGAAAAAAAGTCCTTTTATTGAACTTTACATATTTTTGTGTTATAAAAGATGCATAAGGATTGCCAATAAACATTACTGCATATTGTATTGGAGATAAAAGTTTTACATTATATTTATGTTACTTTCTTGTGTAATGCAAAAGATTATGACAGAAATTACATATACAAAATATTTTTGTTATTTTTTTAAATATATTTATGGGAGATTGCATAGTTGAGAATGAGAATATGTTTTAAAAATAGAAATTTCTTTTGCGAAGTAACACAGTCATAGAACAGAACATGATTTAAAAGATCAACATTAAAGAATGTTAAAACACAGTTTATTATACAAAGAATGAATAAATTAGATATTACACATTTAGATTAATAGATATATAACATATCTTTACATTACTTATATAGAAATTATATACCGAACACGAGTCAAAATTTTCCATTATATATATATATTTAAAGCAGACGATTAAAAAGTGTAAGAGGCGTGGCTATTAAATAACCAGACCGACGTCATATAAACTTTTTATTCGTCACTAATTACAACAAATCTTTATCGCCTTCAATATATTCCTCTTGGAGATCCCTGCACTGCACTATCAGTGTGCACACCACTATGCCAAACAGTGCTGAAAGTTCTCTTCTGTCAGCTTGTTGAGAGTCAACACTGCTTTAGCTTTAACCAATTCTATGCTCTGACAGATTGCCTCCTTCAGCTCGGTTTAGACCTTTGAAATAAAAAGAAGTCACAGGGGGCTACATCGGGCGAGTACAGAGGGGGCGCAATACGGGGATGATGTGCTATGGCCAGAACGCCACCACAGACAAAGCGGAATGGACTGGTAAATTGTTCTGGTGAATGATCCAGTGTTCTTTATGTTGAATGTTCCATTAAAAAAATTGACGAACATCTTCATTGCCGATAACCGCCAACTCATCAAAAGCTCGAATACCCAGACGACGATTTTCGCAGATCAACTGACCAATTGTTTCAATGTTTGCATCCGTTATTCAGGTGTAGGGTCGTCTAGGCGCGCTTTGTCTTCGGCCATTTCTCGTCCTTCTTTGAACCTACCTCTTAAATCACCCAAAAACTTTAGTGTGAAATAAACATTCATGTATGTATACTTGTCTTAATATAGCATAAGTTTTTGCGTCAGTTTTGCCAAGAAACTTTACAAGATACTTGAGGTGAACCCGTTGCTCCATCTGAACACTTATCGTTTCTCCGGCCAGTCACGGGCAAACGGTTCACTCCGAACAAATGCTACAGCCAAAATAAGCGACACGTAACCTTGACTATCGAGTAGGAGATGGGGGAGATACCAAGTAATAGCGTCAAGTAAAGTTCGACTGCACTAAGTTCGCTGTTTGCCGGTGATAGCACCAGTCCGGTTATTTAACAACACACCTCATACAGTGAAAATCAGATATGTTCATGATATTCATAAATTTACTTCACTATGATCGAACTTAGTATAAGTAATGGATGGATGTCGCAAACGCATCAGCAAATCTTTTTGGTGCCAATTAGCGATATTTTCCTTGGGCAATCAGGCAATTTTGGTGAGATTTTCCTTCGAATAGCAACCTAGTAGAGCAGATTGTGTGTGTTTTAAATTAAATTAAACATTGTGTATCTTATATTAAATTAATCTTTGTGTGTGTTTTATAATAGGAAAAATTGTGCGTATTTATAATACAAATCGTGTGTTTTATAATAAATAAATCGAAAATGATGTTTTAGCAAGATAGGCCTAACAGGTACCCGAAAACGGAGATTTCTTGGCAAAATGGCACGAAACAAAAAAATAGCGCCAACCTCGGTGCGTCTGCGACGTCTGTTCCAAAGTGTTTTCTAAAGAAATACTAATAGAGATTAATAGAATACTAATAAAGAAAAGTGTACTCTTTATTTTAAAGGGTTATTTTACAGTCTTTACAAAATTCTTGTGTCTAATATTTTCATGGAAGATACCAAACTAGCAATGGCAAATATGCTTTGGAGATCATAAAGTATATGGCAACAAAATACCATCCAGAGATTGCGTTGTCGCATATTTTATAACAAATGGGATTTTTCTTATACTTTGTTCACTCAAATTGTGACGAACCTTAAATTCCTTTTTAACATATCCCAACACAGTTGAAAAGATTTTATGAGTTAGGTTTGTTAGTCCATCTGTCTGTGCTTTAACTGACGTAATAATACTCGGATAACATGTAATTGTTATATGTTAATGAAGTTCGCTATAGAATGTTTGCTACAAAAATTAAGTATGTGGAATTTATAATTCGTTTACAGGGACACACAAAAGAATTCGTGCAATTTTATCCCTGCGCATTAGATTCAATTATACCTTGATATAACTGGATGCTTAATATTTTTTGTTGTAAATCGCCCAACAGATGGCTCTGCTATGCAGCATTTTTCATTTCGATAGCCATATCACAAGAACTAATGTACAGAATTTCATCAAACTTCAGATTCTGTTAGACTTTGGCATAAATAGACGCTGATTACGTTTCGGTATAAATCGCTCAACAAATGGCGTTGCTATACTGTATTTTTTAGGATTTCCGCAATAGCTCTAACTAATGAACTAATGTACGTATTTTTATCAAACTTCAGATTCGGTCAGCCGATGACATAAGTTGTTGATGATTCGGTTTTGGTGTAAATACCCCAACAGGTCGCGCTGCTATGCTGAATGTTTCAGAATTTACCTGATTTTAGCGACAGTCATATCTCAAAAATTAATGAACGAAATTTCATGAATTGTCATATTCTGTTAGACTTTGACATAAGTGTGAACTAATTAGGTTTTCGCGTAAATCATATAACGTGTGGCACTAGTATTCTGCCTTTTTTATTCTAAAATGCTTAATTTATAAGAAACTAGCTGTTACCCGTGACTTCGTTCACGTATCATTAAAAGAAGAATAAATGCATTAATTAAGCAAAATATTTCATTCCCGATAATTAGAAACGTAGATAATTAACTAACTCTTTATCACATTCCATAGGAGACAATACAGTATTTCTATGTTATAGAGGCCTTTACATAACTAAGTTTTAAAAAAGTGAAATTTTGTGATAAATAATCACGAAAAGGAAACTGCAACCAATGAAAAAATTCGGGCCAAATGAAATCGTGGAAATCGGCGAATTATATAAAAACATATGTCAAGTTTACCGGGTAAACCGTTTTACTTTTGACGCCTCTGTGAAACGTTTTAATAGCAATCCTTCAAAGATAATGGAAATAGTATATTCTTTTTCATTAAATTCAATTCTTGTGAATAGGGAGCAATTATTGTAGACCTAAATGCAAGGAGCTTAAATTTGCCTCCTTCATTTAATCTATAACTGAAAAAAAACTTTTTTTCTAAATGAAAATATGTTGACAGACGATTTTTGTTCTCCAGAATAAATTGATTCATGAAGTTTGAATATGTGAAAATACGTTTTTATTTTTCAAAAATTTTACTGTAATCAAGATTTTTTTTCTTTCACCATCTATTCAAATTGAAAATAATTTTTCTTTTCAGTTTTAATGAGAAAAAATATATTAATCCGTTTTATTTCTTCTTTATTATCCACAAAAATGGAATAATTTAGTTGACATTTTTAGAGAAGCTTCGTTAAAATTTACAAAAAAAATAATATAAAATAAAATAATTAATAATAATAATGATAATATCTCGGAATTTAAATCATTTTTTTAATTCTGAGAGTTTATGACATCCTCGGATGAATGATAACCGGTGTTAAGTAAATCGCGCTGCGTTCGACAATCTGAAAAGAGTAGTTGCGAAATACAAACAGGCGGTCAGATTTTAATATAATAGATTCGTATTTATTTATCTTTTCCTAATAATCATGGTGTGGTTTTTGGCAAAAAACTCTCATCTGTATGTAACTGATATTCATGCTTAATAATTGGTATAGATAAAAAAACATTTCAATTTTTCGTTTTAAATATGTCGAGAAACTAATCTACTTTCTATACTTACTGATCCTTGTTTTTTAGCATGTACGGATTTAATTCCCGCGCCTTGTAAAACACATTTGAAAATTCCCGTTTTATTTCAAACATGACGTCACATTTTCCTCAGAGAAATCTCTTTTTAATGCCATAATTCTTGTTAATTTTCTTTTTTTGGCAATCAGGACGTAAATTTTAGCGGAAAACTCACATTTGTATGTAACTGGTACTCAAGCTAAATATTAATCAGTATCGATAAAAAATATTTCAGTTTTTCATCTTAAATATTACGTCCATTACCTATCTACATTTTATACATTGATATTCATGCTCCTTGTGTTATTACGACTATTTGAAAATACATGTTTTATTTATGACGTCATTGATGTCGACTACGACATTAAAGTGGACTGTAAATTATACTACTATCGATAAAAATTCAACTATGTTTACTTAACTAACCATTTTTTTATTTACTTCGGAGCTCCCCATGGAACAACCGAACGAAACAAGAACAGAACGACTTCTGAGTTACATTTATCGCCAAGCGATGTTAGAAGTCAAGAGTGGCGCCAACATACCGGCCACCACTGAAATATTTATTTCAGCAACATATCTTAAACAAATGTCCTTCGTTGTAAACAATTAATTATTTTTCTTTTTAACAATAAATCTTCAATTATAATGAAGTTTCAGTTCAATCAATAATACAAATATAAAATTCAAATTCAATTATAATATTAAAATACAAGTTACTGCAAAAATTTTCAAATATAAATGCACAGAAATATAAGAAAAATAAATATTTACATTATAATAAAGGATCATTTATGGGCAAAATACTAATATTAGAAATTGCGCGTTTGAATATACCATTTGGAGTTTTTACAAGCACAACCCTAATTTTACCATCGCTCCCATAAATAACGTCTTGAATGCGACCGACTGACCAGGTACACATGGACAAATTGCTATACTTTAATAAAACCATTGTTCCAATTTTAATATTTTCTTTTTCAAATAACCATTTTGTTCGCTGTTGTAGATTATTTAAATAATCTCTACTCCATTTTTTCCAAATTATTTGATTAATTTTTGTAATTTGCTGCCAATGACTAAGTTTATTATTGGCAAGGTCAGTCAAGTTTGGTTCACAGATGCTATTTATAGGGCGGCCTATTAAAAAATGTCCTGGGGTTAACGTTTCATAATCGTTTGGATCCGAAGATAAAGGTATTAGTATTTAGAAGGTACTGTTTAAAATACCTTCGATTTGATTAACGACAGTTAAAAATTCCTCAAAAGTTAGTTTTAAATCTCCAATAGTTCTTTTTAAATGGTGCTTAAAGGATTTTACTCCTGCCTCCCACAAGCCACCAAAATTAGGGGATCTAGGAGGAAGGACTTTCCAAGAAATTGAATTAGCCAATAAGTAAGCAGCCGATTCCTCGGATTGATTTTTTACAATTTTATGCAATTTTTTCAATTCTGAATTCGCACCAACAAAATTAGAGGCATTATCGGAGAAGATGGTGGCACAAATTCCGCGCCTAGCTACAAATCTTTTTAAGGTAGCTATTAAGGCTTCAGAAGTTAAATCTGTTATTATTTCTAAATGAATTGCACGGGTAGCAAAACAGACGAAAATTGCGACATAAATTTTACTAAAAACTCCTTTACGTTGGTTTTTGTATTTTATAAAAAATAGGCCACATAAATCAATGCCTGAATTTGTAAAAGGGGTATTTATATTTACCCTTTCTTTAGGTAACGGGGCCATGATTTGTTCTGCAATTTTAGGTTTGTTTTTAAAACAAACAATGCAATTATGCACGATTTTTCTAGCTATGTTTCTGCCATTTAAGGGACAGAATTCTTATCTCACAAAGTAAAGCAATGTTTGAGCACAAACATGCAAATTTTTTAAGTGAAAATACTGGAAAATTAAAAGTGTAAGCCTGTGATCTTTGGGTAAAAGAATCGGATGTTTTTTATCATAAGATAAATTTGATTTATCTAAACGACCACCAACCCTAATTATTTCATCCCTATCAAGAAAAGGATTTAAATTACTTACTCGACTATCCTTTAGTTTCTCACCTTTCTTGAGCGCCTTCATTTCCCTGTCGAAGTACATTACCTGAACCAATTTGATTAATTTAATCTTTGCTTGATAAAAGTCCTCTTTTGTTATAAGCCCTACAATCCTTTCTTTGTGCTTGCAATTATAAATAAATCTAACAATATAAACTAAAATACAAATTAACTTAAAATAACTGTTACTTAAGGCACAAAAATTGTTAAGAAAATTATTAAAGTCCGGATTAATAAGATGCAAATTAATAGTATTGTTCGATTTAAGTTCGTCTAAATATGCATCATCATTTGGAAAGTCAGTTTTTTCCTCTTTTTCTGTCAAGTCCAAGATATTATTAGTCAATAATGGACCTTTCCACCACAGTTCCATATCTGAGAGTTCCTGAATAAATGTTCCACGAGATATTATATCAGCTGGATTATCATTAGAAGGAATGTGTTTCCAATAAAATTGTTCCGTGAGAGACTGAATCTTTGAGACTCTATTTGCGATGAAAGTTTATAATAGATGAGCAGAGGTTTTTATCCATGCCAATGCTATAGTTGAGTCTGAAAATAAAATTACTCCTTGAATGTCTAGTTGTAAGGAAGGGAGAATTTTGGCGACAAGTTGAGAAAGAAGCAAACAGGAACATAATTCCAGTCTTGGCACAGCAAGACTGACAAAATTACATTTCTTTCTTGAAACACAGTTTCAATTTAAAAACTCTAACTTACAAAGCATTCGAAATGATTTTATTAACTATTTTCTGCCAAGTAAAAAAACTGACTCTCTCAAATCTCTTCAAAATTTAAAATTGGATTCGAATGAGTCCATAAAAAATTTTTCATATCGCCTGACTAAACAGCTTCGACTTGTGTATCCTACGTTAGCACCAGATGCTCTAGAAGCTTTAAAATTTACGCATTTTCTTCAAGCTTTGCCTAAACAAATAAAACGAAAAATTCAAGAAGAAAATATTTCCACTTTTGAGTTAGCTCTTGAACGAGCACAATTTTTACAGAATATATATGATTCACCACCTCTTCAAAAATCTAATCTTCAACACTATGACCAAGTTTACAGTCAAATAGTGGTGAAAATTCTAAACTTTCTGATAGTTTTGTTGAACAAGCTCCTATCAGACATAGAAAGGACATAGTCTATAAAAATTCGCAAATTGCATTATCACCATCTGAATCTCATAATGAACGTTCTCCTAGACTTCGAAATGTTAAGCAAAATCATGTAACTTGCTCTCCTTCTCCAGTTAGGCAAAACGTTGCTTCTAGAAGCAAAACAAACTTTATTCAGCATAAGCCATATCAAAAACGATCTTTCTTTCGGCCAAAGTTTGACAAGTTTTCTCACAAGAAAGGCTTTTCAAAGTCTTTTTACAAACAAAATGTTACTCAATGTACCTTCTGTGGACGATTTAACCACCTTATGGAAACATGTTACAAGTTTAAAAATTTAATTGACTCATCTAGGCAAAATGCCAACCACACTCAAAGCTCTCAGTTTTCTGCGAATTCTTCTCAGAGAAAGAAAAACTTTAGTTATTTTTCTAAAAACAAAAATGATTACAAAAATTACCATTTAAACAGATAAGGGAGATTGGTCCCGCTGACCGCCTTCTCTCCCAATCTTCCTCGTCTGGGTCAGTACACTCCTGTGACAAAACAAACGAATGTCACATTGATAAACATCCTTCTTCGAATACTTCCCCTTCAAGCGCTGCTACACAAACATCTCCTTACTGTTCTGAAAATTCTTTGTCGTCAAAGTATTCTTCTGAAATTGATGATTGTGTACATCAACGACACGTAATTTGCAGCTCTTTTGACAACATGTATTCGCTTCCATGTATAATTATGAATGTTCAACATAATGAAATATCAACTCTCGTCGATTCAGGCTCAACCTTATCTTTGCTGGATAATGAATGCTTTAATAGCATTAAATCCAAAATTCATTATAAATGTTTATCGAGAAATGTTTCTGTATCAACTATAAACTCTAAAGTTTTCTTTAAAGGATGTATCGAGATTGCATTCAAAATAGATAAATTCTTTTTCCATCATGTCTTTTATCTTACTGATATAAAGAATGTTAATTTTGAAGCCATACTTGGTTTTGAGTTTATAAATAAGCATTCGGTAACCATCTCTCCAGCTTTTAAATCTATATTAATTAAATATAAACATATACCTTTTAACATTCAAAAAGAGTCTCCTACCAGTTATTATTTGAATTCTCAGTATACTAATGATAATATAACAGTTCCATATTCTCTTAATACACACAATGTGCCTATTTATGAAAATTCTATGTCAGTTAACACAAATGATGGTACTTATTTTGATAATGTGAATGGAAATTCTGGTGATAATTATTTGCATTTATTACATAATTATGAAAATTATCCTTACAATTACAGTTTTCCAAATAATCGTTTGGTTATAAATAATGTTGGTAAAACTGCTATGACTTATGATATTTCTTTTATGAATGCTGATCTAAATATCAAAAATTTAGATGGTCATGCTCAAGTTTTTACTCAGTTTCCTAATTATTTTCCTACCGACACAAACTTTGATTATGCTAATGTTATAAATAATTTTTCTAATACCAATAATACCAAAATTACCTCTGATGACAATAATGTCACATGTGAAGGTGACAATGACATTATTTATGTTGGTAAAAGTATACCAATTTGAAAAATGGCAATAAAAATTTATTGAATTCTAACATGGTACAAGCTGTAAATAGAGAGTTAATCCAGCACCAATTCTTCTGTGTATTTACATGTCAAATACTTGAATTCTCCATCTGAATATTTTATTTTTAAGCCTGCTTTGAAAAGTAAAGCTCTTGTTTTGCATGAATCATTGCATTCTAAATCTGCAATTTGAAAAGACTTATTTTTAGTTGTATGTCAGAATATATCCAAAGTGGATGTTCATTTAAATAAAAATACAATTCTTGGTGAATGCATTAATGTAGATGAGAACGATATTGAAAAATATTCCTTTGATTCAGATTTAGAAAATGAATATTGTAATTTAATTTTACCATCTGAGGAAATTAAAAGAAAACGGATACAAGAACTGTCACCAAATTATTTTGACTTAAAACACTTGCCCCCACATGAAAGTGACTGTTTAAAAAAATTATTATGCAATAAAGCTCAAGCATTTTCTAAATCCTTAGACACTTAAAAAATTCAAGGTGAACTACGCCCCATTTCTTATTACTCCAAAACTCTATCTCTGTCTGAAAAGCAGTACCCAGCCATAAAATAAGAACTTTATGCCATTTATAAAGGAATAACAGCGTTTAAATATTACATTTTTGGCAGACACTTCATTCTTTTGTCCGATGCTAAACCTCTCAATAACTACAAAAAATCAACGTCTCCTGCCGACATAACTACACGTTGGATGTTAGAACTGTCTGAATACTCTTACACATTCCAGCATGTTCCAGGCAAAGAGAATGTCTTGGCAGATTTTCTAAGTAGGACACCTCACATTCCTACTGAAGATCTCAATACTAATCCAGATCTCATTTTTGAACAAGAAATACTGCCTATTGTTGATGATCAAAACGATCTACATAATGAAATTGTTCAGTATCCATGTGGATTAATTGAAAAAACCCATCATAATTGCCATCTCCAAATTGATTCTCCATCTACAAATAATACTAATAATGAAGACCCATTGTTAGAAATCTTTGATCAAACCATCCTTAATGAGCAACAAAAATATCCTCAAATTAAGAAAATTTATGAAGATATTAAAACTAATAAAAAATCTAAAAGTTTAAATGGTTATTACATTAATCCAAGTAATGATTTGCTATGTTATAATGGACACTTCTCTTCAGAAGACATTGATCTCTACATAGAGCTGTTTTACCATCTTCACTTAGAGCTGAAGCTTTAAGAATTGCTCATGTTACTCATACTGGTATTCATAAAACCATTGTTAATTTAAAGAAAAGGTTCACTTGGAAAACTCTAGTTTCTGATACAATCAATTATGTCAACTCTTGTGAAATTTGTTTAGTAAATAAACATCATAAAAAAACACTGCTCCATATCTCCCAGCACCACTTCCTACAGCTCCCAATCAAAAAGTTTCGATGGATTTACTTGGTCCTTTGAGAAATCACCAATTTGTTATGACTGTAATCGACCATTTTTCTCGTCATCTTGAATTATATGCCTTGAATAGCATTCATGCTGAGTCGGTTACTAAAGCTCTGTTGCATTACATTTCTACTCATGGAAAACTTGAGTTATCTCTTACTGATCATGGTTCCCAGTTTACGAGTGATGTGTTTTCTTATTTTAACAAAAAACTTCGCATAAAACTGGAACACAGTACAGTAGCGCATCCACAGGCTAATGGATTGAGTGGGAGATGTAACACTCAAATAAAGTCATCTGTGAATACAATGGCTTCCCAAGGATTTGATGTTCCAACTGCTTTAAAAATCTACCAATCAATATATAACGCTACACCTCATCCAGCCACAAAATTCACTCCAAATCTTCTTCATTTTGGAAGGGAGGTGAATGATATTTATGCTAATTATAAAACCCATTCTTCCTGGAAAATTCTTAACACTGCATATGAAATTCACAAATTAATGGATGTTATTGAAAAAGTATACTATCAAGCTTACAAAAATAACGAGTCTTCTAGACAAAAAGTGTATCAAAAATCAAGGGAAAAATTAAAATTTGCTAATATCAAAGTTGATGATATTGTTTATGTAAAAATTCCCAGTGTATTTAACAAAAAAGTACAAGGACCTTATATGATAAAGAAAATAATTTCACCTGTATTTATTCAAATTCAAGATTGCAACAATAATCAAGCATCACCTATGTTAATTCATACTAACAGAATCTTGAAACTCCAGAAAAGAAATGAAGCATTGCTTCATCCTGCGGATTCATCTACAAGTGCAACACATGATCAACCAGCTGTTGATAGTGCATCTTCTCCTGTGAAACGACATATTCGTGCTCATACTGCTGATTGTGATTCTTCTTGCTCTCACACTAATAACAATACATCTCCTCAAATTCACACCTCTTCAAATTACCAGCAAACATCTTCTCATTCACTTAGTTCAGTGCATTCACAAGCATCTGGTAGTAACACTACAGTTCTAAACAAATCTACTCAAAGCACAAAACATTATGATCTTCGCCCTCGTAATCATAAACAGTATAACTTGTAAACTAATCTTCATTTTTTTTTTAGGATGCCTTTACCATTGTAAAAATCTCTTCTATGCTAGCTTGATTTGATTGTCAAATGTGAAGACTGACTGATTATTTTTATTTGCTTACTTCTACCAAAGCTGCAGGCAGCATTTGTGTATTTTTTTATTTTTTTTAAGTCACCTTCGCCTTGACACAATGGAATTGTCATCCTGTAAAAGTATGTAAATCTTATTTTGGTTTCTCCTGTTAACTATGTTTCTCACTGAAATATTTCTTCAAAACCATATTCATTTTTGGAATTTATGTTTAATATGAAATGTGCTGATAGCTTAAAACTCTAAAATTCAGTGTTTGATTTAAATTGTAATTCTTTTTAAAACTTATAATTCAATATTATAGTTGGAGATGAAATGTCATTGATTAAATTATTTTGATATGGTAATTTAACTTAAAAAGTAAATTGTTATTGATATAAGGTATAATATGAGTACATATGTCATCACTTTCCCTATTGTGACTTTTAGAATAATACAAATGTTACTTCTTGCATGCCCTAACATCTAACCTCTTTTTAACATCTAAAGAGTATGCATGCTAATACTTCTAATATTATTATTGTTGGTGTATTATGTAAAAGGGTAGGTAATACATTAAGCTCTATAGGTGTTTGAAAACCCACAAATTGAAGAAAATGTTTATGCATATGCAAATTATATGCTTTGGATCCAAAGTTTGTTTTAAGTCATTACATTTAAATAAAATACTTATGTATTTTATATGTAAAAAATTAAAATTACATGTTTATTCTTAAAAATGTTTGAAAATTCGAATTAAACATTCAATAAGCATTCAGGATATTTTTGTATAGATATGTTGTGTGATATTTTTTTACAAGGTCAATATTATTAAAGTTATGTTGTAGAATGATACATTTATTTATGTACTTTTCTGAGAGCTTAAATATCCTCTCTTTGCCATTATTTACTTTGAAAGTATTAATGTTGTTGTACTAGAGTTGTTCAACTAAGAAAAGTTGATTTCTTAGAAAGTGCTATATATATATATTTCTTTTCAATGAGAGTCTAAATATTCTCTCTTGACCATTTGCTTACATTTTGAATTTTTGTTATGGAAAAATTCTCAAATGGGTAATTTATTCAATTTATATAAGCATTGTTCTAATAAAAATGTTAATGCAAAATTGAAATATAGTTCATCGACTGTGACTAGAAATACAGTTGTGATTCAAAGGTCTTATTGTTGCTATTTCTTTTCCAAAATGGAAATGTTTTATTGCTAATGTTATGCTATATTGAATTAGGAAAGCCATTATTAGTATGATTAGCAATTTGTATCATATAATATTATTTGTTTTTGTGTACAATATTACAATTTTTTTACTCTTTTAGTATATGCTGAACTTACTTTATAGTGTTGTATTTGCTATTTCACATATCAGTGAATGGACTTTTAGCAGCTTTATTTCAAAAGACTTTGTTCACTTTTTGCTACTGAAATTACTTTATAGTATTGTATTTGCTATTTCACATATCAGAGCATGAACTTTCAGCATTTTTGTTTTGAAAGACTTTTTATTTTTTTTTGGACTGTTAGCAACTATATTTCGAAGGACTTTGTATACTTTTTGCTTGAAGAATGTAAATTTATTATTATTATTTTTTTTTTTGTTTCTCATTATGTCAAGTTATATGTATATTGTATATAGGTGAGAAAATATTGACTCGATGTCAAAATTGTTAAATTTCTCCATCTCACCAATATTTTCTCTTGGGGAGGCCGGAGTATATGTTGTGGTTCTTACAACCACTGTCATATTTATAATTCAATTTAAGAAATATTTTATTAGTCCTTATTCATTTAATTTTAAAATTCACATTCAAAGTTATTTTAATTCCTTCCTTTTTAAATCTTCCCCAGTAAACTTTCATTTTTTTCATAACATTTAGCTTTTTAAAATTGATAGTAATCTTTTTTGTTACCTCTGCACTTCCGGAATTGGATTTAACTAGTTGCTTCGATAACATTCTTTGCCTATGCCCTCTTCCTGTTCTAAGCTCCGCCCCTCGCCAATCAAATTCAAATGTTTTTAATACGTAATTTTTTATTTCTAACGATTGGCGTTTTTCAATTTTTGGCACCCCCTCCCCTCCATGCCCTGTCAGCGCGGATGCTGCACGCTTTCGACTCTCACACAGAGATGTTGGCTGCTAGAGTGTAACGTGATGACTTGCCTGGCTGTAAAAAAATGTTATGCGTCTAAAGCTACGATATGAAAAAAATATTTCTTTTTCAAAAGAAATTATGATGAATTTGACCTCCTTATTAGTTTGCTCTGAGTACAGCAACAATAAAAATCTTCTCCACCAACGTAAAAAAAAGACGGTTGTGTATGATGGTAGCTCACTGGAACCTGGCATATATGGCGAAAATGGCTTATTGTCATTCGAGTGGTGATACCTTTTTTGTTCTGCAAATTGCTTGATAAAGTCGTATGTTTTATTTTTTTTAAATCAACATATCCGAGTTTCCCAAGAGAAAAAAATGTCATTAATTTCTTTATGATGGTGTTTATTTAAAACGTCAGTTGTGTACTTATAATTTAAGAAATAGAGGTGAATCTATAAAGAAGAGATTCCCTCAGAAATACTCCTTTTTCAAGATTCTTTATAAATAAAGATTAATATTGAAGCTGCAATTTTCAGTGCAAGTTCTTTTAATCACGTCTCTCACTTGTGTTCCTTTTAGGTTGACTGCAGGTAACAATTTTTACTTTTATCTTCATTGTTCTTGATTATAAATTTGCATGAATAATTTATTTACCGAATCTTTATTTAATAATTAATGTCATGTCGAAGTGGTATTTTGCGGCCATAACAATATATGTACTCACTATATTCTTTTGATCACAAGCCCAAATATATATTATTTGGAATATTAACAAGATTCCACTGTATGAAAAAAGAGAACTATCATCCAACCACCACAATTATTATGTGATAAAAGATTAATATATTTATTGAAATATTGTGATAAAGAGAGAAACTTATGAGGAATTGGTTGACCAATGATTAAGAAACACGATTATTACGATAAGATTGACTTGATTGGTATTAAATAAATTAAGTATTGGTATTAAATAAATTAAATTGCTGGGTCAGTGATGAATAATTCTAATCCTGGAATGACCTATGAGGAGAATTACACCCCATATTGTCTAAATTCAAGGTGATATTTGTTCATTACTTTTTCTAATGCAAACTTAATATTGAAATGGTAAGAGTTGTGTACATTTAATAACAGTTACGAGTTATTATGATTTGATTTTACAAGATAACATTTTCAAAGAAAGATTAATTATTTCGATGTTAAAAGAAATACTCCTGAAGAAATGAAGTATTGTTGTTATTAACTAGTGTTTGATTGTTATTTTATTATTGTTATTAGATATATTATTTATATTCATTGTTATTTTATTGTTGAAACTTTATTATTGCAACTTTATATTATTATCACAACAGTAGTACTGAATCACTAAATTAGGACTCTAAATAGATATTCACATAGTGGACTTTCAGTAGGACTGAATCACTTATGGACATTAATAAGTGAATAATATTGAATTACTTGAATCATCGATAAAAAGTGAAAAGTTGCTTATTATTGTTATTATTTTATTATTATAATTTATATTGTTCTCCTAAAATCATACCTTATTCATTTGATTTAGCATTGGGACTCTAAATAGATATTCACATAGTGGACTTTCAGTAGGACTGAAAATCACTTATGGACATTAATAAGTAAATATTACTGAATTACTTGAATTCATCGATAAAAAGTGAAAAGTTGCATATTATTGTTATATTTTATTATTATGATTTATATTGTTCTCCTATACTCATACCTTATTAATTTGATTTTGCATTAAGAAACAAAACTTATGCTAATAATTAGCAACAATTATTGTAACTCATTATTCTTAAAGTGTAAATATTTAAAGCAGTTCCTACATGGTCGCGTTTTTAAAATTAATTATTTAAATTTTTTTGGCTTATTAGTATTCAGAGGTATTGAACATTTTGACATGTCGGCCAGGTGACTGTATTGTAATTCGAGTGTCTTATTTTTCTCCCAATGAACTTGTAGGTCAGTTAGACCTACCTGTTCATACATTTTTAGGGAGGGGGGATATTGTTACATTATTAAATCTTCCTTCGCGATGTTTCTCTGTTTTATAAAGTATCACCAGTTTCACTATTTCCTTATTCCTTAATACTATCTATCATTAATTCTATTTAATTCTATTAAATTCCCCTTAAATTCATTATTATTTTGCCCAATTTACTTAAATATAAAGCTCTAGGTTACTCCTAAATTATATCATAAATTCTGATCATTTCTGTGAACTCGAATGTTTTTTTCGAGAGCCATTTTATTTTATTTTTATTTTTCTTATTTCCGAGTTTTCCGCGCTCGTCCGGTTCACTATAAAATGCATCCGCTTAGAATATGTTAGAACTATTTACTTTATCATCCTCATTGGTCATGACGTAGATTGTACACGTATTCCAAATTATCTCATTGGTTAGAACACGCGTTACGTCATGATCTGGTACCTTTCCGCTTATTCACAAAAAGCGAGTGTAACGGTGCTTCCCTCAGTTTTTTGGCCGTTTTGCAGTTGTTAACAGTCCCCTGGCTGCGTCTTTTAGTCATCCTGTATTCTAAATAATTCTAATAGTAGTAGTATTCTAATGGTTGTCGAGAAGTATGATCATATTCGATGTTTTTTAACAACAGATTGTGACAACTATTTCAGTGAGAGACGGCACTGCCATTTGAATCATGTGAGAACTGCTTCCATGTCGATTTTTGAAATAAAACATGGAACTCTGAATCGAATGTCTTTTTCTTCATACTGGAGAAACACCCACAATTGCCTGGATCCGCTACGACGACTGCCACTATATTTATTCTTCGGATAATCGACAACTGCGTCCAGTTTTATTCATCGAAAGAACAACCCACTTCACTTATATGATTAAACTGCAATTTCGTACACCTCATCGCCAATCTTCTTCAACGATTTCGTCGAATTATAACATATATATATATATATATATATATATATATATATATAAATCCCAGAAACAGTAAAGGTTATTTTAGGCAGTGTTGAATTCATGGGGTAGCCTGGGAGAGCACATGAACTTGACAACTCTTGCTTTGCATCTAGTTATCTAACCACTAGACAAACAGATGGATATCCTCATGCTTTAAAGCAGCATACTGAGAGTACATATACAGGGTTCGTAAGCTGTTACCACAATATTTTAATAGAATTTTTCTATTTAATATTTAAGTAGCAGAAATTGTAAATGTAGACGCCTCGTTTAATTGCAGGATTTATAATACATTTCTGCATTCAATAAGGCAAAAAATTATATTAAAATATTGTGGTAAAAGCGAATGAACCCTGATATAACTATTTATTTTTATGTGCTGTGACACATTGCCATAGAAAGATGAACAGTTGGACCTTTTTTTTAAGTTTGACTTCAATCAGGAGCTTTGAAAAACCCTATAAAATATTTTTAGCTGCTTACGTGAATTTCGCACCAATAAATGATTCAAAACTGAACGGATTTTACATGTTTTTGAAGTACCGTGTAAATAAACAATTGCGTGTTTAACTCAATCCCATGTAAGTTATTCTTCTTATTGTATTTTCAATGAGAAAAAAAATCCGTTAGGATTTTCTCTTAAATACATTATATATTTGCTTCATATACATCACATATATAGGAAAAAAAAGCAAACGAAGTAAGAATAATAAAAACAGAATCAATTTCATTCAGTAATTCAGATATTTTAATTCCTTCAGTAATACTTGTAAATGAGTTGAAGCAATATTTCGTATTCATTCGTTGACACGTTGCTCATTAAGACACAGATCCTATTGCCATTCGATTGACTCATTTGGGGTTACAAGAACCGTATTTGCTAATTACACCCTTACGTCAACACATTTTAATCGCAGTCTCGAGGGATTTTTAGTAAGCGGTTTCAGGATTTAAACAGAGCATGTGAGAAAATTGTTTATTTTTACCGGTATTGATAAATGTATTCACTATACTGGATGATTAACTTTTCACACACTTTCTTCCCATGATGTTTAAAAAAAATGGAAAAAACATTCTGAGATTGTAGAGCACAACACAATTTATTTTGTATATGATATAAGGGTCCAATTCATTTATTTAATGAAACTGCCGAGTGTTTCGTTCCAATATATGAACATATTTATTTTAACAAAATTTTAACAAAATGTGCTTTATAACAATTTAATTGTCAAAGTTTAACAAAATGCCTTGCATAAAATGCGATGATATCATAACACATGCACGTAATGCAACAAAATGAAGTTTAAACGTACTGAGTGTAATATTTTAACAACATGATTTGTGTGAAATGCGATGATATCATAAAAGGTGCACGTGGTGCAACAAAATGTCTTTTAAACACTTTATGTGTAAAATTTTAACAAAATGCTTTGTATGAATAGCGACGATATCATTAAAGGTGCTCTTAATGCAAGAAAATGTGTTTTAAACATATTAATGTTGAATTTTTAACAAAATGCTTTTGTGAAATGCAAATATACCATGAAAGGTATTGGTAATGCAAAGATATTTGACCAGTAACGCCACAATCTTTATGAATTACAGTCCAAATATTAAGCTTCTACCTAAGCTCTGTTTGAATACGGATGAAACTAATTTTTATTTTTTCCATATACTGTTATATTTCACACAAAACAAGATACGTTTTTCCAAAATGTCATAAATTATCTTCATTTCCTTTGAAGAAATATACGAAATTTTTCGTTTGATTTGGAGTAAAGCAAACTTTTATTTTCTAACTAAGTATATGGATTATGATCCTGGCTTCCAGTGTTGCTGATTTTGGGGGTTTCCCTCTAAGGTGGAAATTAGTGGCTGGGTTTGTATTTAGGGTATAAAATCTTTTAAGAGTTTTTAGGGAGGGGATTTTATTCTTGAAGAAATCAAGTAAGATTTTCACACTTTTAATAAATTTTCACCAGGCTTTTTCTTTATATTTGCATTTTATATTAACAAAAACGTCTGCTAGAGACAACAAATAACTCATGCTATAAAGGAAAATATATCCAATGCGGCTTTTTCATTATTTACTATACAGCGATGTACAGCCCTCTATGCAGGGTAATTCCTAAGTATACAACTTCCAGATGTTGAAAACAGGAACAGTTTAAGGCGCGTTCCCCAAATGCAAGCCATAAAGTAGGTGTACTCATAAAGTTTTTTTTTTCCAGCTGCTGTGCGAAGTGACATAGGCAATAGTTAGCGTGTCATGCAAATATCAGTAGAAATGGCTGCGTCTACATTGCAGAAAGTATTTTGTGTTCTTGAATTGAGAAAAACGGAATGTGCTACGGCATTTTCGAACACGATTTGAAAAAGAACCTGTAATCAGAGAATCCATTTATGATTGGTTTAAAAAATCTATGTGTGCATCATTAGTTACATGACACACATCGGTAATCCATTTCAGTCCACTTTACACAACCAGCCCGTAGTTTCAAAAATTTTAAACTATACATAAATGGATATTCTGGTTAGAGGTTCTTTTAAAAAACGTGTTCGAAAATGCAGTTGCACAATGCTGGCAGACTCCGTTTTGTTCAATTCAAGAACAAGAACTGCCTCCTCCACTGCAGATGCAGCCATTTATACTGATATTCGCGTGACACGCTAGCTATCGCCTATGTTACTTCGCACAGCAGCATAAAAAAAAACTTTATGAGTATACCTACCTTACGGCTTTCATTTCGGGAATGTGCTTTAAACGGTTCCTGTTTTACAGCATCTGAAAGTTGTATACTTACTTATGAATCACCCCGTATTACATCATTAAGTAGAAGTAGCTCTACTAATTTTGGAGGATATTCAGTTGAATGTTTGTGGATTTGAATCGGTGTTTTGTAGAAAATATTTAGTAGACTTTGGCAACACTGCTGTCTTCCTATACAAAAATTGTTTCCAAACTTAAACATCTTTTAACCTTTATTGAAATATCCTGTATTTTATTAGATCTTTCATTTCGATAAATTATGCATTTAGCTTCTTATGTACCACAAAGTTTGCAAAACAAAATATCACATGAAGTAACAATAATAAAAGCAGAATCTGCTTAATGCAGTTCTGTGGATACTGTACTATAATCCTCTCAGTAATAAAAAAGCTGATATTTTCCTTCATTCGATGACACGTTCTTCATCAAGGAATAGATCCTATTGCCATTCAATTGACAAAATTATGGTTACAAGGACAGTATTTGCTAATTAGACTCATAGGTCAATAAACATTTATGGCGACATAAAGGGATCACATTATATAGATGTCAGAGGATTATTGGGAAGACGTTTCATGATTTAATCACATAATGTAAAATGCTATTTATTTTTTGTTATTTTTTTTTGTCTTGATAGTTACGTTCCACGCAATGTTTTGCACATTTTATTTTCTAAAAAAATCTAAACATATATTTTAAATATACACTCTAAAAACGACATTTATAAAACTGAGCAACCAATACTCAAATTTGTGTATGTCGCATAGTCCAAATGGCTCCGAATAAAAATGACTCAAGTTTGAAACATGTATATACTCGTTTCTGAAATCATGCACACACTCAAGAATAACACATCATGTGTTCATATTTGAGTATATCCATGTTTAAAAAATGAGTATGAACTGACTTCCATGCGCTCATTTTTGAGTATGAACTGACTTCTATGCGCTCATTTTTGAGTATGTCCATGTTTCAAAAAATCAGTATGAACTGACCTCCATGCGCTCAGTTTTGAGTATGTCCACGTTTCAATATTCTGAGTATTTCTGATATTTCATAATTGAAAGCATTGGGTAGTCCTATTTGAAACATAAAGTTTCATAACAAAATGAAAACATCGATTTACTCAGATTTGAAAGTGTCATTCTTCTCTGTGAATAAATGTTCTACGTCTGAATTGAAAAATATCACTATAAAAATTAATAATCCGTTTTTAATTTAAAAACACTAAAACAACATTAAGATACATTAAAATTAAAATAGATGTTTCGTGCTATAAATACATCACCTCATCAGTAAAAACATCAATATCATAAATAATTGGAAAATAATCAGAGTAACAAGTTGGTAATTATACGTCAAACGCGACAAATTGGGTGCGTTCGTACTATAGCTAGCTGTATAAATATTCAGATCTTGAGGATTTTTAATTCTGTGAAATGAATTATAGCATCTGCAGATTATTTTCCGTCATAACATAATTATCTCGATCGCTTGACGGTTAAACCTTTTAATCTCCTATAACAAGTAACAACCGATTTTTTTTTTAATTCAAATTTCTTAATAAATGTTTTTATAAATATCTTCTAAAGTTTTGATTCGATTTTCATAAAATTTGAAATGTCTCGACAAAATTCTGCAAAGATAATACATCTTAAATTTCAAACCAACCGTTTGGGTAGTTTTTGCGTTGTTATATGCGGACGGACAAACAGACAGACGGACGCACCAGACGATGACAATAGGTGCTACGTATTTATATAATTACGAACGCACCTAAAAATTAAAGTTACACATCGAGCAAAACTGTATATTCCTTTGGAACGGTCGGAGCGATGAGTTCACTCATGGGTAACTTTTCTAATTTAGTATAACATCCTTCCAAAAATATTCTGCTTGCATATATATTGCAGTCTGATCTCGAAACACTAACATTAGGAAGTATTTAAACATATATGAAGTTTTTCATTAAGAAAGCTTCTTATGTATCGCAGAGATTACAAAACAAAATATCAAATAAAGTAACAATAATAAAAGCAGAATCAATTTGATGTAGTTCTGTGGATAATATAATCCCCTCAGTAATAAAAAAAAGCTGAAACATCATTCTTTTTTTCATTCGATGACACGTTCTTCATCAAGGAATAGATCCTATTGCCATTCGATTGACTGAATTGGGGTTAGAAGAACAGTATCTGCTAATTAGGCTCATACGTCCATAAACTTTTATGGAGACAAAAAAGGTGCGCTTTATATAGGTCTCAGAGGATTATTGGGAAGAAGTTTCATCATTTAATCACAGTACATGTATTTGCTACTTCTTTTGTTTTGGGATTTTTTTTTTTTTCTAGATAGTTAAGCAATGGTTTACGCATTTTCTTTTTTGAAGAATTCAAAACATATATTTAAACATATATGAAGATTTGGCATACAGTTTCATATTTCATTATTCTGATAATACGATGTGTAAGAAAACATTTGTATTCTTAAAAAAGTAACTAACTCTAGAAGTAACGTGGCTCTCGTATTTGATTTTATTGTCTAATTGAATTTATTATATCTCTTCCTTGGCTTAGATTAAGAAAACTGTTGCATATAAAAATATGAAAACTGGTAATTTTACAAAATAATGTATGATAAACAAGCTGAGCAGACAGTTTTAAAATGAAGAATTATTTTAAGCACTCTTTAATGTTGAAATCGGTCAACAGAGTTCAGTTTAAAAAGTTTTATATGATCAAAAACTATTGCTAGTAATTTAACCATCTTTTACGGGCACATATTAGACTAGGATGCGATGTACAATCCTCAATCATTTTTTTAAAATGTAACTGTTTTTTTTTTAATTATAGGGTAAATGTACCAATAGTCGGCCACTTAACTGTTTTTTTGTATATAAACCATAACGTAGAATTTTTAAAAAACGACACAACATTTTTAACAGTGATATATGTTAAAACATACGTTTCTTATTATGTTTCAGCAATTATTTTTAAAAAACACGGTAATAGTTTTTTTTTAGACAAAGTTAAGTTCAAAAAGGGCAAGTTCTCCAATAGTCGGCCACTTTAAAGCTAATGTTCGGCCATCACTGCACCAATAGTCGGCCACTTCAGAATTTTGTCACTTTCTTCTATCCTTACAAGAAGAAAGTATTGGATTTATGAAAATTTTCGACTTCTGGTTTTCGACGGATTTATACGTTTTAGAAGGTCCTGAACACGATTTGACTGTTTTTAGAAAATGTCTGTCTGTGACTCTGTCTGTCTGTCTGTCTGTATGTGACAACAATTTTGTGGGCGGTCTATCTCAAGAACTAATACTCGGAATTTAATAAAACTTTAGATTCAGTTAGTCCCTGATATAAATTGGTGCTGATTAGTTTTTGGTAAAAATCGCCCGGCAGGTGGCGCTGCTATGCAGCATTTTTAGCGATTTCCGCAATAGCTCTATCTAGAGATCTAATTCTCGGAATTTAATAAAACTTTATATTCAGTGAGTCCCTGATATAAATGGGTGCTGATTAGTTTTTGGTAAATATCGCCCGGCAGGTGGCGCTGCTATGCGGCATTTTTCGCGATTTCCGCAATAGCTCTATCTCAAGAACTAATGCTCGGAATTTGATAAAACTTTAGATTCAGTTAGTCCCTGATATAAATTGGTGCTGATTAGTTTTTGGTAAAAATCGCCCGGCAGGTGGCGCAGCTATGCAGCATTTTTCGCGATTTCCGCAATAGCTCTATCTCAAGATCTAATTCTCGGAATTTAATAAAACTTTATATTCAGTTAGTCCGTGATATAAGTTGGTGCTGGTTAGTTTTTGGTAAAAATCGCCCAGCAGGTGGCGCTGCTATGCGGCATTTTTCGCGATTTCCGCAATTTCTCTATCTCAAGAACTAATGCTCGGAATTTAATAAAACTTTAGATTCAGTTAGTCCCTGATATAAATTGGTACTGATTAGTTTTTGGTAAAAATCGCCCGGCAGGTGGCGCTGCTATGCAGCATTTTTTGCGATTTCCGCAATAGCTCTATCTCAAGATCTAATTCTCGGAATTTAATAAAGCTTTATATTCAGTTAGTCCCAGATATAAATGGTGCTGATTAGTTTTTGGTAAATATCGCCCGGCAGGTGGCGCTGCTATGCGGCATTTTTCGCGATTTCCGCAATAGTTCTATCTCAAGAACTAATGCTCGGAATTTGATAAAACTGTAGATTCAGTTAGTCCCTGATATAAATTGGTGCTGATTAGTTTTTGGTAAAAATCGCCCGGCAGGTGGCGCTGCTATGCAGCATTTTTCGCGATTTCCGCAATAGCTCTATCTCAAGATCTAATTCTCGGAATTTAATAAAACTTTATATTCAGTTAGTCCGTGATATAAGTTGGTGCTGATTAGTTTTTGGTAAAAATTGCCCAGCAGGTGACGCTGCTATGAGGCATTTTTCGCGATTTCCGCAATAGCTCTATCTCAAGAACTAATGCTCGGAATTTAATAAAACTTTAGATTCAGTTAGTCCCTGATATAAATTGATGCTGATTAGTTTTTGGTAAAAATCGCCCAGCAGGTGGCGCTGCTATGCGGCATTTTTCGCGATTTCCGCAATAGCTCTATCTTAAGAACTAATGCTCGGAATTTAATAAAACTTTAGATTCAGTTAGTCCCTGATATAAATTGATGCTGATTAGTGTTTGGTAAAAATCGCCCGGCAGGTGGCGCTGCTATGCAGCATTTTTCGCGATTTCCGCAATAGCTCTATTTCAAGATCTAATCCTCGGAATTTAATAAAACTTTATATTCAGTTAGTCCGTGATATAAGTTGGTGCTGATTAGTCTTTGGTAAAAATCGCCCAGCAGGTGGCGCTGTTATGCAGCATTTTTCGCGATTTCCGCAATAGCTCTATCTCACGAACTAATACTCGGAATTTAGTAAAACCTTATATTCAGTTAGTCTCTGATGTAAATTGGTGCTGATTAGTTTTGGTACAAATCGACCAGCAGGTGGCGCTGCTATGGAGCATTTTGCAGGATTTACACGATTTTAGCGATAGTCATATATCAAGAAAAAATGCACAGAATTTAATAAAACTTGAGCTTCAGTTAGACCTTGATATAAATTGGTGCTGAATCATTTTAGTGTATGCGAAACCTGTGTGAGATAGAAGATAGTTTTGAGATTGACACATCCAACTAGTTTTACCTGGAAAACGACGCTAACAAATTTTACTGAATTTTGCATTCTACCATTTTCGGTTATGAGAAGGTGATTGAGCTATCTCACATGTTCGAGAAAATTAAATTAGTGTGTCATTTAGGGTCACTGCGGGTAAAGCTAATTTTATTTTATCTGCTAAATGGCTTTAACGATTTTGACTAAGTTTTGTATCCTACATTTTTGGGATACAATAAGACCATTGGACTGGGTCGCATGTTCGAGAAAATTTCATTAGTAGATCATATGATATGGGGGTCACTATGGGTTAAATAAATTTTATCTAAAAAACGGCTCTAGCGATTTTGACTAAATTTTGCATCCTACCGTTTTGGGGTACGAAAAGACCATTGGTTGGGTCACATGTTTGGGAAAATTCGATTAGTGGGTCATTTTAGGGTCACTACGGGTCAAACTAATTTTATCTAAAAACGACAAACGATTTTGACTAAATTTTGTATCCTACCGATTTGGTGTACGAAAAGACTAATGGGCTGGGTCACAAGTTAAGGGTCACATGTTAAGGTCCAGGGTAATTTTATCTTATAATAAATGTCTTTAACGATTTTGACTACGTTTTGCGTCCTAACTTTTTGGGATACAAGAAAACCATTTGGCTGGGTCACATGTTCGAGAAAATTCGATTAGTGGGTCATTTGGCGGTCACTATGGGTCAAACAAATTGCATTTAAAAACGGTTTAAGCGATTTTGACTAAATTTTGTATGCTACAGTCGACTGCAAAAAAAAAAAAATAATAATAAATAAAAATAAATAAACGCTGGTACCCTTTCTGGTCGCGCTCAAATTGAAGTTAGATTAAAGTGGGTTTTGAATCGAATTATGCATTTTGAATCCCGCAGTGGAAAAGCGAAGGGAGGGGCAGTCCCAACTGCCGCAATCCAATCTACTTGTTTTAACACTTTTCAACAGAATTGAAAAGCAAATAATGGGGGTACCAACTGCCGCATCTAATCGAGTTACTTTTAACACTTTTCAACATAGTTGAAAAGCAAATATGCATACATTCGTGCATCAGCGAAGGGGCGATCCCAATTGCCGCATCACGGCGTTCCGATCTAGTTGTTTTAACACTTTTAAGCATTTTGACCATAGAATATATTTAGTACGTAGTTTATTAGTATACCAGTTCATTTTGAACCCCGCAGTGGAAAAGCGTAGGGAGGGGCGGTCCCAACTACCGCATTCCAATCTAGTTTTTTAACACTTTTCAACAGAATTGAAAAGCAAATAATGGGGGTACCAACTGCCGCATCTAATCGAGTTGCTTTTAACACTTTTCAACATAGTTGAAAAGCAAATATGCATACATTCGTGCATCAGCGAATGGGCAGTCCCAACTGCTGCATCACGTCATTCTGATCTAGTTGTTTTAACACTTTTATGCATTTTGAACATGAAATATATTTAGTATGTAGTCATTAGTATACGAGTTCATTTGGAACCCCGCAGTGGAAAAGCGTAGGGAGGGGCGGTCCCAACTGCCGCATTCCAATCTAGTTGTTTTAATACTTTTCAACAGACTTGAAAAGCAAATAATGAGGTTACCAACTGCCGCATCTAATCTAGTTTAAGAAAAAGCTACTGTGAACGAGCATTTGAAGCTTTAAAGTAACCCCGATATCGAATATCCGTTTTCTATCCCTATTAATTCTAAATAAATCATAATTTAGAATGATAAACAACAATTACTGATAATTTCAATTTTTTAAATTTCGAATTTTATAGAAACCATTCTTTGCGAGAGCTTACATCTTAAAAGAAACCCCCATGCAAAATTTGAAGTTTCAAAGCCACAGAAATTGCAATTTAAAAAAATTTTTAGTTGCTTTTAAATTTCTAATTTTTTAGAAACTGTTCGGCTACGGTCAGACCACTTACGTATGGAAAAGGTTATCCATGTCAAATTTCAAGTTTCTACTCTAAACTTTATTAAAAAAACATAATTCAGAACATTTTCCTCTCATTTCAGCATTCTAAATTTCCAAATTTTTAGAAGCCTTTCTGAGCCGGTTGTTTACGTGTTAAAATTGACCACCATGCCAAATTTTAAGTTTCCAGCAACAAAACTATCACAGATTTTGAAACTTTAGAACGTTTATTTGGTTCTGTACCCTTTGAAATTCCGTTTTTTTAAGAAACTATTTCGTACCAGCGTTTACATATTAAAAATGACAGAATTAGGAAATTTTAAATTTCTCTCCCTAGTAATTCCATATAAATCGTAATTTAGAATGTTTTTAGAATATTCACTGTTTTTTTCATTTTCTAAAATTCCCCCTTTGTTTAATTGCCTTGATCCAGAATTTACATCTTAAAAGTAACAGACATGTTAAATTTCAAGTTTATATTCCTAACAATTCTACATGAATTGTAATTTAGAACTTTTACCACTCATTTCACACTTTTAAATTTCGAATTTTTTAGAAAACAAAAACCATGCCAACTTTCAAGAGGGCAAAAAGGGCACGTTTGGAATGTTTCTTGCTCATCCATCTACTTCCGAAAAGTGGCCCTGACGTAAAATATAGTCTATGTCGGAGCAGAAACTGCCACCTTTACTTTTGAAATTATTTCGGTAGTTCTAGTAGTTTCCCGTACAAACAAACAAACAAGCACGTAAAAAAATATTTTTTTTATATAAAATTATTTTAGATGTAGAGATAAAGTTATATCTACCAAACAATAAAAAAAAGTGGCACTCCGGGAGTGCCGACAGACGTGAAATCTTGAACAATTACGTGTGTATTTTTTTATTCGTCAGGAAATGTTTTATTGTGCAGGAAATACTTTTAAATCAAGTGTTTTTTTATTCATTATTTTAAACTACCACTACAAAAATTATATTACAATTTTCATTTAATGCGCTATTGTACATGAAAAATCATGCATATTATTTTACATACAAAAATTTCGGGAACCAGACTTCAGTCTCACTATAACGCTCACATTTTTCTGCGTTATAATACCGCTTACTATACCGCTTACATTTTTCTGCGTTACTATACCGCGTACATTTTTCTGCGGTACTATACCGCTTTCTATACCACTTACATTTTTTCTGTGTTACTATACCGCTTACTATGCCGCTTACATTTTTCTGCGTTACTATACCGCTTGCATTTTTCTGCTCTTACTATAACGCTTACATTTTTCTGCGTTTACTATACCGCTTACATTTTTCTGTGTTACTATACCGCCGACATTTTTCTGTGTTACTATACCGCTTACTATACCGCTTCTATACCATTTACTATACAGCTTACTATACCGCTTACTATAACACTTACTATACCGCTTACATTTTTCTGCGTTACTATACCGCTTACTATACCGTTTACATTTTTTCTCCGTTACTATACCGCTTACTATACCGCGTACTATCCCGCTTACATTTTTCTGCGCTTATTCTACCGCTTACATTTTTCTGCGTTTACTATACCCCTTACTATACCACTTACATTTTTCTGCGTTTACTATACCGCTTACTATACCACTTACATTTTTTCTGCGTTACTATACCGCTAACATTTTTCTGCGCCTACTATACCGCTTACTATACTGCTTACATTTTTCTGCGCTTCCTATACCTTACTATACCTCTTACATTTTTCTACGTTTACTATACCGCTTACTATACCAATTACATTTTTCTGCGTTTACTATACCGCTTACTATACCACTTACATTTTTTCTGTGTTACTATACAGCTTACTATACAGCTTACTATACCGCTTACTATGCCGCTTACATTTTTCTGCGTTACTATACCGCTTAGTATACCACTTACATTTTTCTGCTCTTACTATACCGCTTACATTTTTCTGCGTTTACTATACCACTTACTATACCACTTACATTTTTCTGCGCTTACTATACAACTTAAATTTTTCTGCGTTTACTATACCGCTTACTATACCATTTACATTTTTTCTCCGTTACTATACCGCTTACTATACCGCTTACTATACTGCTTACATTTTTCTGCGCTTCCTATACCTTACTATACCTCTTACATTTTTCTACGTTTACTATACCGCTTACTATACCAATTAAATTTTTCTGCGTTTACTATACCGCTTACTGTACCACTTACATTTTTCCTGTGTTACTATACAGCTTACTATACAGCTTACTATACCGCTTACTCTGCCGCTTACATTTTTCTGCGTTACTATACCGCTTAGTATACCACTTACATTTTTCTGCTCTTACTATACCGCTTACATTTTTCTGCGTTTACTATACCACTTACTATACCACTTACATTTTTCTGCGTTTAGTATACCGCTTACTATACAACTTACATTTTTTCTGTGTTACTATACCGCTTACTATACAGCTTACTATACCGCTTACTATGCCGCTTACATTTTTCTGTGTTACTAAACTGCTTACTATACCGCTAACATTTTTCTGCTCTTAGTATACCGCTTACATTTTTCTGCGTTTACTATAGCGCTTACATTTTTTTCTGTGTTACTATACCGCTGACATTTTTCTGTGTTACTATACCGCTTACTATACCGCTTACTATACCGCTTACTATACCGCTTCTACAGCATTTACTAAAGCTTACTATACCGCTTACTATAACGCTTACTATACCGCTTACATTTTTCTGCGCTTACTAAACCGCTTACTATACTGCTTACATTTTTCTGCGCTTCCTATACCTTACTATACCTCTTACATTTTTCTACGTTAACTATACCGCTAACTATACCACTTACATTTTTCTGCGTTTACTATACCGCTTACTATTCCACTTACATTTTTTCTGTGTTACTATACCGCTTACTATGCCGCTTACATATTTCTGCGTTACTATACTGCTTACTATACCGCTTACATTTTTCTGCTCTTAGTATACCGCTAACTATACCACTTACATTTTTCTGCGTTTACTATACCGCTTACTATACCACTTACATTTTTTCTGTGTTACTATACCGCTTACTATACCGCTTACTATGCCGCTTACATTTTTCTGCGTTACTATACTGCTTACTATACCGCTTACATTTTTCTGCGTTTACTATAGCGCTTACCTTTTTTTCTGTGTTACTATACCGCTGACATTTTTCTGTGTTACTATACCGCTTACTATACCGCTTACAATACCGCTTCTATACCACTTACTATACAGCTTACTATACCGCTTACTATAACGCTTACTATACCGCTTACATTTGTCTGCGGTTACTATACCGCTTACTATACTGCTTACATTTTTCTGCGCTTCCTATACCTTACTATACCTCTTACATTTTTCTACGTTTACTATACCGCTAACTATACCACTTACATTTTTCTGCGTTTACTATACCGCTTACTATACCACTTACATTTTTTCTGTGTTACTATACAGCTTACTATACAGCTTACTATACCGCTTACTATGCCGCTTACATTTTTCTGCGTTACTATACCGCGTACTATACCGCTTACATTTTTCTGCGCTTACTATACCGCTTACTATACCACTTACTTTTTTCTGCGTTTACTATACCGCTTACATTTTTTCTGTTTTACTATACCGCTTACATTTTTCTGCGCTTACTATACCGCTTCTACAGCATTTACTATACAGCTTACTATACCGCTTACTATAACGCTTACTATACCGCTTACATTTTTCTGCGTTACTATACCGCGTACTATACCGCTTACTATACTGCTTACATTTTTCTGCGCTTCCTATACCTTACTATACCGCTTACATTTTCTACGTTATTATACCACTTACATATTTCTGCTTTACTATACCGCTTACTATGTCGCGTACTATACCGCGTACTATACCGCTTACATTTTTCTGCGTTACTATACCGCGTACTATACCGCTTACATTTTTCTGCGTTACTATACCGCGTACTATACCGCTTAGATTTTTCTGCTCTTACTATACCGCTTACTATGCCGCTTACATTTTTCTGCGCTTACTATACCGCTTACATTTTTCTGCGTTTACTATACCTCTTCCTATACCACTTGCATTTTTTTGCGTTTACTATACCGCTTACTATACCGCTTACATTTTGTCTGTGTTACTATACCGCTTACATTTTTCTGCGCTTAACATACCGCTTCTATACCGCTTACTATACCGCTTACATTTTTCTGTGCTTACTATACCACTTACACTTTTCTGCGCTTACTCTAACGCTTACTATACCACGGTGCAATAGCGCACAGGCAAGCTTACGCCGCGCCCGTCCCGCCCTAGATCATACCTAACTATACACAATACATGCACATACTTATATACAGAGGTGTCGGTTACAGTAACAGTGTCGCGAGTTCAATGGTTTTTTCCCATCTCAAAAAATGCCCAACGCGCCTAAAGAAGTTTTCACTTCAATAAACTCAAAAAAGTACAATAAGTTATGTATTCATTATTCAGCTCCTGGTGGCCGACTTTTGGATATGTAAGTAAATTAATACCCAACGGTCGGACACATTAAAATTAATTAAAAGCAACAAATTTATTTACTTTTTATAATCAAAAACATTAGTTTATTTACCCTGCTAATATTCTAGCCTTATAATTTTAGAAAAAAATAAAAAATAAATTAATACTTGCCTTTTAAAGTAATTGCCATCTGTTAACAAAAAAATAGGGAAAATGGCGATTTGACCTCAATCTTGAAAAAAATGGCTGATTACAAATTCAATAAAAGTACCCATAATTCTTTGGTGATGGTTTATGACTTATGAAAGATGGTTGCATGTAACCAAATTGTAATATTTCATTTAGAACCAAAAATAAGCTATGCGTAATGCATTTTATCTCAATGTGGCCGAATATTGGGGGGGGTGGCCGACTATTGATACAATTACCCTATTTCAAATTTTTTTATTTAAAATTGCATCATCACAATAGAGATTTATTTCATATTTCGAAAAAGTCAGATTTTTTAAAAGCACAAATAATAATATTTACTTTCAATTAGCAAATATATTTACACGTGAATATTTAAAACATAAATAAAAACATATATAAAGAAAGAAAGGAAACGTAACAATAATTCAATTATTACGCAAAAAATGCATTAAATCGGAGAAAATTACGTCATAAAATACCAAATAATAATACTTCCAAACATTTTTCCATTGAAAAATAATATTTACACGTAAATATTAAAAAAGAAAGAAACTTTAAAACAAATAAATTATTATGTGCTAAAATTATTATGTGGGTATTATTAGCGCCGTTGTTGGAGCAGTTGTATCTTCAGGGCACGGATATAAAGTAAAGTATAAGTTTCCTTTTGTCTGAATATTATTAAAAAAAAATCCGTGTTCATAATGACGTGTCACACTCAGTGTTTTTGACTAAAGAAATGATTGCGACCCTAATTTGATGTTGTCGTAAAGTGCTCTACTTATTTCGGTTTGTCCCTATTTTATAAATCATCCGTCTTCCTTTTGGGGGTTTTCTCATGGATAAAGTATACATTTAGCTTTTTATATGTCACAGAGATGAGGGAACAATGTAACAAATGAAGAAATGATAATAAAAGCAGAATCAATTTAATGCTGATCTTTGGATAATTATATCGCTACAGTAATAAATATGGGGAAATATTACTTTTTTTTTCATTTGGTGACATATTATTTATTAATAAATAGAACCTATTGCTATTTGATTCACTCAATTTGTGTTATGAGTAATGTATCTGCTAATTAGACTCATAAGTCGATAAACTTTTATGGCGACAAAAGCAGTGCACTCCATAAAAGTCTTGATAAATTATTGGGGAAACTTTTAGGATTTTATCAGAACATGTTAAATTGACGTTTAATTGATATTCGGAAATGTCTTTTAAATCCTGGGGGGGGGGGGGGTTAAATCTTACACCCTCTTTTATATATTTTTTTTCAAAACGTTATTTAGTCTTTTCTTCTTAAATTTACTTTCATTTTTTGTTTTTTAGCTCAATGGATATCAAAGCCTGAAAGCGAATGTGCCCGCCGGTCCTGTATGTATGTACGTATGTATGTACGTATGTGTGTATGTATGTACGTATGTACGTATGTATGTACGTATGTACGGAACGATAAAAATTCTTGATAGAAATATTCGTTTTGCTTCAAATTTTGTTTATGGCTTCATTGTGATAAGTCGCTTCCCTGATTACTTTTGGGGGTTCATTGTCCAAGTATAATGGGGGAAAACGGGGGCTAATCCACCTTTAATTTAGATAAATCTGTTTTTCATACAGAATTATCCCACTTGCTTCACAGTTTGTTTATAGGTTCATTGAGATAAGGCGCTTCCCAGATTAGTTTTGGAGGTTCATTGGTTAAGAATAAAGGGGGACAAGGGGGGCTAATCCCCCCTTAATTTAGATAAGTGAGTTTTTCATGCAAAATTAACCTATTTGCTTCAAATTTTGTATATAGGTTCATTGTGATAAGACGCTTCCCTGATTAGTTTTGGGGTTCATTAGTTAAGTGTAAAGGGGGAGACGGGGGTTAATCCTCTTGTTAATTTAGATAAATGAGTTTTTCATGCAGAATTAACCGATTTGCTTCAAACTTTGGTTATAGGTTCATTGTGATAAGGAGCTCCCTGATTACTTTTTGGGATTCATTAGTTAAGTATAAAGGAGGAATGGGGGGGGGGGCTAATCCTTCCTAATTTAGAAAAATAGGTTTTTCGTGCAGAATTATCCGATTCGCTTCTAATTTTGTTTATACGTTCATTCTGATAAGGCGCTTCCCCGATTAGTTTTAGCGGTTCATTGGTTAAGTATAAAGAGGGGGGAACGTGGCCTACGCCCCCCCCCTTAATTTAGATAAATGGGTTCTTCATGGAGAATTATCCGATTAACTTCAAATTTTCTTTATACGTTCATTGTGATAAGGCACTTCCCCGAGTAGTTTCGCAGGTTCATTGGTTTAGTATAAAAGTTGGAACAGGGGGCTAATCCCCCCTCAATTTATTGTCGATTTTTTTATTTTTGAGAGGCATTATTCTTTGAAATAAGAGTACAATAGACAATTATTGTGAATAGCCTGTGAGTTCAATGCTATCAGTATAACTGGGTACTTTTCTTTTTATTTGTTTATATGTTTGTTTTATTTAGGAATTACTATAGAGAATACCTAACCTTTTTATTATTTTAATAAATTTTTAAATTGAACCGGGAAAGACAGAGCTCAATTAAAAAAATATTTGTGTTCAACTCGATATAATAATAAACAGTATTTTTACAGAAACAATGAATATAAAAACTATATAATCATTTCTAAAATTTACATTATTTACATATTTTCAACGAAAGGGCATCCTTTCAAACTGCAGTATTAGTTCCTCGGACATTTTCTTTTCGTAGCAAACTTTTAGATCTGAACGTATTTTAAAAGTAAAAAAGCAACGTACAGCATTCCGCGCATAAAGACGGAGCACGATTATGGTAATGCAGAGCAGACTGCACTGTACAGTAGGAAGCGCTAAATTTTGAATAGTTATTAAGCAGAATGGAACATATTTCAGTGACTAAAATTGTTTTTTTCTTAAATATTTTGCGTTTGAAATGTACTCTATTTTCGCTACAGAATTATGCATAGACACAATAATTTTGAAATAATCAAGATTAAAGTTTATTAACACTAGTTGAATCCCAAATTGATTTACAGGATAATTTTCTTTTTAGTATGAAGACTAAATTAAATATGGGTCATAATTTGAAACCTCGAAAATAATAATTAATGTGGCAATTCAATTTTAAATCAGAATTTACTGGACTTGATCCACTTTGGCCCTGAAATGTTTTTTTTTCTACATAAGGTCGATCAAATGAATACGACACAGTGAAACTGCGAATTGGTTCATTATGTCTCTGAAAATATACACCATTAATAAGTACGTATTAGTCCGAAATAGACAAAATATTTTTATACTTTTGGACTTGATCCACTTTAGCTCTGAACTCTCTATATATGTTTTCATACTTCGAACAACTATTGACGCAATACACCTTGTTACATTTGTCTTAAATACAGGTTTGTATTTTGTATACTCCGATGCCGTTAGTTTCATCTAAATTTCAGAAATACATATATTTTATAAATAAATCTAAATCTAAATTTAAACAAGTGAGTTTAAAAGCATAAAATTTAATCCAAAGGATTTTTTTTTAGAAATTGTACCTCCTTAAAAATGAATTGCGTTTGCTTTCCTAAATTAAATATACACGTTGTCTTAATTGAAAGCTTTAGAGATGTCCTTCAAAGCTATTTAAGCTGATTTCAAAATAATCCCTAAATTAACAAGTTTGTGGTAAAAATAGAATTCAATCTCTTTTTTTTTTCGCCCCCACAAAAATGATAAAATTGAAAATTCATTGGTCCAGCATACGCTAAAGTCACAAAAAAAATGTTAAGTTAGAGATAGAATATGAGGTGAAACACTATATTTTTACTTGCATTAATTAAAAGGGTATTTTTTTCTAAAGTAATTACCTGTTCTATTTATTTAAGTGCAATGGAAAAAAATATGTATATTATTTTGAAATTGGATTAATATCAAGTATTTAGATAAAATGAAAAAAAATAATTTTACATTAGTTAAAATAATTACATATGTAAAACATATGCTCTTCAAACTAATTTTGCTGCTGCTTTTGTTTGTTTAATGCGTATAATTTCTGATGGGAAATTTTATAATATGTCAGTGACGAGTAACAAAAGAAATGTCACACGAACAGTTGAAACGATACGGAGAAGTAGTACACTGTAAAAAATTTTGGTCAAAAATTACGGTACATATTCTGGCAACTTTGGGACCAATATATATACCGTAATTTAACTGGACGGTATATGTACCGTAAAATATTTAAAGTATATGTACCGGCTGCACCTCCCACCCTCTCCTCAGGCCTGCACGCTTTACGTAGCAAGAGAAAGAGCATCACTTCAGGGGTTGCCGTACACCGAGGCGGGGCTACCAGCTTTTTCCTTAATGAAAAATAATTATTTTACGGTATAAATAGCAATTCTTTTACTGAAATATTAATCATTTTACGGTATAAATACCGTTTATAATTGAAATGGCTTATATACTGTTTTTTTAGGCTTAATATACCTTAGATGTACGGTACACATACCGTAAAGAGTAAAAACGGTACAATTACAGTAAAATTTACGGTGCATCTACGGAAATTTTACGAATTTTTTTTGCAGTGTATGTTGTGGCCATCTCAAAACTTTCTGCTACATAATTCAAATCGTCTCCAACCAAAAATTAAATGAAATTACATTCGCTCTTGGGATTTAAATATAACTATCACGAAAATCGTGAAAAACTGCGTCTAGCAACCCCACCTATTAGGCTGTATACACTCAAACCTAATAAGCATTTAGTCTAAGCGAATATAATGTTTATTGAAATTCGGTGTATTTATGTATGAGTTCTTAAGGTAGAGCTATCACGAAAATCGGTATAAACACAGCATATAAATATCTTGACATACAACTATCTCGAAAATCGTGAAAAATACAGCGTAGCAGCAATACTTATTGGGCGATTTTCGACAAAATCTAATAAGCAAAATGCTATGATAAGGTCTAATTGAATTTTAAGTTTGATTACATTTCATGCATTAGTTCTTCAGATAGAGCGCCCAAAAAATCTGTGTCATATACAGACAGACAGGTGTACACACTCACAGAGTGGAGATTTTGTAAAAACTGTCATATTGTGTTCAGGTGTTCAGGACCTTCTAAAACATACAAATTCACTGAAATCCAGAAGTCGAAATTTTTCATGAATCCATTACTTTCTTCTTATAACGATAGAAGAAAGTAATAATGAAATGATTAAAACAGAGGTAGAAAACAGGCGATCTTCATTTCACTGTATTCATTCCCACGTCATAAGCCTCATTTTTAAATGCAGTGGAATAAAATATCTTAATTATTTTTAAAAGGAATAATTATCAGGTGTTGGATTAGATGAATGAAAATTCTAAAAAATAATTTATGCTTTAGAAATTTTACATTCTTAAAAACTAGTTTAAAGCTCACTTTCCTGAAATAAAAATGTACTTTGCCTTAATTGAAAGCTTTACGGATTTTCTTGAAAGCCGTTTCAGTCGATTTCAAAATAATCCCTAAGTTAACAAGTTTGTGGTTAAAATACAAACCAATTATCTCTTTCTTTTGTTTCTTCTCCGAAAAAATGATAAATCAGAAAAGGCATTAGACGCGGCGAAGAATATGAGGAACAACTCCATAATTTTAAATATTTTAATTGAAACACTCTCATTTTTTTTAATTTCCTATTCTATTCAATAAAGTGCAGAGGATGGAGACTTTTTAAATATTTTAAGAATGAGGTTATTATCAGATATTATAAAATATGAAAGACATGATTTTACATTAGTTAAAGTTTACTAAATATTAGCTGACTCGCCCCGCGTTTCCCGGTCTGATTTAAAAAAAGGCATAAAACGCGATAATAGCGAAAAATATAAAAATCGCTGCACGAATTCGGAATATAAACTTTATTGAAAAGAGTACAAAATTAACTATATTAGGATAGAAGATTGAAACTGGATTCATTTTACTATTGCAGAAAATCGCAGTAAATAGCAAAAAACTAGTAAAAAAACAAAAATCCCTAGGGAAAATTTACAACATTGGGCTAAAACATTAAAGCAGAATATCTTATACAAATGTCAAAAAATCTCTAAAAATTGCATTAAAAAATGTCCTTCAGGCCTGTACCGGGAGGAAAAGGTAGCTTTCCTATATCTTCGTTTTAAAATTTGAACTAATGTTACACGAACACAGCAAGTTAAAATGCAAAGAAAATGTTTACAAAAGATTCGTTAATACTGAATTTGAATAAGAAATTCGCCAAATTATTGAGCTATAGCCAAGTTGGCTTCATTTATGAAGACTTATTTGGGTCGCCAAATTTGGCGATATTTCGCCAAATGTCACCCAAGTTTGACGAGAATTTGGCGCTAACGGATATGAATATATAGTGTTATGCGTATGATTGGGAAAATTATTACAACAATGAAATTTTTTGTAATGTGCTGTCTTGTTTCAAAATGTCAGCCACCCTAGAATTTCAAACTGCTCTATCTCAGCCATTTTTTAAGATAGAGGTAAACCAAAAAATGCTCTGGAATCCTCGTATCAAGGCCTAACACTTAATTAAAAAATAAATATGAATTTTTAATTTTTACGTATATTTATTTTAGTTTTAAATTTTTAAATGGCCGCCATCTTGAACTAAAATGGCGGACCAATCTGGCCAACGAACTCGGTCGAGACATTGTTGAGCTTAATACACACAATTAGTTTCATCAAAATTGATTTATAAATACGAGCGTTATCGTATGACATAGGTCATATATATATATATATATATATATATATGGATATATCTATATATATAAATCAATATTTGAACGGAGGGTGGTTTTGGGGTCTGGGGGTCATGATCGGTGAAAATATATCAAAATTTTCCGGAACTGCTTTCCTCCGAACGGCTGCAATAGGTAGCTTTATACTTTTAGGTAGCTTTCAATACAAAAAAGTATAAAGCTACCTATTGCAGCCGTTCGGAGGAAAGCAGTTCCGGAAAATTTCGATGTATTTTCACCGATCATGACCCCCAGGCCCCAAAACCACCCTCCGTTCAAATGTCGATTTATATATATAGATATATCCATATATATATATATATATATATATATATATATATATATATATATATATATATATATATCTGATCTATGTCATACGATAACCCCCGTATTTATGAATCGATTTTGATGAAACTAATTGTGTGTATTAAGGTCACTAATGTCTCGACCGAGTTCGTTGGCCAGCTTGGTCCGCCATCTTGTTTCAAGATGGCGGCCATTTAAAGATTTAAATTAACTTAAAATCTAAAATAAATATACAAAAAATTTAAAAATTCAAATTGGTACAAGGATTTGGTACAAGGCCTTGGTACAAGGATTCCAGAGCATTTTTTGGTTTACCTCTATCTTAAAAAATGGCTGAGATAGAGCAGTTTGAAATTCTAGGGTGGCTGACATTTTGAAACAAAACAGCACATTAACGCGATTACTCGCAAATTATTTTCTTTCATTGTTGTAATAATTTTCCCGATCATACGCATAAAACTATATATTCATATCCGTCAGCGACAAAATTGGCGACATTGGCGACAAAATTGGCAAAATTGGTGACATTTGGCGAAATATCGCCAAATTTGGCGACCAAAATAAGTCTTTATAAATGAAGCCAATTTGGCTATTGCTCAATAATTTGGCGAATTTCTTATTCAAATTCAATATTAACGAATCTTTTGTAAACGTTTCTTTGCATTTTAACTTGCTGTTTTCGTGTAACATTAGCTAAAATTTTAAAACGAAGATGTAGGAAAGCTACCTTTTCCTCCCGGTACAGGCCGGAAGGACTTTTTTGTATTGAAAGCTACCTAAAACTAGTATTTTAACTAAAAAACAAGTCCGACAGTCCTTTGACTTGGATGAGTTTGTTTCACCACAAAAAGTATTACCTTTGCAATATTCAAAGAATTCCTTTTTGTTCTTGAGAACATATTTGGAACAATTTTTCTACCTAAAACCAGACATTCACATTTTTCCTGTCTTATTGACAATATTACCTACTGTGGATTTAGATATAGAAAAATCATGCGTTTTTAGGTAGATTTCGTAAGAAATACTACCTATTACATTCTCACCTAAGTTGGAATTCCTGAAAAATTTTTGCAGATCTACACCGGTCATGACTCATAGAACCCAAAACAACCCCCAGTTTAAAACTTTTTATCTATCTATCTATATCACGTTTTTATGGACACGATCACTTCCATAATTCTGCACAAATCTCTTCCAAACTGTTACATAAAATCGAGGGACATAAAATCTCGGTCAAATTCGTTAATAGACAAAATTGAACAAAGGGGAGGGGGGTGCAAATGGAGAGGCTTTTTGTGTAAACAGAAAAAAACATAACTTCTTAATTATGATACATATCAAATCCTTTTAAAGTTATTATTACTTCTAGGTAAAGGGCCAAAAATTTATGTATGACAGATTTTTAATTTCATTAAAAATGCCCCAAGGGGGGCGGGAATAGGGGTGTTAGAAGAACAAAATTCATAACTTCGCCAGATCATAAGATATCAAATCCGCTTAAATTTATTATAAATCTTCTTCATATTATCAACAACGTTTATATTGACAAGTTTTTTATAAGACCAACTCTTTCAGCAAAAAAAATAAAAATAAATAAAAACAAAAAAATCCCTGCTGGCTCCTTCTACAGGCAAGGGTATATTTCGAAGTGGGTGGTCCCAACTGCCGCGTCATGGCAAATAGGTATTTCTTCTTCTATTCCCAATAAACAAGCGCCCCACGGTCTGCGTCTTCAAAATCTACTTGTCCTGTAGTCCAAGCCGTCATGGTTATTTTTAATAAACGGATACAAATAGTTTTCTTTGGAAAGTGCACAAATGTAGCCTTTCATCCATCGGTTCTTTAAAAGCGCCATTTTGCTTGTAAACAAAACTTCTAGTTGCTAGAAGAGAATTTGTACTAACAAAAACATATATACTGTAATAAATTAATTTCTCTATACAGACGACGTTTTTTAAAACCAAAACAAACTCATCTATAAAATGTGCGAACAGCCTCTGTATTTTAATTGATTTAGAAATTTTGCATTATTAAAATTTAATTAAGCATTTGCCTTTGTAAAATGAAAGTACATTTTAACTTATTTGAAAGCTTTAGAGATTTTCTTCAAAGCCATTTTGGCTGATTTCAAAATAAAACCTCCGTTAATAAGTTTTGTGGTTAAAACAGAATTCAATTATCTCTGTCCTTTGTTCTGTACCCTAAAAATTATGAAATAGAAAAGGTGACTGAAGACACGGGAAATTTAAATTTATCTTAAAGTAGAAAGAGAATATGAGTTGCAATATTAGAAAAGCCTCATTTCAGCTGATTTCAACATAATCCTTCAGTTAACAAGTTAAAATAAAAATCAATTATCGCTTTACTTTATTGCGTTAAAAAAAAATTATAAAACAGAGCAGAAAATCCATTGTTCCGGCACATATTAAAGACACAGTGAATTTAAAATCTATGTTAATGTAGAAATAGAAATATGAGGTAAAACTTTATATTTTCACTTGATTTAATTGAAGGTTTATTTTTTCTTTTTGTAATTTCTTTTTCTGTTCATTTAAGGGAAGTGGAAGATAATATTTTAATTGAAAGTAGATTTAGATAAGATGAAAGAAATAATTTTATATCAGTTAAAGTTAATTAAGTATGAAATTACATGCTCCTCAAACAATTATTTTCTTGACACATATAGTATAAGTAAAGTATTTTAATCATGAAAAAAAAAATCCCGATTATGGAAAATTTGGTATATCTTTATATCTTCCCTGAATTGGATAATGAGCTTGGTATCTAACGATTTTTAAACCATTTTTCATTCATTTTATCACCAGAGAGAACTAATTTGCGTTTTACTTTTAAACTCAATTGTTTAATTATTTGTTATTCGCGCTCATTTTTCATTCATACAAAAAACATTTAAACAGAACCTGGCGCAATAAAGTTTAAAAAAAACTTTTCTTTAAAAAAAGAAAAAAAAGAGATTACAGTGAGTTTTATTAATCTCATAAAAGCGTAAGGATATTAGAGTTTTGTATGTTTTTGAGGAAATTTTGCGAACTATCGATAAAAAAAAATTTAGTCCGTGGGGCATTAAACAGCCAGATTTTCGGGATTCAAAGACTATTTTTGTGATCCTTAAATGCATAAGAAAATATTCTGTACATCATGTCCTTCAAGTCAATAAATCCAGGCTCTGATCCCGGGAATGCTAAGCAAAGTAGACAGTTGGAAATATTAAACTATTGTATATTGTTGAGTTTGCGAACTATCTATATATATATTACGCTATCGTACGTAGCACAGAAATCGCGATTATTTATTTTTTGCCGGTGACAACAAGTGTTTTGTTTTCACTAATTTGCAAATATTAAGAAAAGTATTTGAGGTATCGATTTAAAACTCATCACAGATTATGTAGAAAAATTTTCTACATCGAAAATGCGATTTTGTAAAAACGGGGCTGTATTTTTTCTTATTTTTTGCAAAAAACTAGCTACTTTCTAAAAAGGAAAGAAATTACAGTGCGAAGTCAAACCAAAAAACGCGCCATTTTGTTATCAATTTAAACATTAGCTTCATTGTTTACCTTATGCAATTTAACCTTATTGTTGTCCGCATCTTTATGACGTCAATGTATGTGTGATTTATTATCATATTTGTGATTTATAATATAGAATAAATCATAGCAAACGCGGTAGCGTTTGCTATAATATGTTTAAGAAATAGAAAATGCAAACGTTTTTCTGAAATATCTGGCGAACCAGTTGACATACGACAGTGATTTTTTTTTTAAAAAGATAGAACTCGACGAGACGAATAAAATGATAGGATTGAAAAAAATACTGTAGCTTACTGTAGTTTTTTATTTAACTTCGAACGCAAAAATGAAGACGCAAAGTTCAACAAAGTCTAGCTAACGTTCACCTGGAAGGATTAACTTCGTTTTTGTTTTATTTTTTTCCTCTTGGTAAAACTTAAAATAGGTTTTTTTTATCTTTGTATGTTTGAGGGTCGCTGAGGAAATCGAATTTATGTTGTAAAGCTCCGGTTGAACATTGGTTTTTCTTTTCTTTCTTTATCAGAGCAAACGCGCGCGTTTGCACGAAAATTTACATAAATATTATTATTATATATGCAACAGAATTCATTTAAATTAAATAAATCACGTGTCAAACATGCTTATTTGTTTTTATTTTCTTCTAGTGTAAATGCCCGCTATAGGACGGTGGGTAGAAATCGTGGTTTTCACATTATATTTGAAATAATTGATAAATATTATACTCATATACACAAATGACAATGAGGAATCAATCGACAATGAGGAAATACATATATTGGAAAATTGTATCGCCTAACATGCTCCTGCTATTCACGTTCAAACTCACTAAGAATTTTATATGCTTGTGTAAAAGAATTGTGTCTCATAATTTCATCTAATTCACGTAAAATATGCGGCAAATAGTTTTCAATATCGTCGTTATTAAGTTGTTCCTGTACAGCTGGTGCTGTATCTTTCATTTTGGTACTTTTCTGTTATACCAACACCATGCCAAAATGTTTGCTAATGCGCCAATTATTTCAACACTAATCTAGCAGATGTTGTCTACAAACCGTGTTGTCATGCAAACCGTGCCAAACATTGTGATTTGTTATCATAGTAAATGCGGTAGTGTTTGCTATAATATGATTAAGAAATAGAAAATGCAAACGTTTTTCTGAAATATCTGGCGAGCCAGTTGACATACGACAGTGATTTTTTTTTTAAAGATAGAACTCGACGAGACGAATAAAATGATAGATTAAAAAAAATTACTGTAGCTTACTGTAGTTTTTTATTTAACTTCGAACGAAAAAATGAAGACGCAAAGTTCAACAAAGTCTAGCTAACGTTTAACTGGAAGGATTAACTTCGTTTTTGTTTTATTTTTTACCTCTTGGTAAAACTTTATTCAGATTTTTTTTTAATCTTTGTATGTTTGACGGTCTCTGAGAAAATCGAATTTATGTTTTAAAGCTGCGGTTGAAAATTGATGTTTTTTTTTTTTTAATTTTATCATAGCACACTTGCGCGTTTAAAACAAACGCGCGCGCAACAAGAGGAATAAAATGGTAGCAGTCAAAAAATGACTGTATTTTACTGTAGTTTTTTTTATTTAAGGATCAAACGAAAAAAATGAAGAACGCCCTCCCCCTTCCCTCTATTTCCGAATCCATTGAATCTAAAATTATGAAAAAATCAGAGTTTAATAGAATTTTACTTAAACATTGCATAAAAACTATAATGATTATCCTAGGTGTCCTAGTTTTTGAGAAATTCACAATATTCTGTTGTTATCAAACGTTACTTTGAAATTGATGTTTTCATATCCAAAATTGCCAAGGTGCTTAATGATCATCGCCATTGAATATATAAATAATGCCATATTTGCAGATTTATAGGTCAAAATGTGGTGATTTTATATGTTTAATAAATGTATACTACATTATTTTTTGTATTATTTAGTTTGATTTATTCTATATTATTTACCATTTTTAATGATGAGTTTTTTTATTAGCCGGAAGCAAATGATAAATCGCCAAATATTGTTCCCGTCACCCATCATTCATACTGCATTAATTTAATTTTAAATTATAAACATTTCCCTTATTTTAGTTAAAATACCTAACTTTAATCATAGCAAACGCGGTAGCGTTTGCTATAATATGTTTAAGAAATAGAAAATGCAATGTTTAAGAAATAGAAAATGAAAACAAAATTTTCTGAAATTTCTGGCGAACCAGTTGACATACAATGATTTTTTTTTTGAAAGATAGAACTCGACGAGACGAATAAAATGATAGCATTCAAAAAATTATTGTAGCTTACTGTAGTTTTTTATTTAACTTTAAACGAAAAAATGAAGACGAAAAGTTCAACAAACTGTAGCTAAAGTTCCACTAGCTGGATTAACTTCGATTTTGTTTTATTTTTTTCCTCTTGGTAAAAATTTTAAATAGATTTTTTTTTATCTTTGCATGTTTGACGGTTGCTGAGAAAATCGAATTTATGTTGTAAAGCTTCGGTTGAACATTGGTTTTCTTTTCTTTTTTTATCGTAGCAAACGCGCGCGTTTGCACGAAAATTTAAATAAATATTATTATGCATGTAACAGAATTCATTCAAATTAAATAAATCACGTGATAAACATGCTTATTTGTTTTTATTTTCATACTAGCGTAAATGCCCGTTATAGGACAGTAATCGTAGGTAGAAATCGTGGTTTTCACATTATATTTCAAATAATACTCATATAGTATTCATCGACAATGAGGAAATATAGATATTGGAAAATTATTTTGCCTAACAGGCTCCTGCTATTCACGTTCAAACTCACTAAGCCTTTTATATTCTCATATAAAAGAATTGTGTTTCAAAATTTCATGTAATTCACGTAAAATATGCGGCAAACAATTTTCGGTATTATTATCCCGTCGACCACTTTTCATAACAAAAATCTATCGCCAAACTGTAACGCCAAATAAAAGGGAGAACGCTGCCATTGGAATATCAAAATAAATAAATAAATAAAATATAATAATTTACGGACACAATTGTTATTTTAATTAACAAAATAACTAATAAGTCAGTAAAACCATTGCCAACTATAATACATAAGGCCTGGTCATTTCGCCAAAATCCTTCGAAAAACCGTACACCGGCTCTGAACACAGACCCTGAACCAAAATATAACAACGTGATCTTTGTTTACATTTATACCCTGCCCAGATAGCGACACGTATTTGCTTTTTTCTAGCGTCGAAGTTTCAAAAACTTTAATCATATTTTCAAATTAACAAATTAAATACTTATGTCCTTGAATTTCATACGATTTATAAGAATATTTTTCTGTACTTTAAAATATATATTTCTTAATATAACTATAAAGATTTGCGAAAGTACTTATTTGTTTACTTTTTCATGCGATACATTAATGAAGATTATCAGTTCTGTTATTCTTTCAAAATATCCACTACTTAATTAAAAATTACATGTGTTCTCTGTAGTATTTCGCATACACGTTGTAAAATTAAGATTATTAGATTTTATCCAACTTCAACAATCATATTGCAGATGAAGCAGACATTTTTGGCGATTTTACTGTAACCTGTAAAATGTTCGTTGTTGGTACAGCTTAAACTAAGAAAAAAAAATTCTGATCGATGAAATAATTGTATTTCGTTAAGCATTAAATATTCTTATTTTTAATCGGAGAAAGAAACCATAATAATGGATTTAATTAATTTTGCAATATCCGGTGAAACCCAAACAATTTTGATTAAATCATGTAAAATACTTTTTTATTTAGAAATAAAATTCATTAATGTTTAAAAACAATTTTATGAGTAATTTAATATATTTTAATCTTTTTGTATTAGTTTTATTGTTTTAACAAATGTTAAAAGTATAAATAAATTGGTGACATTGACATTTTCAGACTGAGTGTTTATTATTATTATTTATTTATTTATATTATTTCTATGTTTGTTGGTTTAATAGTTTTAAAGAAAAATACACTATATTATCCCCTTAATAGAACTTTACATTAACATTGTTTTTGACAGTTTATAGTAATCCTTAACTGCTGTTAAGTCTTACAGACCACTGCTTTTTTTAATTTTCACAGTTTAGCCATGTGACAATTTATGTCACAGCAGTTAGTGTTAAAGAGACTTAATTGATCTGTGCATGTAAAAAAATGTTAGGTTGTTAGAACACACATTTTGCTGAAGTATGTAAAAAAAATTTTTTTTTTTTCATATGTTTAGAAAGAAATATATGGGTATTTTTCCATTATTTAAACATCATGCCAAAATGCATGCTAGCACACCATTTATTTCAACCCTGACCGTGAAAAGGTTTTTATTGCAAACTGTGCCAAACATTGTGACTCGCTGTTTATTGAATATGAATCATTTTATTATTATTATTCTTTAATCATAACCATACAAAACATCATAATTTGTTAATTTTGAAATTGAAAATATTTTTTATTAAGTTACATTTTTCCCCAAGATGGATTTTACTATTTGGCAGTTACCTGATGATGAGAAAGCTGCAAGAAAATTCTTCCATCAGTGCAATGGATTTATACATAAAGTTTTTTTGCGAGAGGCTAGCTGTAAACATTCCACAGTAAATCCTACACAAATATAACTGTGTTAACCCTAACACTGGATGCCATACCCAGTTTGCTGAGAGATTATGGGATATCACAAAATGTTGTAATAAAAGACAGCGTAGCACTGTCCGTCATTATTTACAATTGTATCTCATACAGTTCATGTGGCAACATCTTTTATCAAAAAATTGAGACATGCTGAGATTTTGAATTGCATACGGGTATGATTGTCAGCAGAAAAATATTAGTTTTCACTGATTTCCTTTGATAGATTGAAATGGACTAAGGCAATGGCTAATAAAGCTAAAAAGAGATAATTTTGAACCAAACAAACACTTAGTGTTATGTTTGAATCATTTCAATGATGAAGATTTTGAATATTTTGCTCCATGTAATGAAAGGAGAAATTTAAAACCAGACATGGTGCCGAGCAAGTTTTTGTTGTCGAAACTTGCTGTTAAAACGAAAATGAATATCGTACCAATTTAGGTAAGGGTGTAATTTCCCATTTCTGTTATTTTAGTTTGTTTTGAACAACATGTTATTCTTGTAAGAATATTGAATATTATAATAAGTTTATTTCAATATTAATACATTCAGAATGTAAAGCATTAATTTACAATATATTTTCTTGGAAATAACAGTATGTAATCATATACTAAGATTGTTATGTTTAATTCACGAATTCACAAAAACAGCTGCAATCTTAAATTTAGTCTTTAAATTAAATTATTTTGAATACTAATTATCAATTTCATTTATGCTGTATTTGGTATTGTGATTACCTGTTATTTACTGACAGTAATTTATTAAACAACTTTTGTTTATTTGGATACACCCTTGTGCTTATTTTCCTTTTTCCCCAGTATGTGTTTGTTTTCTACTTTCTACTTTTTATGCACCTGTCAAAAAGCAAAATTTGCACTTACAAAATTGTTTTAATTTCTAAATTAATTTATTATATTCTTTATTATTATTATTTTATTAATTTTTAACTCGGCATTAATTAGAACAAGATTATATTTATTTATAGTACATTCACATTAATTCTAAATTCAGAATACAATGATATTCAAAAATATACTATAAGATTATAAATTTCAATGGTTATCAAATTGGAGTAAACCTCGTAAGGGTGGGATCTGATGGCCTGGTGAATGCTTTGGATGTCTAAGGCAGGCCGCACACTGACAAGACAGAGCGACGTGTAGCGCAAGACACGAGACAAATTCTGATATTCAAACCGGTTTTTCTTTGTTAAAAGGGTGAAAATGTCTCATTACTTGCGCTACATGTCACTCTGTCTCGTCAGTGTGCGGCCTGCCTTAGAGCAGCCGTACTCAACCTTTTTTTCTCGCGGGCCGCAGGTTGAGTATGGCTGTCTTAGAGCCTTCATAAATGATTGCCTTTGCATTCAAAGTAACTCACCAGAAAAATCTGTGAAAATGGAACCTGCCGATAATGGAATGATACCAAATGGAGAATTTCATTGTCTACTGAAAGAAAGACCTGCTGATGTAGAAACCAGTCTTTTTTTTTTTTTTTTTTCTGTTCCCACACAGGAAATTCTGTAATTTGGCAATTATCTATAATTTATAAACTTATACTATATTTTTGAAACTTGATGTATTTTGAATTTACAAATTGAAAGTAGTAAACATATAGAAAACTTTAAAAACATGAAAAACATGTTAATTTTTCAAAAATAAATTTTATGATTGTGAAAATCTAAAATAGGTTCAAATTGGATGGAAATTTTGTCTTTCTTCACAGCTTCGTTTCCTTGGCTATTTATAATATTTGACAAGAATCGAATTCTACATCTGAAAAGTAAAAACTTTTTATGCAGAATTTATTTCTGTAAAGAATGTTTCGAGTTCTACATAAAAAATAAATCTTTTCTGAATGCAATCAGAACTAGTATGTTTGAGTATTTTATGTTAGCCAAGCACAAATCTCACCAATAAAAGCTTGTACTTTTTCACATGTCTAAATTAGAAACAATACTTTGATGTTGATTTAAAATGTTTTGTTAATGATGGTATTATATTTTTGGATTATTATTTTTTTTTTTTTGGGGGGGGGGGTGGAGGGAAGGAGAGTATTTTAAATAAAATGAGTGAGATGCATGTATTTTAAATGTAGTGCATATATTATATGTATTTTAAATAAAAGTTATGCATCTTAAATGAAATTAGTGAAAGGTTTATATTTTAAATGAAATGAATTGCAACATGAATGATGGTGATGGGAACAATATTTGACAATTTATCATCTGTGCCCAGCTAACATAAAAGCACCTATTGTTTGTTTGTATATAAACAAATGTTTCAATTTGCATTTTTATTTTCAAAAAGTACTTGAATAAAAAGGCTAAATGCTGTTTTAATTTAAAAAACTTTCCCCAAAAGACCTTGAGTTTGTTAGGGTCAAGACCCCTTTATCATACTTCAGATCTCACAATCTGGTGAATGTCTATGGGTGTAAATGTCCGAGGTAATTCCCAACTTATTTACTGACTTTCTCCTTAAAGTATCGCTGCCCGGTGCATTCTACCAATACTAGTTCGTAAACAGTTGCATAAGAAAACAATGTAGCTATGAAAAAATATTGTGTTAATAACAATAAAAAAAAATAAAAAATAAATTCTATTAAAAACAAATACGTAAAAAACATATTTCGCAGAATTTCTAGCCGTCAAAAACATTTTTGAAATCGAAGATTTACATACAAAATTGATTATTATATAATGTAGCATTTTAGCTAATCGTCTGTAATCAGGCCCACAGTCAAGGTTAGTGCCAAATATGAGCGATACTAGGGCAATGTGATTCCAAGTATGCAGTAGTTACAGCATTGGTTAAAAAATTAAATTAATTTTGCATTAAATTGCATTTACTATAACAAGCCAATAGGTCCTTACATAAACAATAATATTTATAATTTATACATGTTTAAATGAAACTATATTTATTATATAGGGCCATTTTTGCTACTGTTTATAACACATTGCTCAAGTCGCTCTTTGTAAATCCAAATTTTACCGGTCTCTGTAAAGAGAAAAAAAAACAAACACTCAAATTTATTTACCTTTGGCATTTGAAACTATTAAAATAAAAGTTTTAATTATGTTTATTTTCACACATTCAGCTGATATTTCTAGATTGATAAAATCCTCTGCACCAGCAGACTGAAAGGCGAGATTTTATTTCTAGAAAATTAGTGGTATGATACTGTGATACAATTTGTGATCAGATGATATGTGAAAATTTGTGATATTAATTTGATGATGAGGATTTGTGATAAGATTGCTGATACTTTATAATAAATGAAAACATTGATAATCTCTCGTAATCAAATCCAGAGCCAAAGTTCACATTTAACAGGAACGATGTTGACAACAATGTGTTTTGGAATGCATGGTAGTTGTAACAAGAAAATTTATTATACATCAAAACATGCTCACCCAGATATGCGAATTGGCTGTGGTCCAGATTATGGAACGTTTCATAGAATACATACAAACTTTCTATCAAAAAACAGTGAAGCTTGCGCCTAAGCTATTTTAAACTGAAATGATTCCCCATCATTTCAAAAATAAATAAAATGACACACCAATCTATATTAATAAAAGAATGTTTCGCTCCGAGCTGGCGGATTGAGGGTGAATTTTCTAACGGGCTGGGCCGGCAGAATTAGAAAAAAAGTTTCAACGGGCCGGGCTGGCAAAAAAATTAAACGAGCCATCCAGGCCAGGCCGATAAAAAAAATTTAGCGGGCCTGCCGGTTCGATATAAAGATTTAAGCAGAACCAATAAATATATGAGCTAGTTTCAAAGAATATGGTTTTCGCGAGAATAAGTATAAATGAGCGTTACGAGCCCATGCTAGTTTGACAACATAATACAGAATTGCAAGTCGACATCGGACAGTTACATTGCCTTAATATTTTTTTAGCAGATTCGTGCCGGCCCGAGATCAGGCTTGCATTTTTTTTGCTACGTAGTCGAGCGGGGCCGTAACTGGACTTAATTGTTTTCAGGATGTGTAGGGCAGGCAATATGTTTTGTAAAAGTATTAATAGCAATAATGAACTTCTGTTAACGTAATCTTTAAAAATATACCTTAAAGGTGGTTCTTAAATTCCTACTCAACAATGCGAAACCTTGACTCATTTTCTGACTAATTTTTAACTGTAAAGTCATAAATTGACAAGCCTGACTACTGAAGGGATTTGGAATCAAATACAGTTTACCATTTTTGATAAATAAATTACTTGTCGAAATATAAGATATTCTTATCATGTGACTTCAGATTTTTCCCCTTTCCCATGCTGTTGCTTACGGAAATTCGATTCAAAATGCTAACTTTGACAGTATTTTCTCAAAGATATATTTCTTTTATCAAAAAATGGATAACGCCATTCGATTATATAGTTTCTGAATAAGAACACCTGCCAATCTTATGCGTTTCCGAAAAGGAATGAATTTAGAAATCTATCAGAAAGTAGCTCCTTTGGATTTGAGAAAAGCTTTAATAAATGACAGAGAAATATTTTTATAAATCTACTTTTTTTTATACAGCTTCAAAAGTTATGATGTTTTAACCCTCTTTTTTTCCATTTATTTTAAACTAATTTTTTAATAAATCCTTATTTGAATGTTGAAAGTCTTAGAATCTAAGTAATCATTAATGTTGCTATTGTGTATTTTCTGTCTTGCGAACTCATCGCAATTTTAAAATATACTGTAAAATTTTCCCATAAATATTATGTATACAGTATTCTTTAAAGAAATCTGAATTATATGCTAAAAATCTCAATTTTTTCGAAATAGTAGAAATTGTGTCATGGCATATCGGGCCTGTTTTCACTGATTTCTGTACGGGCCAGGCCAGGCCATGAACTGTGAAAATATAAACGGGCCGGGCCAGGCCATGAACTGTGAAAATATAAACGGGCTGGGTCGGGCCTGGAAATTCCGGCCCGTGCAGATCTCGGCCGGATCGAATGCACAGAATTCAGAGGAATATTCAGAATTTTAATATTTTGATAATTACCCAAGATATTAATTCAAATCTCATTAAACATTGCATCGAAAATGCCATCTTTTTTATCAAAATGGCTTAAGAAAAGAACATTTGTTCTCGATTTGCAAGTGGAAATGAATGAATTTGAAATTTATTTACTAATTAGCAAATTTCAAGAAAACTAATTAAGATATCAATTTGAAAATTTATGAGCATATATAAAAACAATTTCTACATCTGACAATGTAATTTTTGAAAAATGCAGCTGGTAATTTTTCATAACTTTTGCAAAAATCTGACGGTGCCAGTAAAAAAAAAATCCAAGAAAGCTTCAGACAGAGATCAGCTATCATTAAAAACTGAATTACAAAAAGATCTCTTTCTCTGGCTGATCCCTTCATTTAGTTTGCGAAAATGAAACGAAATAATTGCCATTTTTTACTAATGAATAAAGATATAGATTTGAATTTGAGGATGGGAAGGGTAGCCATCTGGCGGCTGTTTTAGGGTAACATCTTTGTTATGTTCTAATTATCAGAAAAATATAATTATTTTTTTAATGATCACGTTAATGTAGAGGAAGGTGGTTTTTTTGAACAAATTATTTGTTATATTTGCGGGTATGAAGAGGGAAAGGGTTAACATCTTGCTCTGATTTACACAAATTCCATTTAAGAAATTTGACATTTTTAGCTTCTTCCGTAGCGTTTTATAAATGTTATATATAGAGAATAACAGAAAATTCAAATGACTATTTTCGTAAATTTGAATTTTTGTTCCTAATGAAAGTACACAACCCGTATTTACTTGATGTATACCAACAATCAAAGTAAATGATTTGTTGTTCAGCACTTGACCAAGCTAAGCACCCCCTGGGTGACAATCCTACAAGTTTTTTTAATCTAACTGTGCATTCTTATTTCGGGTTCTATGGGCCAATCACAATCTGGTTTGGATTATTCGACTTAGTTTTCAATTGTGTTACAGATTTTAGTTCCACCTTCCACTGCCAGGGTGTGCATCATTTTGTCGAGCTCTATGGACCCCGATTTCGATGGGAATTAGTTCATTCAACTCCCTACAACGGGTACCCATGTCGGATGTTACCTTATCTTGTAATTATTTTACTGTATTACTTCATCAAATTAAACTAATTTGTTTATTTTTTCACATTTTATTTCATATAAATATATATCTACTCCAACATCTAATTACAATTTTCACTATCCTAGTGAAAAGTACAAAATACAATTCTAACAGATGATATTGACTTGCGAATTATAATAATTTACATGATATCCGTTTTCTCTGCAGCAATGGAATCAACAGATTGCTGTCATTTTGAAAATATTTCATTAAAAAGTCTTAAAATAGTGAAAGTAAAATATAAAAATTGAAATAACTTGAACTGCTAGTGCTAGGCTGCAATTAGTCAAAATGATGTAATTTCCAGAAATATTTTGTTATGATTTTGGCTTGTCAGTTTCTAGCGCTGAAAGTTTCAGAAGTCGATTTTAAAATATTTCTGCTTAAATTTTACAGTTTAAAAAAAATGTTCTGAGTGAACATTTACAAGTTAATATTTACAAGTACAAGTGCTATATTTATTTTCAAATTTATTGTGGTAAAAGAAAGGGAGCTTCATTAAAATTGTGATGACAAGAGGATTTAAAAAAGATTTATATCCCAATTCACCTTTTTAAAATTTGATTTTTTGTGAGCATGTATATTCCGAGTAATGTGTATGCTATATTTTATTCCTTTTCTTTACAAATTTCAATTTAAACTGTGTTTAATTTTACAATTACTTTCATCTGCAATTTAAAATGAAAGTTAAAATCAAGTTTGATTCCTTTTTCTAGGAGTACACTTCTGGGTGCCATGAAATTAGATTTGGAAAAGCAGAGGAGTGGTAGATTTGTGCTTTGTTTTCAAATAATTAATTGACAATTCTCTTTAAAATTGCTAATCTGATTAATAAATTATGAATATAATCAACCGTTATGCTCTGCCTAACTGTAAGCAGAACCAAGGATGGATCTAGAGTCACATTAACCATTGACTTCTATTATTTCAGGTTTGGGTTGACCCTATTTTTTCAAAAAAGTAAAAATTCTATAACATACATTCTCAAATAGCAGAAACCTTTTTTCAAGGAATATAGCAGCCTCGAGGTGTCTGCTATTTAGAGGCTTTACAGTATTCGAATATCAACGAGTACGACATATTTGTTGTCTATATAAAACAAACAGATTTTAGATGATCAATTATTACATTTAAGAAATTAAAAATTCATCTTTTCTGCTATTACAGCAATGCAGATTTGTGTCATAATAACAATCGTTTTCATTCCTACATGAATAAAATTTTAAGATAAGTTTATTGAAGCGCTATTATTATTTTTTGTATACATAAGTTTTATGCATATACAGATAAAAATTATTTCAAAAAAGAATATCAAGTAGATGAGAAGTTCATACAGTCACAAATTAAAAAAAAAAATTATTTTAAAATTATCTAGAGAAAAAAAAAATATATATTAAATGTTAACAAAATTATACAAGGAAATGCAGATTTTAAATTTTTTTAAGGTACACTTTATTTTATAGTTTGAAAACATATTAGAAACTATTGCCTAAATGCTGTAAATTTGTTTTATTAATGGTTTGCGATGTCTGTAACCCTCTCTCTCTTCTCAACCATCTTCAAGTGTAAGTTTTATATATATAAAAAAAAAAATACTATAAGTACCATTGCTAGTCAAACATAATTTGAACCAGAAAATGTATTTAATAAATAAAATCAAATAAGTAGTGCATATATACAAGAAACATTTTATTAAATAAGTTTTCCGATTCAAAATAAGTTTATTATTTTTTTTTTTTACTTGAAGAAAACACAGAAGATTGACAGCTATGTCTTAGCTAGAATGTAGAGGAGTCTGGTACACAGTGGGCCACTTTTTCAGTTTTTATTTCTCTTTGACGAACAGACGAATCTGCTTGAAAATATTTTTGAATATCCTTAAATCTTTTTACATTTATCATAGTTTTCTCAGAACATTGTTTTCAATACATTTTTAAATATATATATATATACACCCATAAAATGGATCAGTGTGCCCCTGAAGTGGGGCACATTGGTCCACCCACCGAGACACAGTGGACCGCTATTAGGTACATCTGAAATACAATATAAATCTATTTTTCATTAATCTAATTCTTCTTTATTTCCCTTTTACCTCCAAATTAACATAATATAAATTTGCGAGTAACATTTTGAAAAAAAAAAATTATCAAAAACTTATTACATTTTGAAAATAACAGATTAATACAGGAACAAATGCAATTTAGATTAAGTTATTACTTAAGTACAAAAAAATCATGTACCGTTTTGATACTCTGAGAATTAGTTCAATTATCTTAATAAGCAATTTAAAAAGATTTGTGAAAGCTTACTTGAAAGTGATTCATTAAATTTAAGAAATGAAATAAATAACTGCAATTTTTGGCATAGAAGCCATGGCTAAAATATGTCTGTTTCGAACCAGAAATTTTATTTAATAGTTTACATTTTATAAAATAAAATTTCTGGATAGAAACAGATTTATTTGAGCCACAGCTTATATACTGGAAATTACAGTACACACATGAAATTAAAAGAGAACACATGTATTATAAAATAAAATTTATTTGTAAACAATATCAAAATATTTTACAATAATCAAGGTTTGCAGCATATAAGAATTGTTCCCACCAGTATCACCAAACAATAATCTTCAGGGTAAATTTCTTTAACATATGTAATAGAAATAGATCATGAAGACTGTTGTTTTGAAATAATAGAAGAAACAAAAATTTTCCTATGTGCTTTGTACCTTGACAATAATAAACTAGTTTTGAACAACATAGAAAAAAAAAAAAATCATGGCAAAATATAGCTAAATGTATTTTGAAGCTAAAGAAATTAAATGAAACTCATGTACAGAATGCAAATTTAAAGGCAAGGGTAATAAATAGGCTGTAAAATGTATTAAAATAAATTTATGAATGATACGAGATTTTCAGAAGATAAACTGAAAAGAATAGTGTAAACAGAGTTTCTCCCAGGCTTAAAAAAAAAGCAGGGTGCTGCTGGTGAGGAAAGGACACTGTTTTTAATTTTTAAGGGCACCTTTAATACTTAAAGGATAACATTCTTTCAAAACACAGGTCAGTGAGTCAATTTTTACTATTCAAGCAATAAATATTTCTAAGGGCATTTCTTTTATATTATGCTCTTATTTCATAGAACAGTGCCCCTTAAAAAATAAAGAAATTGACAGTAAATCTGTGTGCCAAATTTGAAGCAAATCGGATAATTCTGCATGAAATACCTATTTAGCTAAATTAAGGGGGATTAGTCCCCCATTTCCCCCTTTATACTTAACCAATGAACCTCCAAATGTAATCAGGGAAGCACCTTATCAGAATAAACCTGTATACCAATTTTGAAGCAAATTGGATAATTCTGCATGAAAAATCCATTTATCTAAATTAAGGGGGGGGGGATTAGTCTCCCGTTCCCTCCCTTTATACTTAACCAATAAACCTCCAAAACTAATCAGGGAAGCGCCTTGTCAGAATAAACTTGTATATCAAATTTGAAGCAAATCATATATTTCTATCAAGAGTTAATCGCGTTACATACATACAGAACCTGCAGAGATTTTTTTTTTTTGTCAGTTCTAACCTGCTATGCCTTTATTGTTTATTCATTACTTATCAATGTTAATTATCAATGTCATGCACAATAATTTTACTTATATATAATTTTTCTTTATCCCCAACCTGTCTGTTGTGTCTGTCACGCTGAAATTCTTTTAAAGAAATGACTGATTACATTTTTTTTTTCATAGTTTGACCAATATAATGCAAAGCATCAGTAAAATACTTATATATATACTTGTGACGATTTAAAATGGAACAATGCATTTAAAGATAATAAAGTTTATATTTTTAATGCTTCACAGCTTCAACTTCTATAGTAATAAAGATATATGTTTGTGTGTGGAACCTGCTTTCCACAGAGATTGCAGCACGCAAAGCTATCAGATTTAGCAGAAAGGTACTTGTATGTATAAAGTTATGCACCTCGAAGCCAATTTCTATAATTTTTTTTATAGAAACTGGCTAATAAAAATCTAATGAGTTTTTCTACATTTGTTCGACGAAAGGAGATTTTTTTCCCCCGTGATAGAGAGATGAGATTTTCGATTTTTTAACGCGACCAGTTGACGAAATTCGCAATTTTATTTCATGCTCGTTCGATGAAAATCACTATATTTTTTTTTGCAATTATTTGACAAAATTTGCAATTCTTTTTTTTCTGTTTTGATAGAGAGAGATTGGCAAAATTGAAGATTTTTTTCAGTAACAATTGACAAAATTCGCGATTTTTTTCTCAAGAGGTTGACAAAATACAAGACTTTTACTAGATTTCTTGACAAAATTTGCGTTCCCCCCCCCCCCCCCCTAACATCGTTTGACAAAATTTGCAATTTATTTCCACGATCGTTTGGCAAAATTCCCGAATTTTTTTCCTCGAGCAATTGAAAAAATCCGCAATTTTTTCTGCAATTGTCTGACAAAATTTTTTATTTTTTTTGTGACCGACTGATGAAATTCATGGGGTTTTACTAGATATCTTGATGAAATTAATGTTTTTTTTGCAATCGTTTGACAAAATTAGTGTTTTTTCTGCAATCATTTGACGAAATAAGCAATTTTTTTTCGCGATCGTTCGGCGAAATTCCCAATTTTTTCCCATGACAGTTTGATGAAAGTCGTGATTTTTTCCTCGAGCAATTGAAAAAATGTGATTTTTTTCTGCAATTGACAAAAATTTCGATTTTTTTTTAAAACTGATTGATAAAATATACTAATTTTTTCTGTGACCAATTTACGAAATTCGAGATTTTTTTAATGGATCTCTTGACGAAAATTAATTTTTTTTGTGAATTGATCCTGCGGAATTCAGCCATGGATGAATTACATGCCCATATCTTGCGTCTCCCTCTAAAAACATCTCTCAATATTTCACGACCTACAAATTTAACCTGTTAACTGGGTAGGACGAAATATTTCGTCATACACAAACTACAACTGCAATATTTTGAACGTATTACTTACACTAGTAAAATTTTAATAAAAATTTTCGTCTTATTAAAACAGCCTATTCATGCAAAATTACTGCCATTAATAAAGAATTTTTTTTTTTTTTTTTGTACTGGTGGAAGTGTGCCTTGTTGTTATTCAGAGGCATATCAGTTGAACAAAAGTTTTTTCCCCGGTTAACGGGTTAATGAGTGGGACCCAAAATTCTCTTCTCGACATGAATTTTTCTGTGCCACAGTAATTGACTTCATTCGCAGCGCACATCAGCATATTTTTTTTCTTTGTTTGTGAACGGTTTTGCAGAAATCACCGATTGATTAAAAAAAAGAAAAGAAATGCAGAAATCCACGGAAAAGAACAAAGTATTCAGATATAGAAAAAAAAAGGAAGAAATTTGTGAAAGATCGGAAAATTGAGAGATTTGGCATGTCTAATTTTACCATTCTATTTTGATTTAATAGAATAATAAACAAAAATCATATGCACACACAAAAAAAAAAAAAAATATTGGAAAATGATAAAAAAAAGCAGAAAATATTAAAAAGAAAAAAACGGGAAATGACAAGAAGTCGGAAATTCGTGGATCTGTGGAAGAATCTCATGCCTTCCTGAAATGTATAAACGAAACTTGTGATTTTTTTTTTTTTTTTTTTTTTTTTTTTTTTTGTGAGAGATTGACGAAATACATGATTTTTCCCGCACCCGATTGGCGAAATTTGCCATGTTTTTACCGTGCTCAATTAAGTAAATTCGCATTTTTTTCTTTCTTTTTTTAATGATAAATAGATATCATGATCTATTTTTTGGCTAGTAAATTGTTTCCTTTGCACCTATTAATTCCAAAATACTGATTTTTTTAAATTCTGTTAAAAATATATCTGCAAAATTTTGCTAATTCTAAAAAAATTCATATTGATTATTGTGGAGTCTGGAACTTTGCTGGCCGCAGGATTTTTTTTTTTCTTTTTTTTTGCAGGTGTGTGTAGACCTTTGTATTTTCTACTTTATTACCGTACTACACATTTTATTCTACATTTACTGAGAAATTTAGTATTTTTTGAGAAGTTGACCTCTATGTAGTGAACCAAGCAATGCTAAGGTGCCATTTATTGAGATTGATAGTTTAACTGGATAGTTAGCAGTTCTGTATTACAAGAGCTAATACTCCAGTTCTGGTTAACAGAACAGATTATTATAGTACCTTCAACAGGTCTTTAATAGATTCCTGCTATTGGTAGGAAATTTCTAAATCCACCGTAATCACGAGCTTTGAACAGATGGGAGGCGAACGTGCGATCCTATGTGTGTAAATGAGAAAATAACTTGCAGGCGGGCACAACAAAAGGCAGTAAGGGTGGCATTTTTAAAAACGAGGGGCAGAAGGGTGCTATTTTTTGGATGAGGGGCAAGAAGGGCGCTATTTGTTTAACCAAAGGGCAGGCAGGGCGCAGCGTCCTCCTGAAACTGTCTGGGGGAAACTCTGGTGTAAATAGTCATTTATGTGCAATCAAAATATGGACTAGTTCAATTTAACATACATGTGTAAAACAATAGATACAGAATCAATGCAGATGTCTTAAAATCTTTTAAATGAATACTGAAATAATAAAAAAAAATTAACTTGTCTAATATTTTCTAGTTTTGCCTTTGTCAAACTTAATTGTCAGCAGAAATGTATCTTTTTTTAAATTGTAAAAAACACCAAACAACTGTTTATGTTGCATATTGTCGTCTGGCCTTGTACTTGGTAGCAGTATTTATAAGTCTGTTTTAGATCATATGTTCCATCCCAATTGTCTCTTAAACAAAAATCTAATCTATTGCATAACTCTGACGAATCCAGTTATTTTATGTTGTATATAAATTTTATCTCAACATAACTTCATCTCCATACAAACGGTCATTGAGTGACGCTTCTGAATGTGGAATGAAAGGGTTTATTACAAGTCCACCATTTCTAAAGTCAAAATCTTTATGCATGCATTTGCCATGTCAACTAAGAAGAAATAAAATGAACATTTAAAGAATGAATCACTAGCATTACCAACAAAAACTGCTGCAAGAATGCACATGGTTCTTTTGTTGACGTTTTTGTTACTCGCAATGACATCACTTGGGTAAACAGGGGTCGATCCAGAAAAAATTTAGGGCCTATTTAGGGCCCTTTCACAAAAACCTATTTCATGCAATGGGCCTCTTCACAAAAATCAGTTTGATAAAATTACCCCTTCACAAAAATCAATTTGATAAAATGGGCCCTTCACAAACTTCTATTCCATAAAAACTTACCATTTATTATTTATTTATTATTTTGTGATGTTTTAAAATGTGTAATTTGTAAACCAACAAGTTCACCAGAGAGGGAAAACTTCAGCAAAAGGATTTTAAAAAGGTTTTGTTTATAAATGCTTGTGTGGTTTGAATTTGATTAACTGGATTTCAACTTTCGTTAAAAAATGTTATTTTTCACAAAAATATAATAAATTTCATAAAAATAACCTTTACTTTTCACAAAATGGGCCCCAAGAAAAAAAACCTGCATCGACCCCTGGTAAAGTCCATTAGAAAATTTAGTCTTACACTCATCGGTTATGTAGTCATTAGTCAACAGTAATATATCATGTCTAGACTTGTATAAAACCAAAAACTTTCTGCACACATAAATATTGAGTCAAAAACTTTCTGCAAATTAATTTAATGTTTAATAAAATTACGTGTCATATTATTTTGACAATATAAATTAAAAACAGTAGTTTAAAATAATTTCCATTTAAAATTAATTAATATTAAAGAATAATTATTTTGGTTAAAGATAATAATAAAGCTAAAAATCCATGCTAGGAAAGCTGAATTCTTATCAATTATTTTGTCAATGCATTTAGAAAAACCCAATCCTTAATATTTTGACCTCTTTGCAAGTGTCTGTGATGTCACAACAATGTTTTGCATCTTTAAATTTTTAATTGTGTGCAAACAGTAAATAAATCGTACATAAAATTGAGGAATATTTTTAATTTAAAAAAAAAAAAAATTCTAAAAGTTTTTTCTGCAAAGTTCCAAATTTTGCAGAAATTTTTCCGCGCACAACGTGCGTCTATATTATACAACCATGTCCACCAAAAATGTGACAGCAAATATGAGTCTTTCAAATAGCATATTGCCTATTCAAAAAATAAAAATAAAATATACAGATCTCTTACACAGAAATTCAGAAGAGTCCAAATAGTTACCAAGAAAAAAGATCATATGATAAAAAGTTTGATTGCAGAAAATAAAGAAGAAACTTAAAGCATTAAATGTTCAGAAATTATAAACAACTAAAAGTGTAAAAGGTAAACTATTAATGGAGAAATTCCAATATTTAGGCACCTCACTGGTCTGAAAGGACAATACAGTATTTAATTTTATTACATAGCAGATCAACTGCTTACAACCTTATACAACTGAAAAATATGTTTTCCCTCCCATGCAAATCTATACTAAAAAGAAAAAATTGCCCCGACCTCAGGTGTTGCTGTGTTGTCACTTAATTAGAAAGAGGTTGGTGCATGAGGCTAAGATGTTAACAAAAAATGTAGAATCTTTTGGCTCACTGAATATCGATGAGATGAATATAAAACCTGTTCAATAAACATTCAGAAGAATTTACCAGATTTGTAACAACTAAATCAAATATTTCTGAATTTGGCATTGAAAAAAAGTTTCTAATCATTTTCTTTGTTTTATATTTACAAGACTTCCTACTCATTTTAGATTACCAGTAGCTTGTTGTTTTTTTAAGGGAACAAATGGTGATGAGTTAGCTGCATTTACAAAAGAAGTTTTTAAAAATGTCAAAGATGTTGGATTCAAAGTTACCAGAATCATAGCAGATAATCCTATGTAAAGATGTTCAGTATTTTATCTGAAGATAATATCCTTAAGCCAGTCATTACACACACAATAGATCCACCAAGAAAGTTATTTTTATCATTTGATCCTTGCCACATTGAAAAAAAATTTAGAAATCTTTTTAAGAAATATGATTAATAAAGGGCAACTCATTAGTTCAGATTTCATAAAGATGTTATATGACATGCAAAAGCAAAATGTTATAAAACCTGTAAGAATTCTTACTTTCAAACATGTTTATCCTTCATCTTAAAAAAAATGAATGTTTCAACTTTCAAGGGCCCTTAAAATTTTCAGTACTGAAATGGTCTTTGAACTGCAGTTCTTGAAACAAAATTCTGTAATTATTTGGAAAGCAAATTTTTCTTGAAGCAATAGCAGGGGTAGTACTAGCCCTTAGTGATATTTCAAGACACATTTGCTTTGCATACTAAATGAAAAAACCCTTAACTCTCTCTTCAATACATTTTATTATCATAAATAGTACACTATATACACAATTATTTTTGTTTTAAAAGTATACATTTAAAAGAAAAGTAATTTTACCAGAACCCTTTGACCAAGCTGCTAAAAAATTGAGATTTTGGCATTACTGAAGGATGAAAATCTCTATTTTTTATCATCACTGATCAACAAAAATTGCAAAAGTTTTTTTTTTTTTTTTTTTTTTTTTTTTTTTTTTTTTTTTTTTTTATAACTGATTGGTGAAAATTGCGATTTATTTTGTGACTGACAGACAAAAATAGGAAACTTTTTTTAATGACTAATCGATAAAAATTGTGATTTTTGGTAACTGATCACCAAAAATTGTGACTTTTCTTGTGCAAATCGACGAAAATCACTATTTTTAACGATAGATTGAAAAAGATTGCAACTTTCGTGATCATTTTGCGTCAGTAAAAAGGTACATCTACCATTTACATCTATTCATCTTTGATCATTTCAAATGCCGATATAGTACAAAATTTCATAAATTTTAGGTCAGACTACCATATTTTAGGACATTTCCGGACGTTTATATTTTTTTTTCAGGAATTTCAGGACAAGTACGACCCCTGCAACAGCTACAATAGTATTTTAGAGACAATACAGAAATGCTTCTGTATTTTAAATGTTACGAACACATACGATCATATAACATCAAACAATTCTGATGTCATGCATTTCGTATCGCTGAATGATGACAGGCTAGATTGGCTTAAACACACATTTTGAGGTATTTAGAAGAATGAAAAAAATTCTTGTGAAATAGTATCTCTATAAGTAAAGAAAGATATTTAGCTACTAAAATTACAACAGAGTTAACTGTGGAATGTATTAAATTTATTTTTCAATTTGGTTTCCATTATGTACTAACTAGAAAACTGAATTCAGATGAGTTCAAGTCATTTTTCTCGGCGCTACGACGAATGCAAGTTTATCTCCACAGTTGGCGAGATGTTTTCGCGCGTATATTTTGCAGACCACAGCAGTATCTCTACCGCGGCGTCTTCTACAAATTCCAATGTTACAACTTGTAATGATAATCAGTGGATGACCAACATGAAGAAGCTGAAAAGTTCTAAAGTTAAATACTTCGTGTTCTTACAGTAAATTATATTTGAAGTTACATAATACCCATATTTTGCTTAAACATAATGTTCACATAGATTTTAGCTATTAACATAAAAATCTTTTAATTAGCTGTTTAATTTAGTTTTCAAGTGTTTTCAGCTAAATATTATTTAGTTGTCATACGTGAACGCACTAATCCATGAGAGCAGAAATATAAACAGCTTCTCAGGTATAGAAAAAAGAAAAAAAACAACTCCACTAACGAATTTAAAGTCAGCAGACAAAATAAATTTCCACAAAACTAATTAAATTTCAAGATGATAATTATAAAGCACGTGGTTTACAAACCACGCTACAGACTTCCAACAAAATATCATCTTTGTTTACATTCTACCCTGCCCAAATAGCTTGAAGTTACGGTCAGAGTCATAATTCAATTTTGGGCAGGGTTTCAGAGTCCTCTGGCGGAGAGCTTCATACATTAAAGCGAAATGATCAGGCCTTATGTATTATAGTTGGCAATGGTAAAACATAATGAATAATACATGCACATGTCGAATTAAAAACCACTTGATGACATAACAAACACGTATAATGCTTCGGACATCAAGTAAATGGGACTGCATTTTTGGCGTTTAATCTTTGAGTTGGCGATAGTATTTTGTTATGAAAAGTGGTCGACGGGATGATAGAGAAGTACCCAATTTTCAATGTCGTCGTTATTAAGTCGTTCCTGTACAGCTTGTGCTGTATCTTTTATTTTGATACTTTTCCGTTATACCAACACCATGCCAAAATGTTTGCTAATGCGTCAATTATTTCAACCCTGACCTAGCAGATGTTGACTACAAATCGTGTTGTGATGCAAACCGTGCCAAACATTTTGATTTGTTATTTATTGAATGTAAAACATTTTTCGGTACTTTTTCGTTATAGAAAAACCATTGTCGCCAAGCGTAATAGTAAGCACAAAATGAAATTCCCGTGAATCAAAACACTTGAAAAAAACAAAAATTATGAAATGAAAGTAAGCATTTGAAAAATATAACATTTGAAAATTACAGACTTTTAAGCACTATTTTATTAAAATTAAAACACACATATATACTTAAAATAAGAAAACAAATAATTGTTATACAATAAAGGGAAAAATCCTGTGCCGTTGGATTTAGTGGGCTCTTATTGGCGATAAATGTTTGATGTGGTTGTTGCGATCTTGTGAAAAATCTTCAATCATATCCACATTTACACTGTATCCATATTGTTGCTATAATATCTTTGGGTACTTTTTGGTTAACCAGCTGCCAGTGAAGTATATATATACACAAATATATATACATACATATATATATATATTTCACTGACTCCCGGCTAGCCGAAAAGTACCTCAGTTTTTTGTTTCTCGCTAACATTGTGTGTAGATTCGATTACGGAATATTAGAAAATCTATCATTATTATTATCTAAACGTTCATGAATAATGCGCCATAATGAGGATGCATATTATTACACATAATTTTCATGTATGGTTTTTTGAAACATTGAACTTTAAATTCTGTTAAAGACTGCATTTTATCTCGAAAAGGTGGACACCATGTTACAAAGTTATGTGGTTTGAAGCGATCAGAAAAACAAACTTGGATCAATGATTATAATCCCGCGATTTTGTTCATGTGAGCCGCCAATATTGACATCCAGTTTGTTTGAAAACCCAGTTTGGTGTTAAATCGTTACATTACGCGTTATATAACCAAACCGAAAAAAAAATCGTAAGGAAGAGATTTGAAAGACCATTGACAAAACAAAAGTCTCGGTGCCAGATTACGCGTTTTTGCCAGATAAAACTTGATTAGTCGAGAAACTGGAAGTTACGAAGCCGAAGACAAAATTCTTGGCCATAAATGTTTATATTAATGGGATGCTGTGCAATATTTAAATACCAGCATGAAAAACGACCGATGAAGAAAACTGAAAGTCACCATGATTTGGTTTTATTGGCAAAAGAGGATGAACGATCTACTGAAATTTACTGTCGGAATTTTATTGATGATTATTACCTGACATGACAAATTGGAAAACATGTGTTTATACGAATTGGCCACTAGGTACTAATACGAACGAAATAAACCAAAGACTGTAGAATATTACTAATTAAAAAAGAACCTCAGTTGGTTCAGAAAACGTTTGAAACCAGTGGCTTTGAAAACGCCCTATCATAACACGAAAACGGACGCTGGAATTGAGTTGTACTATCATCATTCTTTGCTGATGTTGTTCAATCCTTGGCGAAACGAAAAAGACCTATTGGGATAATTTAAACTCTACCGTGAATCCTTTGAGCACAATGTGAAAAAATTTTCAGAGATGGAAGAATGTCGCGAAACAAAACAACGATTACAAGCTGCAATCGACTTGGCTGAAAATTTGCAACAAGAAAGTGGTTTGCACAACCAGCTTTAAAATATCGAAGAACCAAATGAAGACGTTGATAAGATAGCCGCAGATTCTGATAACACTGAAACTCACCAGGAAATTGTTATTAATGAAGATAAATTGAACAAAAAAAAAGAATGCTTACCAAAGGAAAATATTCTAATCAATTATAAAGCACATAGAAGAACAAAAGAAAGACCCGTCTATTCCACCCATAAATCTGATTGTACGCGTAGTTGCTGGTAGAGGAAAAAGCTTTCTAATTTAATTACTCAGTCAAAAAGTTCGTTTAATGAGTAATCACAATAATGATGCTGCTGTAGTACTAGCACCAACGAAGAAGTACAATTCACACGTTTTTCAAATTGCCCGTCCAACATACGAATGAAGCAGAATAATTTAAGCTTGATTCTGACGATTTGAAATTATTTAAGCAACAATGGAAATGATTGGATTTAGTAATTATCGATTAGTGCAGTATAGTTTCGAAAGTACTTCAGAGATGATCAGCTAACGATATGGCGAATGTTGTAAAAACAAGCGCGATTACTGTTTTGGTGGCAAAAACATTATTTTGTTTGGTGATTTATTGCAGCTAGCACCCGTAAAAGCCCAATTTTGATTTCAGGAACTGCCTTTAAACAAAGTGAAACAATGGTTTGGTGGTGTTGGTACATTCAACTTTTGGTACGAATTTGAATACAGTGACCTAACAATGAACATTGTGTTATATACATAAAAAATATATATCGCGGCATAACTTTCTTACATAACAGTCTCATGCACCAAATAACGATGCAAAATCAAAACTCAATTTTTATAGCATCATCACTGAACTGATCGTTAGTATAATTATCAGAACCTAATATTCGGCCCCATTCAGCGATTTTAAGAAAGACTAAGAAGAGTAGTAAGGAAAGATACCACTGAAAGAACAACTCAGCTATAGCAGGCGAACTTCAGTGCAGCAGAAACAGTCCATGGATACGACCGAGACAATTATAGAATCCAGTTTCTCTATGGAATAGCACCATTTAATTATTGATGTGACGGTCCCCTGACATTTGAGAGAGCAGGTAGACATGAAAAAATGCTACTTTGGCGATGAACAGTCAACGATTTGGTGAATGTTGTAAAAAAAATGTAACAATAAAATTTTGACAATAGCAAAATTTTTTGCTTTTCAAGATATTAAAAAAACTTTAGTTTTTATCAAAAAATTTAAATGACTAGTATTAAAAAATGCTCTGAAGAGCACCAAAAAAGGTTAATATGTTTCAGTATGAAAAAGGGTTGGACAAGTGCTTCTAATTGAGCATGAGAAAGGAAAGGGGTTCCTTCTTGGCTGTAGCTCACTGTCAATGCCAACTTTAGAAAAAATCATATTCGCGCTTTTTCCATATAAATGAAATCAGTCACAGTTACGATAAAAATGTCTAGTTTAAAGACGTATCCAGTAAAGACGCAGTTTGATTAGACATGAATGTAAGGCGACATAGTACCAAAAACCTTAGTTTCTGCAGCGTATCACACTCATGCAATGCTACCAAGCATGCCTGCAGTGTAGAACTGCGCAGAAAATTGATTCGTATTGCAGTGCAGAGTGTTGCAGCATTCTGAACAGGAACAATTTCAAATATGCACGCATTACAGTATAATGCATTCATTGATTGAAATTATATGCAGGTGGCTGTGGCTCCACAATGCAATATGCAGTACAGCAATGCATATGTAAGCTATAAACGAACATTAGGCGCATATACCTTTAATACGGAAGTACAAAAGAACAGTGTGGATGTGCACCGAGGCTCAAAAGTATAATAGGAGTGTACAATGTAGTATAGTCTGTAGAGCAATAATAGTACACAGTGCACTGTACAAAGTTGCATTGCAGACGCACGCCCAGTACAACAGCAGAACAGTGCAGTTGACATATAAAGCACGTTGGAAAGTTTTACTACAGTACCGCAAATTTCTTTTATATGAAAAAGCGCGAATATGATTTTTTCTAAAGTTGGCATTGACAGTGAGCTGCAGCAAGAAGGCCCCTTTCCTTTCTCATGCTCAATTAGAAGCACTTGTCCAACCCTTTTTCATACTGAAACATATTAACCTTTTTTGGTGCTCTTCAGAGCATTTTTTAATACTAGTAATAATAAATGAATAAAATAATCTTATAGAGTGGAGATTTCTGTCATGTCCTACCTTCCAGTTTTAGAGATTCAAGATCGCTAACAGTTTAGCGTTGCATAAAGGTGTGCATAGACTTTGTTCTAAATTTTAAATTTTGAAACTTACAGAAAATATACGTACCCTTAAAACAGAGAGAGAATTAGCAAGGTGGCTGTTACAGTTTGGAGAATGTCGAAGAGGGTGGGGAAACTATTAAGTTGCCCCCAATTTGCTATCCAGATATATATGATTCAGTGCATCAACTTTTCAGTGACATCGGTTTTAGGACAGTGACACCTCAAAAGCTTAAAGGAAGAGCCATACTAACAGCGACAAACAATTTGTAACTTGAAATTAAAAATCGTGTTTTACAATGTATGCTAGAAACGGAAAAGGTTTATGAAAGCATTGACATGATCACATAAATTATGATCCACAAGATCAACTTGCATATACTGGAGAATTTTTAAACGGTTTAACACCAATTGGAATGCCACCTCATAAACTGAAATGAAGGCCAGAGGCCATCATAATGTTATCAAGAAATTTAGTACCTTCTAAAGATCTGTGCAAGAGTTATAGTTAGTAACTTACAGAATAATGATATTGAAGCAAAATAAATTGATTTCAATATTAATGAAACTTTTCTTACCCCTCGAATACTACTTATTCCATCAGAGAATAATATGCCTTTTACATTTAAGCGTATACAATTTAGTATCCGATTAGCTTTTTCAATTATTATAAATAAATCCCAGGGTCAAACTTTTGAAAGAAATTGCTTAGATTTGTCAAATCCAGTTTTTAGCTAATAGTCAGTTGTATGTTGGTCTTTCAAGAGTTAGATCTTTGGATTCAGTTACTGTAGTATATGGGAGTTTTGAAATTTACAATTGTGTGCATAAAGAAGTTTTCGATGCTGAAAAAAAAAAGATAAAAATATTTTAATAATTGTGAATGGTGTAGATACTTTCAATGTAATATGTATACACTTTTTTAATTTTAAAGAGTATCCAGTAATTATTGTGTGCATACAAAGGTTTCTATATGCATGATGCTGAAAAAGTACCTCTGTTTTCATATTTCTAAATGGCGTCCGTATCTTATGATGTGTATATATTTTTTAATTTCAAAGTACCCAGTCCTAAGTGAAGAAGTTTTTATGCGTAGTATTTATACATATAATGCTGAAATTCGTATTCTAATATGCTTATATTTAAAAGAGTAGACATTAGAGCGCAGATGCTCTGCGCGGGATCGACTAGTCTATAAATAAATTGTTAGTCTGGGGGAATTAAACAGCCAGATTGTCGGGAATCAAAGACTATTTTTTTATCCTTAGAAACGTAAAGGAAATATTCTCTGTACATCCTGTCTTTAGAGTAAATAAATCCAGGTTCTGATCGCGAGTAAAGCAAAGTAGACAGTTGGAACTATCCATTAATTCCATGGAAACATACTTTTATTTAACGGATAGATAGACATAAAAAAGAGGTGCATACCCCCCCCCCCACCCCACCCCAACACTACAACGCACAAAATAAGCAACCTTTCTCTTAGAGAATTGATTGAGGATGTGACAATTTTTATATCACTTTGATCGCTAATAATAACGTTACATACATCGAGCCATGAAGCCGAGATGAAATTTTACGTTTAGCCTATATACATTCGAAACTTTCAAAAGTAATACCACCAAAGGGTTTACCACATTTGGCAAACATTGATAAAGTAAAAGGCAACCTTAAAAACTATTTACAAAAGACCAGCGTCTGTGAGATAATGAAATTATAAACATAGTCTTACACAGATGCGAAAAACAACTTTTATGTTTTTTTCATTTATGGATAATGGTCAAAATGGTGACAGACAGATGTATCTCGTTTTATAGATAAACCATAAAAGAATGGAAGATGAAAGGAAACAGTTAAATTACATCTACTCAAATAAACGTATTTTAGCAGGGATAAAAAAAATAATTTTAGAATAGAAATAAAACAGATTTTAGATTTAAGAATGCATAAAGAAATAAAGGAATATAATCAAGGATTTTAATTAATTTTGAATATATTAAAATACAAATAATGATCTTGTGTCATACTATCGATATACAAAACAACTTAAAACTCTCATTATCATGAGTATGGAAATTCAATTCCAATATTTATTTTAATTTACATCTTTTAATCTCAGCACGAACGGAATGAAAATAAAAATAATATCATATACTGGCATAAGACAGCTCAAACTCCATCAAGAAGACAAGTTGCGTTTGTGTACGAATTTAAACAAGCGATACTGGGAAACATAATTTATTACAAAAGTTTTACGTATAAGTCTTATCTAGGTGGGTCTCAGCACAGCAATTTTTCAATCAAAATTATCATCTACTTTTATTAAGAACTTTTCCTAATTAACACACGCCTTTCTTGTATTCATTTAAATATAATCTAAAAATAAAATGTTTGCATAATGAAAATTTTGTATAAGAAAATTTTTATAATAAACTTAACCTATAAAGTTTTCAGGATTTAATTTGAAAATCTGTGAAAAACAATCCTCTGCCTGAATATCTTAGATACTTGATTTTTGACTAAATTTCTATCATTTATACGATATCGGATGTTTTTCATATGAAAAATAAAAATAAAAATTACTGATGTATTTTCATTAACATTAGTTATTAATTTAAACGAGCTAAAAGTCCGGTTTAGAACAATATTAAAATAGAATGATCCCTTTTTCCTTTTATAAAAAGGAACCAATTATTTTATCTATTCAACCATACCATGTTTTCATAGAATTTTTATAAACATATTACCACCATCTGTTGGTTTCTATAATACTGCATTAATCGTTTGATAATCTGACGTAAATTTACCTTGCAAAGAAAGCTAAAGCTTTATTCATGTTTTCTAGAAAGAAATATTTTTCCTTTCTTAAATATGTTAATTCGAAAGTAGTTAATAAACTTATCGAAGTAAAATATTTTGTAAAAGAAATGATTGGGGAAGGGGTACAGTACATTTTATGTAGTTTACGAAAATCAATCAAACCTACAAAGACGGAATCGAAAATGTAACGGACAAATTTTTTGTTTTGGAAAGATTAGTGTTTCAGCAAATGTATTATATACCTTTCGGAAAGATTTTTGTTTTGTTTAAGATAGAATTCCGTTATACGCACGTTACTTTTAAGTGTCATTACCAAAATTGTGAATCGAGTTACTCCATGGTTACAAATATAGAAATAAACATCCAAGTAAAAAATAAAAATAACGTGCGTATTTTTTAAAAGTACATGAAAAATTAAATGAGGGCGTTTCAAATAATTTCATAGACCGTGCATTTATAGAACATTTTTGTTTGTTTTGATAATGGCTCAGATTGCGCTGAAACATGAGCTGTCAAGATTTTAATAAAACCAATTTTACTGTTTATAATTTTTTTTATTTTACACATTTAGCAATTATAAAGAAGTATACATATTTTATTTTAATATTAAAAATGATCTCCACAATTATTAGCACAATATTTTATTATAATATTATAAATTAGCACCATAATCAGTCGCACAATATTTTGTTACAATGTTATAAATTAACACCATAATCAGTAGCACAATATTTTGTTATAATTTTATAAATTACAACCACATCAATTAGCATGGTATAATTATGTAATATTATAAAAATTATATGCTGGTTAAAAAAAGTTTCAGTAATAAAATTTAATTTTTTATAAAGATCATTGTTCGTTTTATATATTATTTTAACTTAATAGCAGATATTAGAAATTAAAAAAGAATAATGTATAATAATAGAGATCAACTAAAATTGTAATTCTATGCTTACTTTAGATATTACAGTAATAAATTAAGCATAGTGGTAATTATTTTCTGTCATGACATGTACGCCATGAAAACATAGATTCAATTGTCGAGCGATTGATACCGTTGGGCTTAAAAGAATAGTTTTCACTAATTAGAGTAAAGAATCAATATATTTTAACGTAACAAAAGGATAAACTTGTGATGATTCTAAAGAATTATTTGAAGTATTTTTAGATTAGACTTTTATGTCCCATATTATTAAGCTTAAACAAAATGGTTGTGAAACGTTTTTTTTTATCATATTAAGCTATGCAACAGAAAACTAGTCGTTGGAGGCAACCGTAATACTTACCCATCATGGATATGTATAATATAAAATATGAAAATAAAACATGTGTAAACTATTTACAAAATGCATTGCAATTCGAATAAAATCATGGCTTGATGACGTCATAAACTTTAAATGCTCTATTACTGAATTGCGTAAAAGAAACATCCTTATAAACCCAAAATTGATAATCCTATTAACTAACGGTTTACTGAGTCGGATAAAGCGTCTCATTTCGAATTAAAATATATCTTTGAATTGAAATTTGAATGCAATACAGGGTTATGAAAAATCGAAAAGTGTGGAAAATAGGATTATAAATATCTCGGCAATTCATTATCCGATCGACTTCATTCTTTATGCAAAATTTATGTTTTTTTTATTGTCTTTGATATTTACTGCTTAAAAAAACAATTTCGAAAATTTTTATGTACCTTTTATCGGAACGAATATTTCAAGAGTACGAAAAAATATAGTTTCGGATAATCGAGGTTACTGAAATTCAATAAGCTTCTCCCCATTATTACATACTAAGTACATACCAAATTTCAAGTCTCTATCTCAATTTGTTCGGGAGATAGAGTGTTTACAAACACACAAAGACACACACACAGACAGACGGACGGCAAAAAAAAAAAATCTAAAAATATGTTTTTCGGAATCTTCAGTATCTGAAACTTGTAAATCTGTCAAAAAAAAAAATCGATTTTCAAAACGATTACAAGATTTACGCGATACTACGTATGATGGGTAAGTAATAGATATTTACTCAAATATTACATCATGCTTGGGGGGGGAGGTGATAAAACCCAAAGAAATCATTGTAACATGGACGTTCCAGAATTATGGATGGAATTGGGGGGAGGGCAAAAAATATGACAGTACTTAATACAAGCTAAATTGGGAAATAGCAAAAATGCAGTCAATGACTGACCTAATCTGAAACTAGAAGAATGGCGTTTTCTTTAAGACATTAATGAAAACCATTACTCAACACCTAACAATAACAATGAGAAAATTCCATTGACGTATACTGAGAATCAGTGATAGCAAGAGCGCGATACATGGTCTCAATCTAGCATTAATTTTTTTTTGTCTCTCCCATCAAATCACCAGGAACAAATCACTGCAATCGATAGCGAAATTATCGATCTATCCCCGTCACTTTCTCTGTCATATTTTCTGATTGATCGTTAAGTTTTGCAATTACTTATCTTATTTTAGCTTATTGATGTGACAATCGATTGTAGAACATCTCGATAGTAGGATTTCGGAATCGATTGATATCTTTATCAATTGTTATATTATGCGATGACAATTTTTATCGATTGTTGAACTTTCGAGAACCGTCCATAACTAATTAAAATGATGAACTTTAATGTGCATTAAAATCATGGTGTTTCTATAGAACATTACGAAGTTGTATTCAAATTTAAAAGGACTTGTTACGCTTTAGACTAAATTTTTATTTAAGTATTTCATGATACTATTTTTTAACCCATTTATTTTTCACCCATTTTTTAACAAGGCCCATCGTCACCTCTAGGCAACACGTCTTTGAAAAGACCTCTAGACTTAGATTTTAAGTTAATGTTTTATGAGGTATTTTTATTGGGATTTAGAACAGTTTACCTTCCTATACCATAGAAAAAAGTTTCATATGACTCAGATTTTATGATACGACACTATAGCCTTCCAAAGTTTTGCCTGGATGTTAAAGTTAACTAAACGTTGAATGGATATTTGTACAATTTCGAAAGATTGGTTATTCGTTTTTTGCTGTAAAGCGATTTTAAATTTGTGTCACTTACTTGATAATATGTACTTTTTCATAAAATTTGTTTTTATTACTCTTTTTTGCACTTTCCAACGTAGTTGAAAAGTGTTTATGAATTCGGTTTGTCTGTCTGCCGTCTGTCCTCTGCCGTCTATCTGATCGTGCTCTAACTCTCGCAAATATACTCGGATGGCCATGAAATTTTATATATTATTGAAGTTTACTGTAGAATGTTTGGTACTGAGAGTGGAGTGCATAGCATTTATAGTTGGATTACAGGGACACGCAAAAGAATTTCGTTACATTACTGTATATGGGGGGGGGAGGGGAATCGTTAGCTGGACAGTTTATTGAGGTTACTATATTTCAAATATATCGCGATTGATCTACAGCATTGAGATAGAAAACAACAGGTTTTCTCATAAGTACAGAATAAGTAACTTTTATAGTAAGTTTACAGGGACTAACAAAATGGTTACATTACATTTTTATTTTCGGCAAAAAAAACGATTGCGGTGCATTTTAATGATGTTATGATACTTCAAATAAAACGAAATCACCGAAGTGCACTATATGTTTTCTGTAAATTACATAGTGCATGACATTTGCCGTCCATTTACAGAGACACGCAAAAGTATTTTTTTAATGGACTGACTAAGATTGATAATTGCTGGAAGTGCGTTTTCCTTTGTCGTATGCATATTTAAACTGATCTAATTTTGAGCGTATTAGGTGGTGTGTATAAATTCTATAGATCGCATACAGGGTAACATGAAAGACTTCACATACATTAGCGTATGTGGACAGCAAATACTGAAAGAGGGATTTTTACCAAGCTATGTGTTTTATAATTTGCTTATTTAGATATCTCATTTAATTGTAGGGGAAAAGGTAAATTTCTTGAGCCACCTCAACTGGCCACCTCAAAATCCACCACCTCAACTTCGCGGAAAGTTTATACATTCTGATACCACTATTGTGGCACATTCTAACTTCATCCACAGCACTCAAATCACTTCTGCCAGAATACCGCGCAAATCTCGTCCTCTGCTAAAAACGGTTCTACTTTTGCCTTTGCGCTCGCAAAATCATCTGTAGCGTGCAGGACTCACATGTACGATCCTTCTTGCATCTTTCCCCAACAGCTCTTTCACTGTCAGTAAGAAGAACCTATGTTACAAATTTTAAACTTTACAGACATGGGGAAGAAATTATTAATGTCACTCATTAGTGATGTGTTGAACACCAAGTCCAAAATAAGCCCCTTCTTCCGATCTTAATTACCCTCCATTGTTGTCTTCAGGCTGAGCATTGACGAGTAATGAGAAACTAGTAAGGTGTGTAAGGAACGTAATAATACTGTTATATTTAATTTATTGTTTTAATATTATATTAAAAATAAACAAACTTGTATATTAGGGAATTGCAATTTTTAATACTGGATAATCATCAATCATTCCATATAAGGTCCTTTTCCAACAAAAAAACCATCTTTCTAACATAGATCCTTCTTTGTAACATAGATCTTCTTCCAGACACCCATTGTATTATTGCAGTGTAAAATCTACATATATGTTAAATGCACTATTTTGTTAATTGTAATAAATAATTTTCAAGTAGTTTGGATTCAATGCTTTTCAATCCACTAAATTTCTTTTTTTTTAGTTGTCCCGTCACTGTCACGTAAAATGAATTTTTTAAATAAATTGTCATGCAGATGTAAAAAGGTTCGCTACCCCTACTATCGTATATTTATTCTATATAATCAACATAATTAATAAATACGCAGAACTTCAATATGAAGTATGATAGTTCGATGCAATTTTTAATTATGAGTCATTTTCAAAAACAAAATTATTTTAATAGGGATAAAAAAAATGTTAAATCGTTTTCAAAATAGAGTATTTTTCTTTTTAAACCCATAAAGCAGTTTACTTTATTATTGATCGTAGGAATGAATTACTTCAAAATTCTTTCAACGTAATAAATATGTTCTCTTGCAAGGTGTTCTTGTCGATAACACAAAAATTTATGAAACGAATCTCGGAGAAGACCTGTAGCATAAATTTCTCCAGCTTATGAAATAATAAGCATCTGCTGTTTTTAGTGTTATTTTGAACTAGACTAAGTTATGATTAATCTTGACATGAGTTACTTCAGCTAGAACATTAAATTAAGGAAGAAAAATGGCAATGGAAAAGCCAATATCTTTCCGTTTCTAGTTCTTTTTTTAGTGGAAGTGGAAGTTTTTGGAGGTTTTTTTTTGTGTAATTTTTATTTCATTTAATAATTGAAGTAAAAATTATCGAATCTTTATCTATTTCAGGAACAAATTACTTCCATTAGTAAATTGACGAAATGATTGAACAACACCAGAAATTACCAAAAAATTTATTTGAAAATAATCAAAACCTTTCCTTTACATACTTAATAAAAGGCAAATTTTATTTCGAAATTGTGGTTTCATTGTGACATTTAGGGATTAAAATTAAATGGTACAAAAATGTACCATCTCCCTTTAAGGGGAAAACTAATATTAGAACAATAAAATGGCTTTTATCCATAGTAACAATTTGTGAAATAATATGATTTAATTTTTTTATTTAAATAAACGCATTACACTTTAAAACATCTTATAAATAAATTGCTTTAAAATTTTTTTAAAGATCATATAGTATACGCATGTAATGATACATCCATAGTAAACCCAGATAATTCATATTCCATCCTAATATTGCGCCGATATTGAATTTAATTAATATATTTTCCAATGCTATGCGAACATTGGTATAACTTTGTCTTTACAATAGAAATATTTGCATGAAATGCCGCTACTAGACATATATTGGTTTTATAATACAAGTGTTTTCAATGAAACATCAATATTGCCGAAATATTTTTGATAAAAGGAAAAGGGAATAAAGGTAATGCATTAATGAAATATTTCTGGCAAATATTGCAGCAATATTTATCAAATTTAGACACCTCAATTTTGCGGAAATATTTTATGATAATATAGCCAATACCAACCAAGATACATACAATAAAAATATTGGCCGAATATTGTTTTTCTACTATGCATAGACGCAGAAAGGTTATATTTAAAAAATGACAGTAAATATAATAACAAGCAATATACACTGTAACGGTTTCTTATCATTTTTCTTTCTACTTCAACTTCAAACATTTGTTTCAAAGTGGATAAAAAATATTCATTTTAACCAGTTACCAAAAAAAAAATATTTTTCTTTTTTAAGCACTTAAAGAAGTTTACTTTATTTTTTATCGCAACAATGTATTACTTGAAAGGATTTTCAACTTAATAAATATTTTTTCAGCAAGGTGTTGTTGTCGATAACACAAAAATTTATTAAACGAATCTTGGAGACGACCTATAGTGTAATTTTTTTTATCCTATGAAATAAGATACATCTGCTACTTGTGGTATTGTTTCGAACTATTATACTAAGCAATGATTAATCTCGACATGAGTTACAGTAGTTACAGCATATAAGATTAAAGAAGACAAATGTCTATGGAAAAGCCAATATATTTTAGTTTCCTTTTTTAGGTGAAATCCTGTAATCATTTAAATACAAATTTTCAAATATTTCGCTAATATTTAAACAATAAAAAGGCGTTCATTTCTAGGAGGTTTGTGAAATTTAAATAAAACTATAAAAAATACATTAATAAACTTTTTAACAAATCATCTACAATAAAATATTAATTCAGCTAATCATTGTCTGCGTGCAACGAAGACTCATACACAGCGCAGTATTACTTGCCCCATATATAGCTACGATGGATATTAAAACCTTTCGTCAAACATAACTCAAAAAATATTTAACGGATTTCGTTCATATTTTTACAGCAGGTACCTATAAAGGTGACAACGACGTCTATTTATTACCAAGAATAAATGTCAAACCGTTTGGAAATTATATTAAAAAAATAGATAAAAAAGCACAATTAAAGTACATACGTCACGAAAATTTTGTGCGTACGTCATTTTCACTGGCGGGAGATTTTCGTTGACAATCGGAATTGAAAAGTTCATGGAGTACATGGAGCAAAAAATATGCACGCACTAATATTCAGCACAATAAAATATATTTCAATTTAGTATAATTCGAAAATTAATCTGTATTTTTTTCTGTTTGAAAGAAAAACCCCGCAATAACTTATTAGACTTGGTATTAGAGATTTGGCGCAAATCTCAGCAATAGCAGCTTTTTTTATTTCGCGTGTGTAAAAAAAAAAAAAAAAAAAAAAAAAAAAAAAAAAAAATCTTTGGTGTTTAAATAAAAGGTTTCGATTTATGGCATTATTTCTTTTTTTTTTTTTCTCTTTTTAGCATTTTAAATGGGATTAATGAAAGGCATGTATTTTAAATTAAATGAGTGAAAGGTTTATATTTAAATGAAATGAATTCAATATGAAAATGTTATAGGAACAATATTTGGCGATTTATTAACTGCGCCAGGATAACATAAAAGTACCAATATATCAAACGGTATGTAGTATGTGAAATGAAACAATTATATTATAATCACCCATCGTACAAGGAAAAAAAACTAATATTCTGCATTCAGAGGGAAAAATCCATCTCCTGTGCCGTAAGATTTGGCGAGTTCTTTTTTGGTGAAAAGTTTTTCGATGTGATTGTTGGGATCTGCAGGATTTGGCTTACTTTTTCGATATCTTATTTTTTTTGCAGATGTAGTATTATGTAAATATATTTTTTTGGAGATATTTTTCTATTTTGTATATTTGGCATTCTATTTTGTATATTTTCTATTTGGCATTTGGAAAAGAGATTTTTACCTTTTTATCTGTGGCTTCGGAAATATAAAAAAAAAAAAAAAAAATTACATATATCAAGCGTATAATGTTATGTTTTGCATTTTTATACGGACCACTTCTCCATTTTTAGATTTTAAATGCTATTTATTATTTACTAGCCGTTTATTAATTGTTTACAATTTACCCCCTGACAATAACAATTATTTATTACAAAAATGCCTCTTAGGTTTGTTAAATAAGTTTGTTTATGTGTTTTCATTACTTGTTAAAATATCGACTATGGCGATAAAATTTTATTTTAGCATCGTACTTAAATGTTTAAGATGGTGCAAAAACATGCTTTAATAAACGTATGTTTGTAGATATTTGAAAAACTTGTTTCACCGCTCTCTTGAAAAATTTTGTAAGATGCTAAAACTACCTTTTGGCACCATTTAAAATTTTTTTTCGCCAACCGACATACGATACGAAACTTTTCCCCATTCAGATACACAGGCAAGGCTGGTTTCAAACAAGAGTAAAGCTAGCAACAATATTGTTTTAACTCTATAAGAGTTACAATAATGATGTTAAATGCTCCGATTGGCTTTGGCACCAGTGGCTGAGAGGTTTTGCTCTCGAAGCTGGTAGACGGGAGGTGCTGGGTTCGATCCCAATCGCGCCCGTAGGCCTAATCGTTCGGAGTTTTCGTGGTTTTCTTCGAGCCGTGGATTTATCCATGCGTAAATACGGGTTAGGTTCCCTTAGAAAGACCCCCACGAAGGGCACTCCCCCCGGGCCTATATCCCAAGTGTAGATAATTGGCCGTCAATAATCAACCCAACCCAACCCGATTGGCTTTGGGCCCAATTACGAAAGTTTCTCCTAAAAAAAACTGTAGAAGAAGTCTTTTACATTTGTTTCAAATGAAGCTCGGTGTATAAGGTATTTGTTAATAATACAAACAACACTAATGCCATGGAGGCAAAAGTTTTAATTTAAATGTATATATTTGAAACCCTTCCCCCCCTACACCCCCCCCCCCCAAAAAAAAAAGAAAGTAACAGTAATGAATTTAAAATGGCGTTAAGCCACGCTTTCTGACATAAGCAATTGGCTGAAAACGCGATAACGAAACTTTCACTTAACTTAAAAACATGTAGCTAATATATAGCAGGGTACTTTGCAGTTATACAGACCTTGTGGTTTTTTTAAAAAAGCTTGAGACAATTCAGATTTAAGAAGTTGAGATTTACTGTCAAATGATATAAACAACTATGAACACAAAACTGATGAATTATTATTCAGGTTTATGTATGTATTTTTAAAAAAATTGCATCTGATTACACTTATTAGATAAATTACTTCTGTTTGCATTTAATAACTGATAAACGGCTTCTGTATATTAAATGAATTGTTTAAATATTGGGAAGAGGTGGCGAGAGGTAGGAAGACGAGTAAACAAACGGGTAGAGAGACGAGTAGCGACATAGGTAGGCTGATGGGTAGCGAAACGAATAGACAGACGGCTAGAGAGAAAGGTAAAAAGAGGGTTGACAGAGGGGTAGCGAGATGGGTCACGAGACGGGTATTAACACCGGTAGACAGGAATGTAGCGATAAAGGTTGCGAGACGCGTAGCGTGGTAGATAAAGAGACGAGTAGAGAGATGAGTACAGAGACGAGTTGACTGACGGGTAATGAGATTGGTAGCGAGTCGGGTACAAAAACAGACGGATAGTGAGACGGGTATACAGACGAGTAGAGAGACAGTAGATGGGTACGGAGATGGATAAGAAGATGGGTAGAGAGGCGTATAGCCAGATGGGTAGGGAGACAGATAGACAATTTGTGAGACAGATAGACAAATGGGTAGCGAAGTGGATAGAAACACGGCTAGACATACAAGTAGTTAGACGCAAAGACAGACGGTTAGAGAAATAGACTTACGGGTAGCGAGACTGGTAGAGAAATATAGAGACAGGTAGAGAGACGTGTAGCGAGATAGACAATCGGTTAGAGAGACGGGCAGAAGAACGGTTAGGGAAACAGACAGATTGTGGAGAGACAGACAGACAGGCAAAAGGAAAATCTGCGGATTGGCGCAGTGAAGGCGCAGGGGGCAGAGCCTCCTAGAGAATAATCAAGAAGTATCTGTTAAGCTTAACTTTGAAATATATATAATTTTTCAATTTTGCCGATATGGACATTTAATGTAAAAGTTATTTTACAGAAGTCATCGAAAGATTTTTTGTATACTTTAATAGTAATTTAGACTATAGTTTTGCAATCTGGTTTGTAGCAAAGCATGCTATCAATGTGGTTTGAAGTGTAAGAGTTTCTATAAACAGTTATACAAATAATAGATATATAATCAAGGAAGGAAAATTTTAAATTCACACACAAAAAAAAGGTGCAACAATGAAATTAAATTTGCGTTAAGCCACGCTTGATAGAATAATCTATTGGCTGCAAATCCAATTACGTAACTTTAAAAAGGTTGGCGTTTTAAAAGAACCGGCGTTTTTTTTTTTTTTCAAGTTTTGCGCAATACGCGCTTATGAAAATGAGATTCTTTGCCACATGTTAAAAAAAATTATGATAACACATCTGATGAACGGTACTTCTTTTCTATTTTTTTAACAGTGTATATGAATTTATATATGATATTTTGTAATTCTGTAATTCTATCATTTAATTTGCTCTTTTTTTATATTGTAATTGTTAACCCTATGTTCTCAGCAGTATCACTCAGACTAATCCCTTTGAGGGAAGTCCTAGTTAAACTTTCTGTAACTAATGACGCCTGATGAATTTTCAGAGATAGATAGATACAGGATGCATACAGTTTTATCACACATTCTTAATAGAATATTTTTCGTTATGTAATCGCTGAAAACTATTACACATTCTGCTATCAAACAAGGCGATTATGAAATCTGCGATTTAAATATTCAATAGAAATCTTCTAATCAGAAAAAAAACCTTGTACCAGACTAATTGGAAATTCGAAAGAGTTTGCGTACCCTGTAGATATGAGATAAAAAAATTAACTCATTTGTTCCGAGAATTATTTCTTAAGATTCTTTTCACTTTAAACATACAAATCTTATTTTGTCATCTATTACTAATTTCTGGTGACATATTTCATATTTAGTATTAAACTGTTTTTTTGCCTGGTAAGAAAACTTACCATCGGGAAATAGCACTGTTAGTTGATATAAATGTTAAGGGGAAAATAATAAATCTTATTTATTTTTTTTTTTGCCTTCCAGGAAAACTTTCCATTGGGAGACAGCACTGTGAATTGAGGTAAATTAAAAGAGAAAAACAGTAAATCTTATTTGGACCTTTTTTTTTTTTTTTTGCCTGTCAGGAAAACTTGCCATTGGGAGACAGCACGGTGAAATGAGGTAAATGTTAAATGAGAAACAGTATATCTTATTTGGACTTTTCTTTTTTTTTTTTTTTTTTTGCCCGTCAGAAAAATTTACCATTAGGTGACAGCTCATTGAAATGAAGTAAATGTTCAGAGAAAAACAGTAAATCTTATTTGGACCTTTTTTTTTTTTTTTTTTGCCTGTCAGGAAAACTTGCCATTGGGAGACAGCACGGTGAAATGAGGTAAATGTTAAATGAGAAACAGTATATCTTATTAGGACTTTTTTTTTTTTTTTTTTTTTTTTTGCCTGGCAGAAAAATTTACCATTAGGTGACAGCACATTGAAATGAAGTAAATGTTCAGAGAAGAACAGTAAATCTTATTTGGACCTTTTTTTTTTTTTTGCCTGTCAGGAAAACTTGCCATTGGGAGACAGCACGGTGAAATGAGGTAAATGTTAAATGAGAAACAGTATATCTTATTTGGACTTTTTTTTTTTTTTTTTTTTGCCTGGCAGAAAAATTTACCATTAGGTGACAGCACATTGAAATGAAGTAAATGTTCAGAGGAAAACAGTAAATCTTATTTGGACTTTTATTTTGCCTGAGACTGGAAAAATTGTCAGTGAGAAAAAGCACATTGAAAGATGGTAAATGTTCAGGGGAAAACACTAAACCCTAATTGGACTTTATGCAGAAAACAAAAAGTAAATGTAATAAGTTACAAATAAGTAAGAATCATTTTTATCATTTTATGTAACTGACATGGGTGCAAAATACATTATTCGAACCGCTTTAACTTTTTAATACCATTATTTTAAAGTAGTACTTTTCTCTATTATTAATCGCAAACCTCTGTCATTAAATAGAACAAATAATTTCTAATTAATAGTAAATATTATAAGCAGAATCACGGAGCTCCAATGGGGTCACCTATTTCAGGCTTATTAGCTGAATATACTCTTCGCCCATTGGAAAATAAAGTTTTTGGCACATTTCACTTAACACCTCACACTTGGCTCAGATATGTTGATGATATTTTTATAATTTGGCAGCATAGTCTTGATGAACTTAAAATATTTATAAATCAACTAAACTCAATCGACAATAACATTAAATTCACTATTGAAATTGAACATAATAAAAGTCTTCCATTCCTTGATGTTATGTTAATAAGAACAAATAAATCTATCGACAGAGCTGTTTTCCGGAAAAACATGGCTAACCAATCTACCATACCAAATAACGCATGTTCTCCCTTTACATACAAAATTTCAGCCTACATATTTCTCATAAAACGAGCCTTTATAATATGTACTGAAAATAAATTGAATAATGAATTAGATAATATTCGTAAAATTGCCTATAATAATGGTTTTACAGTACACCATATTAATAAATTAATCATAGATATCACCAATAATAAGTATTCAGAAAAGAAATTTGATTCACAAAAATACAAACTTTATACTCTGCAATATTATCGAAGTTTTTTCGAAAAATTAAAACACAGCCTTAAACGTTTCAATATCTGCTTAATAGCCAAACCACCTAAGAAATTAAAGAATATCATTTGCAGTAAAATTGACCCAATTAATTTTGAGAATTATTCAGGAGTATATGAAATACCTTTTATTAAAGACGACGGATCCAAGAATTACTACATAGGCATGACCAGCAGGAAATTTAATTGCAGAAAAAAAGAGCATATAGCTGATATTAAATACAATAGAAAAACTACAGCCCTAGCAAGATTATATCAAGAAGAAACCATCCAAATAAATTTCAATGAAAGTAAAATAATATTTCCCTCCTGTCTACACTATCCATCCATAATAAGAGAAACCATAGAGATACTCACGCGCAAAAATACAATATGTAACGATGCGGCATCTTTTAATTTACCGAAACTGTGGCTAGAATTACTCCATGCTCAAAGATATGAAAATAAACAATCAAGTAAAAAATAATAGATAACGTGCGTAATTTTTTAAAAAGTACATGTAAATAATAACTTCAAAGCCCGTGCAGCTTTAGAATATTCTCATTTTGTTTTTGAAAATGACTCAGAAGAGTCGAAACATGTAAAACAACTAATAAAAGTTATTTTAATTTATATTATAGTTGTTAATTTTACACCTTTAGCATTTAAAAGTAATATAAATAATTTCTTTCTAAATTGGTGCTAGTAATTTTGAAAATATATGCTGGCTGGATATTTTACTGAGTGAAACAAATCGGTTAATCGTACCTGCGGAATGGAACAGGGATATTACTATCACTCAATAAAATTCAACATTGTTTTAACTGAAAAATCCTGAATTGTAAGTTATTGACATATTTATCTACTATATATATAAAATACAAATGGAATCTTCGTTCCGGACGCTTATAACTTCTGTTCTGCTGATTGGATTTTGATGGGAATTGCACTGTTAGTTCCATAATTTTTCAGAAAAGGTTTTAGTATATAACATATTGCTCTACATTTCTTATTTATAGAACTATGGGAGACAGTTCCACGATCAGGTGAACCTTATTATTAAATATTAGACATTAAAAAGTTCTACTGGACATATTTTGATGAGACTTTCATAGATAGTTAGTTATTAGTATAATTTAATATCGTTCTGGAATTCATTACCAAATCCTGCAAATGATCAACTAGAAGAATTTGTCCTTAACAACCCAAACTTTGTTTGACATATTAGAAAATATAATAGCACAATGGCGTTCGCATCGAAAGACAAGGTCAAGTTCACCCATATGTTTCGTTTGATTCAAGGTTCGTTTGGAGAAACCGACCAACGTAGCGAAAGAAGCCTGCTAGTATATAAATACTATATAATTAAAATGTTTATATTTTTTTAACTTTAAAAAGGTTTTATTTACATATGGGTATGAAAAATCCACCAGCAGAAGACACTACATATCGCTCAAGATTCAGTGACACAGCCGTCATAGATGACATGGATTTACGCATTTTGAATTTTTACAACTCAACCTACTGGCGTTATTTTTGCATTTTTGTTACAGAATTTCCCAAAATTATACTTAATATTCTTATTTATACAATAAGTGCACTACAGTGTTTGATTTAAAAAAAATATCTGGGAGGAACAAATATAGTGTACTGGGGAGAGGAAGAATTTGTAGTTCTAGTACATTGTTAAACATATAATAGATAAACTTCTGGGATGACATTTTGATGCTCTGGAAAACGGAGGGTGGGTGCCACCTTGAACCACCCCCTGAATTCACTACTGATGTACTATGCATATCAAAGTACCAATTAGAAACAGTATCACTTTTATATATATCCATTTAAAATATAAATTAAAATATGGGAAATATTTTTCTTACATAATGCAACATGTTATTGTTTAACAAAAGAAAATAAGCGGTTACGAATGTTTTTATACCTAGGAAGAACTTTTCACGATTGACAAAATAAATTAAGATTTTCAGGTATATTTACTATGTTTTACTTTTCTAAGATTTAAAATTTTTGCTTTCAAACATTTTATTACCGACTAAGGATAATGTAGCCATTTTTGACGAAATATTACGTTTTCAGTTACGACTTTGTTTTATTTAATGAATGAACAATGCATTCTAAAAAAATTAAAAGTTATGAGAAACGAGAAAATAGCACACTTGGTTTTGCAATGTATTTAACATTGAATTATTAAACTTGATTGATATTTGAATTATTTTCAACTTTCATTTTTGTGTGATACTAGAAATATACACGTTCATTGCACCGGAAAGTTTTTTTAAGTGGCTTTATTCAACCAAAAGAATTAAATACAACGTGCAAAATATCTTTTAAAGGTGGCAAAAATTCTTGCGAAATCCTAACCAGCTTATGTTAAACTAGCTGTTACCCGTGACTTCGTTCACGTATCATTAAAAGAAGCATAAATGCATTAATTAAGGAAAATATTTCATTCCCGATGATTAGAAACGTAAATAATTAACTAACTCTTTATCACATTCCATAGGAGACAATAGAGTATTTCTATGTTATAGAGGCCTTGACATAACTAAGTTTTAAAAAAGTGAAATTTTGTGACAAAACGAAACAAATCACGAAAAGGAAACTGCAACCAATGAAAAAAGGCGGGCCAAATAAAATCGTGGAAATCGGTGAATTGTGCAAAAATATATGTCAAGTTTACCTGGTAAACCATTTTACTTTTAACGCCTTTGCGAAATATTTTAATAGCCATCCTTCAAAGATAATGTGGAAATAGTATATTCTTTTTCATTAAATTCAATTCTTGTGAATCGGGAGCAATAAATGTAGACCTAAATGTAAGGAGCTAAATTTGCCTCCTTGATTTAATCTATAACTGACATAAAATCTTTATTTCTAAATGCAAATATGTTGACAGACGATTTTTGTTCTCCAGAATAAATTGATTCATGAAGTTTGAATATGTGAAAATACGTTTTTATTTTTCAAAAATTTTACTGTAATAAGATTTTTTTTCTTTCAACATCTATTCAAATTGAAAATATTTGTTTTCAGTTTTAATGATAAAAAATATATTAATCCGTTTTATTTCTTCTTTTTTATCCACAAAAATTGAATAATTTAGTTGCCATTTTTACAGAAACTTCGTTAAAATTTACAAAAAAAAAAAAAAAAAAAAAAAAAAAAAAATCTCGGAATTTAAATCATTTTTTTTTTAATTCTGAGAGTTTCTGACATCCTCGGATCAATGATAATCGGTGTTAAGTAAATCGCGTTGCGTTCGACAATCTGAAAGGAGTAGTTGCGAAATACAAACAGGCAGTCAGATTTTAATATAATAGATTCGTATTTATTTTTCTTTTCCTAATAATCATGGTGTGGTTTTTGACAAAAAACTCTCATCTGTATGTAACTGATATTCATGATTAATAATCGGTACAGATAAAAAAAATATTTAAATTTTTCGTTTTAAATATGGCGTGAAACTCATCTACTTTCTAAACTTATTGATCTTTGTATTATTAAGGTAAGGAATTGATTCACGCTCTTTGTAAAACACATTTGAAAATTCCCGTTTTATTTCAAATATGGTGTCACTTTTTCCTCAGAGAAATCTCTTTTTAATGGCATAATTCTTGTTAATTTTCTTTTTCTGGCAATCAGGGCGTAAATTTTAACAGAAAACTCACATCTGTATGTAACTGATATTCAAGTTAATTATTAATCAGTATCGATAAGAAATATTTCAGTTTTTCATCTTAAATATTACGTCCATTATCTACTTTCATTATACATTGATATTCATGCTCCTTGTATTATTACGAATATTTGAAAATACATGTTTTATTTATGACGTCATATTTGTCCAAGCCGAACAGGGACCTTTTCATAGTTCCATGGTCCAAGCGAAAACTATTTTTTAATAATATAATTATTGTTGCACTTTTCCTTCTAATTATAACGCAGTTTTTGACAGAAAAATATCTTTTTAATGTAACCGATATTCATATTTCATGTATAATAATAAATACCCATATTTTTGTTTCAAATATCACGGAAATTCATCTTCTTTTGAATTCTTTTTAATTTTCATTTTTCACGTGAAAATCGTTCAATTGAAAATTAATTGTTGAGGAAAAATTATTTTTCCATGTTTTTATTTATTGGCAACGATCAAAGCCCTAGCAACGATAAAGTAAAATGGTTAAATTTTATGGAAAAATGTCCATTTATTCTCTATGAAAGTAATGAAATTTTTGATTATTAAAAAAAATATTTGAATAAAATAAATAAAATCTAGCCTATGTTCATTTGAGGGTTATAATTAACCTATATGCAAAGATACAGGATCATTAAATACTCCATTTTAACGCTGGCTTCAGCCTAACATTTGCACACAATCGGATTTATAATATTATTAGGATAGGATAGGATTGCCATTTTATCGGGAACTAAAGTAGCTATTTTAATAATTTTAGGTGCGTTCGTAATTATATAAATACGTAGCACCTGTAGTCGTCGTCTGGTCCGTCCGTCTGTCTATACGACTGTCTGCTTATAATAACGCAATAACTACTCGACCGAATGGTTTGAAATTTAATATATACGCAATCGTTGCAGAATTTTGTCGAGTCATTTCAAAATTTCTGAAAATCTTATCAAAACTTAAAAAGATACTAATAAAAGTTTTTTTTACATTCTATTAAATCCTATCATACGTAATCTACGTAATAAAAGCACAAAGCATTTGACTGTCATCAACAGTTCCGTGATGGTCGTTTCTCTTTTTCATATGTCAGACGGCCATTTTTATACAAAATTATTTTTTCGAATAAAATTGCATAAAAGTAAACAAAAAAGAGATTCCTTCGTCATTCACGTTTAAAATATTAAATCATGGAAATAATCGATTGCAAAGCGAACCGCTTGTAAAACTTGGCGATGTTGCTTGGTGTTTGTCGTAGCGATCATTGCAGGAAACGACATAGCGACGTAGGCCAATCATATGATAGACATGTTATACGTACACCAATCAAATTGACCGTACTTATGTGTATTGTAGGAGCTATAAAGAGCAGATAGGTGTTTCTTGCTATACAAGTAATTTGACAAACAATGACGTCAGCAGCCCTTTCCTTATAAGCCAATAAAGCTTAGCGAAATTATGTTAAGTTAGGTGCAAACGGTATAATGCATTTCTGTAAAATGATAACGATGATATTTTTTACATTGTCTTGTATTGAATATTTGGTCATTGTATGATTTTAACATAACATAATTGTAACTAATTGTCTATAGCTATTGCACCAAGATCTGAATATTTATAAAACTACTTATATAGTACGAATGCACCTTATTTGCCACGTTTGACATACAATTTCCGGCTTGTTTAAGTAATTTTTTGTCATTAAGCATGTGACATAATCTTCGGGGCTGTCAACTGGAAATGAGGTCATGACAAAGATTTCACCAAACACAACAATTTATATATAACACTAAACTGGGAATTATCAATAGAGCAGGGAGATTCAAATGCAAATGATCAAAAATAAGCTCTATTTTATGAAAGACTGAGATGAAGAAAATTATTTCTCAAGATTAATTAAATTTAACTTAGTTAACTCGGCTCCAAATGACCTCACCGTTCGTTCTGCAGGAACCTAAGAAATTCACCTTATCAGACAATACCACTATTCCGATGTCTCTTTATTCAAGTAGAACGTTCACCTTCTTATCAAACTGGCGAAAACGCACAGCCGAAGACTCTATCCAAACTACTAATCTGAAGCTCCACTTGAAATCAAAACGCGGCTAGATTTAGACGAGAGAACTCAAAAACCGAAGGGCGAAATGAGTCCCAAATTTACTGAATCCATCTCATCCCGCACTATATATAAATCAGGGCATGAAATTTCAGATGAAAATGTACTAGACAGACTAAAAATTTTTCTCGCCACTACTTTACATTCATTCAGACAGTAACGTCGGCGACCACACATGCCCAGAAAATGAACTATTTATGACAAACTGAATTGAAATTGACCATTGTTAGAAGGAACTGTCTGTTAAATCTAGAATATTTCACATTCATGAAAAATTTGAACAATTTTTAAAATGTTAAAAATTCGGTAGAAAGCTAATAATTTTTACCGTGTTTCAAGGAACAGAGCTTAGGTGGCGAAACCTGATTCACTTCGCGCAGGAGTGAAGACCGATTAGATTCGGCCTCGGAAGGGAAAAAAGCAGCCTTGGCGCTAGCGCGGTGCGAAAGCCGGGGAACGAATGCAGACGGGGGAAGTTCGTTCCTCCGTAGGAGAGCAATGGAAGTGGGTGACGCCGCATTTTTCCTTCTTTTGGAAGATAATTACCGTCGCTTGATTTTAAAACACTTCGGCGTGTCACTAGATTTAGGCAAGATATTTTGAACGTATACATTATGATTTGACGCACAAGATTTCAAAAGACGAAACTTACTCACCAAACTTAAATATTTACTCGCCAATGGCGAGTTAGCGAGCGAGAATTTCGTGCCCTGATATAGATACTACACAACCACAGTTACTTAATTAACATATCGTTGCAAAAATAACCTTAACTGCCAGATTTCTGGTGATCCACATAAAGTTTACATAACTTAAAGAAATGACAGTATAGATCTCGTACACGAACAAATGTTAAAATTCGGGACGGCACGATCGCACGCAAAATCCCAAAATTCTCTCTTTCGCTAGAGTGCTCTTGTAAAAGAGTACCTAGGCACTTTGTCATAACTATACTATAAAACGGATCATCTGAAAAAAAATAAAAAATTAAACACATATTTATGTCTCAATGTAAGCTCTAAACGACATTTTTTCATAAATTTCACAATTATGGAAATTTGCAATGCTACTTTCGACAGAATTGTTTTTCTTTCTGTAAAACGTTATGAAAGTACACACATATATTATCACCCCTAAACGTTTTGATTAAAAAACTTTCTATATTAATGTTTGAATAAATAAATCATCTTTATTAAATAAAAATATGTATAGTTTAGAAAATTGTATTTATTTTGATAAAAGAAAGCTTTTACGGCAAAGAACGAACTAAAATTTCTTTTTTTATAAACCAAAAACGAGTTTAAATTTGTTTTACTCCGTAAATTTTTCCCTATAGACGATTAGAAAAGGATTTTAAAAAGCTTTGCAAAAACTGCGGACGGAAAAATAGCTTTAAAAGTTTAAAGCTGTTTTATAAAAGAAAATATTTTTGCGATGGTAGCGTGGAATAAGATAAAGACTTTGAAATGTCAAATGTAGTAAGAAGTTGCCTTTCACAACTTCACTGAAGCAAATCATAAAGTAAGCGGGTTCGCAAATGCCAGGGTAAATGCAAGATGAAACTGTTCAAAATACATAATACTTTTATTTTTCTTGGATATTTCATTGAAAATAATGATTTACTAATTTGAATTGTTAAGAGAATATATGATTTCATATGAAATCTATGTTATATAAACCACTTAGAATTGAAAATATTTTATTTAAACTCATTGGATTTTTAATTTTGTCGGATTCGAGAAACCGGATGAGGAAAGAACATTTCATATTCAAGACTTTTATTCTAGTCTAATATATGGAAAATTTATTTATCGGATATTTCGTTTTATATTTATTTAATATATATATATATATATATATATATATATATATAGGGTGTTTCATAAAGGACCCCTAACTTTAAAAAACAATAACCAGGAAACGGTGATAGATAGATGAATGAAACCAGTGGTATGTTTATTTTTAAAAAAATCGTAAGAATCTTATACGTAAATCTCAAAATTTAGTTAAAATAACACCGATAGATGGCGATGAGAGCGTTAAGAATCCTTCTAAAGATAGTACAGAAGCATAGAAAGACTAGCCTTTGAAGATTTCGCCATTGAAATGTGAAACGCTATTTTCGTATAGTGAAAGTAATTCGCATCGGCCACGTTGGCTGTCTGTTGAATTTTTTTGAAAAACTCACGAATTGTTTTCCCATCTGAGCCTTTTGCGACTTGAAATCGTGTTTGAAAACTTCTCCCTGTGGCAGTAGGACTCTGATTTAATCGGTGATACTCCAACACAATAAACATACGTTCCTCCACGGTATACATCACTTTCCGAATTATTTTCAATATACGCTAATAGCGGTCAGATTTCAATGGCGAAATCTTCGACGGCTAGTCTTTCTATGCTTCTGAACTCTCTTTAGAAGGATTCTTAACGCTCTCAGTGCCATCTATCGGTGCTATTTTTAACTAAATTTTGAGATTTATGTATAGGATTCTTACGATTTTTTTAATAAACATACCACTGGTTTCATGTTTCTATCTATCACCGTTTCCGGTTTATTGATTTTTAATGTTAGGGGTCCTTTGTGAAACACTCTGTGCATACACATATAAATATATATAGATACACACACACACACACATATATATATATATATATATATATATATATATATATATGTCACGATTTTAAGGACCGAGATGGTGAGCGCAACATCAATACCATTTTTAATAAATGGTTTTTCAATATTAGATGTTCTTTTCAGAAGTTAACAGAGGAAGTCTACACGGTAGGGTTGATTGGCGATCGTACTAGCCACAATTGAGTGAGTGCACATATGCTGAAGAGCATATGTACACGCATAAGTACATATGCAGTAGTACATATATGCATAACTACATTTGCAGAATATCCATACAAAGCACAAACAAGTTTTCATTTCGAAGTTCAAAAAATTTCAGGTGGAGATCTAGTTTCACAAGATTCATCTTTTTAATTTCGATGACACGCTTCCCATTAACAGATAAGCATGATGGTAAGCTGAAAAGGATCCATACAGAAGTCGTAGCAAGAAAGAATATGGGTCTCGCTTCGCCAACACCAGGCAGGGATTCAATTTGATTAGAAGCTTAAAATACCAAACACCAACACATCTTTCCTCTTTTCGAATCCACCCCGAAGCAAAGGCGCAGCGATATATCATTTCCGAAAACGTATGAATACAGGCGTTACGTGACGGCTTGTGCGCCAATCGAGAACCGGGAGTCTTAGCGAAACGCGCCAGAATATTAAAGTAAAGTGGTTTCCGCTAAGAAATGGCGCCAAAGAAGCGTCGAGAAGATTCTATAATGTTCAATAAAATAGCTGTGACCTAGGGTGTTTTAAGCTAACTGATTATTGTTAGTTACTGGTTTGAGAATATGGAATGATTTTTACTTTCACGAAAAGGAAAAAAAAAGAAAATAATAAAAATGGTTTATCAAACTTGGATCAAAACCAGAATGGAATTAAAATAAAATGTTTTACATTTTAATATAAGCAAAATATTTTATGATTTCGAGAGTTACTTTTAATATCTGAACTTATTAAAATAAATATAGCCTTTTTAGGAATATAGAAAAATAAAAAGGAAATAATGTTTTTTTTTTTTCCTTTTTTTTTAAGGTATGAATATTAGAAAGTTTTTATAATTTAAAGAAAAAGACACCATTTATTGAACTAACTAGCAGCAATTTAAATATTGAATTCAGATATGAGGTTTTTGGAATAAAATAGAGTTAAAATACATTAATAAACAGAGGAAATAAATATTATAGAGTAATTTAAAATAGGATGGGATAAAAGTAATTTAGCGTATCGCGAAAAATTTTAAATTTTGTTATATATATATATATGTTACATTATTAAATCATCCTTCGCGATGTTTCTCTGTTTTATAATAAATTATCACCACACACACACACACACAGTTTCACTATTTCCTTATTCTTTAATAATATCTATCATTAATTCTATTTAATTCTACTAAATTCCCCTTAAATTCATTATTATTTTGCCCAATTTACTTAAATATAAAGCTCTCAATTACTCCTAAATTATATCATAAATTCTGATCATTTCTGTGAATTCGAATGTTTTTTCAAAAGCCATTTTATTTTATTTTTCCTTTTCCTCTTTCCGAGTTTTCGCGCGTTCGTTTCTTTTCACTATAAAATGCGTCCGCTTAGAATATGTTAGAACTATTTACTTTATCATCCTCATTGGTCATGACGTAGATTGTACACGTATTCCTTATTCTCTCATTGGTTAGAACACGCGTTACGTCATGATCTGGTATCTTTCCGCTTATTCACAAAAAGCAATTGTAACCGTGCTTCCCTCAGTTTTTTGGCCGTTTTTACAACTGTTAACAGTCCCCTGGCTGCGTCTTTTACTCATCTTGTATTCTGAATAATTAAGCCTAATAGTTTGGCTAGAATTATGATCATATTCGATGTATTTTAATAACAGCTTGTGACAACTAATTCAGTGAGAGACGGCACTGCACATTTGAATCATGTGAGAGGATTGCTTCCATGTCGATTTTACACAATAAAAACATGTAATTCTGAATAAGTTGTTTAATTTTCATCTTGGAGAAACACCCACGATGTCAATTCATTGCCTGGATCCTCCACTATACTTATGCTTCGGATAAACGACGACTGCGACCATCTTTATTCATCGAAAGAACAACTCGTTTCACTTATATAATTCAACTGCAATTCCGTTCAGCTTATCGCCAATCTACTTCAACGATTTCACTCGAATTATAACATATATATATATATATGTGTGTGTGTGTGTGTGTGTGTGTGTATGTTGGCAAAGGGTGTGAATCGGGGACTTCTATATGTATACACACCTTCAAACCCAGGACGCACACTCAACCCAGGACGTCCTGGGTTAGAAATTTTTTTAATTTTGCGTTTTTATTGTTAAGTGATGCATTTTTAGTATAAAGACATTAAAAGGAGCAATTTTTTTGTAGGTCCTCATTTGCGGGTATTTTAGAGTAAAGTTGATAGTACAAATGTGTATCGCAGAGACGAGTGTGTATGGTCGAAAATGGTAGGTCCCCATTTGTACAGTAAAATTACATGTTACCAGATTTATGAGGGAAAGCTGTTAAACAGGTTTCGAAACGAGGGGAGGAAAATACTATTTACTACGTTCTAGTATTTTATAGTAATTTGGGCCTTTTTTTGCACGTATTTTCTCAAGTAGTTTTTAGAACACACATAGTTTGGGGCTACGTCGATTTCTTTCCTTTTTTTAGATTTATTATTTTTTGATTTTTTGCAAAGAGTAATCGCAACATAAAATGGTTAATTTAACTTAATGATAAGTTAATTATAATTATTTGGATAGTTTTTACGAAAACTAGGTGAAAAGAAGGAGGAGGGGAGGGGAAGGGGGGGTCCTTCCTCTTAATTTTTCTTAAACACGTTTATTTCTCAACATAACTAATTGATTAGCTTCCAATTTTGTGGACCTATAAATTCGATAATGATGTTTCCAGAATTAAATTTCGGGCCCCATGATATAGTATGTTTCATGGATAGTTTTTATGGAAACTAGGTGAAAAGAAGGGGGAGGGGGGGGGGTTCCTTCCTTTTAATTTTGCTTAAACATGTTTATTTCTCAACATTATTTACCGATTAGCTTTCAATTTTGTCTCTGCATCAATTCGACAAAGATGCTTCCAGAATTAAATTTTGGGGTCCCGCGGTATAATGCAATGGGGGAAATTTGCCCTTTTAATTTTACTTAAACACGTTTATTCATCGATATTATTAACAGATTACCTAAAAATGTTGTGCATGCATATATTGAGTAAAGAATCTGAATAGTTTATAGGGAAAATAAGTGAAAAGAAGGTGAGGAGAGGGGGGGGGGCTACCTCTTAATTTTGCTTAAACACGTTTATTTCTCAACATAACTAACCGATTAGCTTTCAATTTTGTATACGCATAAATTCAATAAGGAGGCTTCCGAATTAAATTTCGGATCCCTCGGTGTAGTGTAAGGGGGGGGTGGGACACTTGTCCCTTTTAAATTTACTTAAACAGGTTTATTCAGAGATATTATTAATCGATTAGCTTCAATATGTGTACACGCATATATTGAGTAAATATTCATCTATGAATAGTTTTTAGGTAAACAAGGAAAAAAGAAGGGAGGGGCAATGATTTAGTTTATTCAAAAAAATTAAGCTGCAGTGTATATTTTAGATAAATTTTACACAGATTATCATTAAAAACAAGCTTACATATTTAAACTTAAGATTGTCTGAAAAATTAGGGATATTTTAATTGTAATAATAAAAAAAAATATTTCAATGATATAATTATTTTGAAGAGAGTCGTATTAAAAGAACGAAAGAAATGATCTCATTTTACCTTACTCTGTAGCAAACCGTATCTAAATAATGCATTTTATTATTATTTCATTTTTTATTTTTTGGTTAAAAGCTAATAAAGTTCTTTATGTTACTCTCAACGATTTTAATGGTTTATTTGATGGTGGAATTTTGTTATTTTATATATTCTAATATTATTGTCTTTTCCTTCTATATCGATTTCTGTAACTTGTGGATTGCTATTGCCATATTAAATATAAATAAAATAAAATAAAATAAAACCTTATTATAGGGATTTTTGAAGATCTTCTGCAAATAATATTATATTGGAATCTTTTAAATACAATTTAATACAGAATTTGATATAGAAAGTGATTCGGATGATTTAGAGTACCAGATTTAAAATTTTTAAATTTTGATTTCAATTAAAATTTTAAGAAAGATAAAATTAATATTTTAAACAACAATCAATTTTTAAATTTTGATTTCAATTAAAATTTTAAGAAAGATAAAATTAATATTTTAAATAACAAAGTGACTTTGAAGATAATGGATAATGAATCGAAACTTATCGATATTAAAGTTTCTGTTTGGAAACAGCTGAAATAAATGAAAATACATAAATGAAATAATTTATCTCAAGTTGACGTTAATCCTATTTAAATTCTTTATTTAAAATCAGAATAGCTGCATATCCGAACTAATATTGGTCCCGGTCCCAATTTCTCGTTTCTGGAGCTTCCGATAAAACCAAAATAGTTTCTACTGAAAAATTCTTCGAAAAAGCAGGAAAGGTGAGTTCAAAGGATCCGTTTTCTTACTGCGGTTACTAAATGATCAGTCAAGCTGTCAAAGCGATCATTAAGCAGGGAGATAAGGTAGACTAGACCCTAACAAGATTTCCAACAGTTTTAAACGTTTTCCAGATTGAAGGAAATTTTATTATATTTACAAATGGCTTATCCATAGACATACTAAATTGTTGGGTAGAATACGTGAAATTTTTGTCATATCATTGAGACGCTTCGAAATATTTTAAATTGTGACATTTTCATGACTCGTTGTGCATTTAAATGCAGAACTGTATTATTCATCCTCTGCTAAAGGGAAAAAAAAAAGCAAAAGAATAATTCAAAACTAGCGAGTATGCGTTTGAAAGAGATAATTTCCCATTTTTATTGAATGATGGCCCCTGCCCCTACATACAGCGTATAAATATTAATCGACCATTCTGTGCAACAGAATGAGAAAAAAAAATAGTATTTCTTTTTATTATCATTTATTTATTGCTTGACTGAGTGTATACTTTTCTTTATCTTTCATAATATGAAATGGAATTTTAAAAAAAAATTGAAAACTCCTAGAGAAATTTGATTCAAAACGTCAATTTTCGTAGCATTTTTTAAAAGACCACTGCCTTTGTAGAAAAATGGATAAACTATTCTATTTAGAGTTTCTGAGTAAGAGATATCACAAAAATATTACATGTTTCTGAACAAAAATTATTTCAGAAATGAGCAATGTGCTCTTTTTTTATGCCAGTTTCCAACGTTGTTCAAAAGATTATGCATTTCTACATGGCCAAGTTTCGAGGCAGCCCGCAAAGTTTGGATGTCCCAAATAGTTGCAATTTTATAATTGTTCACTTTTTCTTTTCTACTTTATTCGAAAAACATGTATATTTTAAAATACTTCATTTCACAGCTGTTAAATTTGTCTTAACTATTACGTTCCGTATTCAAACAGAAATAATAATAATAATAATAATAATAATAATAATAATAATAATAATAATAATAAATAACAATAAAAAAGTCAAACAAGATTTTGATGGTGTAATTAATCATTTTGAAAACATGATAGTAGAAAAAAACATTTATTTAAAAATATTATATATATATATATATATATATATATATGTTAGAATAACTGTAATGAACGTTGCCTCATTTTTTTAACAGCAAAAAATTAATAAAAAAATAAATAAAAATAGAAAAATATATAGAAGATATATCTGAAAAAATTGCACAAAGTATCATAATAGCTTTTCTTTGATAGACATTCAGATATATAATTTAAAATGCGACGAATTGCACAACAACAAAAAATAAGGACTCTGAGATTAATGGATTTAAATCGTGGAAGGCGGCACAGCAACTACTTTACAAAATAAAATTACAATGGTAATGTCTGGTTTTCAACCAGACATTGTCATAAATTGATATAAAAAAATATATATTTAAATTTTTGTTTTCTACTTTTTCGCATATGGTAATAGTTTAAATTATTTTTCTAATAAATACTAAGAAAACTAGTGTTGTCAGGTGTCTCACGTAAAACGGGGCTCCAAATGCTTTTGACACCAGTATTTTAAAGTAAATTTCTTCGCTTTATATAACAGCAGATTTATCAGCAATTAAAGATAGCTAAATATTCTGTGTCCAGAGGAATTGGAGCCCCGATTTATGCGGGACACCTGGCCATAGGCGCAGAGTTTTGAAAATTATTGATGGGGCTGAACTCGAATGTAACTATTTCCCACACAAATACGTATATGTGTGTAATATAGATTGATTACCAATGTAAGACAGTTCTCAAAGAAATATTTTTCCCTGCTCAACAAACTTTCTAAGAAATTTTCTGACTGATGTTTGAACATAAAATCATTATACTTACAGGTTATGATTATTGACGTAACAGTTTATTAAACAGTTTTTTTTTTTCGATATTTTTCCTTTTTTCGCTATCAGTTCAGGTATTCTTTTCAGAGAGCCAATTTTGACAGATTTTCTGAAAGATTGTGTGCCTTTACCAAAAAACGAAGAAACCAGCTCGATAACATAGTCTCTTAATAAGAGCAACTGCCAATTTCATACGTTTGCGAACAAAAATGAATTAAAATATTTGACAGAAAGTAGCCAATTTGGATTTGAGAACAGCCTTAATGTTGGTTCTTAATTTCCCTTTAAAAAGAAATTAAACAGATTTATACATAGTTAAATAAATCACAAGTTGAATAAAACGTTATGACAATGTAAAATTTTTAATGTATAGTTCTGTTTATAAAAAGTATATACTGGCTGCTATTTGCGAATCGTTTATAATAAAATCACAACGTAAGTTGACTTTGAATAACATCTCCTTTCGGATTCTGTTTTTTTTCCCTTCTGTGTTTTATATGGCCATTTTACTATACGAATTCAAAAGTTTAATATTTTACTTTAATATAAAAAAATATATATAACTTAAAGAGAACAACAACAACAACAAAAATCTAATGTCGTTTATCTCTGTAACAACAGAAAAAGATTATAAAAGACGCATATAAAAAGAATCCATCTTTGAAATTATTGGTGGGGCTCAAGCCCCATGACCAGGGCCTGATTACCAACGGGGCACACTTCCACCAGTAAAAAAGAATTGAAATATTTCCTTTATTCATGGTAGTAATTTTGCATCAATAGGGCGTTTTAATAAGACGAAAATTTCTATTAAATTTTACTGGTGTAAGTGTGCCCCGTCGGTAATCAGGCCCTGCCCATGACCCCATTCAACTCTATTCCAATGCACCTGGCAACACTTAGAAAAACTTAGCCCGTTAAGATCTTGGTTATATTAAAATTGTTAGCGTTTAAAAGTAATCAAAATTGTTTTTATTATAAAAATAAACGAAATTATAAAACAAAAGTTTCACTTCCAAAAGTTACTTCTAGAAAGAATAAATAAATTAAAATCCCTGCCGGCTAGACCTAACATTCACAGGTAGATTTCGAAGTTATATAATAATTTCACCAATAGAAAGTAAAGCAAAATTAGAGATAAATCCAGTTTAACAATTATCTGATTGCTCTTGAAGAGTTTTTTTTTTCCCCATTATACTTCATTTAAACTGTGTAATGATTGTTTCATTAAATGAGCCATACACTATATATTAATTTCTGATCTATTTATTTATTTATTTATTTTTATTTATTTATTTATTTATTTATTTATTTTTTTGAGACACGCCGCTTTTAATAAATTAAGACGAAAATGAAAAAGTTTATTGAAAGTAATAAAACCAATACGGGCCTGTTTAATAAGTGAGGCGAAGAAACATTCCTTTTTGTTGTTTATTGATTATTTTTTTATTATCTTTTAGCAACCAGCTGCACCTTCACAGAAGTGCCATCAAGTTTTATAGAGCTGTGTTTTTTGATTAAAAGGTTACTTCACTCACACGAAAACCTTCGCTCGCTAATGTTAATTCTATAGAACAATTCTTTTAAGGTGGTTCTCAAATGACCTGCTCATCAAAGCGAGACTTTCTGACACATTTTAAGACGTATATTTCAACGCAAAGGCATGAAATTGACATGCCTGACTATTGAAGCAATTTGGAAACGAAATAAGTTTTCCATTTTTTGAAAAATAAATTACTTCTCGTTATAAGCTATTCGTGTCACGTGGCAACGCATTCTTTTCCAGGCTTGCGCAAGCGCAGCAATAACTTGGTTCAAAGGTTGAATTTGACAGCATTTTCTACAAAATGTTCTGCCTTTAAGAAAAACTGGTAAATATTTTCCAATTACATAGTTTCTGAATAATAACACCTGCCAGTTTCATGCGTTTCCGCACAAACATGAATTAAAAAATATGTCATAAAGTAGCGAGCTTGAATTTGAGAACACCGTTAAAATATCTCGTTAGCATTTTAATATTTTGAAGCAATATTTTTCTTTGCATTTGATAATTAAGATCAATTTCTATAATCGCCGCTTTTTAATTTTTCGATTTTGTTTGCAGGTTTATTTTATGGGGATACTTCCCTTTTGGAACCATGATAGTATAGTAATCTAGGGGCAGAAAAGCTTTAGTCTATCACCCCAAAATCTGAGTTTTATTCTAATGTGGGGAACAATTTAGTTCATTTTCAGGCTCCCTCCTCCACGGATTCAAAATACTTGATACTCCACTGCTGAGTTCGAATCTTATGTGAGAAATGGGTTAAGAAGAAAGAAAGAAAAAAGGGAAATAACTGAATTTGTTTACACAATTTTTTTTTTTTTTTTTTAATGCAGAATGATGTTTATTTAATGAAAAGTTAAGCGAAAAGGTACGTAGAAAAATTACTTGCGAAACGCAAATTTTTATAAATGAATTCCTTTTTATTCATAAACACATGGAATCGGCAAGTGCTCTTATTCTTTAATTGTGAAACTGAATAGTTTTTTCCATGTTTCGATAAGGAAGGGGATGTTTAAGAAAATGCTGTCAAAGTGGGCATATTGAATCAAATTTCTGTACGTGACATATATGTAGATAAACAATATTATTTGTAATAGACAAACAAAACTGAGATTATATTTTAAGTCCATTTTTTCCCTTTATTTGATTTATTTTCTTTCTTTTATTATTTCAGTATACATTAATATCATTAACATCAAACTTGAATTTAAAATCAATAAAATAATTTTCAATGAGTGTTTAAAATAAATAAATAAATAAATAAAAGAAAGGGGCGAATAAAGAAAATATTATATTAATATGTTAAGTATCCCAGTACACTATTTTATATTAAATAAATATTACCTATATAAAGTTTATATAAATTTGTTTAGTAATTTTATCTAAATTTTACATAAAATATTATTTTTTATAAATAAATAAATAAACAGAATTTCTAAGTTTTGCACCTTTATAATCATTATATATATATTTAAAATATTTGTATTGTAAATTTTTTTATGTAGAAGAATACATAACTTGTACCCCACTGAATATTTAATAGCAGACCGATTAGCTTTCAATTTCAAACTGGGAATTTTGTTACAGTTTTTGAAGATTTGTACTATGGGAAATTCATTGTTTTAGACCAATTTCAATGTATATTAATATTTCAATGTATATTAATATTTCAATGGAACACAAACTAGTTGTGTATTCGATGGAATATGTAATTGATTTATTTAGTACTTTTCTTATATGGCACTACTGACACTTGTTTCCCTTAAAAAAATGTTTGTAAAGTTCGTATTCAATCTAAACATGAAAACAGATTTCGTTTTTGTGACCGCCCCCAGAATCCCACCGCAACTCCAGTTTGAATATTAAAGATTCTAGAAACTAATCATAGAAAATTCATAAAAATGGGTAATTATGCTAATTGAAGGGTGTAGCAATAAGTAATATTTTTATTTATAACTTTATTCTTTGTTTGTGTTTCAAACAACACATTAAAAAAAAAAAAAAAAAAATACAGAGTTTTTACATCCAATTCATTCTAGTAGATTAGGCATACAATATTTAAATTGGGTACATTTTGCAGGTTGAAGAAGTTTTTCTACTGATAATAACCAAATATACACCATTGCGGAAATGGCAAATGAAAATGCAGCATCCCCTTTCACTATACCAGGAATAAAGTGGATAATCCAGTTTTTCTCTAAATGCTTTCCTTAAAATTCTTTAACGAATAGACTTTCAGGTTCGTGTCCAGTGGGGAGTGGGGGGAATCTGCTTCAGGCTAAAATAAGCTTAAAATTTTATCCAAGAGAGTGACATATGTAAAAAAAAATTGTTTTTTGTGTATGTGATATTGTAGATGGTTCCGTGACTTTTACTTTTTGTTATATTTTTCACAATGAGAATTTTGGATGTTTTTTTTAATTAAAAGAATAAAGTATTGAAATGGTTAAAAATTAAACAATAAAATGAATAAAACATGACACATAAATAATTACTCGCGAATAATTTAAATCCTTCTGTGTTGATTTTTCCTATGGATTGTCAAAATCAAATTCCTAAATAATTGTGAATGAAATTCACATTTATTCATGAATTTTATTTATGCAGTAATAAACAATCCTTCAATAATGAAAGCAAATGTACTGTATTAAATGTATAGTTTGCTAAATATATAACTGAGAATAAACTATAAACCATTTCTTAATACTGAATGTCAGTTAAAACCTTACAAAATAATTTATTGTGTTCAATATTCAATTAGGTACTTTTCATAGTGTAGCAAGGCCCCACCAGTGGCTGAGAGGTTGTACTCTCGAAGCTGGTAGACGGGATGTGCTGGGTTCGATCCCAATCGCGCCCGTCGGCCTAATCGTTCGGAGTCTTCGTGGTTTTCTTCGAGCCGTGGATTTATCCATGCGTAAATACGGGTTAGGTTCCCTTAGAAAGACCCCCACGAAGGGCACTCCCCCCAGGCCTATATCCCTAGTGTAGATAATTGGCCGTCAATAATCAACCCAACCCAACCCAACCCATAGTGTAGCAAGATGTCTCACTTTTAGTCTGAAAAAAAAAAATAATTATGTTATATGTATATATATAATGCGTGTGTGTATATATATATATATATATAGAGAGAGAGAGAGAGAGAGAGATTTTGTTTGAGATGATACGGTAATGCTCAAATATATATATATATATATATATATATAATTGAGCACACTTCAAACAAAAATTATACGCATGATTTATTTAAATAAGCCGCATCATCTCAAACAAAATCTTTGCTATTAGAGTCATCGAGTTATATAAAAAACATTTATGGTTGAAATTAATATATTTTATGCATTACAGTTCAATAAAATATTAGAAATAAAAACTATTGTTGTTTATAATAATATTTTACTTTTGATTAAAAAAATATATATATTATTTAAACAGCAACAGGGGACTATATATGTTTTGAAGGAGATTTGAATTATTATAGAAATAGATTTAAATTTAATTACACTTTTAGCCTTGTAACAAAATTTAACTTTTGAGAATAAAGCAACCAGCCAAACGAAATCCTGACCACATTTAGAGAAATTTTAAATGATTAATTTTTACCAGCTCAACCACATAAAATTTCTATTATATTCATAACCTTGTTTCACATATTAAATGTATCAGGTAATAGCATTTACATACCAAAAAATCGAAAAGATTTTATACTTTTTTTACACATTTAATAAATCTTCAATTATAGCATATTGCTTGCAGATGACCATCATTTCGTAATTGTCATGTTAAAAAATTCTATTGTAAATGCAAATTTGACGATATTTTCCGAAATATTTGTTACTTTAATTACAAAATAAGAAACTAGATTTTTTTTTTTTCAGTGTGGTCCATTATGGAAAATTAAGAGAAAAGTATGCTTGAAGCAAATATTGAGAAAAGTTAGTTTTACAATGTGGAGTGCTACTCACTATATCATGCATGTATAGATACAATATTGAATTATAATCTTTCAGTCAATTTGGTCCTTTGAAAAACAGAAACGCTGTGACAAATTTTTAAATACTCAGTATATAACCTATATATTAATTAATAAATTTCACCAATAAATTAATACATATTTCTGCCTACAGACGAACTTAAAACATACTTACAATCTTTTTAAAACATAAATCAACAAATTTAAAGACTATAATAATTAGAAAAATATTAAGAATGTTCATTAAGGCTGCTTTTCTTTGATTTTTTTATTATTACCAAAATAAATAAATGAATCATATTCCCATATTGTCGAAATTTTAAAATTGAAAATATTAGTTTAACATATTAAAAGATAGATCAGGTAATTTCAGTACTGGAATTAGATGTTATTTTAGGCATATTTAGCGCTGTATAGTGTCGTAACATTTTTCGAGCAAACAGTACTATTTCAGTTTACGTTGTGTTCTTTTCTGAGTGCACCATTCTGTTTATTCCGCTATGAGATTTTTATGTTTTGGAATTATTGCAACTATTTTAAATTTTCTGAACATTATTATTAGTAATAATAATAATAATAATAATAAACATTTACTAGTAAAATATTGCAAATATATTTTTCTGGTTCTTGTACTTTATATCAAAGAAATACAAGGATTCTTAAAGTCCATATAAAAAGAAAATAATAATAATGAGAGAGAGTGAGAAAATTTTTATACATAAAAGTTTAATATTTTGTTACTTTCAGTGTATTTTATTTTATTTTAGTACAATTTCTATCTATCAATAAAAATATATTAATATATATTGAGTTCTTCAAAATACAATTCTTATAAAAATGTTACTGATCTCCAAATGTTACAAACTATTTTTAACAAGAAAAATATATATTATCATTAGAAATTTAAATAAAAGACTATTTTCACTATATCAAAGCAATTTTGTTAATAATAAAATATTGTGAAAATATCATGTATCATTATTTTAATAATGAATGTTTCTTTTTAAATGTGATATATTTTTGTTTTTAGCTAGGTGCGTTCGTAATTATATAAATACGTAGCACCTATAGTCGTCGTCTGGTCCGTCCGTACGTCCGTCCATTTGTCCGCATATAACAGCGCAAAAACTACCCAACCAAATAATTTGAAATTTAATATATATAATCGATGCAGAATTTTGTCGAGTCATTTCAAATTTTATGAAAATCGAATCAAAACTTAAAATGTTATTAATGAAAGTTTTCTTTATTCTGTTAAATCCTATCTTATTCATATGTAATCTATATAATAAAAGAGCAAGTCATGGGGCTGAGGAAAACAAATACGGGCTAACCACTTCTTTTTTCATATGGCAAGCGGCCATTTTTATTCAAAATTATTTAATCGAATAAAATTACACAAAAGATACATTTTTAGAAAGCTCGTTCAGAAAAATTGTTTGCTTGAGAATCAGTTACATTCAACAATGTATAGATTCTGTGATAACTTCAGTGAAAATCAGGTTAACCGAAGAGATCTCAATCCATTAGAGTAAATAAACACAGGAGATTCGTTCATTATGAGTCATAAAAATACTAAGCCATGGAGGTAATCATTCGAAAAGTAAGATCTCCATGGTGAAAAAAAAATCCGCATTTGTAAACGTGGCATACATAACAAGGAAAAAAAAAAAAAAAAGCATGCTCATTTCGCTTCTAGCAGACGACATAATTCATTTCACTGAAATAATGAGGATGATTTTTTTTTTTTACATTGTGAAACTAGTTATAAGACGAACGCACCTCATATATCACGTTTAACGCACAATTTCCAACTTTTTTAATTGTTTGACGTAAATAAATTAACGAAAAATCCATCTCCCCCCCCCCCTCCAATTGTGAGATAATCCTTTCCCCCTACTTCATTCTCTCTTCACTGCGAAAATATAATTTATACTTGTGGAATATTTTGTTCAATTGGTTCGCTTGCAGGGCCGAAACTATGATATTTTTTCACCCGAACAAGCATGAATTTTGGTACTCCCCCTCCCCCTCCTTTCCAAAATAAATTTATAAAAAGAAGTTTTCAATCTATTCCTTTAATTTTTCCGCTATTCACATCCATGACACCCTAAATAGTAATACCTAAAAATTGCAGTTTTATATATAAAAATGTCGTTGTACATGTGTTAGAGAGATGTGAGTTACAAGTTGCAGGATAAAAAGAAAATACATGAGAATACTCTTATAACTTTTAAATGCCTGTGTGATTTGGTAAATTTTCAGACGGGATTTTCATGATCAGACTTTTCATGAATTTTCAGACGTGATTAACCAGGAAGTTGCGATGTCAATATATTATGCATTATGAAGTTATACAAGCTTAAACGTTCAACAACGGGAATTACGGGTTAATCATAACAGCCAATTTTTTACCTACTTACTTTTACAATTATTTATCTACTGATTTGGATCTCTCCCCCCCCCCCCCCCTCCATCCACACACACAAACTTATGAGGTCCAGTGCCCCGTATGCCGTTGCCTTAATCTGGCTCTATGATCACTTAGGTCCAGTTCAATATCCTCTGTCGATAGAGATAAAGTATATAGATTTGGGGCCCTCCAAGTTTATGAGCCTTAGACCAGTACCCCGTGTGTCCATGTCTTAATCTGGCCCTGTGACTACTTAGGTTCGGTTTAATTGTCCTAGCAGATATTATATTAATAGGGTTAAAATTGCGACATAAAAAATTAATACTTTTTTTTCTGCTTTTATATCATGTGTTTTTTTGAAAATTACATTAAATATTTATTTCTCGATTACTATCGTCTAGAAATTCCTTAAAAGATGTAATATTTTCGAAAACTTTACTTTGTACCTGTAAAAAAGTTTCTGCCATGCTACTTTACCACAGAATGAAAGAATTTTCTGATACAATATTTAAAAAAAAAAAAAAATAAAAACTGTCTTCATTTAGTAAAAGGAATGTATATTTCAGGATTTTTTTTTTTTTTTTTTTTTTTTTCATTTCCTTTCACCCGAAAAAGCGTTTTTGCTCCAATGTTACTATGTATATAAGACATTCATGTATTCTTATTCTAGTCGACATTTTTTCCAGTTTGTATATTAGATATATCTTTGTATATTGCTAACTGATGGTTATCATATTATTTTGATGGTTCGCTTGACAACTGATGTAAGAGATACTTAACAAATTTTATATGATAGATAATTATTGTTATATATAATAATAATAATAATAATAATAATAATAATAATAATGATCTTTAGTTTTATGCAGTCTGAATTAAAATATCAGAAACAGTTATTGTTGTGTTTGAAAATTATTTTCTAACTGTGACACAAAGTTTAAGCGGTATCTATAAATATTCAATGCATGTATATGCAATATTGTTGATATCAGCTTAAACAAAAATAAAAAATGAAACTTTTTTTTTCTTTTAATGAGCAATTATAGTAAAATTTATATGCATTTTCTAAAAAAATAAAAATAAATAAAAGATTATGATATCTATTTTCTTTTTCTTTCTTCTTTTAAAGAAATTAAAAGAAAAAAAAATCTTTAAAAGGTATTTAAAGAATTCTTCTGTAAAGGTAAAAAAAGGAACAACACAATATAATTTTCTTCATTGGAGAACACCTTTTAACAAGCATTTATTTACTACTTGAAAATATCCCCGAATTTTAGCAGATGTTAAAGGGACGCTTTTTATTATCTAAAGCGATTTGCACACCCTCCCAGTCCTTTGTCTAAGTTCCTGCTGACAACATCTGGCTGGTCAGTGAAATCTGGTAAAAAGGTGCGGCGGGCGCGTGAAATTCCGCTGAGGTGAATAAGAGTCTCAGTCAGTAGGACAGGTGTGTCAATACCCCAAGTTTAAAGTGCAGGGTTTTTTTTAAACATTATTAAATAATATATTTTTTATTTAATTTATTTTATTGTGCGTTGATGCATTACCGTTCCTCTTGCTTTTAATATTCCATTGCAGAATATATATTTAATTTTAGAATATTCTTTTCTCCTTTAAATATGAATCAATAAAAGTTTTAATGTTGATTTTATAACAAATAATTAAAAGTAGTCAAACTTTTCTATTAAAAATCTTAGATCATCGATTTTCACAGGAATTTAATTTTTAAATGTAATAAAAAGTATTGCAGTTAAAGAATTGTAATATTTAACCAAAATAATATTTTGATTTAAGTATGACCAGGCCATACAGAGGGGGGTAAAGCCGGTACAAATTACCAGGACCCGGTTCACCTAGATGGCCCAGTTTCGGTCGTGGTTTTTAAATAAAATACCAGAAAAAGAGGTAGATTTTGTAAGAAAAACTACCTATTACATTATCCCCATGTTGGAATTTCTGAAAACTTTTTACAGATCTACGCCGATAATGACTCCTAGAACCCAAAACTAACCGCAGTTCAAAACTTTATCTATCTATCTATCTATCTATATCATTTTTTTATGGGCACAACAACTTCCATAATTTTGAACACAAAACCCTCTCCCAGTTAAAAACTTTATATATATCTGTCTAGCTATCAATATAACTTTTTTATGGACACGATTACTTTCATAATTCTCCACAAATCTCTTCCAAACTGATGCATAAAATCTCGTTCAAGTTCGTTAATGGGAAAAATCGGACCAATGAGGGGGGGGGGGGAATGTTTTTTTTATGAAAACAGAAAAAAAAACATAACTTCTTAATTATTATACATATCGATACATATCGATTTTAAAGTTATTATTATTTCTAGGAAAAGGGCCAAAAATTTATGCATGATAAAGTTTTGATAGGAGTTTAAGGAGCGGGATAGGAGTTTAAGAAGAACAAAAGTCATAACTTCGTAAGTTCATAAGATATCAAATCAGCTTAAATTTATTACAAATATTCTTAATACTATCTACAACTTTTATACTGACAAGTATTTTATAGAATTAAAGAATTCTCAATAAACAGGTGCTATATTGTCCGCGTCTTCGAAATCTAAATGTTCCTGAAGGCCGAGCCGTCAGGGATTTTTTATTTTACGTATAAATTTTAAATTAAAATAACTAATAAATTTAAAAAAAATCAACTGTTAGAATTTACTAGAACGTATTTAAGGGCCGGCCTGAGGAGTCCCCACTCCAGGGCCAATACTCCCGTGTATGTGTCAAATATATAAAAGTTACGAAGCGTTTATGGCTCGTACGATAGTAATTTTAAGAATTTTCCTATCAAACCAATAAAAATAATAACAGTGAAATATTTTTGTCCCCTTTAAACAGTTAAATATTTTTTTCAAACCCTTCTTTTTACGCACTTAAAAGCACCCGCTCGCTAATGTTAATCCTATGGAGCATTATTTTTCTAATATCTCGTTTGCATTTCAATATTTTAAAAAAAAAAAATTTCCATTGGATAGCAGAGATCAATCTCTATTTCCGACGTTGATTACTTTTTCGATTTTCTTTCTAGATTTTTTTTTTTACGAAGATACTTTCACTTTCGGAACCGGTTTCAAAAGTGAAAGTATCTTCGTAAAAAAAAAATGCAACGAAAATCGAAAAAGTAATCAACGGCGGAAATTGAGATTGATCTCTGCTATCCAATGCAAAAAAATTGTTTAAAAATATTGAAATGCAAACGATATATTAGAAAAATAATGCTCCATAGGATTAACATTAGCGAGCGGGTGTTTTCAAGTGCGTGAAGAGGACCCTTAACCATTTTGGGTTATTATGTTATTAGATATTTAGAGAAATAGTGTCTTATTAAAATGACCTGTTATTAAAAACAATTCTCATACCCTTTCAATAATATAAAATAAATATTCTTAAAAATTAGACACTTTAAAAACTTGAAACGAGCATAATTTTATTAATATTAGCATAAGTATCAATATTATATGTTATTTCGGATATGTATACATTTGCTTTAAAAACGTTGAAATTTCACGAAAATTTAGTTCCATTTTCATGAAATCGTGTGCGTAATTCGCAAAATAACTGTTTTGAATAAAATGACTTTAAAAAGGAATATTCCTTATGCCGTATAAAGTTTATTTTATCAATTTCTATTCTTACACAGAGTTCTAAATTTAGCTTTGATTAAAATATTCAAACCAAATAACTTTTTAATATGAGTGAATAAAACAGTTTTCAATTTTTCCTTATAGGTATATCCTTAAATAGGCCTTAAATGTTAATGTAACCTGAACTTTATTTTAAGATTAAAATTCAATTATTATACAAAATGTTTTTTCAATCATTTTAGATACCTGTTTATAACATTTAAGTAATTTAATGGGTAACACCATTAGGAATGGCACTCACATGCCTTGGAATTTAAGGTTGTTTCGGAAATTGTTTTAAAAGAAATATGAATTATTTATCAAAATTCATTTACAATAATTTATTATACTACATAATATTAAAGTAGAAATATATATATATTTTTAATTTTATATATTAAAAAATGGCGACTTGACTGATGATGGGAGGGACCGTTTTGAAAAAAGAAGGGCTAGTGGGGGACAGGATTAATCATCGTACACTTGATCTAGAACAACATAAAAAAAAGTCCAAAAGCAAGTGAAACACATAACCATTTTTTAATATGTACTAGATAGTACCCGTCAAGATTTGACGGTAAATAACTTGAAAGCTCCTTTAGAAATATGCTTGTATTTTTAATTAGCTGCTTTTAAATTAATTAGGTATTGAAAATTTTATGAATTGTTATATTGTGTAAGCGATTCCTATATATAACGATAGATTTTGTTGTCAGTCCAGCCTACTCAACTTATGTAGTTAAATATTTTAAGCTTCTAATTTACATTCTATTATACTCGAATAAATTTAGCACGAATTTAACTAAAAATATTAATTGAATGATTTATTTATACTTATTACAGTCTCAAAATTAAGAAAACTATATCAATATTTAGTACTTTCTACTTTTTTTTTTTTTTTTAATTACACGACTTTTAAAATTTGTCATTAATTTTATTCTTATCAGCCTAACTTTAAAATCCAGATAAATCATGGATATCAAGTTGATTTCTTTTATAATTCTTATATGAATATTTTTGTTTCTTTCCTTTTCCTTTTCTCTCTTTTTTTTTTTTTTTTTTTTTGTAAGGAGAATAATCATATACATATCTTAGTTTTACAAATATGTCTTATTGATAATGGTCATACAAAATATAGATAACATTTTAGATCTCTTTATTTAATCGATAACTACATGCAAATTTTTTTAATTTAAATATTTTTATATATATTTTTATAATATAAAATAAGTAATTAAAAAAATATTGGCGGTTGTTAAATTTTATTTACCACAGTCCCAATGTTTTGAAAAAATAACAATATTTAGTATTTCTTTTTTTTTCTTTTTTTAACTACACGAGCTTTAAAATTTTTCATTAAATTAATTTTTATTAGTCTGATTCTAAAACCTAGAATTTAAAATTTGCTGTTTGCACCTAACGATTACGATACATGTCTTTTAATTACTTGAATTTACATTTTCTATTTTCATACATTGTTCAATGGTTAGATCATGGATATCAAGATAATTTAGAGTTCCTGTATGAATATTTTCCCTTCTTTTTTTCTTCTCTCCTTTTATTTTTCCTTTTTTTACGAAAAATAATTACATGCTTATCTTTTTATATATATGACATCTTGATAATGGTCATACGAAATATAATAAAAACTGTAGACCTGTTCAATTTATTTAATCGATAATTAAATGCACGATCTTTTAATTTAAATACTTTTAATATAAATTTAGTAATTAAAATAAAATATTCTTGGGTGTTAAATTTTAATTATAAAGCATTCGAATAAAAAAAAAAATACAAATTATGTAACTTTTCCTCCTGAATTAAATATGGCATTATTAAAATGAATTATTGCCAATAAAATAAGAAAAATCAAGCCGTCCGTAGCGGGGATCGAACCGACATGATGATCAGAACAGAGAAAAAACCCGCCTGACACCACTCGGCCATCCTTTTCTCATTCGAGTGTACTCTAAAACTGGTTAGCTTCTACATTTAAGTTTACGCATGCTCAAATAGGGTAAATACGTGTGAAAAGTGAATTTGACGGAAATCCCTTTTCGTTTTAATATATAAGATATATATATGCATTTTTGGTGAATTGGCATTAATTCGAAGTAAAATGTAAAATTTCAACCAAAACTTCTGTTGCATTACAGTTATAAAAAAAAGTGAGCAATCGGTATTAAATATATCGAATAATATAATCGAATAATATTATCGAATAATATAGAATTATAGTTATAATATTATAACTATAATATACAATATCTGTATAATATAATATCTCTTAATAAATCGTCACATCCAAAGTATTTTCCTAGAAAAATACTTCAAGATTAATTTCCAAAAAGATAAAGTTTGTTGATTGAAAATTGGCGGAGATAGAGTGTCCACTGATTTTGAAAATTGCCGTTATGGAGGGGGGAAAAAGTAAAGTTTTTATTACTGTTCACTTGCTGCGGCACTCTCTACTTCTATAACACCAAAATTACCCTTTCACTTTCTATAGAAATTTATAGCCAATAAAATAAGATTTCTATGTGTATAAAAAGTACTTTAAAAAACAAAAAGTTGTTTTGAAATTTTGGACAGGTTAAAGCGGTGTTACTCCTTAATTTGTTTTATTACTTAAGTTTACACTTATTTTTTTATGGTTTTTCTATCATATAGAAACCTACAGATATTTTTTATTATTATTACTTTCCACTGATACTATTTATATACGAGTTACAGGTTACGTACAGTTCTACCAAAATTTTTGTATAGAATTTTTCACCTTATTTAATAGCAGAAAAATATTACAATTTATGTGATAATTTGCAGAAAGTTTTTTAATTAAAAAAAATATTTTAGGCAAAGATTTCTTGTTTAAATTAATGGTGCCATACTCCTTGGAAATTATATGAGGTGGATCCACTTTGAGTTTGTCTTTTATGTATTAGTAATAATTAAAATTAAAAAATAAATTAAATTTAACCACTTACTTTAATTTGTGTTTAAGATGTAAATTTGTAGGACATATTTATAAATAAAAAATAAATAAATAGCTGTCTTTTCGATAAATAGGGGAAGAAAAGCATTTAATGACAGCTTTTAACATTATTTTGCAAGACTATTTTCCCTCTATAATCATACTGATTTATCAAAAATAAGTTTGAATTTTAGGCTAATTCACCCTTTAAAATGTTTATCGAAAAACTCAATTATTCATGCTTTTTTATGTTGTTAACTTGTGCGGCTAATTTATTATTTAGGAAAATATATTAGAGTAGTTTTTATAAACAACAATAGAAAGTTTAATAATGAAATGGTTGCAATTAATATTTTTATGCAAGAATATTTTCATAATTAAAGTTAGGTCAGAGACAGACAGACAGACAAATCGAAGTCATAAACACTTTTCAACTATATTAAAAAAAAAAAAAAAAAAAAAAAAAAAAAAAAAAAATTACACTATTTATATACATTTTAGCTTTAGTAAATGAAAAGTAGAGGGCCAAATATGTGTTGAGGTTCGAGCTTAGTTATAATATTATTTGGGAGGCCTCCAAAATAATACTGTGCATAGGGCCTTAAGCTATGACAGAATTGAGAATTTATCTGTTTGATTATAACATGTCAAACAGATGACACGTGACACAGGACAAATATTAAGTCATTTGACATTTTTATTTCACTTTGTTAACAGATTAAACGCTAAGCATTATTTCAAGGGCTTGTTGAAAAAATTTTATTAACGAATACTGCGATAACACGGTATTCGTGAAAAGTTATTAGAAATCATTAGTCTTCCTGTCCCCGTCCCCACCCCACATATGGTCAAATCAGGCCGCTCCAAAAATATCTTTGATAAAAAGAAGAAAGTGAAAACAAACACATTGCTTCGAGCATGTCTGCTTACAAGCAGTTTAAATAAGCTTCCTTATCTAAGTGTGAAAAAATATATCACACGTCTTGGATTTTGTTTGAAATATGATTTGCGAAAAGAAAAACATGAACATATTTCAATTTATAACAAGATATTCATAAGATTCTTGGTTTACAATATCCCAATGAGGATATACCTAAAAATCAATTCTGGGAAATTTCAAAATTCCTCACCAAAGAGGAGGGGAGGGGGGGGGGTAGGTTTGGCGATTATCAAATTACAATTAATAGTTCAATTTAAATCGAAATTTCAATCATTTTTGCTTGAAAGTATTACAAACACAAATATTTGAAAACCAATTTCTGTAATTTTCAAATTTCTTTCCCCAGAAGAGGGACTGGGGACGAAAACGCGATTTTCATGTATCGTTTCGTATTTCAAACAAAAAGTAGAATTCATAAGCTTCTTGCTTTAAATTATTACGAACACAAATACCAAAGCACTAATTTCTGGAAATTCCAAAATTCGCACTCCAACGAAGGAGGGCGGGGAGGAGGGGGGGGGGGAATACAGCTTCTTACATTTTTTCTTTATATTTGAATTAAAAAATGATATTCATAAATTTCTTGGTTTAAAATATATCAAGGTGGAATACCTAAAAATCAATTCCTAGAATTTTCAATATTCCCCCTCCAAGGGAAGTGGGACAGAAAGAAGATTTCCACATATATTTTCCTATTTTAAAGGAAAAAGAGATGCATAAAACTCTTTCCTTAAATTATTACAAACATGGATAGCTAAAAACCAATTTCTGGAATTTTGGAATTTTGCCCCACCCCCGCGAAGTGGGGAAGGGAACAAAAACAAGATTTTCATATATCGTTTTTTATTTGAAAGAAAATATAATTATTCAGAAGATTCTTGCTTTATTTTGAAGAATTAATTTTTCATAACAGTTAAAATTGTGGAAGAGTTGTGTATTTCGTCTTCGCTCTCCGGTGTGTATTACGTCCTGACTTGCTGGCGTGTATTACGTCCTGGATTGCCGATGTGTATTACGTCTTCGATTGTCGGTGTGTATTACGTCTCTGTTTGCCGGTGTGCGTTTTCTCTGACTTTTCGGTGTGATATATGTCCTCGCTTGTCGGTGTGTATTACGCTCTGACTTGCTAATCTGCATTAGGCCGTCGATTGACGGTGTTTAATACGTCTTTCATTCCCGGTGCGTATACCGTTTTCGCTTGCTACGTGAATTACGTCCTTGCTTACATGTATTTGCTAGTTTCTCACTTTGCGAATTGCAAAGCGTCCTCATTTACTCATGTTTAACGTATTACAGATACAAATATCGAAAAACTAATTTCTGAAAATTTTAAAAATTGCCCCTCCAGAAGGGGGGAAGGGTGCAATACTATTGTTTCTATTTTATAAAAATATATTCATAAGATTCTTGGTTTACAATATCACAAGGAGGAATACATAAAAATCAATTTTTAGAATTTTCAAAATTCCTCCCCGAAGGGAGAGAAAGAGGGGGGGGGGGTAGCAAAATCGTAATTTTCAAATCACTCTTAATACTTCTGTATATTACAATTTAAATTGAAATTTCAATCATTTTTGCGTTAAAATATTCCGAACACAAATATCTAGAAACCAATTTCTGGAATTTTCAAATTTCTTTCCCCAAAGGAGGGGCTGGGGACAAAAACGCGATGTTCATGTGTCCTTTCGTATTTAAAACAAAAGATAGAATTCATAAGTAAATTATTACGCAGACAAATATTAAAAAACAAATTTCTGAAAATTTCAAAATTCGCACTCCAACGAGGGAGGGATACAGCTTTTTACATTTTTCATTATATTTTAATTAAGAAATTATATTCATAAATTTCTTGGTTTAAAATACCGCAAGAAGGAATACCTAAAGATCAATTGGTAGAATTTTCAATATCTCCCCTCCAAAGGAACATGTGGAGAAACAAGATTTTCACATATATTTTCGTATTTTAAAAAAGTAGACATTCACAAGACTCTTCCCTTAAATTATTACAAACATGGAAAGCTAAAAACCAATTTCAGGATTTTTAGAATTTTGAATCACCCCCCCCCCCCCCCTTCACGAAGTGAGGAAATTGACAAAAATAAGATTTTCATGTATCGTTTTTTATTTGAAAGGAAATATAATTATTCATAAGATTCTTGCTTTATTTTGAAGAATTAATTGTTCATAAAAGTTAAAATTGTGATAGAGTTGTGTATTTCGTCCTCGCTTGTCGGTGTGTTTTAGTCCTGACTTGCCGGAATGTATTACGTCCTGGATTGCCGATGTGTATTACGTCTTCGATTGTCGGTGTGTATTACGTCTCTGTTTGCCGGTGATCGTTTGTTCTTACTATTCGGTCTGTAATATGTCCTCGCTTGTCGATGTGTATTAAGACTTGGCTTGCTAATCTGCATTAGGTCATCGATTGACGGTGTTTATTACGTCTTTCGTTGCCGGCGCGTATACCGTTTTCGCTTGCTGCGTGAATTACGTCCTTGCTTACCAGTATTTGTTACTTTCTCACTTTGCGAAATACAAAGCGTCATCATTTACTGATGTTTAACGTATTACAGATACAAATACCGAAAAACTAATTTCTGAAATTTTTAAAATTGCCCCTCCACAAGGGGCGGATGGGTCAATACTATTGTTTCTATTTTATAAAAAGATATTCATAAGATTCTTGGTTTACAATATCACAAGGAGGATTACATAAAAATCATTTCTTGGAATTTTCAAAACTCCTCCCCAAAGGAGAGGGGGGGGGGAATCGCAATTTTTAAATTACTCTTAATATTTCTATATATTACAATTTAAATTGAAATTTCAATTATTTTTGCTTTAAAGTATTCCAAACACGAATATCTAAAAACCAATTTCTGGAATTTTTAAATTTCTTTCCCGAAAAGAGGGGCTGGAGACGAAAACGCGATTTTTATGTATCATTTCGTATTTCAAACAAAAAATAGAATTCATAAGCTTCTTACTTATATTATTATTACGGAGACAGATACCAAAAAACTAATTTCTGAAAATTTCAAAATTTGTGCTCCAACGAGGATGGGGGCCGGGGGGGGTACAGATTTTTACATTTTTCATTATATTTCAATTAAGAAATCATATTCATAATTTTTTTGGTTTAAAATATCGCAAGGAGGAATATTTAAAAATCAATTCCTAGAATTTTCAGTATCCCTCCTCCAAAGGGAGGGGAGGGGGCAGAAACAAGATTTTTTAATATCTTTTTTTATCTTATTTTAAAGAAAGTAGAGATTCATAAGACTCTTTTCTTAAATTATTATAAACATGGATAGCTAAAAACCAATTTCAGAAATTCTCGAATTTTGCATCCCACCCCCCTTCCTTCTGGAAGTGAGGAAGGGGGCAAAAATAAGATTTTCATATATCGTTTTTTATTTGAAAAAAAAAAATATTCATAAGATTCTTTTTTTTTAAGAATTAATTGTTCATAAAAGTTAAATTTGTGTATTTCGTCCTCGCTTGCCGGTGTGTTTTACGTCCTGGATTGCCGGTATGTATTACGTCCTCGTTCTCCGGTGTGTATTATGTCCTGGCTTGCCGGCGTGTATTACGTCCTAGATTGCCGGGATATTAGAAACAAGATTTTTTAATATCTTTACGTATTTTAAAGAAAGTAGAGATTCATAAGACTCTTTTATTAAATTATTACAAACATGGATAGCTAAAAACCAATTTCACGAATTTTCGAACTTTGCATCCCCCCTCCCTCTGGAAAAGTGAGGAAGGGGACAAAAATAAGATTTTCATATATCGTTTTTTATTTGAAAAAAATATATATTCAAAAGTTTTTTTTTTTTTTTTTTTTTTTGTTAAAGTATTAATTGTTCATAAAAGTTAAATTTGTGTATTTCGTCCTCGCTTGCCGGTGTGTTTTACGTCCTGGCTTGCCGGTATGTATTACGTCCTCGCTCTCCGGTGTGTGTTATATCCTGGATTGCCGGCGTGTATTACGTCCTAGATTGCCGATGTGTATTACGTCTTCGATTGTCGGTGTGTATTACATCTCTGTTTGCAGGTGTGTGTGTTTGTTCTTACTGTTCGGTGTGTAATATGTCCTCGCTTGTCGGTGTGTATTCTACATTAGGCCATCGATTGACAAAGTTTATTACGTCTTTCGTTGCTGGTGCGAATACCGCTTTCGCTTGCTGCGTGAATTATGTCCTTGCCCACCCGCATTTGTTATTTTCTCACTTTGCGAATTGCAAAGCGTCCTCATTTACGTCCTCATTTTTGTTTAACGTATTACAGATACAAATACCGAAAAACTAATTTTGTTATGTTAATTTTTGTTATGTTAGTCTAATAAATAATACTAAACAAACAAAAACTTATGCGTCCGTAATTTTTTTTTAATTTTCGAACTTTCGAAAGTAAAGAAAAAAAAAAAGATTTCATTCACGTAATTAGAAACAAAACATTTTTATAGTACAAAAAAATTATTTTAATATATATTTTTGTCATTTAAAAAAATAATAATAATGCTTTTTTTTAAATTTAAAGTGTAAAGTACTATTTTCTCATTTTAAAATAATTTTTATAAACATTTTTTTAATGTTATTCATGACAGTTATGTATTAATTTAAAGAATTAGATGCATTCCTTATTCAATTTAGTATGTTATGGCTATAACAATATTTTTCTCTATATCTATCTAATATATTAATTTAGAAACATATTTGAGAGCACCTCCTCTTGAGTATACATAATCTGATACATACATAAAAAAATGAATGAGCTTACTTTCTTATGATAAATAATTCGTTTATTAAATTTCATGTAATTTCTCCAAATAGATGTCGAGATGTGTGCATCTCAGTAATTATGAAAAAACAGTGCAGAATTATAAGGATATATATAAACACGAATGTCATTTCTTATAATGAGCATTTCGTATGTTATTTTTTGTGTAATTCCATGCAATGTAATTCCAAGCCTTGATTTGACTATCGCAAAAATGTTAGAAAAAAAACAGTGTAGCAGCACCCCTAGTAACTTATGCGCATAAAAATTGCAGCAATGTTTTTTTTTTAATTGTAAGTACCTTGTATGCAAAATGTTGTGCAATTCCATACAATAGAAACCGAGATCTGCCAATCCCAAAAATTCTGGAAAAAGTGGAACAACAGCGCCACCTGTTCAGCGATAGTCACCAAAATCTAATCAGCTACAATTTATATTAAGTTGCAACTAAATATAAAATTTCCTGAAATTCTGTCCATTAGTTTTTGTACTAGCGATGCTGCAAATATTTCTGTCACACACAGACACACACAAAGACCCACAAATCTACAGCAGACAGACAGAAAATTTTCCAAAAATAGTTAAATTGTGTTAAGGATATACCAAAACGTATAAATCCGTCAAAAACCGGAAGTCGAAAATTTTCGTGTTTCCAATACTTTCTTCTTATGTACATTAAAAAAAAGTAAAAAAAAAAAAAAAAAAAAAAAAAAAAAAATGAATTTAATGATTAAATGCTGAAATATATTTTTAAACTTATAAATTAACAACGTGTAATACAGTAACGAACAACGTATTATACAGTAGCATAAAACTTTTTCAGAATGTCCGGTGTAGATTGTGTGTATCATAACAGTAAATGTCCTCAATTGACTGTAAAATAATGAAGTCCTGAATTGATTGTGTGTATCGAGTTCACTGTGTATGTAGATATGTATCAATGTCCCCATTTACATTAAGAAAATACATTTTGTGAAATTTTTAAATTTTCTAAAAAATTAAAGTTGATTCAGATTTAATGGAGTATAAATAATAGTTATTCACCGAAAATAAACACCGGAAGTAGAAAATTTTCGTGATTCCAATATATTTTTCTTATGTACATAAAATAAGATAAAAAACATTAAAATTAATTTAAAGATTAAATGTTGAAATATATTTTTTTACACTCATAAATGAGCAACGTGTAAATAATGCAGTAGCATAAAACTTTTTCAGAATGTCCGGGGTTGATTGTGTGTATCATAACAGTAAATGTCCTCAATTGATTGTAAAATAATGAAGTCCTGAATTCATTGTGTGTATCGAGTTCAGTGTGTATATAGGTGTGTATCAATGTCCCCATTTACATTGCAAAAATACATATTGGGAAATTTTGAAATTTTAACAAAAATCAAAGTTGATTCAGATTTAATGGAGTATAAGTAATAGTTATTCACCGAAAATAAACTTTTAAGTCTGTTATTTTTGAAGTCCTTAATTGGCGGTGTACACACAAAGTCCTGAGTTTGCACGTCTTGCCAACCTGTGTGTGTGTGTTTGTGTGTATGTATATACATATATATACAGTGTGATTCATAAATATCGAAACAATAGACTCTCTCCTTAAATATTGCTCCTAGGCACATACTTCCAATTGCAAATTTTCATAAAAAAAGGTGCAAAATTTGATGAGATAAGTTGCGACTCCATGGGGGGTCTATTTGAGAAAATACAAAAATTAAATTTTTATACTGCCCCGTAGGATAAAATTTCCAATTAGGAAATTATTCCTTATCCAGTCCTGAATTAAACAAAAAAAATGCCATCTTTATATATGCAAAATTCACAGAGATATTAAAATTCAAAATTCGTGACTTACACCACTTCAGCATACCTCTGAGAGACGCGATATCAGTTCATTTGCAAAGCAAGTTAGGGATCGACCATACATTTACACATTATTAAAAGTCGATCTAAGACAATGCCTTAACTTTTAGATATAAAATATTAGCGTATAGATTTTTACGTTAAACTTGCTTGAGAAGTATGCTAGAGGTCTGCATGAGGCCGAGATTGGTCCCATGGTCGTAATCGGCACGGTCCGCAGGCTGGACCGTGCCGGCCCGTGTCTTTATTGTTCTTAGGACGTGTCGGGAAGGCAATAAGTTTTATAAAAATAGTAATAGCGATAATGAAACTTCTGTTAACGGAATCATTGAAATTAATATTTTATAAATTACACAGAAATATTTTCAAAAATCTTTTTTTTTTTTTGTTATACAGTTTCAAAAGTTATGATGTTTTTAAACCTATTTTTCATTTATTCCAAACGACATTGTTTTAAAAAAAATCTTTATTCGAATATAACAGTTATAAATAATCATTAACGTTGCTATTGCATATTTTTTTAATAGATGCCAAGCTCTCACTAATCTTCCGTTATAAGTGTGTTTATTTGGCCCAGGTTCAATACGTTCGAACCAGAAACTCTTTTAAGAAATTCAATTAAATGTAGTAATGATTTGACTTAAAACATTTAAATTAAATAAGTCAAAGATTCATTAAACAATTTCTAGTTTTAAAGGGGTTAACTGGTTTAAATTAATCTACATATTACGGAGGATTAGTGTGAGGTTTAGCAGCTATGTTTTTGTCATGCGAAAACATAGTAATCTAAATTATACTGTAAAATTTCTTTATAAATATGTATGTAGTATTCTTTAAAATAATCTTAATTGTATCTTAAGATAAATGGGAATTTTTTGTACAAATTTCGACATGTGCGGAAATCTAAAATATGCACAGATAATGAATTAAATAAAATTCCAGTACATCGCCCATAAAAACGGTTTTCTTTCGCATCATATTAATAAACCCGACCTGAAACATAACGTGCATAAAAGAAATTTATATCTCTAATAAACTTAAATTTTGTGAAATTTCGCCGTATACCAGATTTGTATCAGAGACTAGGGTATGCGTTAAACAAATTTAATATCTGTTGAAATCTCTAGAAATTGAAGCTACAGGAAGGAGTGACTTATTCACATGGAAGCTTTTAAAAAACATTTACGGCATTATAAGTTTTTTTCAGCATTTGTCATCTTTAAATTTATATATGTCAATAACCTCTATAAATGGTTCAAACTTGTAATATATCTTTTTCAAATATTTTACTTAAATTTTAATTCGGCAAATTTGAAAAAAAAAAATTATTCACTTTTGAAAATATGATTTGTTTAAAATAAGTTGCATCATTTTTAGGTGCGTTCGTAATTATATAAATACGTAGCACCTATAGTCGTCGTTTGGTCCGTCCGTCTGTCCGTCTGTCTGTCTGTCTGTCTGTCTGTCCGTCTGTCTGTCTGTCCGCATATAACAACGCAAAAACTACCCAACCAAATGGTTTGCAATTTAAAATATATTATCTTTGCAGAATTTTGTCGAGACATTTCAAATTTAATTAAAATCGAATCAAAACTTTAGGAGATATTAATAGAAATATTTATTAAGAAATTTGAATTTTTTTTTTAAATCGGTGCTTTTTAGGTGCGTTCGTAATTATATAAATACGTAGCACCTATAGTCGTCGTTTGGTCCGTCCGTCTGTCCGTCCGTCTGTCTGTCTGTCCGTCTGTCTGTCTGTCCGCATATAACAACGCAAAAACTACCCAACCAAATGGTTTGCAATTTAAAATATATTATCTTTGCAGAATTTTGTCGAGACATTTCAAATTTTATTAAAATCGAATCAAAACTTTAGGAGATATTAATAAAAATATTTATTAAGAAATTTGAATTTTTTTTTTTTTAAATCGGTGCTTTTTTGTTATTGGAGCTTCCGAAGTTTAATCGTCAAGCGACCGAGATACTTATTTTATGACAGAAATTAATCTGCAGACGATATAATTCATTTCACAGAATTAAAAATCATCAAGATCTGAATATTTATATAACTAGCTGATACATATATATCTGAATATTTATATAACTAGTTAAGATATTTGTATGAACAGTGTCATAAAATATATACTTAACTAGCTGTTTAACCCGTTCTACGCACGGGATATCATGAATTGAATTCTAAAACGTGCGTACGAACGCACCTCGTTTGTAACGTTTGACGTACAATTTCCAACTTGTTTTGTTATAGGAGCTTCCGAAGTTTAATCGTCAAGCGACCGAGATACTTATTTTATGACAGAAATTAACCTGCAGAAGATATAATTCATTTCACAGAATTAGAAATCATCACGATCTGAATATTTATATAACTAGCTGATACATATATATCTGAATATTTATATAACTAGTTCAGATATTTGTATGAACAGTGTCATAAAATATATACTTAACTAGCTGTTTAACCCGTTCTACGCACGGGCGATCATGAATTTAATTCTAAAACGTGCGTACGAACGCACCTCGTTTGTAACGTTTGACGTACAATTTCCAACTTGTTTTTATTTTAATTGCTATTTTAAATATTTTTTTAATTAATATTTTTCAAAATGCTGAATGAAAATTAAAACTTATATATTTCTGTTTAATTAAAGGAAAAAAATTCAATTCGATAAATAATATTTCGAGTTTTAAATTTTTAAATTACTCTGGATTTTTTTTTTAACAAGTCTTATCATGTGATTCTGTTTACAAATTATATGGCTAATCATCACAATAAATTCAAAATTTTAACTCTATAAATAAATAAATAAAATGTTTCCCAGACACCTTACAGTAACATTGTTTCTTGAATTGCACGCATTTCAATTTGTGTCTGATCCCTTGAAACCTCACGAATTATTAAAACGGACATATCTCCCTGAGTTTTGCCGATATCAAGATGGATTTTTTTTTGTTTAATTCAGGAATGGATAAGGAAAATTTTCTTAATTGGAAATTTTATCCTACGGGGGCCGTATAAAAATTTAATTTTTGTATTTTCTCAAATAGACCCCCCATGGAGTTGCAACTTATCTCATCAAATTTTTCACCTTTTTTATGAAAATTTGCAATTGGAAGTATATGTCTAGGAGAAATATTTAAAGAGATAGCCTATTGTTTCGATATTTATGAATCACACTGTATATATATATATGTGTGTACATATATGTACATATATACTATATATATATATATGTGTGTACATATATGTAGCTATATATATATGTATATATATATATATACATATATATATATGTATATATATATACATATATACATACACACACATGTATAGGGTAGAGTATGGTAAAACCGGGTAGGCGGGTCAAACCGGGTACCCTTATGGCAGCTGCCCTGTGGACAGCACCTGTCTTAACCACATTCGTTAGCATCCCCTAGCAGTGTGCCATCGAATTTTCGAGTGAGTTAATCTCTGTGACCCTTCAATGCTATGGTAAAGAAATGACCTCAAATGTTTTATAATGTTATCCTCTTTTCTACTCTTTAAATAAATCCAGCCTGACGGATAGATTTATGTAAGTAAACCACTGATTTTATAGCTTTCACACGATATTTTGATAGAAATGTGTACTTGCAGCTATCCAGGGGAACAACCGTGTACATTTTTGGTCGTTTATTGGCGCAAAGCCGGTAACCAATCGTTTTCCATAGAATTCTGCAATGAATTGCTTTCTGACTCAACAAGTGGTGAGCGATGATACAATGTTCGGTCTACAAAGATTGTGCATATTAGAAGTGCAGCCGGTACGAGAAATAAAATCTGAGAAAGCCACTACATGACAACATTAAAAATTGTTTGAAAACCTGGAAAAAAAGTTATTGACCTTAAAAAATGTATATATGCTTTCAATTTTGATTGAAATTTTATTGCTGGAAGTGTAAAAACTTATTTTCTGATTATTACCTGGTTTTTCCCCGCTACCATAATTCACATATGTTTCAGATGGTCCTAGAAAATGCCTTTTCCTAAGTAGAGAAGAACTTTCTTGTTGCAACAGGTGTGGCTTTTCGATAGCCCAGATGTTCCCAAATACTTTTGTGGGGTGTTCCGATTTTTCCGCCCTTTTAGTTTTTTCACAACAAAAGTACTGTTAGGTACACAATTTCATCCTACTTTCCCATATATATATATATATATATATATAATTTCGTAATGAAAGAGGAAACAGATTGATTGAATTTGCAGAATGTGAACAGATGTATATCATGAATTCATTTTTCAAGAAAAAGTCACAAAGAAAATGGACATGGCGTACTGCAAATGGCTCAACAAGTGAAATCGACTACATCTTGACAAACAAAAAGCATCTTATTCAGGATTGCAGCGTTCTCAATAACTTCAATACAGGAAGCGATCACAGGTTAGTTAGATGCAAACTGCTTTTAAATACTAAAGTGGAAAGAATGAAGCTTTTGCAATGCTCAAAGAAATCAGTCGATATTATAAATCTCCAGAAACATAAAGAAGAATTTAATTTAGAACTTAAAAATCGTTTTCAAGTACTTCAATCAATCTTAGAAGAAGAACAAGATGTTACAGTAGTGAACAAGAAAATAACAAATACTCTACAAGAAATTGCAAGGACGATAGCTGGTGAAGCACAAGTAAAGCAAACAAAGAAAATAACAGAAGAAACAAGAAGACTGATGAAGAAACGCAGAGAATTTAAAATGAAGAAAAACTATCCTAAATCAAGAGTTGAATATGCAGAATTATGTAAAACGGTAAGAAAATGTGTTACAGAAGATATCAGAAAATTTAACTGTGATCTTGTCAAAAAAGTTCTAGAAGATAACAAAAGTTTAAAATCAGCTAAGCGCAAACTGTGTGTTGGAAGAAAAGGTATTTTTGCACTGAAGACAGCAGATGGAACAATCACCAAAATCAATAATGAAATAGTACACATTGTCGAAAAATTCTATATCGATCTATATAAATGTGAAGATCAAAGGGAAATCAACCTACGTGATCCACTAGTAAACATAACAGAAACTGAAGAGATAATCCCAGTGATGACAGATGAAGTTGTACAAGCCATTAGAGGCATGAAAAAAGGTAAATGCCCTGGCGAAGATGGAATTACAATTGATCTTATCAAAGAAGCAGGAGAAGAATTTGCAAAAATGCTAGCCTTACTGTTTTCCAAATGTCTCGAGAAATCAGATGTACCAGAAGATTGGAATAATGCTGTGATGGTGTTACTTTATAAGAAAGGAGAAAAGGAAAACATTAAAAACTACCGTCCAATCAGCTTACTGTCAGTGATTTATAAAATTTTCACCAAAGTTTTAACGACAAGACTTGAATCAGCTCTGGACTCAGCTCAACCTAGAGAACAAGCAGGATTTCGAAGTGGATTTAGCACAATGGATCATATTCAAACAGTAAGGGAAGTTATAGGAAAACATAAAGAATATAATTTACCTCTCTGTCTTGCCTTTATTGATTATGAAAAAGCATTTGATTCGGTCTACACATCTGCAGTAATTACTTCTCTGGAGAACATTGGTATAGACAAACCTTATATCAATATCATAAAGAAGATCTACAAGAAAGCAACAGCCACCATCCGTTTGGACAAAGGAAAAGCGAAGATCAAGCTTGAAAGAGGAGTAAGACAAAGAGACAACATTTCGCCTAAGCTTTTTACTGCTGTCTTAGAGAGTATTTTCAAGAAGCTGGATTGGGAAAACAAAGGGATTAGAATAAATGGGGAATATTTAAGCCATCTCCGGTTTGCTGATGACATTTTAATTTTCAGTAATAGCCCTGAAGAATTGCAAAATATGCTAAAAGATTTGGCAGAAGCTAGCATTAATGTGGGATTAAAAATAAATTTGGAAAAGACTAAGGTGATGTTCAATTCATTTGCATCAAAAAAGAAAATCGTCTACAACAACACTGAGATTAAAGATGTTGAAAGTTATGTGTACCTTGGACAAGAAATATCTTCAGACAACAGTATCATGAATGAAATCAATAGAAGAATAAGAAATGGATGGAGTGCTTTTGGGAAGAACAATATTATTCTGAAAAGTAACATGCCTCTTTGTTTGAAAAGAAAGGTGTTTAACCAATGTGTTTTGCCTGCACTAACTTATGGAGCAGAAACTTGGACACTAACAAAACGGATGGTACAAAGATTACAAACAACACAGCGAAGTATGGAAAGATGTATGCTAGGCATAACCAGAAGAGACCGAAAGAGAATAACGTGGATAAGAAGTCAGACGAAAGTTTTTGACATTATCGAGAGAATTAAGTGGCTAAAATGGAAATGGGCTGGGCACATTGCAAGAAGACAAGACAATAGATGGAGCACAAACACCCTACAGTGGTATCCCAGAGATGTAAAACGACCAAGAAGACGACCTCAAGTAAGATGGAGTGACGAAATCAGAAAAGTGGCCGGTGTTAATTGGATGACTAAAGCACTAGACAGGCAACAATGGAAAAATCTGGGGGAGACCTACATCCAGCAGTGGATTGAAAACGGTTGATGATGATGATGATGATGATATAATTTCGAAATGTATGTGTATGTAACTAACTAAACTACATAGTATTGGATAACAGATTATAAAAAAATATAATTAATGAATTATATTTTTTGTAATATTATTATTTTTGTTGTTGTTACTTTAAAACAACAGATAAATATATCAAGTTGAAAGCCTTGACTTGTGCTCAGTAGATAGAAAGGCTAAGAAACTCCCCCTCCTCCCCCACATAAAAAAAATGGCTTTTATTTCCAGCAGGTTTCGAAAGGGGAATTTTCTTATCCTTTCCACCTACTGAGATGAAAATAAAGTTACTTAATAAATTTTGGATATACGTTGTTTTTAAATTTATAGATCATTTATTATATTCTGTATAATCTGTTATTCAAAACTCCATAGTATAGTTAGTTATATATACCTACTTTTAAAAATTTGATAGACCATACATTTATTGAGGAATACATTTATAAAAAAAAATATTTTCGGTTAAAGGTCACTACAAATAATTATTATTTTTCGATTTAAAATGATTTATGCCCTGTTACTTTTTTACCTGAAAACGGTGTCTATGACCCAGAGAGAGATGTCGATTAACATATGAAAATTGTTTTTCAAATAACGTTAAAAAGACGTTTAAATTATCTTCAACCTATAAATTGTTCCCTATAGAAGATTATAATACGACTTTAAAAGGCTTTAAAACAACTGGGGACGGAAAAATGGCTTTCAGAGTTTAAAACTGTTTGTGCGAAAACAACTCAGAAATGGTTGTGCAGGATAAGATAGGAGTTTGAAGTGTCAAAACGAAGCAAAAAGCTGCTTTCAGAACTTCACTGAAGAAAATCATGAAGTACGTGGAATCAAAAATGCTAGGTCAAACGTGAGATGACATATTTGATGCAATTACTCAGGAAATACTACTTCTAAATTGAAGTTACATTTTTCTATAACAGTGTATTTAATACAAGGTATATAAGTTTTCATTAACATCTCAATTGATCGTTATCTTAATCTCAGTCACATATGATGGTTATTTTTAAACCCTGCAATTGATTATGCAGTGTGTTTAAAATAAGCATGAGACAAATTGTAAGAGATGATAGTGTTTTTATGTTGGAATCTTGAAAACGGTTATATATAGGACGATTTTATATAGGATCATTTATTTAGTCAGAAATAAAATTGTATATCTCAATTAAAACTGAACTTTGAATCTTAGTTTATAATCTTAACAGCGTTGAAGATATTTTAACGAAATTTTCAACTGATTAACGTTGTTTCGTGTAACGTAAAAAACGGCAAATGTTTCTTAATCTACGAAAATATAATACAACCACCAACGAAAATATACAATAACCTCCTCTTAGTTACACACGATTCTGTAAAGTGTTCTTTATTTTTAAAAAACAGCAGAAACTAATATATTTCTAGATAAAAACTAGTGAAATGTTAAAATCTTACCTTTCGCTAAGATTTTAACATATAAAATTATAATTTAAGGACATAATTTAGAAATATTTTGATAACTGAGAAAAACAAAAGAAATCTTTAAAGGACTACTTCAATCAGACGAAAACACCCGCTCGCTAATGTTAATCCTATGGAGGAAATTTTTGAAGATATCTCGTTCGCATTTCAATATTTTTAAAGGATTTTTTTTGCATTAGATAGCTAAGGTCAATCTCTATGCACGCTCCTTTCTACTTTTTCGATTTTTGTTGCAGTTTTTTTTTATTGGGGATACTTTCACTTTCAAAACCGGTTTCGAAAGTGAAAGTATCTTAATAAAAAAAAACTTGTAATAAAAATCGAAAAAGTAGAAAGAAGCGTGCATAGAGATTGACCTCAGCTATCCAATGCAAAAAAATCATTTCAAAATATTGAAATGCGAACGAGATATCTTCAAAAATTTCCTCCATAGGATTAACATTAGCGAGCGGGTGTTTTCGTCTGATTGAAATAGCCCCTTAAGAAGAATACACGGAAAATATAAGTTAAGAATATTAATTTCCTAGGGGATATTTTAAATATACGAATGCATTCTACACCCATGGGTTTAACATTTGTAAAGGGAATTGGTAAGTTGACTGACTAACACCCTTAAATATAGCGAACAAAAGCAGAAACTTTTCCCACTTGGAATTCCGCAGTTTGGCGAAGTGAAAAATTAAGCAATGCTAACTAAATATATTAAGCAAAGTTTATATTAAGCAAAGTTTATATTAAGCTATGTCTGACGAAAAATGTACATAAAAATAAATATTAAGTTATTTTAAGTGATTTTTATTTTACAGGAAAAACAATAAAAAAAGAAAACGCAATATTATAAATATCTCATAGGAAACTGAAAATCTTTATCGAAAAAAATAAAAAAATGGAGGAATAATTAATGAGAGATTACTCAAATTCAGTAATTAATAATAATTTAAAGATTAGCATTATATTAATAGCAAATCATTAAATGTAATAAAAAAATCCGCTACTTTAGTTCATCAAACAAATTAGAGATTAAAACTATCATTAAAGTTCCAGCATTCATTATATACTACATTATCGAAGGCTTTTATCTGCATTTATAATATTTAAATCTGCTTTGATTTTTAGAATTTGTAAGAAAAAGGTAATTAGAATATTCGGATAATTAATTTTGCCATAATATATCAATAAATTTTCACATCTAGAATAAGTGTTTATATGTTTTTTAACAGATGGAGAGAATCGAATATTTATATAATGCACAAAATAAAAATATAAAATAATTAACATCATTAATTACGGTATGAAATTTCAGAAATATTTTTTTTAGGAAATTAATCATAATAGAATATAGTTTTATGCCAGTTACATTCTTTTATAATTTAACTTAACTTGCTTCATATATGTAAAAATGAAATTTCAAGATCGATTTTTCCCTCACTTTTTGATGTGCTAGAATTATAATATAAATGTATGTGTGTGTGTGTGTGTGTGTGTGTGTGTGTATACATGTCTGTTTCTGATGACAATACAGCATTTTAATATTTTTAGAACTTAATTATAAGTTAATAAATTCATTTTAAGGCATTTTTCTGTTATCCGGGTGCAGGTGATAAATCGGCAAATAATCCTTATACTTACAACTGTATAAAACCACAACAACAATCGTGTTCCCAAAAACTGATCACTAAAATATCTCAAACTGCTGTGAAACTGCATCATATAACTATTAAAAAGTACAAAAATATAAATAAAAAATAAACAGTATAATATATATTTTATAATAATACACATTTATCAATTAATTGTTTAATATTAATTAAATTATTATTAAATGTTGAGAAAACAAGTTAGAAATCCTGAATAGATATGTTAAGTAATGAATTTTTCCTTTCCTGTTGCCATGTCTAAGAACAGAATAAGAAAACGTTATATATATTTTAGTCAGTTTACTACTTTGCGTATTCTTCAAAAGCGATGAGTTTCCCGCAGAAGTTTCGGTGAAGTTTCTGTCATTAAAAAGGCAAGTTCATTTATACTAAAATAGTGGTAACTTGGTGGCCCGTGGGACACAGTTTCAAGGCCCCAGATTATAGCGTAGAAAGATTTTTTGGCTTTTGCTAAAATTCATCGACAAAACTTGGAAACATAAATATTAATCAAAGCTTATTAGCGTGATCGCGATTTTCTTTTATTCCATAAAATGTAATAATATTTCAGCTAATCACTTTGAAATCGTCATCTTAATTATTTAAATAAAATAATAGAAGAATAATTAACACTAAATATACCAACAACAAGTGATTTGGGCGGTACCAAATGAAAACATTTCATTTTAAACCAGCAATTTCTTCATAAAATAAATAATGACACAGAAATGAAACGTTAAATCAAAAGTTAAATAGTGTTTAAAAAAATCTGGTGTGAAATATTTTTATAAAACTTGAGTAAATTTCCTGGCATGTTTAGTATTAATGAGCGTTTAAACCAGGGTAATTAATAATAATAATTTGTTGATTCATAAAATACTAATAACATATCATAAGAGATACTAAAAACAAGTGGGTAGGTGTGATCGAAGATCGCTCAAAGGGGTTTCGTTTAATATTCCTTTCAAAACACTTTATCCTTTCTTTAATAAATCCAAATAAATTTCATTTAGCAACCAAAAAAAAAAAATAATAATAAAAATATCATCCGGCTATTATATTTTGTCATAATAATATCTGTCATGCGGACTAAATGTGATATTTAAAATAAATAATTTCAAAATTAAACATGTTGTACACCTTCAAAAAGTTAAAATATGCGAATATCTCCATAATCGGATTTTTATCACGATTCAGTATGTTTCTCAAACTCATATATTTACTGTTCTCTATTACTCATATTAATACGCGCTTTGCATTATTCTCAAACATTTGAAAAATCCGTTAAAATTCCAATATGACGTCGGATTTTCTTTTTAATTCGCTAATGACGTGATATTAATCTGCTTTGTGTACATACACATACTCATACTCCTTGTATTATTGAGAAATCTTTGAAAATTTCGTTTTATTACCACTATGACGTCAATCAATTTTATTTCTAATTAATATTTTTTTCAATTGGTGAGACTTTTTATTTCATTTTCATTTTTCACGTGGAAATCGTCTGATAGAAAATTAATTATTGTAGAAAGAATTTCATCGTGGAATTTTAATTTTTGGCATCTGCTATAACGAAAAATGTTTAAATTTAATAGGAAAAGCCTGTTAGAATTTTGGTTTTTTATCTCTATTTATGAAAATAACACGAATTTTTCTAATTTTAATATTTTGAGCTCTTTATAGCTGGTATTCAGCTATATACGCAAAGTTTCAACTCTATAAGTTACATAGTTTCTGAGAATAGCTCTGTGACTGACAGACAACGGAGCGGGAGTAATAGGATTTCGTGAGAGTAATAGGATTTCTACACACTCATTCGTGAGATGAACGAAACCCTAAAAACAACTACTTTTGTTTATGAAACAAATTAGTGATTAAAAACATTGTTGCCAGTTTGGCCACCCTTTTTTATTCAGAGATTCCTAATTCACATCAGAAATTTCTAATAGAAAATTTTACTTAATTTTATTACAGACATTCAATTATTACATAAAGTGAGAATTCTTTTCGGAATTTCCGTATGAATTCAGAATTTCTGAATACAAGAGCAGGCCAAATTGGCAACTCTGATTAAAATTAGCATTAAAATTCGTACATCTAATATGCCTTGCATTATCGAAAATATTTTTTCAAATTATAATTTTAATCTGTTTTGCTTTACATAAATTCGCAGAAAAGGTTAATTAGAATATTAGGATAATTAATTTTGCCATATGAGATTTATACTTATCAACCTTCCAGTTTATGTTAAGTCAAATAAACTTTGAACCAGAAATTTTAATTGACGAATGAAAAATCGAAGCAAAATACTTTATTAAATACTTTTCTTGATTTATTATATGTTCTTTGACTAAAAACAACACAGAATATTGGCAGCTATGGATATCAATGCCTTTCTATATCTATATTCTAAAAAGGACATTTTCAAAACTGAGCAAAAAATGGTCAAATATGAGTATGTCGCATAGTCAAAATGGCTCCGAATCAAAATTACTCAAGTTTGAAACATGTATATACTCATTCTGAAAACATGCGCACACTCAAGAATAAAACAATATGTGCTCATATTTGAGTATGTTTATGTTTACTCAAACTTATTTTTACTATGTATGTTTGAGTATGTTTAAAAAATGAGCATGAAATGAATTCTATGTGCTCATATTTGAGTACGTCTATGTTTAAAAAAAATGAGCATGAAATGAATTCTATGTGCTCATATTTGAGTATGTCCATGTTTAATAAATGAGCATGAAATGAATTCTATGTGCTCATTTTTGAGTACGTCCATCTTTAAAAAATGAGCATGAAATGAATTCTATGTCCATATTTCAACAAGAACAAAAAATCATGCGTCAAGCATAGATTATGTAACACTTTCCAACGCTTCCAAATTAATTTTACAAATCATACCGTTTAATAAGCTAAAAGATAACATCTAAGTAAACAATTTGGAAAACGCATAACATATTTAAAAACATAATTTCAGGAATTTCTAACATATACAATATTCAGAAAAATATCCGAATACTTTTATTTAGCCCTGTATAGGATCTATAGATTTGTATATATACTACATAGGATGCTAAATTTTAGTTCAGTTAGGAAACGCGTAGCACAGTTTAAAATTCTTCGTCTGGAGTTTCTGTCAATAAACAGAAATGTGTCCGCGAGCTTTTGTGCTTCCCTGTATAGGATCTACAGAATTTATACACACCGCGTAATAGACAAAAAGCGAGTTAAAATTAAAATCGCGTTCAGTAACTTAAAACGCACTTCCAGGAATTATTGTTAGCAGACAGTAGAGAATTCTTTTGTGTGTCCCTGTAAATGAACGATGACTGCTATACACACAATATTCTGTTGTAAGCCTCTTGTATTGCATCTTAGTGATATATATAAATTTCAATGAGTTTAAAATAGTGAAACATTATTTAAATAAACCGCAGACGATTTTTCTCCATAGGCGTAATGTAACAGAATTCTTTTGTCTGTCCCTGTAAAGTAACTATAAGTGCTATGCACACCCTATTCCATATTAAGCTTCTTCTAATGCACCTTAGTGATATATATAAATTTCAATGCGTTTAAAGTAGTGAAACATTATTTAAATAAACCGCAAATGATTTTTCCCCATAGACCGCAATATCTTTTGAGTGTCCCTGTAAAAAAACTGTAAGTGCTACACACTTCGGTTGAAATAGGGAACATGCTATAGATAACGACAATAACACATAAAAATTGCAGAGCAATCCGAGCATATTTACGGGAGTTAGAGCACGGCCAGACGGCAGACGGCAGACGGCCATACGGCCAGACAAACCGAAGTCATAAGCACTTTTCAACTAGGTTGGAAAGTGTTAAAAATGAGTTTGAACTGGCCTCTATGTCCTCAGTTTTGAGTATGTCCATGTTTCAAAAATGAGTATGAACTGGCCTCTACATGCTCAGTTTTGAGTATGTCCATGTTTCAATAATCTGAATAGTTCTGGTATTTCAGAATTGAAAGCATTTGGTCGTCCTATTTGAAACAAAAGGCTTCATATTAAAATGAAAACATGGATTTACTCAGATTTGAAAGTGTCATTTTTCTCAGTGTAATGAGTTTATAAATTAATTTAAAATATGAAAGTAAATAAATATTCATGCAGTACACAATATTATTATATAAGTTAATTAATAGTATTAATTATGTTATGTAATTTTTAAGACAGTTTTTTTATATAGCATCTAAATCTAATAGTCCTATATAATTAATATCATTTTTTTTTAAATCCTATAATCCTAGATGTAACTAAAAATGTTTCACATATTTTTTGTAAACAATTTTAATCTCTTTAAATAACAAACTCAATACAACAATAACAAAAATGTTAAATAGGCAAATGCGCAAATTTCAGAAAGAGTCCCTTAAAAACAAATCCCAATATCGTTAATTATATCCATTTATGGAAATACTGAAAATATTTGTAAATCAGATTGACTCTTTATGATTTATATTTTCAAATATATGTTTTCCTTTATAAAAAAAAATATGTAAAAATATTTAATATAAAATAAATATAAATTAATCAAAAAGGTTTTAACGTAATCACGAAGAATTTAAAAATTTGCTAAAAAAAATTAAGAAAATATTTTTATGTAAAGCTGTTTGTAAATCAGATTCATTATTTCTAATACTACAACGATATTATGGATTTTGATAAAATACAAAGTAAAGTGTTCAATATTAAAAGAAAAAAAATTTAATTAGAAGATGTTTGGGAGTATTGTTCACAAAGACATATATTTAAATACGTTAAAAAACTGAAATTTTTTATTGTAGAAATAGAGGAGTAATGAATGAATTGGCACGCGATAATTAATAATTTGTTGAATAATAATATACTGATACCATATCATTAAACATAATAAAACATTATCTATTTTAATTAATCAAACAAATTAGAAAGTAAAATTATCATTAAAATTCCTACACTCTCTGTTTATAATATTAACGAAACATTTTATCCGAATTCATAATATTCCTAAGAAAAAGTTAATTAGATTATTGGGATCATTAGTTTTGCTATGCGATATCAATAAATTTTCATATCAAAATTATACGTTAATAATTTATCATAAAAGATGAAAAGAACGAAATATTTATGCGATGCACAATATACAAATATGTGATAAATAACATCATTCATTATGTTATGTGATTTAAAATTATTATTTTTTTAATTAATCACTTTTGAAAAAGAAATTGATTTAATTATGCTAGTTAAGACTAAATTTGTTGCAAACAAGCTTAATCAAGGCTAAAAAATACTTTAAATTAATTTATCTCAAAATGTTCGCTTATTAGGTTGCGAACAAAATATCTGGTTAATATTTTTCATAACATTTTCACAGTTATAGATTGTGTCGATATTTAAAGCTTGAATCTAAATGTGTATATCGTTTGAAAATACCTTTAAAACAAACGTGGAGGTATTGTATATTTTTTAGAACTTTGTCTATGCCCAAAAGGTTTTGTGTGTAAAACCGCTAACCAAATTGAGGTTCGGCTCAAAACTAAACTAGACGTTGGGGGCTTACTCATCACTTACCCACTCAATACTTACCCATCATGGATAAGGTAATGCCAGGAGAGATGGCGCGGTCGGAGAGATTGCGCTCATAGAGGTTCGGGGGGAAGGAATAGAGTGAGAGCGCAGCGACTCCAGGTAGCTGTACAACAACAGTAGTGGAGTGTCTACTTGAAAGTGCACGTTGATTGCTTTGAGCGTCTAAGATAAAGTATTGCTATTTTGTTTTATTTTCCCAAAGTAAGTGCTTGAATTTTCATAGCCATTCATCAGAATTTCTATACAATGTCAATAGTACAAAATATTTTGAACTTAAACGATTTCTCATAAACTACTAATCTAGACTAACAATGTGAACATCAAAGGTTCGTTTCAGTAGCGGCCATGTTTAAATAAAAAGCCGCGCAATCTCTCCTACCGAAATTGGAGAGTTTGCGCATCTGCTACTTAGGAGAGATGGCGCATTGTTCCCATTAGTTTCCATGCTAGGAGAGATTACGCAGCTTATTGGTAAATTTGCATAAAAAATGAAAAATGAAAATGGACTAATTTTAAGTTAAACGTGTTATTAAGTTATATAATTTTACTTTGTAATCTTATCTGGACTTGCTTTTTCTGATTCTTTAATTTTTTTTCATTTAATTAAATTTTTTTAATCGTTTTTAAAATTATTTCCTTTTTCTGATTCTTTAAGCATTAGGTTGAAATATTCACTCCCAATACAATAAAATTTGTTCACAAAAACCTTACAGCAATGTCATTTAAGTGTAATTGTTATTGTTAACAATTTAATTGTAGTTATTGTTAGTAACAATCTCTCCTACCCATGTGCGCAATCACACTAACCCTGTAAGGACAGATTGCGCAAAATAACTTTCTTGGTTTTATTACAACTGTTCTATTAAATTGCAACATAACAACAAAATAGAAAAGGAAATGCATAAAAAACAAATGAAGTAAAAATTATTCATTGATAGTTTAGCAAAAATTTAATATTTAGATTATTTATTGCTATTGTTTTGAATTGTGCGCAGACTGTCCTAGCTTTACCTTATGCATAATATAAAATATGAAAATAAAACATGTGTAAACTATTTATAAAATGCATTGCAATTCCAATAAAATCGTGGCTTGATAACATCATAAACTTTAAATGCTCTATGACTGAATTGCGTAAAAGAAACATCCTTATAACTCCCAAATGGATAATCCTATTAACTAACGGTTTACTGCGTCGGATTAAGTGTCTCATTTACAATTAAAATATATTTTTGAATTGAAATTTGAATGAAATACAAGGTCATGAAAAATCGAAGAGTGTGGAAATAGGATTACAAATATCTCGGCAACTCATTATCCGATCGACTTCATTCTTTATGCAAAATTTATATTTTTTTATTGTCTTTTATATTCACTCCTTAAAATAAACAATTTCAAAAAAATGTCTATACCTTTTATCAGAACGAATATTTCGAGAGTTCGAAGAAAATAGTTCCGAATAATCGAGATTACTGAAATTCAGTAAGCTTCTTCCCATTATTATATACTAGCAAGCTACGCCCGCTACGCTGGTCAATTTCTTATAACAAACTTTTAATCCAACAAAATATTGACATTTCATAATTCACTTTTATATTTTAACAGAATAATAAGGCTATTATAATTTGTGACTCGTGCTATAGCCAATATACACGCCAGGACATGTCGCCCTTATCATTATCTTTTTACGCATGAAGGTTTTGCTATGGTACACCATTGTGAAATTTAGTAATTTTTCAAATTCAATATTTGAAAAATGGCATAATCATTAGATTTGAAATTTATATCAAGAAAAATACAATTTTTTACCTTTCAACGCAGTTTGCCTAACAATTTTCTGACAAATACTTTTCGAGCTACTATTTTTTTTCAGTAACTTCAAATGTTTCATTTTCCGAAATTAATCTGTGGCAACAATTAGCGAAAAACCCAGTCGTCAGAAACGCATAGTATTTTATTAAAGAGGCTGTTGGAGCATGGATTGTCACCACCAATTTGCCACCATCACTTTTGAAATCGGTTCGGTAGTTCTAGAGATTCCATAGAAATTGTAATTTAGAATGGTTTTAGAACGCTTTTCACTCATTTCACCCTTTTAAATTTCGATTTTTTTTTTATTTTGTTTTTAGAGAGCATTTACATATTACAAGTAACTACAATGCCAAATTTCAAATTTCTAGCTCCTTCAGTATAAAAAAAAATCGCAATTTTAGAACGTTTTTCGCTCCTGCACCCCCGTGGAGTTAGTGACACCGACATAAAATATAGCCTATGTTGGAGCAGGGGTTGTCACCATCAATTTGCCACCATCATTTTTGAAATCGGTTCGGTAGATCCAGAGATTCCATAGATATTTTAATTTAGAGTGTTTTTAGAACGCTTTTCGCTCATTTCACCCTTTTAAGTTTCGAATTTTTTTAATTTTGTTCTTAGAGAGCATTTACATGTTATAAGTAACTACAACGCCAAATTTCAAATTTCTAGCTCCTTCAGTATAAAAAAGATCTCAATTTTAGAACGTCTTTCGCTCCTGCACCCCCCTGGGGTTAGTGACACCGACATAAAATATAGCCTATGTTGGAGCTGGGGTTGTCACCATCAATTTGCCACCATCACTTTTGAAATCGGTTCGGTAGTTCTAGAGATTCCATAAAAATTGTAATTTAGAATGTTTTTAGAACGCTTTTCGCTCATTTCACTCTTTTAAATTTAGATTTTTTTTTTATTTTGTTCTTAGAGAGCATTTACATCTTATAAGTAACTACAACGCCAAATTTCAAATCGGTTCGGTAGTTCTAGAGATTCCATAGAAATTGTAATTTAGAATGTTTTCTGAACGCTTTTCGCTCATTTCACTCTTTTAAATTTAGATTTTTTTTTTATTTTGTTCTTAGAGAGCATTTACATCTTATAAGTAACTACAACGCCAAATTTCAAATCGGTTCGGTAGTTCTAGAGATTCCATAGAAATTGTAATTTAGAATGTTTTCTGAACGCTTTTCGCTCATTTCACCTTTTTAAATTTCGCATTTTTTTTTTTTTTTTTTATTTTGTTCTTAGAGAGCATTTACATCTTATAAGTAACTACAACGCCAAATTTCAAATCGGTTCGGTAGTTCTAGAGATTCCATAGAAATTGTAATTTAGAATGTTTTCTGAACGCTTTTCTCTCATTTCACCTTTTTAAATTTCGCATTTTTTTTTTTTTTTTTTTATTTTGTTCTTAGAGAGCATTTACATCTTATAAGTAACTACAACGCCAAATTTCAAATCGGTTCGGTAGTTCTAGAGATTCCATAGAAATTGTAATTTAGAATGTTTTCTGAACGCTTTTCTCTCATTTCACCTTTTTAAATTTCGCATTTTTTTTTTTTTTTTTTTTTTTTTGTTCTTAGAGAGCATTTACATCTTATAAGTAACTACAACGCCAAATTTCAAATTTCTATCTGCTTCAGTATTGAAAAGATCGCAATTTTAGAACGTTTTTTGCTCCTGCACCCCCTGGGGTTAGTGGCACCGACATAAAATATAGCCTATGTTGGAGCAGGGGTTGTCACCATCAATTTGACACCATCACTTTTGAAATCGGTTCGGTAGTTCCAGAGATTACCTCCTACAAACAAACAAACAAACAAACAATCTTTACTCCTTTATAATATTAGTATGGACTAAGTACCTACCAAATTTCAAGTCGTCGGCATCGTCGTCGTCGTTGTTGTTGTAAATAGACTATAATCAAAGGTTTTTGCGTAATCACGAATTTATCATTATTCTGTTTTAAATTATAAATATCTCTGATTGTCATCTGAAAATTGTTATCTTAATTATTTAAATAAAATAATCGAGGAATAAATAATGAGAGTTTCAACCAGAGACTTTTTATTATTGTTATGTGTTGTTGTTGTTGATGATGTTGTTTTTGTCGCCGTCGTCTTCGACAAAAACAGAATTTAAAAGCAAATTACAGATTAAAACTATTATTAAAATTCCTAAATCCACTATTCACTGCACTAGTGAAAGTTTACCTCATGGTGTTTTAATCGTTTTTAGTTTAAAAAAAATCTCATAAAAAGTTAAATAGTATAATATTGAGATCATTAATTTTGCCAAACGTTATCAATATATTTTTATATTTGGAATGTGTTTCCTGAAAAGAACTAATTATTTATGTGATGCACAGTAGTAAAATATAAGATAATTGACATCATTAATTGTGTTACGTAATTTAAGAAAGGTTTTTGCTAAAGAAATTAATTATACTTAAAAAAACAATATTTATGCTAGTTATGACTACAAATGTGTATGCATTATATCTGTAAAATATCAAAACATACTTTAGAAATACAACTGCTGCTTAATTTTATTCTAAATTAAAATAAATTGTATTCCCATGTAAACATATTTTTGGCATTTTGTGAAAGAAGTTTGCATGAATGATAAGTTCATTTGATTAAAATCACTCGAATTCAAGTTATACATGTGCCATGTATAACTTGAAATCGAATGTGTGATATTGTGTAATATTTAACACTAAATTAGAATAATCGAAAATTGAGAAGAAAAATAAATGTTTGAAACTGAATTACAGTTAAGACAAAAGAAGTTCTACGAAAATTAAATTCCAACTAGAAGAAATAAAGGAATCCACCCAATTCATGTACTTATCTAATGTGTACTAAAGGATAGGACGTGAAGGTATTTTTATTAAAGGAATGGCAAAGGGAAATGTCTTTCCATTATGTGTAGCTAGGTACTTGAAAAGAAAAATGTTTATCTCTGCATCTGTCAATATATGTATCAATAAACATATAAATAGTATCGAATTATATATAGAAATAACTATATTTGTTATGTGAAAGCTAAACAATTGCTATCGTCGTAATAAATGTCGTTAGAAAATATTTATAGTTGTATAAAAATGTTTTTTAAATAAAATGTTAATCAAAACATAAAATTTAAATTACGAATGTAATATATCAAATACTTATCTAAATATTTAAAATATAAGCCGATATCTTCCGTCATCTGCTTTGAGATTTCTACCGAACCAAATTTTTAATTATTTTTTTTAGTGAAAGCTGATTCTTTGTAGATGAGCCCACAATAACTATTTTTCTAATTTTTTACTATTCTGTTTTATTTTTAACTAGTTGATCCCAACGACGTAGCTTGAAAAGTGATAATAACCTTAAATATATTTAAAATCATTGTTGAATGATTTTATATTTTTAAACGAAAATATTTCTGAACGAACATAATGTTGAGGACCTTACTACCTCTCCCCTCCCCGAATTTCTATTATTTTATAATTTTAAATGAAAATCTATCGAAACGAACCGAGAGCTGGGGGACTCACTGTATTCGGCAGCGTACATCAGATCGTATCGGTCGTGTGATGAAGCAGGCGCCATTTAAGTAATACGAATTTATAAAAGCCTAATAGCAACATAATATCTATCCTTATTCCTTATCTTTATCCTTATTTTTGTTTCTTGAAAAAGCTCTATTCTAATGTTTTATCTCCCTGAATATGTTTATTGAATCTGTCCTAAGCTTTGTACTGAACCAATTTTAATAATAATTTTTTTTTTTTTTGAATGAAAGTTGTGCATTTGTAGATGTGCCCGCTCTAGCTATTTTTTTTTTCAAATATTCCCATTTTTATATTTTAATTTTAATTTTAAATGTATTTTTATGAAATTTCTTCAAAATGGTGGCAATCGGATAACTTCCATTGTTACAGAGAAAAGAGAAATAACGGAGTTTATTTATATTATTGATTATATTTTTATTGATACCATTTTCGCCTTACAATTAAAAATAACTCCTTTTTTAAAATTTGAACAGAAAATGGCGCACTCTTTAGAAAACACGCATTTTTTCCTTATAAAGCTGTTCAATTTCAAAATTTTTCACTCCGCTGATACTGAATTTCAGACACTAGGCGAAATGCTTTAGTGAGGGAAAATGACGTCACGCTTAAGAAAACACGCATTTTTTCCTCATAAAGCTGTTACATTTCAATAGTTTTCATTCCGCTGATACTGAGTTTCAGACATTAAGCGAAATGGTTTACTGAGTGAAAGTGACATCATATTTAACAGAAAATGATAATTTTCTTTGATAAAACGAAATATTTTACTACAAATGTGCCTAAAAGTTATAAATTTCGAAATTTTTTCGCGACGGTACCTCAAGTCAAGGGTGTTACATGCAAAGCTATAGTGGACGAACGTAACATCAAGTTTGGAAATATATTTATTAATTGCGCTTAAAAATATTTTATAAATGGCGAATATGAATATGAGATGTGCATATGTGAAGTTTGAGATTGTAAAAATTACTTTAGATTTGATTCCATGGTTGGGGGGGGGGATTCTATGATTGTGTCAAAATAAAATCATTTTTATTGATTTTTCATTCCGTTATACCAAGCATGACAGAATCAATTGATAACTTAATCATGTAAACATAAATGAGGAATTTTTTTACCTTAATTTGCATGAATAATAAGTTCATTTTAATAAATTTACTCAAATTCAAGTTTTATATAAATGACATGTTAATTGCTTGTGTAATATTTTAGTTTAATTCAGTATCATCAAAAATCTACAAGGAAATTATTTGTCCGAAATTTCATTACAGCAAACACAAAAGAAGTTCTAAAAAATTAAATTCCAACAAGAAGAAATAACGGAGCCAACTCAATTCATGTTCTTATCTAATGTCTACTAAAGGATCTCGACGTGAAATTATTTTTATTATGGGAATGGCAAAGGAAAATGTTCTTCCATTACGTGTAGCTAGGTACTTGAAAAGAGAAATGTTTGTCTCTGTTTCTGTCTATATATGTTACCTAGAAATATATAAATATCTTCGAGTTATATATAGAAATAAAGAAATCAGTTAAATGAAATCAAAGCTACAGCTATCGTCATAATAAATATCATTGGAAATTTATAAATAGTTGTATATATATGCTATTTTAAATAAAAATGGTAATCAAAACTTAAAAATTAAATTAAACATGGATATGAAATTACTAATATAATAGTATTTAAAATGTAAACAGATTTATTATTTATTTTACTTTGAGATTTCCAATGTAGCAATTTTATCATTATTTTTTTAACTAAGAGATGATCATATATGTAGATGAGATCGCAATAGCTATTTTTTTATTATTATTTCCATTTTTGTATTTTATTTTCTACAAGTTGACCATCCAGAGTTGTCTAGGCCCGTGATAATAACCTTAAATATAACTAAAATCAGTGTTGAAAGATTTTATATTTTTAAACAAAAATCTTTCTAACAAACCTAATGTTGAGGGCCTCATTGCCTCCGGCACATTACAGTCCCAAATTTACATGATTTTATATGTTAAAATGAAAACATATTTAAACGAACCTAATGTCGGGGCTCCACTGTAAATTGTTTTCTATACGAAATATATTTATCGTACTTCCTTTGTCAACCATCCTTAAAGTTTTGCCCAGGATATTTGAACCATTCTGTATAAAATGAAGGATACATACAGAAATATAATTTTTAGATGGATATAAGAGAAGGTCGAGCAGTATCAGACGCTTAAGCTATTTAGAATTTAAAAAAATATACATGGTTAAATTTGAACATTTTCTATTCTAATGAAAGCTTGAACATGTTATTTCAATACTTTAAAAAGCTCATTTCGCTTAGAATAATCTTTATTGGGTTCCTTTGACTTCATATTTTGTCCCTTCTGATCTCTAGGGGATTATATTGGACATGGTATTGTGCTTCAAGAAACGTCATTTTTCGATTTCGAAACAACTTATTATCACTACATGTATACATTCTTATACAAAAACCAAAATAATAAATACGTATTCATTACTTATCAGATGTCGAAAGAAGAAAAGGCATTTTAGTATTTGAATTATGACACTTATAAGTTCTTTTTTATATAAAAACATGTATCATACTCGTAAAAAAAGTCTGTTAAGTTCAAGATCTGTACAGTTTTCTCTGAGCCCAACCTTTTGAAATATTGCTCTGATAACAGTCTTCTTGAAAAGTTTCATTGCAAATAATACAATGAGATAATTCATTCTGTTTACGCAATTCTTCGTCAATGCTCAAAGACTCTCTAGTTTTTGCTTCGAGAGGTTTTTCCTCGGTTTTAGAATTAGGCCTATCAATCTTCTTCTGTTTTTTATTTGCTGTGGACTGTTACTTTGTTCTTTTCACTTTAACTTCTTTGAGTCTATCACGTAAAGTACTTTTAGGTACACAATATCTTTCTCTAGTTTCCCAGACTGCCATTTCATGAAGTCGGACTTTTCTATATCTTCCTTCATGTGCTTTTATCCCACTTATGGCGTATTTTCTCCATCCTAGAGTCAAACAGAGTAAACCGTAAGAATTAACTTTTTAAACCAGTAATCTTTTTTCCGATGCAACCCTCCAACCGTTTGTCCGATATATCTCAAACGCTACACTCCGAGGCTTTGACTACCTATCAAGCTTATTGTCAGGTCTAGACATATTTATAGCCAACAGTATAAAGCAGAGTAAAGGATGCATCTAACAAAACACTAAAAACATTGTTGCACTCACTTTCACACAAGCTAAGTAGCTCCAAAGTTATATTCGTGCATTGGACAACTCGCAAAGAAATAATAACTTACTATCACTTGTAAACGCACAGACCACTTGGTCCAAAATGGTGAGAGTGTGTTTCTTCCGAGTTAATAAACACGACAGTAGCGTGACAGGTGCTGCAACCATCGGCCAAACCTTGAAACACTACTCGTCCCTTCTGCTCGACCTTCCCCTATTCCAGTGAAATCAACTTTAACATTTTGTACAGATCAATATCAAAATTTAAAGAAAATGTAATAAAACAATTTACCATACTTAACTCGCTTTTTTTATTAATTTTTTTTCTTATTAAAGAAAATGTTTTGAAGAAAATATTTCATGTATAGAAGAAAATATTTCACGCATAGGAAAAAATATTTGATGTATAGAAGAAAATATTTCATCAATAGATTACAAATTTCTTTTGTAAAGTTTTGCCTAATATCATCATTAATTCTTTAATGCAACACAAAAATTACTTCATTTTATTTCTTTCAACAACTTTAAATAAATTCTTCAACTTTGAAAAGAAGGAAAATCCAATTATACATGATTTAACTTTTCTAGAATCTTTGATGCTTTCTTGTAACTTTTGCAGTTTTAAGCTTCATTAATAAAAGTGACAGTTAACTTTTTTATTAAAATTTTACCATATGCATAATGAAGATGCATAATTACAAAAATGGAACGTCATTTCTTTTATCAAACCTGTTTATGTAAAAGAAACTACTTTCATGCTTTTATTTTTTTTATTATTATGAAGATAAATTATATAAGATGCATTTACTCATTTTATGATTTGTGCTATCTTAAATTACATAACTGTCATCTAGATCCTTTTGTCGTAATATATATATATATATATATATATATATATATATATATACTAAATAGTGTAATATTAAAAAAGAATAAGTACTAGATAAAAAGTTGTAATACTTAAAAAGATGATTATTAATAAAATGAACTTTAACATTTCATAAAAGCCAAGAATTTATTAATAAACAAAACAAACAATTATTTAACATATTTATTCGAAAGCAGATTTCATTATTAATTTTAATAAAGAAAAATGTATCATGAAAAATTTAAATAAAGTTCAAAATTTAATTCGCTATGTTTTGCGTAATTTTATTAGTTCTGTAACAAAAAAAAAAAATAAAAACTCTATTTTCTTTTTTCTATCAACTTTTAACAAATTCCTCTGGAATAGGAAAAAAATCTAAATGATTCTGATAAATGTTTTTAGAATGATTACTTTGATCCTTTATTGTATTTTTTGAAGATTTAAGCTTCTTTAATGAATGTTAAAGTTTACTCACTTATTAAAAGTTTCACAACAAGAACAAAGCAGACGCATAATTGAAAGAAAGTTGATTTTTTTTATGAAAGCAATATACCTAAAATAAGCAACTTTCATGCTTTTATTTTTGAAATTAATAAGATAGATTATATAACAAACACTAACTCATTTTTACTTTTTTTCTATCTTTACAAGAAAAAAGTATTGGATTCATAAAAAAATTTGACTACCGGTTTCGAAGGATTTATGCGTTTTAGAAGAACTTGAATGTGATTTGACTGCTTTTAGAAAATGTCTGTCCGAGTGTCAGTATGTCTGTCTTTGTGGACGTTGTATCTCAATAATTAATCCACGGAATTTCATCAAACTTAATATACTGATAAACCTTGACATAAATTAATGCTGATTAGATTTTGATGTAAATCACCCGACAGGTGGCGCTGCTATGTTGCATTTTTAACGTTTTTGAATATAACTACGAGGGTAGTTCGATAAGTTCTCGGTCTGACAGCAATAACAAAAGATTTTTGACATAATTTCATATTATTTTGCAATGTAGTCCCCTTGCAACTCAATGCATTTAAGAGACACTCTTGTGTGCGAATTCTTTTGTGCAGTCCTGTACGAAGGTGGTTCGAAAAGTTCTCGGCCTGAAAAAGGAAATACAGAATTTTTTTACATTATTTCATTTTATTTTTCAACTTGCAAGACAATACATTTCAGAAGAGAAATGTTCCTTCTTTGGCGTTTTTTGTCGACGTTCAACTAGCCCGGCACGCATCGAACGGAAAGCTTTTTCATACCCAAAACGTCGTGTAAAATGTGGTGTACACGGTCTATCGAGATGTTTGCAATGTCAGCAAGTTCGCGTATCTTCAATCGGCGATCATTTAATACGGCATTGTGAATTTTTGAGACGATTTCGTCGGTCGTAGCGGTTTTTGGGCGTCCTGAGCGCTCATCATCGTGAATGGTTTTCCTATCATGTTTAAATTCAGCAGCTCACTTTTTTATCGTCGAATATGAAGGACAAGAAACATCTAAGATAGATTGTAACTCGTTTTGTATGTCCGTGGGGGTTAAATATTTTTTAACAAAGTATTTTATGACAGCTCGAACTTCATTTTTTTCTATTTTTCGAAAATATCAAAACTTGTTTACTTTACTTTATCGCCCAGCAATAACCCATAAACTCACGCATCTGAAACTCGGCGGCATGTCATCTAAAGGATCATACTTTACAAGCAACATTGTCATTTGTTCATACTTGTTCCATTTCTGTGTTAGGCCGAGATCCTATCAAACTGCCCTAGTATATCTCAAGAAATCCTAACCAATTTCATCAAACTCCATATTTTGTTAGACCTTGAGATAAATAGATGCTGATTAGGTGTGTAAATCGCCCAATAGCTGTCTATGCTCTGTTTTCCCGATTTCCTTGATAGCTATATCTCAAGAACGAATAGATTGTCATTTGATTTTGATTGCAGACGATTTGATTGATATAGAAGAAAGTTTTGTGATAACGACATCCTACTTGTTTGATTTGTACTAGCTTAAAGTACAAAACAGGCATTTAGATTTTGTTGTAAAATAAATGAAATTATTATTAGCGTAATATTGTAGGAAATAAATAAGAAATAATAAGTATATCTTTTGTATTGATGTAGAGCAGGGATGTCAAACTGTGGACCGTCTGATACCACTAAATTTTAAAAGATATAGTCGATTTCAAAATTTAATATTTTCCAGAATTACAAATAGAAAATTCTATTTGTTACGGCATTGTATAGGCAAAATGCTATTTTTTTTTTAGTTTGTAACATTGTATCTTCATGAAAGGTTTGCGGATCGTTCTTTTTTGTCGAAAAATCAGTGAGTGGTAGTACCTACATCGAAATATTGAAAATTTGACTTTTCCCTCAGTTGAAGAAAGATATACAAAACTTCGATTTCAACAATATGGTACACTGCCGCATTGGTATTAAGAGGATCGTAAATTTCTAAACAGTGAACTACCACACCAGTGCATAGGTCGCATTGCAACCGATTGATTTGGTCCTACACAGCTTCCCTCCTTAGTCACCTGACTTAACACCTTGAGACTTCTTCCTTTGGGGATATGTCAAAGATCTTGTGTTCATACCACCTTTGCCTACAAGTTTACCCCCAACTTAAACAACGCATTTCTAATGCTTTAAAAACAGTTAATAGCACATACAACACATTACAACATGTTTGGCAAGAATTGGCATATCGAAATGATATTATACGGGAGACTAAAAGAAGTAATTTAATTATGACTTATGACACTTGTGAAAAAAATAATACTATTTTTCCTTTACAATGACATGTTAATTATAATTTTCTATTTGTAATTATGGAAAATATTAAATATTGTAATCGAATGATTTTTTTTCTGATAACCCTGCATATTAATTCAACGAAATTTAATATTTTTCAGAGATATGCATTTAGTAATAAAAACATTGTAGTAAGTGCGTGAAATCAATGTAAAACTAGTTGGTTGTGTCAATCTAAAAAATAATTACATTCAGCTTAATTACATTAAGATTTTCTTTAATCTTGATGTTTCAGGAATGCTCGGTGCATGCGGCCAGCTGTCACTGCATATTAATGATAGAATCGTTTATATGGCAAGTAAAAGGCGAAATATGCTTATATTTCGATGCGAAAAATTACGAAATATATTCCAAACATAACTTAATATATTGTGCCCCCCCTCCCCCCAACAGTTTAGGTTGTTATTAAACCCCAAAACAATTCCTAAATTATGACTTTTTTTAGAGTTTTAAACATCAGTGTTGCGAGATAGGCGAAAGTCAATTTCTCCAAATTTTCTAATATTTTCCTTCAAATCGGGGATTTCTTCAGAAAAAATCACTCTGTTTTTATTCAAAAAGTATTTTTTTTTAATTTACCAGTATAAAAAATATTTAACTAATTTAAGCCCAAAAATGTTCCCCCAATCAAGCCTTTTTTTAAAAAAAGAATTCCTCATTTATAAAAAATAAACATTTAAGGTATCCGCACACCTTTGAAACGTCATTTTCGATGAAAATATCGATTTTTCATTTTTGCAATAATATTAAAATCCGATCTTTTATCTATCGAAACATGCTTTAATTGTGTCTGTATCTAATTATAACAAGGGTTACAGCCGTTTAAAGTTACATCTATTACAGCTTGCCGAAGAATTTTACAACCGGAAATATGGTTCTGCAAACCGGAAGTAAGCTGAAATGTATGTTTGCATTCTTCTTTTGCGAGATTTAGTATTTAAATTGGATTATATGTTCAAGGAAATACATGGAGTATTTAATCAAACCTTTAAATAATAATTATTATTTTTATAGCAAGAACCGCCTTTAAAAGTTATTTTTAGCTTTTTCTCACTTATTCAGATTTTTACTGTACGCAAAACACCCTATAGCAAAAAATTATGCATGAAATTCCTTGATTTTTTTTTACTTATTTTACAATTGTTTATTGAAGAAATAGTCTACAATCATGATGATAGATTAATTAGTTTTATATTTACACTGGTATAAGTTAAAAAGTTGCAAGAAATTTTACGAATTTTTGATTACATTATTACGTCAAAAGACATAGCTTCTCGAATAGAGATGCTATTATAATGCGGCTAGTCTATGTCCTGGAAAAATTTATTCTCTTTATTATGCAATTTACAAAATGTGAATGCATTGATTTGATTTTGAGTTATCATGTTTTGCACAAATGTCAATTTTTCACATAATTTTGACTATTTTTCACTTTAAAAAATTTATTTGTATGTAATTTCTAAAACGTTTATATATTTTTCAAAGTTTTAATTTAATGTCATTAGAAAAAATCGGTATAAAGAGATAATTTCAAAAATTTCAAAAAATCACCTCCGAAGGTGTGCGGATACCTTAAACTCTTATATTTTAATTGATTATCATAAAATCTTCCATCTACGGAACATACTGAGCATAGTTTCTGAATCTTTAGCAATTCATAATTGAAAAAGAAAAGCAGAAAGTCGTCCAGTCGTTTCATGTTTATTTATGTTTACCAACTATCTAAATCTAAAATCTTATCTACTTCCGTTACAATTTGTTTTGATGAAAATACAAAAACAAAATGTATTCAAAATGACAAAAAGGCAACAATGCTTTGTGATATTAATTATTCAGATTTTCTCGCTTACTATATTTGTTTATTTGAACGTAAAAAATTAAAAAGAAATAAAACTTAAAAAAGGAGATAAAAAGTGATAATAGAATTTCTGTTGTCATAAAGTTAAAGATGTACTTTAATGGTTGAAAATGATGCAAAGAAACGTGTAAAATATAAGGTTTAAAAAACGAGAACTACCACGAGAATAATGATTAATATTTCCGATTTCAGTATTTTATTTTCTTCATGAAGATAGAAATGGACACTCTATCGTCATGATTTTTATTTTCCAAATCGAAATCAAATGTTGACAAATGTCTAAACAAAAAATTACGTTGGTTGATGAGAAAAATTCCCCAAATTTTTCCCCACAAATGATGATAGTCCCAAAAATTTCCCCGTGAATTATTTGTTTTCAAAAAATTCCCTGAAGGTTGCAAGTTATTGTTAAAATTTTGTCTTTAACATTCATTAATAAAAATGAAAACTTATTAAAACGTTTATTAAGAGGACAAAGCGGACGCATAATTGCAAAAAAATCGATAGTTTTCTTTCATAAAACACATTTATGAAATAAGATACTTTCATGCTTTAATTTTTGTAATTAACAAGATTGATTATGTAAGAAGCAGTTACAATTTTTTTAAGTTTGCTTACGTTAATAACTGAAATTTGGAATCTTTTCTTCTAAAAAAGTAAAACTAAATAATATTTAATGTGATATTATAAGGGAAAAAAAGACAACACGTATCATGCCATAGGTATTATCAATCAAATGAATTATAATTATTTTGTAAAAGACAAAAAATTAATTTACAAAAATTAAGGTAATAAATTCATTTAACTTATATATTTCGAAAATGCAATTTATTATTAATTAATATGTATGTGTAAAAAAATAATTTTCAAAAAAATAAGGTAACAAATTCATTTCACTTATTTATTTCGAAAATACAATTCATTATTAATCAATATTTATGCGTAAAATAAAGGTCTTCAAAAAAACATTTATATGTTTTTAATAGATTCTAAATTTGGAATAGTAATGTTTTGTGTTACAATTAATGGGATTAAAGTTAATTTTGAAATTGATTCCGGAGCAGCTCATACGATCGTAAGTAAAAATATTGCCGATAAATTATTTTCAGGTAAGCCTCCTTTTGTTAAATCTAATATTAAGCTGCAAACGTATACTAAAGATTCTTTAACTGTATTAGGTGAATTAAATGTAAATGTTTTGATTGATGATAATTGTATACCTAATTTAAAAATGCTAGTTATTAAAGAGGAAGGTCCGAGTTTAATTGGTAAAACTTGGTTGAAAGCATCAAAATTATTTTGGCCGAATGTAAACATGATCAAAAGTATTTCGAAAGATGATTTAATAAAAAAATTTCCTAATGTTTTTGCTGACGGGATCGGTACGATCAAAGGTCCTCCCGTTTCAATCAATTTGAAAAATGATGCAAAACCAGTTTTCCTAAAATCTCGCCCTGTTCCTTTTTCTTTGAGAACAGCAACTGATTTGGAATTGGAGCGATTAACAAATGAGGGTATTTTAAAACCTGTTGATTATTCTGATTGAGCTAGTTCTATAGTAATTGTTCCAAAACCAAATGGTACTGTTCGAATTTGTGGTGATTATAGAGCAACAGTAAATTCTAATACTGAAAATGATAATTATCCTCTTCCAAGAATGGAAGAATTGTTTGCTAAATTAGCAGGTGGAAAATTCTTTACTGTGTTTGATTTAAAAGATGCTTATTTACAACAACCTGTTGATGATGAAAGTAGTAAAATTTTAACTATAAATACTCATAAAGGTTTATTTAACGTTTTAAGACTAGCTTTTGGTGTAAAATGTGCACCAGGTATTTTTCAAAGAAAAATTGAAAATATATTAAAGAAATTTGATTATGTTGGTGTATTTTTAGATGATGTAATTACTAGGACTTCCATCAAAGGGATTAGTCTGAGTGAGTGATATTGCTGAGAATATAGGGTTAACAATTACAATATAAAGAAAAAGAGCAAATTAAATGATAGAGTTACAAAATATCATATATAAATTCATATACACTGTTAAAAAATAGAAAAGAAGTACCGTTCATCAGATGTGTTCTCATAATTTTTTCCTAATAATCCTGTCGACCACTTTTCATAACAAAAAACTACCACCAAACTGTCAGATTAAACGCCAAAAATGCAGTCCAATTGACTTAATGTCAGAAGCATTATGCGTGTTTTTTACGTCATCAAGTGGTTTTTAATTCGACATTTGCGTGTATTTTTCATTATGTTTTACTGATTTATTAGTTATTTTATTAATTAAAATAACAATTGTGCCCTTAAATTCTTATATTTTATTTATTTATTTATTTTGATATTCCAATGGCCACGTTCTCCCGTTTATTTGGCGATAGTTTTTTGTTATGAAAAGTGGTCGACGGGATAATAGAAAAGTATCATTTTTTATCAATATGTAATATTTATTAGAATGCAGGTTTAAACTTCTAAAGAAAAAGTAAGGATAAAAATATCTGCAAACAACATTTAGTTTTTAGTCAGACCAGAATATCATCTAATTTATTCCATCAAAGTTAGAGTAAAAACTGATCCAAAATTGCAAAAGTCACGCACGAGAAAAAAAAAATTAACAATCGTATTTTGACTACATTAGAGGATGACGTCATCCGCTTCGGGAAAAACATGGGACATAGAAATATAAATGTCGGGAGCAGTAAGAGAGTGGACTGTAGTAAGTTTTTAATTATTTATTTAATTAATTGCCAAGGGGCAAGTGAAGTTTTGTTTAACTTCTGGTTTGAGCGCAAGGGCACTCGTGACATGAGATGCTGCTCGTTTTGAGAACGAAGCTCAACTGACGGTTTTACAATTTATCAGCTAGGTGGCGCTGATCTATTAAGCAAACTTCGGGAGCGCACATACCGGCCCCCATTGAAGTATTCTAATAGTTCAATGAGATACAACAAATGAATATACAATAACATACAATGAATTATTAATTAATGGCTACACATTATGCACTAATATATAATACAATGATAAGAAATAATAAATTCAATAGATAAATGCTAAGATTAATTGATATTATCGTTATCTACAATAGGTAAAATACATATGTTAGAAATACTTCTTTTGTAAAGTCCAGATGGAGTACGAACTACTACAACTCTGACATTATCATCATTTCCTTTTATTATTTCTGAAATTCGACCTATTATCCATTTACAAACTGGTAGGTCACCATCCTTTACAAGAACCATCATACCTGGTGCAACGTTTTCTTTTTTAAAGAGCCATTTGGACCTCTGCTGTAAATGACTTAAATAGGAATTGGTCCAATTTTTCCATATGAGTTGCACGATTTTTTGAGTTTTCTGCCATCGGTCGAGCAAGTTTTCCTTTTCATTTATCAAATTTGGCTCAGGTAGAGCATTGATTGGTCTTCCAATAAGGAAATGACCTGGGGTCAAAACTTCATAGTCTTCTAGATCAGAGGACAGTGGGGAAAGAGGGCGAGAATTAAGAATACCTTCAATTTGGGTAGTAATTGTCAAAAATTCTTCTAAAGTTAATTTCATAACACCAATAGATCTTTTTAGGTGATATTTGAACTGTCCGACACCTCTCTCCCAGAGACCTCCAAAATTTGGTGAACGAGGGGGTAGAAATTTCCAGAGAACTTGCTCGGATGACAGGAATTTTGATACATCATCATTATTCTTATCTATAGAATTTAATATTTTTTTCAATTCTCTAGATGCTCCAACAAAGTTGGATGCATTGTCACATGAGATTGTACTACTTTTGCCTCTGCGAGCAAAGAATCTTTTTAGAGTTGCAATTAATGCATTAGAAGTTAAATCAGAAAGCAACTCTAAATGCACTGCTTTTGTCACCATGCATATGAAAATTGCTACATAAACCTTATTAAACATTCCCTTTCTTTGGTTGCGATATTTAATCAAAAATGGACCACATAGATCAAGTCCTGCATTAGAAAAGGTTGGACTTTGGATTACTCTCTCAGGGGGTAAATTACCCATGATTTGATTGACAATTGTAGGTTTTATTTTGAAACATTGAACACAATCGTGAACAACTTGACGAGCAATGTTTCTTCCGTTAATAGGCCAAAATAATTGTCTTACAGTATTCAATAGTCCTTGAGGACCAACATGTAAGTCTCTTTTATGATAGTAAATAAAGATGATTTCTGTTAATTTACTACCTGGGGGTAAAATAATTTGGTGAGATCGGTCATAGCTTAAATTTGAGTTGGCTAAGCGACCACCTACTCTTAATAGATCATCTTGATCTAGAAATGGATTTAAGAACCTTAACTTACTTTTTATAGGGATAGACATGCCCTTTTTCAATGCCGAAATTTCTGTTGAGAAATACTCACCTTGAATCTTTTTCAGCAATACATTTCTGGCAAATTTTATTTCCTCCAACATTAAGTGATTTTTAAGTTTAACATTATTCTTGCAGTTGTTAAAAAACCTGAAAATAAACGCTAATACTCTTATTAGTTTCACATAACTGTTTGAAATATTAAGAAAAGAGTTAATAAAGTCATTTTTTATAACTGAAGTTAAGACCAGAACTGACTTTAGTTCCTTTAAAAAGAGTTCATCATTTTTGTGAGAGTCATTTTGAGGAAAAAGTTCACTAATGTCCTTTTTCAGGAAATCGGGGCCTTCCCACCACAGTTTGTTGGTTGAAAGGGACGTAGCATCTTGACCTCTGGATAACGCATCAGATGGATTAAGTTTTGAAGGAACGTATCTCCACTCATAGTTTTTTGACAGTTCTTGAATCTGAGAGACTCGATTGCCCACAAAGGTTTTAAGGAGATGAGGTGAAGTTTCTATCCAGGCTAAGGAAATGGTGGAGTCTGACCAAAGTATGACCTTGTCAAAATTAAGCTTTAGTGCGTTTACTACTCTTTGAGTAAGTTGGCACAATAACAAACACGCTGACAGTTCGAGTCGTGGGATGCTGAGAGTTTTAATTGGGGCAACTCTGCTTTTGCTGCAAATGAGATGAGAAGCAGGAGAACAAGAGTTCGATACTGATTGGAGATAAAGAGACGCTCCGTAAGCCCTTTCACTAGCATCAGCAAAGCCGTGCAATATTATAGTTGATACATCTTTAATGAGAATGCATCTAGGTATATTGAATGATTCTATCAAAACAAGTGAATTAAGGAACTTGTCCCATGCTTGAGCAACAGGAAGTGGAATGTTATCATTCCAGTCACACTTTAGTAACCACAGTTTTTGCATAAAGATTTTAGCACGGCAAATTACCGGCCCTAGTAACCCTAAAGGGTCGAAGAGTCTGGCAATTTGACTTAAAACTTCGCGTTTTGTATAGTTAGCACTTCTGTTGACAATCACCGTAAATTTAAAAGTGTCACTACTGCAGTCCCAAAGTATTCCGAGAGTTTTAGATGAAGTATTTTCAGAATTTTGGTTAAACGGAAAAATTTGAGAATCAGGGGTTATTTCTTCAACAACATTAGATTGCCATTTATGTAAAGACATCTGGCCTCTTTTGAAGAGATCTGTCAATTGTTCTTTAATTTCGTTAAATTCCGCAATGTCTGAAGACCCAGAAAGGCAATCATCCATGTACATATCGCTCATTACGACCTTAGCTGCTAATGGAAAATTGGTTGCTTCATCTGTTGCTAACTGCTGGAGAACTCTAGTGGCGAGGAATGGACTACTTGCACAGCCATATGTAACTGTTTTCAGGGTATAGATTCTGTCCGGTTTTTCCCTCCCCTCTCTCCACAATATTTTTTGATATCTAGTATGCAACGGATTTACTTCTATTTGTCGAAACATTTTATTTACATCAACAGTAAATGCGAAAATATTTTTCCTAAAACGGATCATAATCGCAAAAAGATCATCCTGTATTAACCCTCCTTTAAACAATAAATCGTTTAGAGACTTTCCATTACTAGTTTTACAACTCCCATCAAAAACAACTCTTAATTTAGTTGTGGTACTTGACGGTCGCAAAACACCGTGATGAGGGAAAAAATATCCTGCATCAGGATTTGTGTCATCAGACATTTCCTCCATGTGTCCCAATGTAGCGTATTCTCTTAGAAATTCTATGTATAATTCCCTTAATTTGGGATCTCGTTCTAAACGTTTCCATAACTGATTTAATCTTTTAGTGGCAATTTGTTTTGAATCTCCCAAAGAATTATCTAACATTTGAGATTTAAAGGGTAATTCAACTACGTACCTACCGTCTGGTTTTCGGTAATGAGTTTTTAAAAAATGTTCATCACAGTAATTTAACTCCTCACTAACTAAGGGTTTTAATTCACTTACCTGATCTAATTCCCAAAAGGAGCTTATTTCTTTTTCTAATTTCTTAGATTCTGTTATCAAGAAACAAGAATCAGAAGATTCCTTTAAATTCGAGATCGAATTGTAAACAGCACCTGATATAACATGTCCAAAAAATGTTTCTACTAACATTAATTGAGAATCATCAATTTTAATTTTATTTGATCCTATTAATTCATAAAATAACTCTGCTCCAATAATCGCGTGTACACGTTTCGGTTTGTTCCAGTTATTATCCGCTAAAATTATATTCGCCGGCAATTTTAATTTCGACGCATTCACATATGAAGGGGGAAGTTCGGCAATTTTCGGGACAACTACCATATCTAACTGATAAGATTTAGTTTTGCTTTCATTCGTTAATTCTGTACTAATAAATGATTTAGCGTTTAAGCATAAATCGTTAAGTCCGGAGATCGGAATATGAGTTTTTTGTTTACGCAATCCCAACACGTTTGCAGCATATGCACTTATTAAATGTGAGCTAGAACAACTGTCTAATGCTGCAATTAATGGTTTAAATTCCCCAGAACAATCCTTCAAATATATTACAGCTGTATTTAAAATCACACAAGATTTATCTGTTTTATTTTCCTTCGCGAAAAATGTTTGATTATCAAGAGAGGGGGGGGGAAGAATTTTGGCGTCCGTCTTCCTCCTCAAAAGGTCGATTTGTTTTGTTATTTTGATTAATTGGATGTAATAGAGTGCTGTGTTGTTTGCTATTACAAGCAAAACAGCTGTACTTTGATACACAGGGATTAGGTAAATGATTATTTAAACATGAAAAACATAAGTTGTTATTTTTTACAATTTCTGTTCTTTTTGTCACATCCATTAGTTTGAATTTCTCGCATCTATATAACGAGTGTTTATCCGCACATCCTAGCACGCAGCTTTTTCCATGTTTTGCTTTAGTTAAAAATGATTTTTCATTATTTGGCTTAGCGCCAGTTTTCCAACTGTACGGAATCTTTCTATTTTCTTTAGGCAGAAAAGTATTTTGAAGAATTCTAGCTCTTTGTTCCAAAAAACTTAAAAAGTTATCTAGTTTAGGAATTTCATTTTTAATTAATTTCATTTCGAAACATTTTTTTATTTCAGGATCCAGTTTTTGAAACAGTATATGCATTATTAAAGCATCTGACAGCTCGTTTGATTCAAACTCGAGTAATTTTAATGCACGCAAATTACATTTAGTATTATCAATTAATTGCATTAAATGGTTAGGAGAGTCTGGTACCTTTGATAAATTTAATAATTTAATAATATGACAATCAATAACTGCCCGTTTGTTTTCGTATCTTTCTTCTAAAGAAGACCAAAGAGATTCATAAGTATCTTGTGCTGACTCGAGCCTTTTGGCTTCACCCTTTAGACAGCCCTTTAAATAGCATAGCTGCTGAGTTGAATTTAGATTTTTATTATTGCCTATAATTGACATAAATTGAGTTTTAAAATTTTGAAACTCATCATATTTTCCTGAGAAACTAGGTAGAGGTAAGTCAGGTATTTTAAAGTTAGTCGTGACAGTCAAATTATCTTTTTTAACATTAGAACAATCTAATTTAGATATAAATATATTAAGCTTTACCTCTGATTCTTCCAATTCATCTTCGAGTTGAGACGTTATATCCAAAGAATCCCTTAATTCCACATCTTCTGGAAGCTGTGTATAGGCGTATATGAGTTCACGCAATGACGTTTTGAGTTCTGAGATTGAGATTCGTTTAGCTTCCAATCGTAACTGATGTTCTTTCTTTTGTTGTTGATCTTTTTCTTCTGAGAGTACGTATTCACTAACGAATTTTGTTATTTTGTTAAGCTTTGTTTTTAACACGCCGCGTTGGCGATTTAAAGCTGTTAAATTACTCATTTACACTGTGCTCCGGTCGCTTAGGACCATATGTCGGGAGCAGTAAGAGAGTGGACTGTAGTAAGTTTTTAATTATTTATTTAATTAATTGCCAAGGGGCAAGTGAAGTTTTGTTTAACTTCTGGTTTGAGCGCAAGGGCACTCGTGACATGAGATGCTGCTCGTTTTGAGAACGAAGCTCAACTGACGGTTTTACAATTTATCAGCTAGGTGGCGCTGATCTATTAAGCAAACTTCGGGAGCGCACAATAAATATAAACATTTCAATTTCAATTTCGCTTTTTAATTATAAATATAAAATAAACCCGTGCAGTGTTTTTTATAATAATTGCTGAGCATCATATAAAGTGATATTTTTTTTTGTGGCAACAATAATTTGAGGAAAACCTTTCATTTCTTTTATGAAAACAATGCCGATTTAATTTTTAATTTTCAACAAATTTTAATCAAAAGCATGTTTGAACGATTTGTTAAGTGGGCTATGTCAGAAGCCTGTTCAAAATCCTTTCATATGCTGTCTCATTCGTCGTTCTGCGTTTCGTATTTTCTTAGAAAAGGAATGTTGACAGGAGAAATAATATATACGATGATTGTTGCACATTTTTTTGTGTGTGAATTTAAAATTTTTCTTCCTTAATTATATATTTATTATTTGTATAAATGTTTATAGAAACTCTTACACTTCAAACCACATTGATAGCATGCTTTGCTACAAACCAGATTGCAAAACTATAGTCTAAATTACTATTAAAGTATACAAAAAATCTTTCGATGACTTCTGTAAAATAACTTTTACATTAAATCTCCATATCGGCAAAATTGAAAAATTATATATATTTCAAAGTTAAGCTTAACAGATACTTCTTGATTATTCTCAAGGAGGCTCTGCCCCCTGCGCTTTACTGTGCCAATCCGCAAACTTTTCTTTTGCCTGTCTGTCTGTCTCTCCACAATCTGTCTGTTTCCCTAACCGTTCTTCTGCCCGTCTCTCTAACCGATTGTCCATCTCTCTACACGTCTCGATACCTGTCTCTATATTTCTCTACCGATCTCGCTACCCGCCAATCTATTTCTCTTACCGTCTGTCTAACCGTCTAACTACTTGTATGTTTAACCGTGTCTATATCCACTTCGCTACCCATTTGTCTATCTGTCTCACAACTTGCCTATCTGTCTCGTTACCCGTTTGGTTATACGCCTTTCTACCCATCTTCTTACCCATCTCCGTACCCATCTACTGTCTCTCTACTCGTCTGTATACCCGTCTCACTATCCGTCTGTTTTTGTACCCGACTCGCTACCAATCTCATTAACCGCCAGTCAACTCGTCTCTGTACTCATCTCTCTACTCGTCGTTCTTTATCTACCACGCTACACGTCTCGCAACTTTTCTCGCTACATTCCTGTCTACCGGTGTCTCTACCCGTCTCGTGACCCATCTCGCTACCTCTCTGTCAACCCTCTTTTTACCTTTCTCTTTAGCCGTCTGTCTATTCGTTTCGCTACCCGTCAGCCTACCTATGTCGCTACTCGTCTCTCTACCCGTCTGTCTACCCGTTTGTTTACTCGTCTTTCTACCTCTCGCCACCTCTTCCCAATATTTAAACAATTCATTTAATATACAGAAGCCGTTTATCAGTTATTAAATGCAAACAGAAGTAATTTATCTAATAAGTGTAATCAGATAGAATTTTTTTTTAAATACATACATAAAGCTGAATAATAATTCATCAGTTTTGTGTTCAGAGTTGTTTATATCATTTGACAGTAAATCTCAACTTCTTAAACCTGAATTGTCTCAAGCTTTTAAAAAAAAACAACAAGGTCTGTATAACTGCAAAGTACCCTGAAGGCTATATTAGCTACATGTTATTAAGTTAAGTAAAAGTTTCGTAATCTCGTTTGCAGCCAATTGCTTATGTCAGAAAGCGTGGCTTAACGACATTTTAAATTCATTACTGTAACTTTCTTTTCTTCTTTTTTTTTTGGGGGGGGGGGGGGTGGGGGTTCAAATATATACATTTAAATTAAAACTTTTGCCTCCATGCCATTAGTGTTGTTTGTATTATTAATCTGGTAGACCGAGCTTCATTTGATACAAATCTAAAACACTTCTTCTACAGTTTTTTTTAGGAGAAACTTTCGTAATTGGGCCCAAAGCCAATCGGAATCATTTAATATCATTATTGTAACTCTTATAGAGTTAAAACAATATTGTTGCTAGCTTTACTCTTGTTTGAGACCAACCTTGCCTGTGTATCTGAATGGGGAAAAGTTTCGTATCCAATGTCGGTTGGCGAAAAAAATTTTAAATGGTGCCAAAAAGTAGTTTTAGCATCTTACAAAATTTTTCAAGAGAGCGGTAAAACATGTTTTCAAATATTTACAAACATACGTTTATTAAAGCATATTTTTGCACCATCTTAAAAATTTAAGCACGATGCTAAAATAAAATTTTATCGCCATATTCGATATTTTAATAAGTAATGAAAATACATAAACAAACTTATTTAACAAACCTAAGAGGCATTTTTGTGATAAATAATTGTTATTGTCAGGGAGGTAAATTGTAAACAATTAGTAAACGGCTAGTAAATAATAAATAGCATTTAAAATCTAAAAATGGAGAAGTGGTCCATATAAAAATGCAAAACATAACATTATACGCTTGATATATGTAAATCTTTTTTTTATTTTTTAATATTTTCGAAGGCACAGATAAAAAGGTAAAAATCTCTTTTCCAAATGCCAAATAGAAAATATACAAAATAGAATGCCAAATATACAAAATAGAAAAATATCTGCAAAAAAATATATTTACATAATACTGCATCTGCAAAAAAAATAAGATTTAGAAAAAGTAAGCCAAATCCTGCAGATCCCAACAGTCACATCGAAAAACTTATCACCAAAAAAGAACTCGCCAAATCTTACGGCACAGGAGATGGATTTTTCCTTCTGAATGCAGAATATTAGTTTTTTCTTTCTTGTACGATGGGTGATTATAATATAATTGTTTCAGTTCACATACTACATACCGTTTGATATATTGGTACTTTTATGTTATCCTGGCGCAGTTGATAAATCGCCAAATATTGTTCCTATAAAATTTTCATATTGAATTCATTTCATTTAAATATAAACCTTTCACTCATTTAATTTAATATACATGCCTATCATTAATCCCATTTAAAATGCTAAAAATAGAAAAAAAAAAAGAAATAATGCCATAAATCGAAACCTTTTATTTAAACACCAAAGAATTTTTTTTTTAATTTACACACGCGAAATAAAAAAAGCTGCTATTGCTGAGATTTGCGCCAAATCTCTAATACCAAGTCTACCAAGTTATTGCGGGGGTTTTCTTTCAAACAGAAAAAAATCCAGATTAATTTTCGATTTCTACTAAATTGAAATATATTTTATTGTTCTGAATATTAGTGCGTGCATATTTTTTTGCTCCATGTACTCCATGAACTTTTCAATTCCGATTGTCTACGAAAATCTCCCGCCGGTGAAAATGACGTACGCACAAAATTTCGTGACGTATGTACTTTAATTGTGCTTTTTTATCTATTTTTTTAATATAATTTCCAAACGGTTTGACATTTATTCTTGGTAATAAATAGACGTCGTTGTCACCTTTATAGGTACCTGCTGTAAAAATTTGAACGAAATCCGTTAAATATTTTTTGAGTTATGCTTGACGAAAGGTTTTAATATCCATCGTAGCTATATATGGGCCAAGTAATACTGCGCTGTGTATGAGTCTTCGTTCCACTCAGACAATAAGTGCTAGATCTGAATCAGAACATTCTGAAAGAGTTGAATGTATTATGGAATGCTTTTCTGAGCATGGTATAAGATTAAATAAGGAAAAATTAAAATTTATGGTTTCGGAAGTTAGCTATTTAGGACATAAAATTTCACAGGAAGGCATTAAGCCTATTCCAGAAAAAGTTGATGCTATTTTGAATGCTCCATTTCCTACTAATGTTTCTCAATTTCGTTCATTTTTGGGATTAATTTCTTATTATAGAAACTTCCTACCTAATATTCCAGATGTGTTAGAACCTTTGCATAGATTATTAGATAATAATGTAAAGTGGACATGGTCAGAGAAGCATGAAAAAGCATTTCAGAAAGTTAAACAACTTTTATGTAAATCGACTGTTTTAGAATTGTATGATATAAACAAAGATGTTGTTTTAAACTGTGATGCATCTGAATATGGAATTGGTTGTGTGTTAAGCCACATTGTTGAGGGTAAAGAAAAACCAATAGCTTTTGCATCTAGAACGATGAATAAGACTGAAAGAAATTATGCCATGATTGATAAAGAAGCTTTATCTGTAATTTTTGGTGTAACGAAATTTCATCCATATTTAGCAGGTAAACACTTTAAAATTATAACTGATCACAAACCTTTAATTCGATTGTTTGATCCTGTAAAAAAAGTACCTGATACATTATCACCCAGAATGCTGAGATGGTCGTTAATGTTAGCAGGGTATGACTATACAATTGAGTATCGCGAAGGTAAAAAGAATAAAAATGCGGATGCATTAAGTAGATTACCCCTTCCAGAAACTGTAAATGTAGTAAATAATCCATCGGAAATAATGTTCGTTTCTAATAGTAATGAGTGGCCTGTTACTTCTAAAATGATTTCAAAGTGGACAACTGAAAATCCAGTAACAAAACAAATTTTTGAGTGGGCGTTATATGGATGGCCAAAAACGGTTAAATCCGAGGAATATAAACCATACTTTCGTAGACTTGAGGAAATTTCGTGTTTAGAAAATTGTTTATTATGGGGACATAGAGTAATTATACCAGATGAAGGTCGCGAAAAATGTTACAATTATTACATTCCGTTCATGAGGGTATATCTAGCATGAAAGCTAAAGCTCGAGGTGTGATCTGGTGGCCTAATGTGGACAAAGAAATATAATAAATGGTTAATTCTTGTAGTAGATGCCAAATGTTTGCTCGGGATAACCCTAAAATGAAACCTTAAAAATGGGATCGGAATTTGCTTGGGAAAGAATTCACATAGATTTTGCCGGTCCTTTTGAGGGTAAAATTTTTTTAATAGTGGTCGATTCTTATACTAAATGGTTAGAGGTACAGGTGGTACCCAGTGCTGATAGTAAATCAACTATTAGAGTACTACGTAGAATTTTTGCTACATTTGGTTTGCCCGTTGAATTAGTCAGTGATAATAGACGTGCGTTTACAAGTGATGAATTTCAAGATTTTCTTAAATGAAATGGAATTATACATACACCTATTCCGTCATATCATCCATCATCGAATAGACAGGCAGAAAGGTATGTTCAAACTGTTAAAAATTGTCTTAAAAAGCTAGATAAGGGTGACATAAATTTGTCAATTGCACGATTTTTATTGGAAAATCATTCTACCCCACATTCTGTCACTGGTAAGATTCCCGCAGAATTAATGTTTGGAAGGTCAGTTCGAACAGCTCTACACTTGGTATTACCATCCAAACCTAAAATACAGCAACCCTTGCATAAATACAATCTTCATGAATCAGTTTTTGTTAAAAACTTTGGAAAAGGGGAGAAATGGATAAAGGGAAAAATTATAAAATTATTGGGGAGCAGATGGGTTTTAGTAAATAGAGATGACGGAATAATGTGTAAACGTCATGTTAATCAGTTGAGACACAACAGAGAAATAAGTGATGAAACGTCAGAGGAAAGTAAAACGGGTCAGTTTGATAAACAAAACACTGATTTCGATAGTTATGATAGAGTTAAGAGAAATAAGTTTTCTGGATATTATGTAAATAATAAAGAGCAAATTAATGCCGAGAATGCTGAAAAATCTAACCAATCTCAGTCTTCACATGATATTGTAACAGGTACAGTTGTGAATAATAATTGTGATAATACTATGGATAAAAATGTAAAGGACAATTCCGTGATAAGTAATGATGTGGACTTGCAGAAGAGTACACCTATAAAGACTGATAAAAAGGACAATCAACCTGTTCGAAGAAGCAACAGACAGATTAAACCAGTGGTTCGTTTGAACTACGAGGGGAGGGGTGTCATATCTCGATGATTAGTACCCATCTATAAACAGAGATGGCGCTGCTAGTCCGGAGATTGAATATCTCTTGCAGGAGAATTACGGAGACGAGATGTAAGGAGTGAAGCCAGTATGTACGAAGTAGCGGTGCGCTTAGCCGCAATTGTAAATAATGTTATAATAAATATTATAATTACATAGATATCTCCTTGCTGTTAACGAAATATGAATACACAAAGTTGAAGCCTTATTAATTGTATAAAAAATTGTAATTATTGAATCACTAGTTCTTTAATGCGAATAAAACTAGTCGTTGGGGGCGACCGTAATACTTACCCATCATGGATATGCATAATATAAAATATGACAATAAAACATGTGTATAACTATGTGTAAAACTATTTATAAAATGCATTGCTATTCGAATAAAATCGTGGCTTGATGATGCTATAAACTTTAAATGCTCTATTACTGAATTGCGCGAACTTTAAACGAAAAAATGAAGACGAAAAGTTCAACAAACTGTAGCTAAACTTTCACTGGCTGTATTAACTTCGTTTTTGTTTTATTTTTTTTCCTCTTGGTAAAACTTAAAATAGGTTTTTTTTTTTTTTTTTAATCTTTGTATGTTTGACGGTCGCTGAGAAAATCGAATTTATGTTGTAAAGCTTCGGTTGAACATTGGTTTTTCTTTTCTTTTTTTATCGTAGCAAACGCGCGCGTTTGCACGAAAGTTTAAATAAATATTATTATTATGTATGTAACAGAATTCATTCAAATTAATTAAATCACGTGACAAACATGCTTATTTGTTTTTATTTTCATACTAGCGTAAATGCCCGTTATAGGACAGTAATCGTAGGTAGAAATCGTGGTTTTCACATTAAATTTTAAATAATACTCACATACAATCGACACACATCGACAATGAGGAATTATATATATTGGAAAATTATGACACAGGCTCCTGCTACTCACGTTCAAACTCACTAAGCATTTTATATGCTTATGTAAAAGAATTGTGTTTCATAATTTCATCTAATTCACGTAAAATATGCGGCAAACAATTTTCGGTACTATTATCCCGTCGACCACTTTTTATAACAAAAATCTATCGCCAAACTGTAACGCCAAATAAAAGGGAAAACGTTGCCATTGGAATATCAAAATAAATAAATAAAATATAAGAATTTACGGACACAGTTGTTATTTTAATTAATGAAATAACTAATAAGTCAGTAAAACATAATGAATAATACACGCAAATGTCGAATTAAAAACCACTTGATGACATGACAAACACGTATAATGCTTCTGACATCCAGTAAATGGGACTGCATTTTTGGCGTTTAATCTTTGAGTTGGCGATAGTATTTTGTTATGAAAAGTGGTCGACGGGATGATAGAGAAGTACCCAATTTTCAATGTTCATTATTAAGTCGATCCTGTACAGTTTGTGCTGTATCTTTTATTTTGGTACTTTTCCGTTATACCAACACCATGCCAAAATGTTTGCTAATGAGCCAATTATTTCAACCCTGACCGAGCAGATGTTGTCTACAAATCGTGTTGTCATGCAAACCGTGCCAAACATTTTGATTTGTTATTTATTAAATGTAAAACATTTTTCGGTACTTTTCCGTTATACAAAAACCACTGTCGCCAAGCGTAACAGTAAGCGCAAAATGAAATTCCCGTGAATCAAAACACTTGAAAAAAAAATCAATGTTGAAACGAAAGTGAGCATTTGAAAAATATAACATTTGAAAATTACAGACTTTTAAGCACTATTTTATTAAAATTAAAACACAAATATATACTTAAAATAAGAAAACAAATAATTGTTATACAATAAAAGGAAAAATCCTGTGCCGGTAGATTTAGTGGGCTCTTATTGGCGATAAATGTTGGATGTGGTTGTTGCGATCTTGTGCAAAACCTTCAATCATATCCACATTTACACTGTATCCATATTGTTGCTGTAATATCTTTTGATACTTTTCGGTTAACCAGCTGCCAGTGAAGTATGTATATACACACACACATATATATACATACATATACAGGGTGTTTCAGTTAATCGTTTCAGAACTTCTAAGAGTGGTAGGGTACATCCTGACAACTCGAAATCATATAGCAATGTGGGGTCGGAAATGCTTTCCTTAACCCTTTGCGGCGCAGAGAATTTCCATTGCTTAACTATTGAAATTAATGAATGATACCAGAATTTGAAAACGAGCTTTCTTCTAAATAAGAAAAAGCTATATTTCGCGCAACTAATAAACCGTATTTTTTTAACAAAAATTCTGGTATCAGTGAGGGTTTTGGGAATTAAAATTAAGTGGTTTCATAAACATACTTAATTTTAATTCCCAAAACCCTCACTGATACCAGAATTTTTGTTAAAAAAATTACGGTTTATTACTTGCGTGAAATATAGCTTTTTCATATTTACAAGAAAGTTCATTTTCAAATTCTGGTGTCAATCATTAATTTCAATAGTTAAGCAATGGAAATTCTCTGCGCCGCAAACGGTTAATGAAAGCATTTCCGACCCCATATTGTTATATGATTTCGAGTTGTCAGGATGTACCCTACTCCTCTTAGAAGTTCTGAAACGTTTAACTGAAACACCCTGTATATATATTTCACTGACTCCCGGCTAACCGAAAAGTACCTAATTTTTTTGTTTCTCGCTAACATTGTCTGTAGACCCTATTACGGAATATTCGAAAATCTATCATTATTATCATCTAAACGGTCATGTATAATGTGCCATAATCAGGCTGCATATTATTACACATAATTTTCATGTATGGTTTGGTGAAATATTGAACTTTAAATTCTGTTAAAGACTGGATTTTATCTCGAAATGGTGGACACCATGTTACAAAGTTATGTGGTTTGAAACGATCAGAAAAACAAACTTGGATCAATGATTATAATCCAGCGATTTTGTTCATGTGAGCCGCCAATATTGACATCCAGTTTGTTGGAGAACCCAGTTTGGTGTTAAATCGTTACATTACGCGTTATATAACCAAACCGAAAAAAAAATCGTTAGGAAGAGATTTGGAAGACCATTGACGAAAACAAAAGTCTCGGTGTCAGATTACACGCTTTTGCCAGATAAAACTTGATTAGTCGAGGAACTGGAAGTTACGAAGCCGTAGACAAAATTCTTGGCTATAAATGTTTCTATTCATGGGATGCTGTGCAATACTGAAATACCAGCATGAAAAAAGACCGACGAAGAAAACTGAAAGTCACCATGATTTGGTTTTATTGGCAAAAGAGGATGAGCGATCTACTGAAATTTACTGTCGGAATTTTATTGATGATTATTACATGAATCGACATGACAAATTGGAAAACATGTGTTTATACGAATTGACCACTAGGTACTAATACGAACGAAATAAACCAAAGTCTGTAGAATTTTACGAATTAAAAAAGAACCACAGTTGGTTCAGAAAACGTTTGAAACCAGTTGTTTTGAAAACGCTCTAACATAACACGAAAACGGACGCTGGAATTGAGTTGTACTATCATCATTCTTTGCTGATGTTGTTCAAACCTTGGCGAAACGAAGAAGACCTATTGGGAGAATTTAAACTCTACCGTGAATTCTTTGAGCACAATGTGAAAAAATTTTCAGAGAAGGAAGAATGTCAACAACGAAACAAAACAATGATTACAAGCTGCAATCGACTTGGCTGAAAAGTTGCAACAAGAAAGTGATTTACACAACCAGCTTTAAAATATCGAAGAACCAAATGAAGACGTTGATATGATAGCCGCAAATTCTGATAACACTGAAACTCACCAGGAAATTGTTATTAATGAAGATTAATTGAACAAAAAAATGAATGCTGACCAAAGGAAAATATTCTAATCACTTATAAAGCACATAGAAGAACAAAAGAAAGACCCGTCTATTCCACCCTTAAATCTGATTGTACGCGTAGTTGCTGGTAGAGGAAAAAGCTTTCTAATTTAATTACTCAGTTAAAAAGTTCGTTTAATGAGAAATCACAATAATGATGCTGCTGCAGTACTAGCACGAACGAAAATTGCTGCTTTCAGCATTGGAAGAAGTACAATTCACAAGTTTTTCAAATTGCGCGTCCAACATACGAATGAAGCAGAATAATTTAAGCTTGATTCTGCCGATTTTAAATTATTTAAGCAACAATGGAAATCATTGGATTTAGTAATTATCGATGAGTACGTATGTTCGAATGTACTTTAGCGATGATCAGCTAACGATATGGCGAATGTTGTAAAAACAAGCGAGATTACTGTTTTGGTGGCAAAAACATTATTTTGTTTGCGGATTTATTGCAGCTAGCACCCGTAAAGGCCCTATTTTGATTTCAGGAACTGCCTTTAAACAAAGTGAAAGATTTGTTTGGTGGTGTTGGTGCATTCAACTTTTGGTACGAATTTGAATACAGTGAGCTAACAATGAACATTGTGCCATATACATAAAAAAATATATATCGCGGCATAACTTTCTTAAATAACAGTATCATGCACCAAATAACGATGCAAAATCAAAACTCAATTTTTATAGCATCATCACTGAGCTGATCGTTAGTATAATTATCAGAACCTAATATTCGGTCCCATTCAGCGATTTTAAGAAAGACTAAGAAGAGTAGTAATGAAAGATACCACTGAAATAACAACTGAGCCTATAGCAGGCGACTTCAGTGCAGCAGAAACAGTCCATGAATACGACCGAGACAATTATAGAATCCAGTTTCTTTATGAGGTAATAGCTATGGAAAACCACCATTTAATTATTGATGTGACGGTCCCCTGACATTTGAGAGAGTAGGTAGACATGAAAAAAAGCTACTTTAGCGATGAACTGTCAACGATTTGGCAAGTGTTGTAAAAACAATGTAACAATAAAATTGTGACAATAGCAAATTATTTTACTTTTCAAGATATTAAAAAATCTTTAGTTTTTATCAAAAAATTTAAATGACTAGTATTAAAAATGTTCTGACGAACACCAAAAAAGGTTAATATGTTTAAGTATGAAAAAGGGTTGGACAAGTGCTTCTAATTGAGCATGAGAAAGGAAAGGGGTTCCTTCTTGGCTACAGCTCACTGTCAATGCCAACTTTTGAAAAAATCATATTCATATAAATGAAATCAGTCACAGTTACGATAAAAATGTATAGTTTAAAGATGTAGCCAGTAAAGACGCAGTTGATTAGACATGAATGTAAGGCGACATAGTACCAAAAACCTTAGTTCCTGCAGCGTATCACACTCATGCAGTGCTACCAAGCATGCCTGCAGTGTAGAACTGCGCAGAAAATTGATTTGTATTGCAGTGCAGAGTGTTGCAGCATTCGGAACAGGAACAATTTCACATATGCACGCATTGCAGTATAATGCATTCATTGATTGAAATTATATGCAAGTTGCTGTGGCTCCACAATGCAATATGCAGTACAGCAATGCATATGTAAGTTATAAACGAACATTAGGCGCATATACCTTTAATACGGAAGTACAAAGTAACAGTGCGGATGTGCACTGAGGCTCAAAAGTATAATAGCAGTGTACAGTGTAGTATAGTCTGTAGATCAATAATGGTACACAGTGCACTGTACAAAGTTGCATTGCAGACGCACGCACAGTACAACAGTAGAATAGTGCAGTTGAAATATAAAGCACGTTGGAAAGTTTTACTACAGTACCGCAAATTTCTTTTATATGAAAAAGCGCGAATATGATTTTTTCAAAAGTTGGCATTGACAGTGAGCTGCAGCCAAGAAGGAACCCCTTTCCTTTCTCGTGCTCAATTAGAAGCACTTGTCCAACCCTTTTTCATACTTAAACATATTAACCTTTTTTGGTGCTCTTCAGAGCATTTTTTAATACTAGTGAATATATAGTTTTATGCGTATGATTGGGAAAATTATTACAACAATGAAAGAAAATAATTTGCGAGCAATCGCGTTAATGTGCTGTTTTGTTTCAAAATGTCAGCCACCCTAGAATTTCAAACTGCTTTATCTCAGCCATTTGTTAAGATAGAAGTAAACCAAAAATGCTCTGGAATCCTTGTATCAAGGCCTAACACGTAATTAAAAAATAAATTTGAGTTTTTAACTTTTTTGTATATTTATTTTAGTTTTAAATTTTTAAATGGCCACCATCTTGAAACAAAATGGCGGACCAAGCTGGCCAACCAACTCGGTCGAGACATTGGTGAGCTTAATACACACAATTAGTTTCATCAAAATTGATTTATAAATACGGGCGTTATCGTATGACATAGGTCAGATATATATATATATATATATATATATATATATATATATATAAATCAACATTTGAACGGAGGGTGGTTTTGGGGTCTGGGGCTCATGATCGGTGAAAATATATCGAAATTTTCCGGAACTGCTTTCCTCCGAACTGCTGCAATAGGTAGCTTTATACTTTTTTGTATTGAAAGCTACCTAAAAAATACATTTCACATAGTGAATATCAATAAGCTGTAACGCACTGAGAAAAATGACACTTTCAAATCTGAATAAATCAATGCTTTCATTTTGTTATGAAACTTTTTGTTTCAAACAGGACGATCCAATGCTTTCAATGCTGAAATACCAGAAATATTCAGAATATTGAAACTTGGAAATACTCAAAGCTGAGCACATAGAGGTGAGTTCATACTCATTTTTGAAACATGGACATACTCAAAAATGATTAGGACCAGTTCAAACTCATTTTTGAAACATGGACATACTCAAAAATGAGCACATAGAAGGCAGTTCATACTCATTTTTGTAACAGAAACATACTCAAATATGAGCACATGAAGTTTTATTCTTGAGTGCGTGCATGTTTTCAGAAATGAGTATATACATGTTTCAAACTTGAGTCATTTTGATTCGGAGCCATTTTGACTATGCGACATACTCAGATTTGAGTATTTATTTGCTGAATTTTGAAAATTTCGTTTTTAGATTGAATATTCGATATATTTTGGGTGACACTGTAAACGAACCGTGTATCCTGCAATACCCTTTTAGAATAAGAAAATTACAGGAGCCAATTGCAGTAACATCCTGTGCATATGACTATTTTGACAATAGTTAGACCATTTAGTACTTTTTGCTCTATCTTTATGACATGAACCAAATATTTTAAACTGATATAAACGAAAAACTAATTGATGTTTTTATATAAAACTTTAAAGATTTAAACTACTCAAAAAAATTCAGTAAACAATGTAAATGTTATATAATTATATATCTCTTTAGCCTCGTCAGAAATTTCGGATGAATTTAAACAAGAACGAAAAATCATGCGTCAAGCATAGATTATGTAACACTTTCCAATGCTTTCAAAGTAATTTTACAAATCATGACCGTTTAATAAGCTGAAAGATAACATCGAAGTAAACAATTTGGAAAACGCATAACATATTTAAAAACGTAATTTCAGGAATTTCCAACATTTATTTGCAACATATATAATATTCGGAAAAATATCCGAATACTTCTATTCAGTCCTGTATATGATCTAGATTTGTATATATACTACACAGGATGCTAAATTTTAGTTCAGTTAAAAAACGCGTAGCACAGTTTAAAATTCTCCTTCTATCCAGTTTCTATAACAAGAATTGTAAATATTATGGGTACTAGATTATATACATATATATATTATATATATCTTTTATTATTTCGCAATATTCCTTTAAATTATTCTAAGTTCTGACACATTCATTATTTCCCTATTTCTTAATAATATTTATTCCTGTTTAATTTCCTTTTACAATTCAAAACGCGTATATTAATAATTATCTTATTCCAAATCTTAATCTAAAACTTTAAGTCCATTCGTAACTTTTATCAACTATCCATTCTATAATATTTTGAGAGGCGCTAGTTTTTCATTTCGAATGTTTTTAAAAGCCATTTTGTTATTTTATTCCACTGGCTCGCTTCGTGCGCTAGATATTTTTACTGCAAAATCAATGCACCGCTGGGTCCGGGATTCTTTCTTATTAACACCTCATTCGCTTAGCTAAATTTCACTTCTCACTGATTGGTTCGTGCACGCATTACGTCGCTGGTGTAACTATCCACGCACTTTAACAAAAAGCCATTGCAAGGATTCGGAGAGCAGAATTTTGTCTTGTTTTCAAGTGTTAAACAAACTGTTATCTGTTTTTTTTTTGTTTTTTGTTTTTTTACTTAGAATTTCTAAAACAGCCATTTAAGACCAACTCAATGACGTAGTGAGTTATAGTCAAGCCTGGGGGCTTTAGAACACATCTGTGACCTGTGGGAATTGTTTCGTTATCTCTCATGTTCCTGAATAAACGATTTATTTGGATAACTGTCTGAGTTTTTATGGAGAAATTCTCAATTGGGTTCCTGCATTCCGCGCCATGATTCTTGATCGAGCGACTGCAATATTTCATCATCTTTAACCAACTGCCAGTTTCTCGTAAAATTTTAAATATTACGGTTAAAATTTAACACACACAAACACACACACACACACACACACACATATATATATATATATATATTACATAAGTGTACATCAGTAAAATGGTTTTTAACATTTTATAAAAAGTAAAAATTGAATAAATAAAATACAATCGGTGTACTAATTAAAATATTTTTTCGAATACTGATTTTGTTATAATTTTTTTCTCTTTGAGGAATATGTTTTCCTAAAATTGTAAATATGATTTTTTATAAATTCAAGATTTCAAACCAATTTTTTTTCTAAATTCATAATTAATTCCTTAATGCAAAACGGAAAAAAAATTCCTTTTTCTACGACTTGGAATAAATTCCTATTAAAAGGAGGAAAATTTAATTAAGTATAAAGAGAATTTTCTGGAATGATTACTTTTACTCTTCATTAAAACTTTTCAAATTTTTGGCTTCATTAATAAAATTGAAAGATTACTGATTTATTAAAACTTTTACTACAAGTACAAAATAGACGCATAATTACAAAAGAAAAATACAATTTTTCTTTTATAAAGCTCATTTAAATTATAAAAAAATGTTAAATTCTTTCTTTTATTTGTCTACCCTATATATATAAAATCCTAATGAAACGAATTTGTGAAACGATTTTATGAAACGAATTTATGAAACGATTTTATGAAACGACTGGTTAAACGACTGATTATATTTCAGGGATATTTTTAATAAAATATTAAACGCTTGATGGTGAAATTAATACCAATTGTCTATAAAAATCCGCGGATGTCAAAACTGGTAATAGAATTTTGAAATTCGAATTAGTTTTCGAGATATTAATTTTTTTCTAATTTTAATAACATTTCTGTAATGATGGCAACTAATTACTCAGTTTTTTTGTGACAAAAAAGGGAAAAAAAGTGAAAAGGATCCCGATAGGGATTATTTATTTCTTTTTATTCGTCATTTTCAAATTAAAATTGAATTTATCTTTGATTTCAATCGATAATGAAGACAAGATTGTGATTAAATTATGTTTTTCAGGAAAATTTGAAAAAAAATCACATTTCTATCGTCAGGATTCAATCGTCTGTCAGCATTTAATTTAATTTATAAACTAAAAATATTTTGAATAAATTCCTCCAAATGACGTCATTTATGTAAACGCAAAAGAAAGCGGGGGAAAAAATGCTCCCTATGTATTAGAGAAATAGTTTTAAAGTTTAAAACAAATGAATATTTCAGTAGCATTACTTTTTTAATAATGAATTATATGTTTACACATAAATAACAAAAAGAAGAAAAAACTACAAATAATTAAATTACTATACTCGAAACACACTTAAGGTGTAAATTACGTTATATATTAAAATGATTTTCGTTTCTTTTCCGATTTAGGGGCCTTCGCGAGATATAGAAAGTGACCTTGGCTATGAATTGAAATTCGGCAACATGTTTTCTAACAATCTATTCGCTTTTTGATATACACAAGCAATTATTTCGATATTTATACAATTTATTTAATATAAAGAAGCCATTTATCTATTTTTATGTACAAAAAGAGGTAAATTGAAAGACAATTATAAATAAATTGTATATATACATATAAATACATGTATAAACAAGCATAAAAGTTCGGTTATTTTCCAGTATATGGGGCCTTGACGAAACAGAGAAAATAGCCTTGGCGGAAAAGGAAATTTGGCAACATACTTTCTGTCAACCTATTCACTTTGTCATTTCGTATACAGAAGCATTTTTTCAATATTTATACAATTTGTTTAGCGTAAAATGTCATTTATCCTATTTTATATATAATCAGAAGTAATTTGTATAGAAAGAACAATAATAATATACGTATAATTAAAATACGCATATAAACAAAAAAAAAATCGTCGAATTTTTTTCGATGGTTGTTTATGTCATTTGGCACCAAATCTCACTTTCTGATGCACGAATTGCGACAAGCATTTTAAAAAAGCGTCAAGACCCCTATAATAGGAAAGCAACAAAAGTTCATTGGGTTTGTTTTCATAACTTTTGGCAACAAATCTATGTATATTAACGAATCTATCCCTTTTTGAAGCTCGAATTACGCCAAACCTAAAAGCAAAGGATCCTATACTGAAAAAGTACCCGATTTTCTTATGGACAATATTCAAGTGACATAACATGGTGTAAAATTATCGCGGATAGCAAATTTGTTTAAATATCTCATCAATTGATGCCAAATAAATGCAGGCATGCATGAAACAAAATATTTAATTAATTGTGTATGATAAATAATTATTAGAAAAATCGTATATACATATTAATTAAAATAAATAATTTACATATTTAAAATAACATGAAAATATGCATGATGGGGCACTAAAAATAGAGAGAAAATTAAAACCTGTTACTGAAAATGTCTATAACATAGTACTTTTCAATACCGTGGTTCTTAATGTTATTCACAAGCAGATGGAATTTTTCTCATCCTTAAACGCAAAGGAAGAATAGAATACAAATCGTTGTTATAAAAGTCCGAGAGGTAGCCACAGTTTAAGCCTAACTATTTTATACAAGCTGGTTTTCAAGTTGTAATTGATTTTACTTATCAATCCCGAAAACAGTCGTCAGTTGTCGCAATAGCTGTGTATGAGGCCATAATAATAAAAAAATGCCCCGTTAAAACTTTAAAAGCATGGCAACCCAATTACAGATTTACCAATATTTTTAAAACAAAGCATGCTGTCATGTTTTTAGAGGCCTCAAAGTCTGAGCGGGGGTTGGCGAGCGTAGCTCGCAGGGGGTAGGCCCCCTAGTATAATTATAAAAATAGAACGTATAAGATGTACTTAGGCTTTTTATTGTGTGTATGTGTTTGTTTAAATTATGTAACTGAAATTTAGGACATTTTCTTTTTTTTTTAAATAATATATATATTTATTTATTGGTATCAGGAAATGTAATATTATAGGAATTATATTATACACCAGTGGATTTTGCATTGCAGTCTTATAATTTTTAGCAATATCAAATAGTTTTTAAATGAAGGTTTAAACTTCTAAAGAAAAATTAAGGACAAAAATATCTGCAAACAACATTAGTCAATCCAGAATATCGTCTCATTTATTCCATCAAAGTTACAGTAAAATCTGATTGAAGATACCAAAAAACCGGCATGAGAAGAAAAAAATTAACAATCGTATTTTAACTGCATTAGAAGATGACGTCATTCGCTTCGAAAAAAAAACATGGGGCAAGGAAAAATAAATTGAATATGCATAAAGCACAATTTAATAGAATATAATAAAGCATACCTTTTAGGCTATACGTGAAATACCACTGCTTCATTCGATCGATAGGGTCTTTTTTTTTCTAAACATTTCAATTTTGCTCTTTAACCCTAAATTTAAAATAAACCGATACGGCGAAATCATACTTCATCTTTTTTGTACTATTTACTTTTTACAATAATTGTTAAGCATCCAGAACTGCCAAGTCTCCGGTGTTTTGAATACCAGTAATTTAGTACAGAAAATGTTGTTTTCTTTAATCGGAGCATTTTGCGATTTAAAAGAATAACATTTCTCTAAAAAATTACTGGTTTGCAAAAAGCCGGAGACTTGGCAACTCTCAGCATCATATATTTATGTATTTTATTTTTCTGGCAACACTGCTTTGAGAAAAACCTTTAATTTCATTTATGAAAACAATGCCTATTTAATTTTTAATTAACTTCAACTTTCAATCAAAAAACATGTTCTAACGAAATGTGAGTGTAAAATGTGATAAGCCGCTTCGAATGATACCTTATTCATTGTTGAGCGTTTCGTAAATTCACAGAAAAAAATTTGTTGACAACAAAAATAATATAGATGATTATACGTACAATTAATTCATACATATACATCGATCAAATGATATTTCATTATATTATGAAATGAAAGAATTTAATAAAATAAAAATAAAACAATTTATTAAATGCATTCAACATATTTTTCGTGAGTAGATTTCATCATTCATTTTTCTTTTTAAAATATAAATTTTACAACATTAACGTGTTTTTAATAGAGTTGTGATTTCAAATTTTAATCTCTTAAAACTTTTACTACATGCACAAAGCGAATGCATAATTACAAACAGGACAGATTTTTTAATAAAGTTCATTTATATAAAATAAGTTAATTTATTCCTTTTATGTTTATAATTAAGAAAATATATTACAAAAGATGTACTTATTCCTTTGTGTGTGTGTGTGCATGTTTAAATTACAAAAAAGAAACTTAGAACTTTTTATTGTAATATATATATATATATATATATGAAATCATATTTAATGTGACATTATAGGAAATAAATAATATATAATAACTATAATTAATTGATGTATATATTTATCAAATGACTTTAATTATTTTGTAAAAAGAAAATAAATTAAAAATTCATTCTATAAATTTTAATTATCGTATTTATTTGAAAGAGCATTTTATTACTAATTTTTGTCGTTGAAAAATAAATTTAAAATAAAAATTTAAATGTTTTAAGAGATTTCAGATTTCAAACGCTAATGTTTTCTCTAATTTCATAATTAGTTCTTTAAAAAAACAGAAAAAAAATCTTTTTTATCTATTTTTATTTATTTTGAATAAATTCCTGCTGAAAACAGAAAAAAAACTAATTAGATATGTATAAAATTTTCTAGAATGACGCAGATTCTTCTTTGACGCTTTATTTCAAATATTTCTGCTTAAGACTTCGTTAAAAAATTTTATAGTTACTTTTTTCTTAAAACATTTGCTATTTAAATACAGCTGACGTATAATCTCTCTCTCTCTCTCTCTCTCTTTCTATATATATATATATATATGTGTGTGTGTGTGTGTGTGTGTATATATATATGTAGACGTGTGTGTCCCTATAATTCGCCTTGCAGCCACAACTACCCAGCGCAAAACACATGTTTGTCTGTGGTAGTAGCCTCAAATCTCCCATTGTGGACTATGATTGTACCATCTCGGTAGATGTCGGTGTGTGTGAGATATGGTAATTGAAAGCGTTCGACTTAGGGCATTTTCATATAGACGTGTGTGTCCCTAAATTTCACTTTGCAGTCACAAGTACTCAGCGCAGACCAGTGGTGTTTGTGTGTGGTAGTAGCCTCAAGTCTCCCATCCTGCAGTATGGTGGTTGCGTCTCGGTAGCTGTGGGGGTATGAGATATGGTGATTGAAAGCGGTCGACTTAGGGCATTTTCATATAGACGTGTGTGTCCCTAAATTTCACTTTGTAGTCACAAGTACTCAGCACAGACCAGTGGTGTTTGTGTGTGGTAGTAGCCTCGAGTCTCCCATCCTGCAGTATGATGGTTGCGTCTCGGTAGCTGTGGGGGTGTGAGATATGGTGATTGAAAGCGGTCGACTTAGGGCATTTTCATATAGACGTGTGTGTCCCTATATTTCACTTTGTAGTCACAAGTACTCAGCGCAGACCAATGGTGTTTGTGTGTAGTAGTAGCTTCGAGTATCCCATAGTGCAGTATGGTAGTTGCGTGTCAGTAGCTGTGGGGGTGTGAGAAATAGAGTGGTTGAAAGTGGTCGATCTAAGGCATTTTCATATTTCGACCAAAGTGTTCTAAAAAATGTTTGGAATCTTCTTCAACGGGAATTGGTTCATTCAACTTAACATGAACTAATTAAGATATAGATAACTAAGTAAGAGGATTTCTCGCCCCTTAGCGATGGAAATTGAAACTAAACGATATTGCAGCGCGTGCGTAGCACGCCTGCTATACAATTCCATAGGCAGCGAGGACAAGTGCTAGAGTTCCGTTCGGAAAGACGTTTGTTTAGAACAGAATGCGCGGCGAAAATGATTATTTTTTTCGAAACCGCAAAAGAAAGATACTTATTTCCGGGATGCGCCGGACGTATAAGCTAGTAATAGTAATAACAACACGTTTATTTTATTTTAGATGAAATTACATAGCTAAAAGTTTTACTATTTTCTTGTGCAAAAATGCAAAATAAATGAAATATTTAATCTTATATTATATTAAAATATTATAGGTGGTAAAAGATAAATAAAAAGTATAATTATTATATGTTGATCAATGAACTTAGACATTTTCTAAAAGCATATATAATAAAATATTTAAGCATATTTAATAAAATAAAACAATGTTTATTCATTTGCCACATCTAGCTTTATTGTATATTTTTCTTATGAAAGACTTAGCGTTTTCAATGTGACATTAACATGTTTTAATAAATTTCATATATTAACCGTAATGTTTTGTATAAATCCATTTACAGCTTTTTAATACAACCGAAAAAAAAAATAACTTAACTACAACGAATAAAATCATATTGAAAATACCAAAAATCTAATTTAATATGATTAAAGATGAGAGGATTATTTTGATCTTTTTTTAACATTTTTAACTTTTTCCCGTATTAAACTTATATAATAAAAGTGAAAAATTACTTATTTATTAAGACTTTTACTATGAGCATAAAAAAAGACCCATAATTCGGAAAAATACTTTTTTTTTTCTCTTAAACCCATTTACCTAAAAGAAACTACTTTCACACTTCATTTTTGTAATAAAAAGATAGATTATAAAAGATGTAGTGATGTAAATTACTCCTTTTCGGTATTGTATTAACTTAACAGTTTATAGGAGGCTGGAATTTTCTGAACGTGTGCAAATCCAGCGCATGTAAATCAACTTAACACTTTGCCGTCCGCATGTCTCGTAAAAATACTTCTATTCGTAAAATGATGAAATGATTGATTAACACCAGAATTTAGAAACAAATTTATTCGAAAATAAGTAAAATCTTTTCTTTATGTACTTCATAAAAGGAATTTTTCATTCCAAAATTGTGGTGTCAATGTAGCATTTAAGGATTAAAATTAAGTTACTTTAAGTACGATATGACACCACTGTGGTGTCGCCGGACGGCAAAGTGTTAATAATTTAGGAATGTCATTGATGCGATGGAACTTAAATTTGTAAATAAAAGATTGACTAATTACAAACAGCTTTATCCAATTACATATGTATTTAACTAATTACATAGAGATTTTTATAGATAAATGCTGATAAATTATCAGCTGTGTTGCCAAATTTAATTGAATTTTTATTCAGAAATCCCAAATTCTCACCAGAAAGTCTGAGCAGTATTTTTTTAAATATAATGATAGGCATTCCACACATGTAAATATTTTCTTTCTTTTTATATGCTTCTTTTTAGCTTACATTTCTGTATATATGTAGCATTCAAATGTTGTAATTCATTTTCACCCACTTCCTGTTGACTTAGAGCTTTAAAATTTGGAATATATATATATATTCCTGAAGGCAATACATGAATTGGACATCGATTTTTTAAAAATTCGATTCCTTATGAGGGGGCAAGGACCAAAACTTGTATTTTCCCCATAGAAATAACGTTGCGATTGTTTAATATTAATTGAAGAAAAAAAAGATCCATTGATGCAATATTCATCCATAATCACATTGTTGCCCGCATCATTACGACATCAGCACTTATATGAAATACATATGAATGAGTATGTATTTATGAATACATATAAATACAATGAGTATTTCTTGAAAAGCACTAATGACAGGGTTACCACAATAGCGCCAAATTTTGGCCAACTTGGCGAAATATTGCCAAATTTAGTTGCTGCACCAAATTAAGTTGCCATATATGAAGTTAACTTAGCGGTTGGCTAATTTGGCGATAGTTCCATTTAAAACCATTAATTTTCCATAATCTTTTTCCAGTGGCATAGCCTACTATTTTCTATAAAGTGCCATAAAACAAAAAAAAATTAAGAAAGCATTTTTTTTTTAAAAAGGTCATTATACTTATTCATTATATTTAAAAAAAATGCTTTGAAAAGTGCGTTTGTTTACATTTTGTGGCTTTCGCCACCTCCTTTTCTTAATCTGCCTTGTCCATGGTTGTTTTGAATTGATTTAGTATTAACATTATTTTTTCATCAAATTTCCTTTTAATTTTTCTCAGTAGTTTACACAACTAAAGCTATATTTTCTTAACTATAACATAATTTATCTAATTTATTATTAATTTATACAAGCAGAATCTTTATTTTCCCTTAAAATTAATTTTTATAATTTATTTTTAAAAAATATACTATATTCTATTTTGATTATCTTAATATCCATAAATATTATTTTAACTTCCATATATAGTCTTTAAACTACAGCTATACTATTACCCAATCGCTCAAAAAATAGCAAGACAATTAATCCTGGGTGTGAAGTTGGATGCAACTAGGAAGCCCCTTATTGCTTCTGCATTGTTCAGCGCTGCTCAGCATGAAAAAATAGAATACTATTTTCTATTTTAATTATCTTAATACCCCTAAATATTATTTTAACTATTATATGTAGTCTTCAAACTACAGCTATACTATTACGTAATCGCTCAAAAAATAGCAAGGCAATTAATTCATAGACTGGGCGTGAAGTTGGATGCAACTAGGAAGCCCCTTAATGCTTCTCTATTTTCAGCACTGCTCAGCATGAAGAAATAGAATACTACTTTTATTTTAATTATTTTAATACCCCTAAATATTATTTTAACTATTATATGTAGTCTTAAAACTACACCTATACTATTACGTAATCGCTCAAAAAATAGCAAGGCAATTAATTCATAGACGGCGTGAAGTTGGATGCAACTAGGAAGACCTTTAATGCTTCTCTATTGTTCAGCACTGCTCAGCATGAAAAAATAGAATACTACTTTTATTTTAATTATTTTAATACCCCTAAATATTATTTTAACTATTATATGTAGTCGTAAAACTACACCTATACTATTACCTAATCGCTCAAAAAATAGCAAGACAATTAATCCATAGACTGGGCGTGAAGTTGAATGCAAAACTAGGAAGCCCCTTAATGCTTCTCTATTGTTCAGCACTGCTCAGCATGAAAAAATAGAATACTACTTTTATTTTAATTATTTTAATACCCCTAAATATTATTTTAACTATTATATGTAGTCTTAAAACTACACCTATACTATTACCTAATCGCTTAAAAAATAGCAAGACAATTAATCCATAGACTGGGCGTGAAGTTGAATGCAAAACTAGGAAGCTTCTTAATGCTTCTCTATTGTTCAGTACTGCTCAGCATGAATAAAATAAAATACAAAATACTATTAAAACCTTTCTGGTATAAATTCGGAATTTTTTATTAAAAAATCAGTCAGATTTGGCAACACCGCTCATTAGCAATTACTTGAATTTCATCACTATGGGAAACGCGCAAATCCAATTTCAAAATGCGAAAATTTTATTATAAAAAATACATTAAAGTGAAGCAGAACATCTTTGTAAAGTCACAGAATGTAGTATAGCAGATTCTCGTTACAACGAACGTCACGTTAACGAATTTTTCAGTTTAACGAATATTTTTTGCACTCTACAAACGACATTTTCAAAACTGAACAAAAAATACTCAAATATGAGTATGTCGTATACTCAAAATGGCTCCGAATCGTAATTACTCAAGTTTGAAACGTGTATATACTCATTTCTGAAAACATACACACACTCAAGAATAAAACATTATGTGCTCATTTTTGAGTACGTCCATGTTTTAAAAACAAGAATGAACTGACTTCTATGTGCTCATTTTTGAGTATTTCCATGTTTCAAAAATGAGTTTGAACTGACCTCTATGTTCTCAGTTTTGAGTGTGTCCATGCTTCAATATTCTGAGTATCTCTGGTATTTCAGAATTGAAAGCATTGGGTCATCCTATTTGAAACAAAAAGTTTCGTAACAAAATGAAAACATTGAAATGAAAACAGATTTGAAAGTGTCATTTTTCTCAGTGTGGATTGTTAAAAAACATTCTATGCTTTCATATTATAAAAAATATTGATTTTAACGAATTTCATATTAACGGATTTTTCATTTTAACCCTTTGAGGGACGGTGGTTTATATTATATACCATCTAATTTTAATCCGATTCAAACCAGAAACTTTTAATTAAATTTTACTTTTTTAACTTTGACGAGAAAAAGTTGGAAAATTGCTTATTCTTATTTTGAACTAAATTCTTTCCTAAATTCCGGTGGGAATTCAACGTTACAGGAGCACAAGTGCTTGCCCCTGAAAGGGTTAACGAATTTATTGAAGGCTTAAAGATAACAGTCAGTTCAGTTTTATGAAAGTTGAGTTAGCAAGAAAACAAATATCTCTATTGAGAAACTAGCATTTGGAAGAAAACTAACGTCGGAAACTCAATTAAGGGGAGGCAGACGACTTTGAAAATGAAGCAATAATTGTCCTTCAAACGCAGAAGATTGTATCGTGCGATCAAAAGGGGCTCTATAGAACATTGAAATTCTTAAAAAGTAATTATCCCAGCAAAATAATTTTCCGAAAACATTTTATACAATTTGTTTTGAAAAGTGGATTGCCAACTTCAGTGCAGAAAAAACTTTTTTTTTTTTTTTAAAGAAATAAAATTACATTAACGGGCAACTGTCCGTGAGGGTTTTTTTTATCCGTCAAGAATCTGTAAGGTAAATTATAATTCCTCTATAATACTTACGATTAAAATCCTGAAACTTAATTAACTTAATAATTATCTTACTTCTGCCTGGTAAGTTCACAATAGTAATATACTGTATATTTATTATTTACTGACTTGTTTGCATGTTAACCGAAAGTTAATATAAGCATAGTAATAATATTATTAACATTGAATATAATAACATTGAATAATATTTTTATTCAATGTACTTACAAATTTTCTTTTTTTAACGCTATATTGGAATTTCAAATTAACGAATTTTTCACTATAACGAATTTTATTGGTGTTTACCAAAAATACGTTTTAACGATATTTTACAGTATTTCATTGTTTTTTATCACGCAACTGAGATTACATTAACCTGCTTTCGACATTTGTTCTATTCAGGACTGTAATCGCAGTCTCTCGCCGGTTAAATAACTGATTTTTAGGACACATTCTCGTTAAAAATAATAATAATAATGAAAATATATTGCGTATAATATTATAAGAAGTATTATAGGGAAAAATATCGATAATAAGTAATTTTATTACAGAGAAATGTATCAATCAAATAAACTTTATTTAATTTGTAAAAGACAAGAAATTAATAAAATGAAAAAAAATCCAAGGTATTAAATTCATTAAACGTATTTAGTTCATAAACATATTTATTAATTTTTATATGTAAAGAATAAATTTAAAAAAAAAGATTAGCGTGTTTTTAATATATGTCTGATTTAGACCGTAATGCTTTTATTTACTTTCATCATTAGATTTCCCATGTATAAAAAAATCTTAATTTCCATTTTTTTTTAACTTTCAATAAATTCCGATTGAAAACGCAAAAAATAACTAAATATAATTAAAAATTTTTTACTGTTTCCATTTTGAATTTTTATTGTATATTTTAATGTTTTAAACTTCTTTAATAAAAGTGAAAGATAATTAAATATATTACTTCGGGTTATAAAATAAAAGCATTATTCCAAACAAAAGACGACATTTTTTTTATGAAACACATTTGTGCAAAAAGAAGTTGCTTTCATGCTTTAATTTTTGTAATTAACAAGATATATTACAAAAGATACATTTACTCATGTTTTTTTTCTTTTTCTTACAAGAAAACTTTGAATCCTTATGTAATAATAAAAATATGAAATAAAATCATAATGCAATATTTTGGGAAAACTTTATAGGAACTATTAATATTAAAGGAGATATATGATAAAGTGAAATGAAGCCGTGCAAGAATCAGAGATGATCCCAAATCGGTGCTTTAACTTGGGCGTGAGCACAGGCGAAGCAATAACAAGCCCCACCGGATGAGAGGACCAGTCGTCAAACAGAAAGGCACCAACCTCAGCAGCGCGGGAACTCGCCACCGCCCACTAATGGCTGGATAACAAACCGCTGCAAGGAACCGCTAGCACAGTCCCCAAAGAAATGACAACAGCCGCAACCAACACCCATACTGCGAAGTTGAGATTGCCTTCAGAGACGACTATGAGTAGGTGACCCGAATTATCGTGACACACATGGAAAAACCCTGTGCGGTCACCGCTTAAAAAGCACATCGTGACGATGGCTTGAGCCTACTCATATAGCGGTCAACAAGATGCAGCTGCGCCGCGTCCTCAGAAAACTCCTTGACCTAAGTGGCCGAGTCAGGAACACATAAAGTAACGGACACTTCTTTTCGCCGACCACATAGTGAGTGTCTGCGTTCAAATGATTTCAAGATCTGCGTTCAAATACTTCAAGAAATGATGAATGAGGGCGTATAGCCTCCCACGACCGTTAACACGATCTGAGGTCCTTTTAAGAAGACCCCACCAGTGGCTGAGAGGTTCTGCTCTCGAAGCTGGTAGACGGGAGGTGCTGGGTTCGTTCCCAATCGCGCCCGTCGGCCTAATCGTTCGGAGTTTTCGTGGTTTTCTTTGAGCCGTGGATTTATCCATGCGTAAATACGGGTTAGGTTCCCTTAGAAAGACCCCCACGAAGGGCACTCCCCCCGGGCCTATATCCCAAGTGTAGATAATTGGCCGTCAATAATCAACCCAACCCTTTTAAGAAGATCGCTAACGATGACAGCGACCCCTTCTGCTGTGATGATCAAGGCAAAGATCCGCAAGCGTTCGAGTGTGAAAGTCGCGGGGAAAATGATTCTCTCTCACTGACTTCTAAAAGGGACATTCATAGCCACAATGTCGAATCCTGCTGTTCCCTGTCCCACAGAAGCAAGCAGGATTGAACCTAACGAAACGGTCTTGGTGATCGCTGAAGGCTTTTTCAAAACCTGGTTGATGTAGAAATCTCACTGGAGCCACCGAGTGCGAACTCTCGGGTAAATCGCATATATTACCCGGCCATCACCCGACTGATCCCTCTGAGACTGCCATGCTACCAGCGGGTGACCAAAGAGCTTCCCCTTGACCTGATGGCCAGAGAAGAATCTGCTTATCTACTGAGGGATGATTACCAGCATCTTTAGACAACGCGTCTGCGCGCTCATTGTAGGCATAACCGACGTGGGCTTTCGAGTCATTCATTTATGTTAACCCTGTATATTTGATTCCGGTTAGTGATTTGTGATATTTTTTTTAATGAATAGAAACGTATGCTTCAGTTACATGTTATACCTTTTACTTTGTGCTAGCATCTTCAACTATTTTATGAATGGGTTAAATAAGTTATTTATTCAATAATGTCCTTTTTTTCATTTGAAAGTTCCCTTTATTGAAAATTTAAATTTATTATGAAAATATAATATATATATATATATACAGGGTTATTACAAAAGAATCATCGGGTTTCCGATGCGTTTATTTCAGAAGATAATTGGGTTACAACAATGAGTTATACATGAAAATAAACCGAAAGTATACAAGATTGACGTCCATACTACAGATGTAAAATATGTGCTCCATGATAGTCCAAGTGCTACACGACAAAAATGAGGTGAAAACTGCACATCGTGATACAGTTATACCGATTGGTCAGTATATACTCTATATTGATACAAAGCATATAAGAAGGGGAGGCATCGCGGAAAGTGCGGAGAGTTCAAGATGGCGGCCGTTATTCAAAATGGTGTCATTTTCGGAAATTAGTGCAATTTCGTTTCTATTCATCGTATAAAAGCCTGTTTGATGGAAATTTAGATGTTTTTAGATAAAAAAATATTATTTGCAACACTTTAGAGCACAATCGAAAAGTATTTATGAATTCAGTTTGCCTGTTTGTCTGTCTGTCTGGTCGTCTGTCTAGTCGCGCACTAACTCGAAAAAAAAAAAACCGGATATCCAGATAATTAAAATATGATATTGTAGTATGCCGTAACAAGTTCGGTATTCATTTTCAAGTGTGCATCATTCATAGTTCATTTACAGGGCAATCAAAAGTATTCGGTTATATTATGGTCTGTAGACGAAAATCGCTTGCAATGTGTTTTAATGATGTTATACTCTTTGTAACATATTCAAATTAATATACATCAGTGCGGTGCAGTACAAGATACTTACTATAGAATAAGCAGTGCATAGCAGTTTTCGTTCATTTACAGGGGCTCACAAAATAATACGGTTACCGTTACATTAATTTCTCCGAGCACTGTGCCTTTATAACTTGTGTATAAATTTTATAGATCATCAGCTAAATCGATTGTTATTAAGGGCGGTGCTAGGTATGAAATAACTGCAATTTTTAATAATAATATCCCTATTAGTCAGTATCTTCTTTATATTAAAACAATGCATATAAGAGATACATAATGAAATGTCTTAGGAATTTAATATTTAGGCTGTTATTCAATTTATTTCCGTTTTCGTCATATAAAAGTGTCTTTGATGTCATTTTCGATTTTTTTAATCAAAAATTTTCTTTTTAATATCAGAAATATACTTAAAATGAAACTAGTTCAATTATTAAAGTATTTTTTATTGTATAGTGAGTAAAATGAATGGATTAAATAAATAATAAAAATGTATTTTAGTAATGCCTTACTTATACAACATATTAAAAAATGAATGCTACATAACAAATGAATGACATAAAATTGCATAATATAGAAAATTTAGTTTGTAGCATATTATTTCTCATTCACATTCGTTTTTACAGTTGCACAGTAATGTGCAAGAAAGACCAACCTTCCTACAACTACACTTATTTTTGCAGATTTTACACATACATTTTATTAGTTCTTTGCAAGAATCTGCAATCTCGGGCAGCTCCGATCATTTTAATATCCATGAAAAATTATCTAACTACCATCCCCATTTGTTTCGAGAGGGGGGACATATTTCCCTCTCATGTGCTTGTCCCCAAATGTGTCCAGCTTGGAAAGCACTCCCTAAAATATGTTGCTCTAGTGCACCCTTGGTTGGTGGAAGATGTTCAATAGGACGATTTTTTGTCATAAACAATTCCTGTCTAGCACCATTTACACTTATGCTGTTACATGTTGAACAGTTCACCAATACTACGAATATTTCTAAAATATTTAGAATATCGTCAGGTATGGAAGTTTGCGGTTTTGATAAAAATGAAAATGCGATACCAGCATCTTTATAGAGAATCCATGTTTTCCAAGCTGACTTTTTTTGTTTTTCCTGTGAAACCAGGATTGCTGTCGCAGCCTGTGAAAGCATGGAATCCTAGTAACAACATTTCTTTTTCTTTTCCAATTGCTGAAGCTACAGTATGGACGGGAATAAGTCTGTAATTCTTCCCTGTTCCAAATGCAATCCAAACAGTTTGCAGGTATCTATCTGACAAAGTAGAGAAATGTGCAATTGCTAAAACTAATACATCAGTATCTACAGAGCGTATAACAATATTTTTCAATCCGTTTTCTGCCATGTCTTTGAGGTGCAAGATTATCCTTGTATCAGCTTCTTCATGACCAGGGCATGTCATTCCAACTAAGGAACTTAGTGGAAGATTATTTCCTTTAACTTCTTCACCTGAAGTGGTTATAACTTGTATATTTTTTATGGTATTTATAGCTAGTGTTCCAAGCAGATTAAATAACTCTTCTTTATTACTTGAATTTCTTAAGAAATCTTGCCAAATTTAAGATAGTTTGACATGCGATAGCACTTGCCGCCTGGTTCCTGCACCCCTTTTTTGTCTGGTTTCACCTTTAATGCTTGGTGTAATGTATCTATCCCATATAAAATCTATTCTTTGGCTGCTAAAACGCTCAATGTCGTTACATAAATGGGGTTAAAATGTGTTAATGTAGTAATTATTAAAGGTTTTGAAGACTGGTGAGGCTTTAAAATGTTAATAAGAACTGGGCTATCAAAAATTAAAGCATCGCATATTCCTGGAAAGGTGACAATTTGTAATTCTTTCATATCTAGCAAAGTTTAAAAAAAAAAACATTGTAAAATTAAAAACGCGCATATACAGCATTCTTTTTATTGAAAGTCCTGTGACCGTATTATTTTGTGAGCCCCTGTAAATGAACGAAAACTGCTATGCACTGCATATTCTACAGTAAGTATCTTGTACTGCACCGCACTGATGTATATTAATTTGAATATGTTACAAAGAGTATAACATCATTAAAACACATTGCAAGCAATTTTCGTCTGCAGACCATAATATAACCGAATACTTTTGATTGCCCTGTAAATGAACTATGAATGATGCACACTGGAAAATGAATACCGAACTTGTTACGGTATACTACAATACCATATTTTAATTATCTGGATATCCGGTTATTTTTTTTCGAGTTAGTGCGCGACTAGACAGACGACCAGACAGACAGACAAACAGGCAAACTGAATTCATAAATACTTTTCGACTGTGCTGTAAAGTGTTACAAATAATATTTGTTTATCTAAAAACATCTAAATTTCCATCAAACATGCTTTTATACGATGAATAGAAACGAAATTGCACTAATTCCCGAAAATGACGCCATTTTGAATAACGGCCGCCATCTTGAATTCCCCGCCTTTCCGCGATGCCTCCCCTTCTTATCCTGGTAATTTGTATTAATATAGAGTAGATACTGACCAATCGGTATAACTGTATCACGATTTCCAGTTTTTTCACTCCTAGCAACTGGACTATGAGTGTTACGACAGATGTCAAGGCGATAGTTCAGTTCGCTCCACACATTACTCAGCTTGGTCGCGTCGATGGTCGCGAATGCAGTCGTGATGCGGTTCCGCAACTCAGCCAAAGTGGTAGGTAACGGTGGTACGTAAACAAAGTCTTTAACATATCCCCAAACGAAGAAGTCCCATGGCGAAAGGTCGGGCGACATGGGCGGCTATGAAAACAGTGTCTTGTCATCCCGACCAATCCATCGTTGTGGGAGTTGTCGATTGAGGTAGTCATGAATCTCTTTTTGCCAGTGTGTCAAAACTCCATCCTGTTGGTAAATGAAACCGTTGATATCGTGTTCCAGTTGCTTTCTGCTGTCCAGTCGCCATTTTGAATATGACGGTGGCAGCAACCATGGCAACCACACGCGCATGACACATACGCAGAACGAAGCTGTAGTTAACGCCCTGTCGTTTGAGTTGTCATGGAAACATATACGTTTCCTAGTTCGGTCGTAGTAACGTATCAAAACCGGATGATTTATTTGTAATAACCCTGTATGTATATATATATATATATATATATATATATATATATATATATATATATATATATACTAACTTAAGCTCTACAAGTCCTGCATGCCACATTAATTAAAAAAGAAACAAAAATACAATTCGACCCGTTAGGCTTTTACATAATTACACCAAAATATCAAAATTATACCAAAATATCATATTCTTCAGAAATCCAAAGTTCTATTAATCTTCCAATTGGTCTGTAACTGTCACGTTTTGAAAAATGAGTTGTTTTTTTCCAAAATCTTAATACACTCTATTATGTTCTGTTGTAAATTTTATCTTTTCAGAACAAAGCTAAACCAGTTGATTAGAGACATAGAGGCAGGTTTCTCTATATGGTAATGTTTATGTGAGAGTGCACTAAATAGAGACATGTGCATCTGAGGCCACATATGCAGAGACATGAAGGCGATTTTTAAACTTATGCAACTAGATGTAAAAGGACCGTGATTTGTTGCGAATAAGAATAAATTTCTGTGACGCAGGATTATGTGTTCTTTTATTTTTAGAAATAGTTGATACGTATACCGATCGGCCTCTGCATTATCCCATTCACTTTGTCATTTTGTGAGGATTTCTTGTTTCATTAATCTCTTTAAGTGAGAATGAGGAAATGGATGGAGTTTTATGTCGCTTAATGCACTTACTTTTTCCGCTAAACTATCGGCTAATTTGTTGCCTCTTATTCCTGCATGACTTTTCACCCATTCGAAGTAAATATTTTTTTAGGTTTGTTGTAGTTGCTCAACGATTTTGTTCTTTGAATTAGTTTCTTCAAGCGCAATTACACTAGAGAGACTATCTGTTTAGATTGTAAAACTATTGTAGGTTGTTCAATTTTCCCAGTGTATTGAGATTTGTAATACAATAATTGCACAGCTTTATAAACCGAGTTTTCGTTATTATTTTGTTTGTATGTTGAACTATGTTTTCTTTTAAGGAGCAAAATGCAAATTTTGGCTTTGAATCAATTTTGGAGTCATCTGTATAGATTTGGATCTCACTCATGTCCTGTTGGTCTTCCAGTTTAAATAGATATTCTTTAAGAGGTATTATCTGTGTTGTTAATACTTTTGACTGGTACATAGTTTAGTCATGGTTATTTGTTGAAATATTAAATCTTAGGACTTTTCCAAACATTATTTTTTTTCTAATTGAAAAAATAGAGTCGGAACACCTGTGAGTGTACAGAAAGCTGCAGTTGCCGTTTTGCGATATGTTTTTAAAATTTGTAAGAGTCATTGTGCCTGTATAGATAATAAAAGGCATAGTCCATGTGCTTTTTGTAACCGATGAAACCAGGTAGCTGCAGCATATACTATTTTTCTTTCCGATATTGTTTTATACCATATCTTTAAAATTGTTATTGTCTGAGTGCAACGAAGACTCATACACAGCGCAGTATTACTTTCCCCCATATATAGCTACGATGGATATTAAAACCTTTCGTAAAGCATAACTCAAAAAATATTTAACGGATTTCGTTCAAATTTTTACAGCAGGTACCTATAAAGGTGACAACGACGTCTATTTATTACCAAGAATAAATGCTAAACCGTTTGGAAATTATATTAAAAAAATAGATAAAAAAGCACAATTAAAGTACATACGTCACGAAATTTTGTAGTACGTCATTTTCACCGGCGGGAGATTTTCGTAGACAATCGGAATTGAAAAGTTCATGGATTACATGGAGCAAAAAAATATGCAAGCACTAATATTCAGCACAATGAAATATATTTCAATTTAATAAAAATGGAAAGTTAATCTGGAATTTTTTCTGTTTGAAAAGTATTAGAGACTAGCCGCCACTGGCGACCAGTTTGGCCGCCCTTAAATGTATGTTAAGCATTGTAACAAATTATTATTCATAATTTATTTTTTTCCTTAATCCCTCGCATAACTGGAAAAATCTAATAGATAAATCAAAAACTTTTGCGATCGCGGTAGCATTTCGCATATTTTTTGTTGTTATGTATTTCATCTTTCTTGACAAAAACCGCTTAACCCACTTAAGAATTTATGCTTCATGTCCGTTTGCTTATCACTTGCAATATGTTCGCTAATGCGGAGATTCTTAAACATATTTGGCGCAAAACAAAAATCGCGCCAGCCCCGGTGCGTCCGTGACAGCTGTTTCAATTTAAAATACATGACGTTCACATTTTTCATTTAAAATAGAAAATAGAAAAATAATAATTATCATAAATCAAAACATTTGATTTCAAATTAAAGTATCGTTTCTAATTTGCACGCGCAAAAAATAAAAGCTGACAATTATTTTCGAAATTTGATCCATTAAATATTATTACATGAGTTCAACTTACGTCAAAAAAGATCCGGAAGTTGAGTTGTATGGAACAGAATTAAGGTAAACTTTGACTATCTCACTGGTGCGGATTATTTTTTTTACGCCAGGCAGCGATCCAAAAATTCATGGTTTAATATTTTAAACATTCACAACGAATGAATCTTTTTTCTTTGTTTACTTTCATATATAGAGAATTTTAACTGCGAACCTAATTTAAACTGAAGTTATTGCATAATGTATACATAATTGAACGTAAGTCATCTCTCAAATATTAATTTATTTTGAACGATCTTTCTAAAAATGTAATTTTTATGCAGTTTTATTTGCAAAAATAATTTTGAATAAAAATGGCCGCCTGGCATATGAAAAAGTGAAACGGACATCCCGGAACTGTTGATGACAGTCACATGACTTACGGTTTTATTATATAGATTAGTAAGAGTAGTATTAGTATTAGAGATTTGGCGTAAATCACACCATTAGCAGCTTTTGTATTTCGCGTGTGTATGTTAGGAACAATTCTTTGATGTTTAAATAAAAAGTTTCGATTTGTGGCATTATTTCATATTTTCTTTTCCTTTTTAGTATTTTAAATGGAATTAGTGAAAGGCGTGTATTTTAAATTAAATGAGTGAAAGACGTGTATTTTTAATGTATGTATTTCAAATGAAATCAGTGAAATATTTATATTTAAATGAAATGAATGCAATATGAAGATGTTATGAGAAAAATATTTGGCGATTTATCAACTGCGCCAAGTTAACATAAAAGTACCAATACATATGTGGGTACTTCTCTATTATCCCGTCGACCACTTTTCATAACAAAAAACTATCGCCATATAAACGGGAGAACGTTGTCATTGAAATATCAAAATAAATAAAATATAAGAATTTAAGGACACAATTGTTATTTTAATGAATGAAATAACTAATAAATCAGTAAAACATAATGAAAAATACACGCAAATGTCGCGTTAAAAACCACTTGATGACGTAACAAACACGTATAATGCTTCTGATATCAAGTAAATGGGACTGCATTTTTGGCGTTTAATCTAACAGTTTGGCGATAGTTTTTTGTTATGAAAAGTGGTCGACGGGATAATACAGCAGTACCTCTATGTGAAATGAAACAAGGCACAGATGTCATATACGCACCACTTTGGCGCGATTTTTCTCTCCACCAGCTTGGGGAAAACTTTGTTTTTGAATATTAGTTACAAATAGTGTGACAAATAGTACACGTGATTTTTTATTTCAATATGAATATAAAATAACGTAATAAATGAAACAGCTTCTATATTTTTAAAAAAGGAAATAAAAATAAATAAATAATAGTTTGATATAAATAAAGGCGCGTATGTCATATACGCACCACATTGGCGCGATTGCAACAAAATGGCAATTTTATGCCTCACATGGTAACCCGGTTATTTTGTTTCAATTGTTGTTTATTAACTTTTATTTTTTATTTTAATTATATAAATTGTTTTTATTATATATATCAATATTTATTTATATCAAACTATCATTTATTTATTTTTATTTCCCATTTTTGAATAATAGGAGCTATTTCATTTATTACTTTATTTTATTTTTATATTGAAATAAAAAATTACGTGCTATTATTGTATGGTATTTGTAACTAATATTCAAAAACAAAGTTTTCGCCAAATTGGCGGGGGAAAAAATCGCGCCAATCTGGTGCGTACATGACATCTGTGCCTAAATTAATATTGATATACATATAAAAATAATCTATAGAATTAAAATAAAAAATAAAAGTAAACAAACATAACAAACAGTTTTCGCCAAAGGGGCGGGGGAAAAATCGCGCCAACGTGGTGAGTATATGGCATCTGTGCCGGGATTTTTACCCTTTTATCTGTGCTTTCGGAAATATAAAAAAATTAAAAAATTCTTATATCAGGTGTATAATGTTTTGCATTTTTATACGGACCACTTCTCCATTTTAAGATTTTAAATGCTATTTATATCAGATATTTCTTTCCTGAGATTCCTACAAATTATTTCCGTTAATTATTTTAGTTCGCTTATTAATTGTTTACAATTTGCCCCCCTGGCAATAACAGTTATTTATCACAAAAATGGGTACTTCTCTATTATCCCGTCGACCACTTTTCATAACCAAAAACTATCGCCAAACTGTAACGCTAAATAAACTGGAGAACGTTGCCATTGAAATATCAAAATAAATAAAATATAAGAATTTAAGGACACAATTGTTATTTTAATGAATGAAATAACTAATAAATCAGTAAAACAGAATGAAAAATACACGCAAATGTCGAATTAAAAACCACTTGATGGCATAACAAATACGTATAATGCTTCTGGCATCAAGTAAATGGGACTGTATTTTTGGCGTTTAATCTTACAGTTTGGCGATAGTTTTTTGTTATGAAAAGTGGTCGACGGGATAATAGAGAAGTACCTAAAAATGGCTTAGTTTTGTTAAATTTGTTTGTTATGTATTTTCATTTCTTATTAAAATATCGAAAATGGCAATAAAATTTTATTTTAGCACCGTACTTAATTTTTTAAAATGGCTCAAAAACATGGTTTAATAAACGTATATTTGTAAATATTTTAAAAAACATGTTTTTCCGCTCTCTAGAAAAATTTGGTAAGATTCTAAAACTGCCTTTGGCACCAACCAGTACATGATACGGAACTTGTCCCCATTCCGATACACAGAAGAGGTTGGTCACAAACAAGAGTAATAATGCTAGCTACAATATTGTTTTAACTCTATAAGAGTTAGAAACAATAATGATATTAAATTCTCCGATTAGCTTAGGGCCCGACTACGGAACTTTCTCCTAGAAAAAAAAACTGTAGATGTCTTTTACATTTTTTTCGAATGAAGCTCGATCAACAAAGTATTAATTGATAATACAAACAACACTAATATTAACATGGGGGCAAAAGTTTGAATTTAAGTGTATATATTTAGAACCCCCCCCCCCAACCACCCACCAAAAAAAGAAAAAGAAAGTTACAGAAATGAATTTAAAATGGCGTGAAGCCACGCTTTCTGACATAAGAAATTGGCTGCGAACCCGATTACGAAACTTTCACTTAACTTAATAACATGTATCTAATAGCCCTGAGGACAATTTCCCTTTCCCAGTTATACAGACCTTGGGGCTTTTTTAAAAAGCTTGACGCAGTTCGGGTTGAAGAAGTTGAGATTTACTGTCAAATGACATAAACTACTATGAAAATAAAACTGGTGAATTATTATGCTGGTTTATGTATGTATTTAAAAAAATTGCATCTGATTACACTTTTTAGATAAATTACTCCTGTTTGCATTTAATAACAGATAAACGGCTTCCGTTTACTAAATTGTTTAAATATTGGGAAGAGTTGGCGAGAGATAGATAGACGTGTAAACAAACGGGTAGACAGACGGGTAGAGAGACGGATAGCGACAGAGATAAGCTAACGGGTAGCGAAACGAATAGACAGACGGGTAGCGAGGCAGGTGAAAAAAAGGGTTGACAGAGGGGTAGTGAGATGGGTAGGGAGACGGGTAGCGTGGTGGATAGAGAGACGAGTACAGAGAACACTTGACAGACGGGTAGAGAGAGGGGTATATAGACAGACAGACGTGTTGATAGACGAGTAGTGTAACGGGAAGCGAGACAGGTAGAGACACGATTAAAAAGTCGGATAGAAAGACAGACGGATACTGAGACGGGTATACAGAAGAGTAGAGAGACAGTAGACAGATGAGTTCGGAGAGAGACACAGCTAAGACATACGAGTAGTTAGACTGGTAGACACGTTTGTAGCAAAGCATATTATCAATGTGGTTTGAAGTATACGAGTTTCTATAAATAGTTATACAAATAAACAAAGGAAATTTTTTTAATTCAAATATTAAATATTTGATTTAATATTTCAATATTTAATATTTTATTTTTTAATATTTTATTTAGATATTTGTCACAAAGAAAATGTTGCAAAAATTAAATTAAATTTGCGTTAAACTACGCTTGCTAAAATACGCTATTGGCTGCAAATCAGATTATGTGACTTTAAAAATATCGTTTTAAAAGATCCGGCGGTTTTTTTTATAAAGTTTTGGGCATGTCCCGCTTAAGAAAATTAGATGATTTGCCAAATGTTATAAAAAATGCATATGGAAACATAGCAGTATATGAATTTATATATGATATTTTGTAATTATATCATTTAATTTGCTATTTTTCATATGTTGTATCTTTATCTATCTCTTGTCTATTATATGCTGATATTCACTTAGATTCTTGTTGATATCTTCTTTATATCGTAATTGTTAATTTTATGTTCTCAGCAATATCACTCAGACTAATCCCTTTGAGGGAAGTCCTAGTGTTAATTCCTCTATAGGCTGTGTAAAATTTCATTACATTTTGAGTTACCTGGTTTAATTCTGAACGTTTATTCTTGTGATTCGGAAGAAATGAGAGCGTGTTATCCAATGTAATGCAGAGATTTTGCAATGTGGTATCTTTTTTATTGTTTCATCGTCTATTTTAAATATTGGTGGTCTTTTCAGAAAGCATGGTCTGAGTACTTTACATCTACCCTATATATATAAAATCCTAATGAAACGAATTTGTGAAACGATTTTATGAAACGAATTTATGAAACGATTTTATGAAACGACTGATTAAACGACTGATTATGTTTCAGGGCTATTTTTAATAAAATATTAAACGCTTGATGGTGAAATTAATACCAATTGTCCATAAAAATCCGCGGATGTCAAAACTGGTAATAGAATTTTGAAATTGGAATTAGTTATCGAGATATTAATTTTTTTCTAATTTTAATGACATTTCTGTAGTGATGGCAACTAATTACTCAGTTTTTTGTGACAAAAAAGGGAAAAAAATTGAAAAGGATCCCGATAGGGATTATTGATTTCTTTATATTCGTCATTTTCAAATTGAAATTGAATTTATCTTATATTTCAATCGATAATGAAGACAAGATTCTGATTAAATTATGTTTTTCAGGAAAATTTGAAAAAAAAAATCACATTTCTTTCGTCAGGATTCAATTGTCTGTCAGCATTTAATTTAATTTATAAACTGAAAATATTTTGAATAAATTCGTCCAAATGACGTCATTTATGTAAACGCAAAAGAATTAATAATAATAAAGGAATTAATAGTAATTATTATTTATTGATATCATTTTGTTATTTTTTTGTAAAATTTAATTAAACGAATTTATAAAATCACTAATTCGGATATTTGAAAAGAATATATAAAATAATAATTGCCCAACTGAACGGAAGAAGAATAAAATATCCTGCTTGGTTTTCTATCCTGCTTGGTTTTTTCCGCCAAGCTTTTTAAAAAAGCGTCAAGACCCCTATAATAGAAAAGCACCAATAGTTCATTGGGTTTGTTTTCATAACTTTTGGCAACAAATCTATGTATTTTAACGAATCTATCCCTTTTTGAAGCTCGAATTACGCCAAACCTAAAAGCAAAGGATTCTATACTGGAAAAGTACCCGATTTTCTTATGGACAATATTCAAGTGACATAACATGGTGTAAAATTATCGGGGATAGCAAATTTGTTTAAATATCTCATCAATTGATGCCGAATAAATGCAGGCATGCATGCACAAAATATTTAATTAATTTGGTATGATAAATAATTATTAGAAAATTCGTATATACATATTAATTAAAATAAATAATTTACATATTTAAAATAACATGAAAATGTGCATGATGGTGCACTAAAATAGAGAGAAAATTAAAACCTGTTACTGAAAATGTCTATAACATAGTACATTTCAATACCGTGGTTCTTAATGTTATTCACAAGCAGATGGGTTTTTCTCATCCTTAAATGCAACGGAAGAATAGAATACAGATCGTTGTTATAAAAGTCCGAGAGGTAGCCACAATTTAAACCTAACCATTTTATACAAGATGGTTTTCAAGTTGTAATTGAGTTTAGTTATCAATCCCGAAAACAGTCGTCAGTTGTCGCAACAGCTGTGTATGAGGCCATGGTAATCAAAAAATGCCCCAATAAAACGTTAAAAGCATGGCAACCCAATTACAGATTTACCAATATTTTTTAAATAAAGCACGCTGTCATGTTTTTAGAGGCCTCGAAGTCTGAGCGGGGGTTGGCGAGCGTAGCTCGCAGGGGGTAGTCCTCCTAGTATATTATAAGATATTTTCATTTTATGTTCTTTTATCCAGTTGCTGATAAGATTTAGTACTTGTTTACACATCGATTCCAGTTCTTTTCTTGTTTTTCCCGAGATACATATCAGAATATCGTCTGCGTATGTGACCACCTTTAAACCTCTTAAACAAATTTGTGAATGTAAACTATTCATGTTTTTGTGCCACAGGAAAGGGCCCATACAGGAACCCTGTAGTCAACCCCGTTGAAACCATTGTCATTCAATGCGGGAAGGCTCCTCTGTTTTGTAGAAATGATTTAGTTCTATTATAATATGGGATATCTAATTTTAGTTGTTTCAATTCTATCAACGTTTTTTCTCATGGCAAATAATCAAACGCATTTTGGAAATCTAGTGAAATCAGAGAGATTTGAAGGTTATTTTGTACATTTATATCAATTTGTGATAGGACTTCCTGTATGGTCCTTTCCGTAGATTTGCCCTCTTGGAAATGATATTGGTTTTGTTCTATACCTTGTGAAGTTCTTAATGGATGATTAATTCTTTTCAAGAACATTGTTTCATATATTTTTTCAAGTAGTGTGATCGGATGATATGACTGTGGGTCTTCTGGAAGATTGTTGTTTTTTCAGAAAATAAACGACCTCGCCAATTTTCCAATCTACAGGAAAACAATTTAATTGTAATGAAGCATTGAATATGTCCAGAAGTAGTGTTCGATCACTTCAGAAGACTCTTCTTAACCTTCCTACCCTGTTGAAAAAAAGTTACGTTTTACCTGAATGGGTCGATTAGACCCAGTTTAGTGTATATTTATTCTAGCTCAAAACAAGTATTTTTATCTAGCTTTATTTCATATATTATTTTTGTATTCACTATTAGAGACAACAAAATTTATAATTCTCACCCCCCCCCCACTTTTTACTCCGCCCCCCTTCCCCTCTTACTTCCAATGGCTTGTTTGTATAAGCAATAACTTGGAAAATAATAATAAAAAAATAGTGCAAATTTGTTTTATTTCCATTGTTCTTGAAACATTTTTATGATAAACAAGATTTACAGTACACATTTAGATGCTCCTGGCAAAGAAATGATAAGCATAAAGTACATCTCGTCTGCGTTTTTCGATCTCTCTTTGGACCACATTCTTTGCACCTTCCACGTTTATTTGAACTAATACTTTCTTTTTTTTCACCTGCTGACTTAGCCAATTTATTCTTTATGGTTACTCGGATATTTTGTTTCATCCTAATATTTCTGTGAGGTTCGGTCAGCTGTTTGCCAAGTTCCTTTAGAAAAAGGCGCATTTTGTATAGTTTGTTTTTATTGTAAGAAGGATTTACATGCATAAAAACAACATATGCATTTATTGAAGCTAGGTCAATTAAATTGTAGAATAAACACACAGGCCATCGCCTAGTGCCCCTTTTGCATGTATACGCAGCAGCTAACTTATCAGTAGTATCTACTCCACCTTTAGTTTCATTATAACATAAAATTATATCTGGTTTATTTTCTTTCTCAACTGAAACTTTGGCCTCGTGATGCATAGTTGAAAGGAGGATTACCGATTTGTTTTTTTTTCGGCACATATGAAACAAGTGTCATATCTGGTTGAAAACCGAATAATGAGGAAAATGTTTCTCGCTCATGTGATGACTGAAATTCAGAAGGAATAAATGGCTTATTTTTCCTGAGAGTACCAATAATAGTTAATTTTTTCTTCAATAATTCTTTAGCAAGAATATAATCCGTGAAAAAATTATCAACCGTAATATTTCGAGCGGTACCCTCAATCGAATTTACCAGGCGCAACACAACATTTCTACCTTGATATTTTTCTCGCTCACCATCTGAAGGCTTTCCAGTATAGTTCTCAGCAGCGCAAACATAAGATGTTTTGACATCAGACATCAACCACATTTTAATTCCATATTTCCCTCTTGGCTTTGACGGTATATATTGCCTAAATGGGCATTTACCACGGAAAGGCACAAGCTGTTCATCAATTGTAACATTTTCGTAAGGAATGAACATCTTTGGCAACTGAGTAACAAACATATCAAATAATGATCTTATTGCAGCTAGCTTATCTAAACGACGCCGATTTGCTCTACTTTCTTTGTTGTCAAACCAAAGAAACTCTCTAATAATTTCAAAACGTTGCAAAGACATAGTTGCACGAAAAATGTCGCGGCCATCTTCTTCGCTCCATAACTCTTTGAGAGACTCTCCTGCTGATTTTTATACACCAGCTAAAATTAGCAAACCTGTAAAAATAATATTATAAAAATTACTTCAAAATGAAAAAAAAATGGTTAAATTTCAAACCGCGGAATCATTTGCATTTTTTTCAATTTATCTATAAATTATTGTAATAGCAGTTTAATTTTTTTACCAATGTAAGCTTCAAATTCCTCAACAGAAACCAATGTGTATTTTTTATTCTTTTCTGAGCATACTCTCTTCATTTCTCTGTTAGTTTCTTCTAGAATTAATTTGAACATGTCATCTGTAAAGAAAAGCTTCATTGCTGACACAGGGTGTTCAGTTATCCTCTGAATTGCAAAACGTGTAGGACCAGGGGTTAAATTCATAATGTTATGTTGTCTGTAAAATAATAATAGAAGTCAGAAAATACAAATGAATGTAAAATATATAAGAACAGGAGTAATGCTAAAGTCTGCATGACAGGCGGAAGGGGGTGGGGACTACGATTCCTCTAAAGGGCATTTATTTCTTTTCCTAGCATATAAATTCCGAACAAATCTTTATAAATTTCCTCGAAGATAATTTTTTTTCCATGATGGTGGAAGGGGGGGGGGGAAGGGTTCCAAAGCTTGCAAAACCCCTGAATATGAACAATTTATATAAAATAAATATCGAATATAATAAATATAAATTATGTACTAGTACATACCGTTTTTTTTATGTAGGTGGAGGGGATTTACACCATTCAGTTTTGTTGCGACTAATAAAGGAGGATGGAGACTCCGCCGTTTCACCTTCTGTATTGGAAACATCTGTTTTTTCATCAACCTCTTCGATGGATAAATGATCAGATTCATCTGTTTCAATCAAATCATTATCACTCCCTTTATCAGATTCATCACTAGGGAGCTCTTGCCAAAGCTTTCTGATTTCATCATCAGTAAGACCGCGCTTATTATGTGCCATATTGCATAAAAAATGGCTAAATACTCCAAAACAAGAAAAACATTACTTGAGTATATCAGTATGGTAGCGCCATCTATCGATCATTATTCGAAATACATACTATTTAATTGTTTTCCATGCATTTGTACGCGATTAGTGGTATGGGTCGATTAGACCCATTCAGGTAATATGTGACTTTTTTTATTTTGGCTAAAAAAAATAATTCCTGAAGTCTGAAAAAATTATAAACCGAAGATATTTATCTGTTTGAGGAATACTTAAAATATAAGAGTATTTATTTAAAACCCGAGGGAGCTATCATGAAATAAAAAATAGAAATGGGTCGATTAGACCCATTCAGGGTAGGAAGGTTAAAATTAATTATTACTTCTAGGAAAAAGGCCAAAAATTTATGTATGACAGATTTTGGATTTCATTGCAAATGTCTTCAAGGGGGGGGGGGGGGGAGGGGAAGGGAATAGGGGTTTAAGTAGAAAAAAAATTCATAACTTCGTCAAATCACAATATATCAAATCCATTTAGATTTATTATAAATATCCTTAATATTATCTACTACTTTTATACTGACAAGTTTTTTATAAGACCAAGTCTTACAGCAAAAAAATTAAAAACAACAAAATACCTGCTGGCTCCGCCTACAGGCACACGTATATTTCGAAGTGGGCAGTCCCAACTGCCGCGTCATGGCAAAAACGTCCTTTCTCCTGCAATTCTCAATAAACAGGCGCCACACGGTCTGCTCCTTCGAAATATACCTGTTCCTGTAGACCGAGCCGTCAGGGATTTTTTAATAGCATAATTTGGAACTTTATGGCTTTTTATTATTAAGTTTGATTAATCTGGAGTTGAATGACCAAATATGGATGCTGTAAGCTCTTTGTAGTGGTTTAATCTAGTATTAGTATTTTCTACGGAATTTTGTAGTGTATATACCTCTTGTCTATAAAAGTCTTGGAATGTGACTTTTTTATCTTTCCATAGGGATCTCTGGAGTTGCTACGAAAGGACTGCCATGCTTTCCGTTTTGTTTCTATAATTTTATTTTTATATCGTGTTCTTTCCATCTTGTATTTTATGAGATCTCCTTGTTTAGATAAATTAGACAATTTTGTTTTTCGATATAAGGCCTTTACGTAATTTCGTTGTTTTCGTAATTGTGGTGTCCACCATCTAATCTTTGATTGAAAGGACGTCTTTTTCTTTTTTAGGGCGGCATTGCAGTTTTCTGTAAACGTATTTTTGAATTTTTGATATTGTCTTTCAATGCTGTGTATTGTTAATATGTTTGTGAAGGATGTTTGATTTTCCTCTAATTTTCTTTTCAGTATGATGTTAAACTTCTTGAATGAACACTACTTAGGTCTATACTTTCTCATTGGAATATTTGGTATAAAAAGATCTAATGTCAGGCGATGATCTCCATATATTATATCATCTTCTACTTCCCAGTTTCTAATTTTCGGGAATATGGAGTGGGGTGCAAGAGAGACTTCCGGCCAGCCCTTGGAATTATACGTCTCAAATGTTGGTTTACAATTTGGTTCATTTAATACTATCAGATGTTTTGCATTTAATTGATGTATTAAGTAATGACCTCCGTCGTCATCCCTTGCATATCCCCAAATAGCACTATGGGCATTAAAGTCTCCCAGAAGTAAAAATTTATTGCTCCTCCCTCTGTCATCATATCACTCTTGAAGATCACCTTGTTAATCTGCTGATGGCACTGAATATTAGGAGATAGTAGTTAATTCACCTTCAGTTGTTTTGATATTGATAAAATTTGAATTTACATTCTTCTTTACTTGAATATACTGTAAGGTTGTATCTAATAATATTATATAACTGTTTTTTTTAATTGATGTGTAACATGGGCATGACGATGGGAGGGGTCGTGCAAGCAATTTTCTGATAAATAGCTATCTTGTAGGCAGGCGGGGATATAATTTATTACATCATCAAAATGCTCTTGAAAATATTTTTCCCATTGACTCTGTAATGTAACGGAATATTTTTGACTGGCCCTGTAAATAAACTATAAGTGCTACACATTTAATTTTCAATATGGATCATGCTATAATAAACTTCAATAACACACAAAAATTTCAGGGAAATCCGAGTATATTTACGAGAGTTGATTTACGGCCTGAAGACAGCCATACTGAAGTCATAAACACTTTTCAACTAATTTGGGAAGCGTTAAAATTTTTAAATTAGGCTTTAAAGTACTTTGGCGTTTACAGTATGTCACCCATTCTTTTATGTTACTGCACACTGTCCGTGTCTTTAAAGTTTAAGTGAAGTTAATGACTTGTGTAGATGATAAAACCTTTTATGTCCCTCGTTCCGTCAACTCTGATAAAATAAAATTCTTACTTTATTTATGTTCACATATCATCGCTAACATGTCAAACTATAATTTTAATTCTATCTAGCACCACTACCTCACAAGAAAAATCTTTTATTACACTTTAACTGAAAAATTATAATTGTTGCACATTACCACTAGAAAATAAAAATAAATTGTTTTAACCTTCTCACCGTCGCGAACTGATATATGCGTTCACTAAGCTGTAGACTTCACTGCAATAGAAGCATTATTTAAATTAATATAATTCTATTAATATAATACAGTTTTAAAAAAATGAGCAATGATTAGTATACTAAAAATATCAACGTTTGACACACAATAACATCGTGTAATAAACAGACGCACGTTTCATGAGTATCCTGGACTCATTTCCTCAGTGTAAATAAACTTAAACCCTATTGTATCCTCCCAAAGACATGAAAATGAATCTAAAAACCCAAATGAAAAACAACAACACACCGAGAAACTCCTCCAATCTGATTAAGTCGGTTGGTTGGTTGTAGAGGATTCACTATGACAAAGTAACTCAACCCAGAAAGGTGAGATGTACGGTACACTTGAAAAATCATTAACCAGGGAGTTACCAAATTTATAAATTTGGTAACAATCAAATAAATTTGGTAACTCCCTGGTTAATGATTTTTCAAGTGTACCGTACATCTCACCTTTCTGGGTTGAGTTACTTTGTCATAGTGAATCCTCTACAACCAACCAACCGACTTAATCAGATTGGAGGAGTTTCTCGGTGTGTTGTTGTTTTTCATTTGGGTTTTTAGATTCATTTTCATGTCTTTGGGAGGATACAATAGGGTTTAAGTGTATTTACACTGAGGAAATGAGTCCAGGATACTCATGAAACGTGCGTCTGTTTATTACACGATGTTATTGTGTGTCAAACGTTGATATTTTTAGTATATTTATCCACACAAGATTTTTTTCATTAATGATTAGTAGTCTTAAGGACTATTTTTATATAGGCAACTAAGCCACATCATGTTGAAAAAAATCATATGTTTTTTTTTTAATTAAAAAAAATATACAGAGAAGACATCATTACAATTTTACCCTTTTGGTCGGCAGTCAGGGGGTTAAATGGGATTCCCAGTTGTAAACAGCTCCACTCCCTGTATATGAGTAGTTGTATATCATATCTTAGAGTAGCCGTGAGAAAAAAAAGTATAAGTGTAGCATATTGGCATTGCCGAACAGTTGATGTCGGTTAAAGGGGCTTCCGAGTTGCAAACAACTTTAAGCCTAGTCTATTAGTGAGTAGAGTGTCTTGTAATAAATTGAGGCGTTGGGACAAGTTAAGACATATTATTAACTACAAGTTACATTTACAATGAAACATTGGAACATTTGCAATGAAAAGGATAGATGTAAAGTTAAGAGAAGAGATAATACCAAATTTGTAATAAAAAGTAAAGCGAAGGAGATTAAGGATAGAGTCTAAAAAATTGGAAGAAAGTGAAATGGTATAGCTGTAGTTATAACTAACTGCTAGTAAGAAAGTTGAAAAAGTAAAAAATAGGGTTCGGAACATGTTCGTGAAACAGCGCATAAATGACAAGTGGTGAAACGGCGGACAAAGCATAAACAAAAAAAAAAAGCACTTAAAAGGGCCATACTTTTTTCTTGTATAGCTAAGATGTGAAGTTTTAATTAAGAAATTAGGTATTTTAATGAGGAAAAAATTACAAAGTATAAATAAAATAGAAAAAATTTACAGTTATGGTGGGAACTAATGTTCACAGTCTATAATGCAAGATTATTTTGGACATTTAGGGTGATGTGTTTCGAAGGCGTCATGATACGGTAATTCTGCGATTATTTCATTAAGGAGGTCACAGAGATTTTTTTCCAATAAAGCCTCAGAAATAAAATAAAAAAAATGTATATTTTAAGAATAGTGGTGCGAGTTAGATTATAAAAATAGTTGCCACTGGCAGCTATGATATTATGGTTTATTCAGTGATTTTGTCATTCCCGACGTTATTTTAAAACCCTTGAATCGTCATTCCCGATACTTTCACGGGCAGTCAGTCATTTGTAAAAAAAAATTGAGGCATCTGTGACCCTCACGTGCAGAGTAGGCTACTTTTTTTTAAATTCAGATTTTTTTTTAATTCCCACCAGTTCTTTAAAATAGTGTAATTGGCCTTATTCAAACATTATTTAATCTGTCATTAAATAAGGCGAATATTTCTACTTCAAAAAAGTGGTAGTAATCAAACAATTTGAATTAAAAAAAATAGTTTGTGTACAAAAGAAAAAAAAGAAGCCAAATATAAGAATATAAGGTAAGTAAAATTGTGATTTTAAATTTTTTATACATACTGAATACTTTAAATTTGAAAAAAAAAACATTTTTTCTGTTACTAATTGACTCAGAATTTTATGAATAATAAAATGATACAATAAAAAATAGACGATTTTTGAAGTAATTTTCCGAACATTACGCGACGGTTGGGGTTAATTTATTGGGTTGTTCGAAAAGTTCCTTCCATTTTGTAAAACCAATTGGTACCGGAAAATACTGCTGGTCAATTATTAAACATTATATATCGGAATTAACGTCTAATAATTAAATGATGGAATTTTCCGGTATGAAACAACTTTCCCAAACGGAAAGAACTTTCTGAACAACCCAATATTTTCTGGAATAAAACAGATAATTATTGTGTTTGTATGAAGGTTTCTGTATTTATGTTCCGAGAGATGGAGGGAGATGCAATCTTTGACCAAATTAAAGCATTTTTTTTTCTTGAATTACACTGATAAGAAAAGACAAATGTTTAGTAATCTAGGAAAATAAACTATTAAAAAAAACGTAAATATGCAACAAATTCAACCAAGTCGCCCATGATTACAAAGCGGAAACCTCAGAAACCAATATATTTTCAAACTTTATTCAGTCATTTGTATCAACAAAGTTTCTTTTGCTGACACTGATTCTCAGAAACGTTTCCGAGTAGTTTTTATAGAGTATTAAAGAATTTACTCAACCCGGAACATAGTTTCATTCTTTTTAACTATTTTATTTTATTATTATTTTTTTTAATCCTGTTAGTTTTCAAGTAAACATTTCCATTTTCGACAAACATGTTTTATAGACGAACATGAAAAATTAACAACATTAACACTAACATCATAATTAATATTGTTTTCTTAATTTTGCATGTATATATTGAGTTACGTAGCTAAAAATGTTTAATTGAGAATGAATAGTATTCTAAAAATACTATATACATATTCCGGTTTTTAAAAAACTGATTACTGCACTACAGAAATTACGCGGATAAATTTCCGAAAATAAATAGCAGCAAATGGAACTTTGTGTTTTAAAATTATTTTTTAAATCTGTAAACTATTTTGGCTTCTGAGGTTTCTAACGAAAAAGAACGCTTTTCGGAATCGTATCCAACTTGAAAGAAATTATTCTACAGTTTCATTCGTTGTTATATTATATTTTTGTAGGATAAGAAACATTTATACTTTTTTTTTTAACAGAGTGAAGAATCATTAACTTTTGGGGGCATATTATAGATAGAAGAAGTTGGAAATTGTACGTCAAACGTGACAAATGATGTACGTTCGTATTTAACTAGTTTCTGTGAAATGAATTATATCGTTTGTTATTACTATATGATTAATTTACATATTAAAATAAATACATATTAATTTGACACAATTTGATCTTTTGTTGACATTTACTGAAAACTCCAATGGGAAACTTAAGCCTAGCTTTAAAAATTTCAAAACTTGAAATTCATATTTAGACTATTTTTCTATTTAATATCTATTTCTCCGGAAACATCGGTCCATAAAACTGTCGGTAGGTTATAGCAGAGTTGCCAAGTCTCCAGCTATTTCCATACCAGTATTTTCTTTGAGAAAATGTTGTTCTTTTAAATCACAGAATGCTCCGATTAAATAAAGCAACATCTTCTGTTGCTTCCATCATCCGGTTGCATTCAAAAAGCCTGGGACTTGGCAGCTCTGATTATACGATTGCTATAACTAAACAATTTTAGTATACAAATTCGGAGTTTAAATTCAGTAATACGGAAATAATGTGACTCCATCTTAAATAGGACGTAATCACCATTGCAACCTAGAATCATTACCTATCAAGGGATATCATTGAATTCATTACGTATGATAGGATTTAATAGAATGAAGAATGTGACTTTGGTCATAGAGATTATAAAATGTCATATACTTAATATATGACTATAACGTCATGCATGTCATATAACTTGGCGATACATCTCGGTCGCTTGACGATTAACTCTCTGAAGCTGCTATAACAAGGAAGTACCGATTTTTAAAAAATTCAAATTACCTAATAAGTACACTTTTATTAATACCTTTTTAAGTTTTGATTCGGTTTTCATAAAATTTGAAACCACTCGACAAAATTCTGCAACGATTATATATATTATATTTCAAACCTTTCAGTTGGGTAGTTTTTGCTCTGTTATATGCGTACAAACGGACAGACAGACAACTATAGGTGCTACGCATTCATATAATTAAGAACGCACCTAAAAAACGATATAGTTTCAACACGTAAAATATCGACAGAGAAGAAACTTGCCAGAAACTGTATCAAAAACAATGACAAAAAGAGGTCATACATCATAATAATAAAAAGAAATGCACTGATAATAAAATTGCTTTTGAGGTAGTTTCAATGAAAAAAGATTACGATTTTTGTTTTATTTAATCGAAATCCAAATAAAAGTAATTCAGTGTAATATCCACTCAGTTAAGCGCGTTTAATGATTGGTGTAAAAGAGAAAAAAAATTCTTCTCACCAATTCTCATAAAAGAAGGCCTGGAATTTTTATTGATGTTCACGTATCTAAGTTATTATGGACTCGTTCCGGCAAAAGAAAGTGTTGATTACACAATATAGATTTTTATAGCCTTAACCAAATGAATAGCGGCAAAAAAGCGGGAAAATAACGAAAGCTATTACTTATTTATTGAATATTTAAGGTTAGTTCACTGATATTTTCTATAATATGGTTATTAATTTATTTTTTGTATGATTACAGATAATTATCGTGTTTTTTAGTTAAGTTTCAGCTTTTATGAATAAAAATTTTAATTTAAATTCTTTTATATACATAGTAATTACTTCTTATTATCATACATTATCATTATCATATACTGCTTATCATATCATTATTTAAGTATACATTGAATTTTTGTAAAGTTAACTACATCCCAAGGTTTTTTGAAAGTATGAGACATTCCCTCTTTAAGTTTGGTATAACATTAATCGCAGTCCCTCCCCCAAAGTTGCGGGTTTTGCTAAACAGGAAAATTGACCCAATCCAGGCTATCAATAGATCAGGGATATATATTATACCATTCAAGAAAGGTAACAAAGATTTTAAGGTACGTAGGTATGTAACTGAAGAAATTTCGGGACAGAATAAAAGAACATGAAGCAGATCTGAGATTAAATAGACCCCACACTGCGTTAGCAAGGTTAGCACAAACTGAACCTATAAAAGTAGATTTCAATGGATCCAAAATTATATTCCGCACAAATAATCACCAGGAAGCTATCATAAGAGAGTTTCTGGAAATAATATCTAAAAAAGAAATAGTCTGTAACGATGTATTATCGTATGATATCCATGCAGTTTGGAATGAATTAATACATGATTGATTAACCTGTACTTATTCTTGAAATGTTGAATGACCTTTCCCATCCCACCTTATATTCCAAACTCTTGAAGTAAAATGATTATTCCGGGCAAGCTAGAAAACGTCAAGAGACAACAACTCAACTCAACAATGAGTTTTTCACTGATTATGACCGAGTAGTTCGGTTGAAAACGTTTTGAATTTTTGAAAGGACTTTAATGTGCTTTTATATATTTTATGTATGTTTTTACGCACCTTCAAGCAATATATTTACATTTAGTTGTATCTTTATGAATTTTAATAGTGTTTTCTGTTTTTTTTTTCTGTTTTTTTCCCAACATTTCTTATATTTAACTGAACTTCTTTTTTAGTTACTTTTATGTTAGCTGGGCGCCAGTGATAACTCACCAAATATTAGTTTAATTGACATCATTTGAATTGCAACAATTTCAATTCAAATGATTTTAATTTTGATTTCAATTCAAATGATTTGACACAATCATTTCAATTTGGATTTCAATTAAATTCTTGAGATTTTGTAATTTGTGTCCATGTGTTTGAGTTTACGTATTTTATCAGGATTATATTTTAGCTATTTTTAAGTAAGTTTTTTAAGATATTATATTGCAATGTTAAAATATTGATTATTTGTTGTTAGCTAATGTTAAAAAAATGTTGAAAAAAATGGTTGGCGAGATTTAAAAAAGTTTACTGTCGCCCGGCAGACATAAAAGTACCAATTTTAACACTTTCCAACATAGTTGAAATGTGTTTATGAATTCGGTTTATCTGTCTGTCCGTCCGTGCTCTAACTCGCATAAATATATTCGAATTGTCATGCAATTAATATATGTTATTGAGGTTCACTATGGCATGTTTGGTATTGAAAATGAAGTGTGAAGCACTTATAGTCTTTTTACATGTCCACTCAAACGAATTCCATTACATTACAGTCTAAGGGAAAAATCATTTGCGGTTTATTTTAGTAGTGTGACACAATTTCAAAGATATTGAAATTTGTAAATATTATTTTTTGTAAAGTTCTTACTACCTAAATGTAAATTTTCAGACTTCTGTGTGTTCTAGATCTCGCTGGCCATCGCAGACAGACAGACCCACACACAGAGCGAGAGAGCGAAACTTTATTTTATTAGTATAGATATATAATTTCGATGGCGCCAGTGTGGTTTTTGTATGCCAAATCTGGAGGATTTTTTATTCAGAAAGTCAGAATTGTACCAGAAAATTTTTAATAGTAATTCCTTTTAAATTTACGGAGTATCTAGCAGCGTATAAACCAAAAATAACAATTTAAACTTTCTGGTCTGAATTTGGAATTTCTAAATAAAATATATACCAAGATTGGCTGCACTGATGCCTACTGTAATATTTATGCTTTTATACTTTATAAAGTTTATTTATATGAGCTACTTTGCGTCTAGTGCTCTGTACTACGATTTGAATATTCTTATGTAATTTAAATAGGTTTAATGTATTTCTTTGTTGTTAACACCAGTTCTGATCTTTGAGCTTTCACATCCATACATTTCTGCCTTATCGAAGGCTTTTTCTTGGACTGTCTGCTATGGAGAGAGTTTTATGCAAAAGGTATTTTTAATTCGAGTTCGTGGTCTCCAGTCAATGGGGCATTTTTGATGGTTCGTCTTATTGGTTTTCGTATCAGCTTATATTATTTTGATTTCAGTTTTTCAGCCATCTTCAGTGGGTGAGTGGCTTATTTTTAGAATTGGCTTGCTTGTTATTTATTAATTCAATTAATTCGGTAGATATATGTAATTTATTTTGACTTTTTTTACTTCATTGATCATACGTTGTTCCTTTCGCCTTAACTATCTCTGTGATATGTAAATTTATAAGAAAACCCCAACACGATATACAATGTATAACAGAAAAAATAAAAAATAAAAAACAAGATTCTCTACCAAATCAATTACAGTGGTGGCAATGAAAGTCAGAACAAATATTTTTTTAATTAAAGAACAGGTTGTAATCGACTTATTCAGTTAAAAATATAAGATGTCTCATTCCAAAACGAATCGAGATTTTCGTTCATAACTTCAATAATAAAGTGATATTCCAGTGACATTTTCAACAGACAAAAATTGCTTATTGTGAAAGGTGAAGGCATCAATTAATGCGCTACAAATGCATTAGAATTCGGTCAGAGGCATTTTGTTCCCAGCTGCATGCTAAAGGGGACACGTCATTTATGGTGGCTTTTTCCAGTGCACTGAAATACTCCAATACTCCTCTGATTCTTATGATGTCTTCGCGTTCCACAGGAAGCAAAATATGTCTGTTATTTTTGTTTCTGTCTGTTTCTTTGTCTGTTTGTCTGTTACGCTATAACTGCGGAGCCCCCTGGAGGAATGTATTCTTATTCTTAAAAAAGTGCAGTAATGAAAGTTTATCCTGTCACTGCATAAAACTATGTTTAATGTAATACTTCTAAAATTTCTGGAAGTTTCGATAAATCTTATATTTTTATAAATGTATAGATAACTTTGAAAAATTGCATTTTAGGATGTGAAATATTACGTAGATTATATTGAAAATTAGTCAGATTAATGAACAATCATTTATAGAGCTGACGTTCAGACCTCTGCTCTGAAGATTTGCAAGTTTACAAACAAAATATGAATACTCTATATACTTCACTTATAACATGGATTATTGCCGAAACGTCAGTGACGGCTCACTGTGGAGACACGAAAAGTTTTTGGCTTCTGTCTGTTTGTCTGTTCCGCGATAATTCCCGCAAAAATAATCCGATTAGGTTGATTTATAGTAGGTATGTTGGCGAGGTACCCGGAATTAGCTGCAAAGTTTTTGGTTAAATTTGGTTAATTCGTTCGAAAAATATAGAAAATTTTCTTTTATTTCACATTGCTTTTTGATGGAAAATCAGACGAATTTTAAATTTATAGTAATTTGAGATAGTGGATATGGATGCTAAATTTCCGAAATGGATTATTAAATTACCCCAATTGCTGTAAGATTTGCCAATAATTTATTAAAATCTCAAAATTAATTGTACAAATTACTGGGAAATTTTTATGCATCAATTGGAGAGATATAAAACATTTTATTTTCTCAATTTTTACAAAAATGTCCAATGCATTTCTTTTTTTTCCCTCTCTTTCATTAAATAGTTTCTTAGCAACTGTATTTTAAAGAATATAAAAAAAGAAAGAAAATTTGAGTAAATCGTATTACTTTGACGCAAACTTTTATTAGCAAAATAACTAATTTTCGGGTGATTTTAGTATTTAATATGCCTTTTCTAATGAAATAGATGAGAAGATGATAATGATAATAATGATGATATTCAAATTATTCTGTTGTAAGATTACCAAATTGATTTTCCAAACGAAAACTATAAAAACGTTAAATGTGTAAATTGAATATAAGTATCATAAAAGGAATTTATATTTGTATAAGTATATTTAATACACGAAATTTTATTCAATTTGAGCAACATATGATGATATTTAGTTGAAAAATAAGTATTTATTTAAGGATAGAATACAATCTCCTGCGAAAAGAGATGGTTAATCTAATGAAATTGCAATAGCAAATGCATTCAGACTTACATATACTCGAATAATGAAATAACACAATTACTGAAAATTGAGAATATAAAATTAAAGCGAAAACGGGGGTTTCAGGAAGGCGGAGCCCCAAGGAATGTATTCTTATTATGAAAAAATACGATATTAAGTAGTTTATCATATCATTGCATAAAATTGTGTTTAATGTGATACTTCTAAAATTTCTGGAAATTTCGATAAATCTTACATCAGGGTTCGTACGGATCAGGGAATTTTCCTGGAGCCAGTAATGTTAAAAAATAGTGAGATTAATGAACAATGATTTGTAGATCTGATGTTGAGGCCTCTGATCTGTAGATTTACTAGTTTTATATTACTTAAATGACGGTTTCAGGCTGCCAGAAAGTTTTCTGTTTTCTTTTTTCTGCCTCGATATACATTTAACAACTGTGGTAAATCTGAAAAAATAAAAGAAATATTTACTCCTACCGTGCATTAATAAAATAAATTTTCAGAATATAACATCCCTTTGGATTTGTTTCCATTACTTATGATTAATATGCTATAGCATAGCTGCCAACTTTTACGCTTTTTTCCTACCACTAAAATTTTATAGTAAATTTTACATTATTAAATCAACGAAGTCATGTGATTTAATAACACAAAAATTTCTGTTAATTTTTAGTGATAACAAAAAAGCGTAAAAGTTGGAAGCTATGCTATAATATTTTTATTGCAACAATAACCTTTGTCAAAACAAATTATAAGTCTACATCCTTTCAATTAAGAATGTATATAAAGTAATAAAAAAAAGAAAAAGAAAAAAAAAAGAAGAAAAAGGCTTTTTCTTCACCAGTTCTCATAATATAAGACTTTATTGATTTCCACAAACTAAAATTACTTACAATTGTTAAACAAAAGGTATTGTTGATAGTGCCGTTTAGATTTTTATAGGTTTGATTAAATGAATTACGGGCGAAAAAAAGAAAAAAAATGAGCTCTATTAGTTGGACATATCACGCTGATTTTCTTATCCTTTTTATCCTGATAAAATGAATGACATGAGAGTAAAATCCTTTTGGATATGTTTTTATTACTACTTTATAATGAATTTGTGATTACCTTTGCTTTATTGCAACAGTAATCTTTGATGTACAAGTCATAATGTTACATCCGTTCAATTAAAATTGTTCAAAACTGATGTAAAAGATTTTTTCTTCCCCTCACCAACTCTCATAAAGTAAAGCTTTATTGAGTTACACGTATCTAAATTACTAAAATTTGTTTCACAGAATGAGCTGTGTCTATTACGGTATAGATTTTTTTGTCTTACTCAAATGAAATAATAGCAAAAAGAAGAAAACTGGTGAAAATTAAATGAATCTGATTCACTTATCTATGTTTCCTGTTAAAATTAATAACATAACGTTATTTTTGATTCATTTTCAATACATTACCTTATGTATGTGATTCATTTGTTTTATTGCAACAATAACCAATGCCATAAAAAATCCAACCTTTGTCATAATAATAACCTTTAATAGTAGTAATAACCTGTGCTATAAACATTACATCCATTCAATTAAGATTGTTTGTGGCTAATGTAAACGTTTTTTTTTTTGCCAACCTTTAATAAAACCTTTTAATAGTAAAAGTATTTTTCTTTGCCAACCTTTAATAGTACATTTTAATAGTAAAAGCATTTTTTTTACCAACCTTTAATAGTACATTTTAATAGTAAAAGTATTTTTCTTTGCCAACCTTTAATTCTTTAATTAATTTAATCCTTTAATAAATCTTTAACTAATCCAATCTTTGCCATAATAATAACTTTTAAATAGCAGTAATTACCTTTGCTATAAACATTATATCCATTCAATTAAGATTATTTTTGGCTAATGTGAAAATATTTTTCTTCACTTCACCAACTCTCATAAAAAAAAACTTTATTGATTTTCACGTATCTAAATTACTGAAATATATTTCACAGAACTGTTCCTTGTAAGGTAGTTTTTTATTGTCTTAATTAAAGAAAATAATTGCAAAAGAGGGAAAACTCATGAAAGCTAAATCAGGCTGGTTTATTTATGTCTGGTATCCTGCTAGGATAAATAACGTAAAACTAGGGGGCTCAGCCCCCTACTCGCTGACGCTCGCCATCCCCCCGTGAATTGCAAAGCAATTCACGTTGAGACCGCTACGCGGTCCCAGCTCGCTTCGCTCGCTCGCCCCTTTTTATTTTTGCAATAATTCTAGCTGAAATAAGTACTATCATAAATCATTTGAACATATGAAATTGAAAAAAAATTTAACGTAAAAAAGTAATTGAAAACTCCGTTGAAAACACAACTAAAAATACATTTAGTTGGAGCTACTAATGGACATATAAATCATTTAAATATTATGAAAAAAGGATCTTTGAAACATAATTTGTTTAAAATTTATTGCACCTATAATATTATACAGCACTGCTTAAATTCATTAAAAAAAAAAATACGTAATAGGAAGATCGTTTATCATCAATGATTGTTTAAATTTCGTTCGACATTTTACTGTTCTAATTGATTATAGATTTCTGCAAAAGAAATTATTTTTACTTCATTAAAACAGCAACAGATGGCAGCAGGTCCAATCTAGACAGTTAATATTTTTACTGTCTCCGATTTTTCATGTGAGTGAAACTCGTAAATAAATTATAAATAAGAGTTGAGAAATCATTTGAAATTAACAATATTACTCATAATTAAAATGAGGAATCATCTCAGACGCTTTGGATTACGTACATGTTATTTTATTTTTAATATTTGCTAGTTTTATTTTCACTGCTCTGACACTGACCGCCATATTGGAGGCGCAGCTGATCTATCTAACACAATCTAGTCTGTTCATTGGTCTGAGCTCTGGAAACTACGGTTGTTGTCAACAGTAAGCTAGAAATTCAGCCCTATTTCCGTGCCACGTAAGAGAAATATATATATAGATTCTTTTGAATCCATGTACAATACCTTACCTTAAGTATGTGATTAATTTATTCAATTGCAACAATAACATTTACCATAAAAAAATCTAACCTTTTCCATAAAAATAACCGTTAGTAGTTATAATAAGTTTTGTCACAAACATTACATCCATTGAATTAAAAAAGTTTGTGACTTATGTAAAAAGTGTTTCCTTACCCTCGCCAACTCTCATAAAATATAATTTCTAAATTACTAATTATCTAAATTACTTAAATTTCTTACACACAAGGAATTGTTGATAATCCGGTTTTGATTTTTATAGGATTAATAATTAAATTAAATAAGGGCAAAAAAAGAAAAAAGAAATGAGCACTATTAGTTGGATATATCAGCCATATAGTTGGAAAAGTATTCGAATTCTGTTGTGTTGTATGGGATCTATAGATTTGTATAATATACTACATAGTGTTCTAAAATTTACTTCAGTTAGGAAACACATGACATAGTTGAAAATTCACCTAAACAAATTCCGCCAATAAACGGAAACGTACTTGAGATCTTTTGTGCAGCCCTGTATAGGGTCTTTAGAATTTATATACGCCAAGTAATACGCAAAAAATGAGTTAAATTTAAAAACGCGTACCACAAATGAAAACGCTCTTCTCACAATTATTATTCAATTATTATTGATGGACAGTACTGTAAGCAAATTCCATTGTGTATCACTGTAAAAGAACGACGATTGCTAACTATGATGTGTACTTATACTATAATAAGTATTTTGTAGTGCACCTTAGTGTAGAGGTCTTTACCGGCCGGCAAAATGAAGGCAAATTTTCAAACGGGCCAGGCCGGGCGGACAGAATAAAGACAATTTTTAAATGGACCGGGTCGATAAAAAATAATAAACGGGCTGGATTGGGCCGATAAAAAAACGAACCCGAGTCGAACCCGTGTCATCAGTTCAGCGAACTCACGTTCTACCACTTGAACCACTTGGAATGATAGTGAGAAGTGCCAGGCTGGGTATTGTTCCAAGTGGTTCAGTTGGTAGAACGTCAGTGCGCTATACTGATGACCCGGGTTCGAGTCCCAGCTTGGATATTTTTTCACTATGTTGTCTATACGCCTTTTAAACAATTAAAATTTGAAATATTATGAATGCAGGGCGTGAAAAATTTTCTATGAAAAATTTCGAAGTATTAAATAGATTTAAATATAAATAGATTAACATGTGATAATCATACTTTTTTAACCACATTATAATTTTATATTACGTCATTTCCTCAAATACACCAAGAAAATGGTTGTATTTCAATGATGTCGAAATTTGAACTATTTCATAGCTTGCAGAAAAGTAAATAGAATTTATATAAGTATAAAATAAAATGAGTTTCACATTTTGATGCATACATAAATACTTCTAAATTAAATATAAACACCCTAGTCTAAAATGTAGACATCAAAATTCCCTCTCTTTTAAAAAATCCATTTACTTAGAATATAAAAAACTACTGCAGTTTCGAAAGCTTTTCCTTTTCTTTTCCATCAAAGTTTATTCCAGTAATAAAGATTATTTCTCCGTTATTTCTTTTTTTTATCAGAAGTATAAAATAGTTAAATTTAAAAAGTGCAATATTGATCAGATCGATTTTTTAAAGTAAAGAATTATTCTATTATTTTCCAAAAAGTTCACAGTATTATTTGTAAATATAAGACTTTGATGAAACGTAATGTAAAAAGATGTTTTAAAAAAAAAAGTTCTAACTTTTTATAATTTTTTCTTAATGAAAGTGTAAAACTATTCTATTTTATTTTTAAAGAAAATTAGGGAATTTCTTAAGAATATAAATGAAAGGTGAACGTACTGTTTTCAATTAAGAAATAAATGGACAACGTGAAAAAAAGCACAAATGTAAATATATGTGTAGAAAAGGGCAGACAGCGGTTTCGGAGCTTCTAAAGCTCCATCATCAGTGCAAAGATTAAAGTTACCAGAGGTAAGTGTTTAAAACATGGAAGTACATACAAACGACGCAACTCGCGGCCAAAGGCAAAATGGCGATAAGTGTTGAAGAACAAATGGCAGAGTAGTTGGTTTAGTTTCACAGAAAATAATTATGCAGCGGTTACACAACTTTTGAAAGAGATATTTGGTAGACATATACACTCGTACATGCACACCTAAAATAATATATTGAACATTACATATCTAAAAAATTTCTTCTTACACTCGGTGTTTGAGAAATTTATATATAGTGGTGTAGACTCGGATACGTAAAATGGGTTACTTTACATAATATTACTTAAATTAATGCCTTTATATTAAACAATAGAAATATACATAAAGAGAAAAACTAAAAGAGAGATATTCTCATTTATTTTCTTTAAATTGAAGTTTGAAGTTGAGAAAGTGTTTTCATTGATTTAGATGCTAAAATACCATTTTCTAATAACATTAAACACATTTGTGTATAAGCAATCAAAATGTAAATCAATATTTTTAAAAACTGCGAAGGCATACGAACCAATATTTGAATTACAGAAATAACGACTCCTGTAAAAAAAGATTCGTGCTTATTTTGTAATAGTATTGACCACAACAGTGTATCTGAATCTTTAACTGGAGACCAGAAAAAAGAAAAAATTAAAACGTAGGGAAAGTCTTCTCATTCTATGCTCACCAAAGCCATTAAATAATAAGCCCAGTCAGATAGTGTTAAATTTGTTAGCGACACACTAGCGCCAAACCTCTGCTGCGGAAGGAGGACAAAACAGAAGTGGGTCGCAGAGAAACGATACGATTTATTTATATCGATATTTTATACGATTTTTATCGATGTTTTGTTTTTGCACTTCCTTTAAAAGCTTGCTAATTATTGGGATCTTTTACATTAAAGCTAAAACTATAATGAAAAAAAAAATGTGGAAATTTACTGGATTAATATTTCTATATAAATATAGTGGTGGCGAAGAAGTTGATTTATTTATTGAAAGTTAAATAAAAAGGGATGGAAATTTACATCACTATGTAATTAACCCTTACCGGCACAGACAAATTATGTTCGTAAAATGTGAAATTACTAACTGACACCGGAATTTACAAACGACTTTCTTAGAAAATATGAGCTCCTTATTTTAAGCTTTAATTTTAGAAGCAAAATTTTATTAAAATATTCTTGGTGCCGAATGCAGCACTCCCAACCGCTAGATGGCGCTATTTTCAACTTGCGAAAAGTTTCCCATTTATCTGACTGGGCTTATTATTTAATGGCTTTGATGCTCACAGTGTAAGTATGGAATGAAAGCAGTATGAGTGAAACCATGGAATATAAGACTGTAAAAAAAAAATGTATGACATTTGTAATAAGAAACATAATTGGACCATTTGTTTTTAACATGAAAAGGATTCAAAAGTAAACTCTGACAAAATTGTCGTATTCATTTCATATTCTGATAACAGTTATATTATACAAATTTTTTAACAATATATATGGGTCGCACCCATGAAATTGGCATAACAGATGGTTTGAGAAGTGGTTTAATGGTATTAACACTTTGCCGTCCGCATGTCTCGTAAAAATACTTCTATTCGTAAAATTGAAGTGATTGATTGACACCAGAATTTAGAAATAAATTTATTCGAAAATAAGTAAAATCTTTCCTTTATGTACTTGATAAAAGGGAATTATTCATTCCAAAATTCTGGTAGCAATGTAGCATTTAAAGATTAAAATTAAGGTACTTTATGACGACACCACTGTGGTGTCGCCAGACGGCAAAGTGTTAATATAAATTAGTATAAAAAAGAAAGAAGTAATACAGACGTAACAGATAGGCTAGACAATGTCACCCTGTAGGTTGTCACCTTATAGGTCGTTGGTGATGACCACATGCACTTGATCAAGTCATGACCTGTCGTTAGTACTGCTTCTTCAACTACGAAAATCCAATCCCTACACCATCGGACTACGGATCCGCGTGTGATACACATATTGTGTTCGACAATATATTTCACTAGCATTCACATTTTTGGATGTTAAAAATTGCACGACCACGCGTTGACACCATTTGGAGGCATCCTTGATACGGCCGATGCCTTTTAACGTGCTCCCACGCTATCACACACGCATCTGGTGGGATCTGACGATATCGCATGCATTCCCAGCATTCTGCGATCTCTATAGGAGCATGCGCAGTCATCTTTCTCTTCAAATGGCGGAGTTATTACAGAAATCCACTTTCATTTGAGTGACTCTTATATAATAATTATTCTATTATGTAACATATTTTTATAGACATGTTCTGGGATGATAAAGAATCTGAAAGATGATAAAACGGAGCCGGTTCGTGTTATCTTGCATAATCGTGTCATGAGAACATTTATATTACATAATATTCCACAAAAATGAAATATTTAGCTCTTATTAGAAACGATATTTTATGTGTTTGTGCTTTTTAACCCTTTCCGGCACAGACAAATTCTGTTCGTACAATGCGAAATTACTGACTGACACCGGAATTTACAAACGACTTTTTTAGAAAATAAGAACTCCTTATTTTAACCTTTCATTGTAGAAGCAAAATTTTAGTAAAATATTTTTGGTGTCGAAAGCAAGTTTGCAATTAAAATTAGGTGTGCCCGGAGTGGGACCACTGTGCCGGAAAGGGTTAAACCAAAAAGACAAATGAGAAAACAAAATCTTATAGTGTAATAAAAACAAAATTAGAGACTAGAAATGAACAATTCTTAAATATTGAAGTTGAAGATTTCCAAACAGATAGAATTTCAGCTTCTAATTTACCCAATCCAGACAAATACATGCGGAAAACACATAGAAAATTAAACGGTTACAGATAGCTGATAGTCAGGGATATAACAACAATAAAGTTGCAGTATTGATTAGTTCTGATATCATAATATTGTTATTGGTAGAATTAAAATATTAATGATGAACTCATAGCTATTGAAACCCTTTTCTCTGGTGTGTTCAGGATTACACGAGTTCAGGCAATGAGTTGTTTAACATATACATTATATTTGAAGAAAAATATATTTCAGATCAAATCAAAAATTTTTAGTAATTTGAAAATTTAATAATTGAATCCAGAATTCAAAATGACAGTAATATTGGCGAGGAAATTATGTCTGATTTTCAGACAAGCATTACTTTTAAAGATATTCAGTACAAAGTGAGTTTTTTATAGAAATCGAATTTGAAACAATTTCTTAGAAATAATCTAAAAGTTGCATAGAGAAGATTTTCTTAATTAAGAACAAGTTTCAGAAATGGTCCTTAGTTATTCACAGAATATAAACGCTATTCTTGAAAGTTATTTAGCAGAGAACATTATTGAATCTGTTGAGAACGCATCTGAGGTAAACAATGTTTACTTACTACATACAGCAGTAATCCCTGAGGATAGCTATCTTAAAAGAATGAGAATTGAAACTATTACCGTAGAACGAAACTAATATTGATTCTGATTGTTTAACTTTTTTTCTAGGCGGACATTGTTTCAAAGAATAAACATACAATTCTGGCAGCACTGGAGCCGTCATTAACTGAATGATCTACACGTCCACAAGAAATGGAAAAAGCTTTCGCCAAATCTCAGAGTTTGTAAAATTGCTTTATTGAAGGACCTACGACAAAAGTTAGAAATCTCAAGACAGGAAATTTGATGGAATTCTGAAAACTTCTCGTTGCAAAGATGAACTTGTTCCCATCATCGATCTTAATAAGTCCACAGACATATTCCGTAGAAATATAATTCATGTAGGACCGTTGTCATTTAGTGATAATGTTGAATAGATGGAGGACGGTGGTCTGGCTATTTCGTAAAAAGGCTACAGCGAGTACGATATTTGATTTTTTATATTTTTAACTGAAATGAAGTAATTGTTTTGCTGACTTGTAGATTCTTAGATGTATTGCGTAGAATGATGCTTTAAATATTATTTTTTGATCTTATTAAATGTTTTGTGTAATTAAATCGATTTTTTTAATAGAGATATGAAACTAAACCACCCCGTAAGAGATTATTAAGTATTAATTTATTTGAACTGTAGATGTTAGGTAAATTTGAATTTGTCAGATTTGTTTCGACTACAGAATAGATAATACCATTTCACACGCTTTAAAATGAAATAAATTAAATCTTCATTCAAGATCATTAAAAAAAGTCAAGCCACATTTTAAAAAAAGGTAGAGAACACTCGTAAGAATGTTTTGTTTAATGGAAATTAGGGTCGCAATCTAGTTATTCAGGCAAAAGTAGAAATATCCTTACTTTAAGCAAAACCCAGAATTCTTTGTTCTTAATTTTAACACAAATTAAGATATTTTATCAAAATTTTGAACTAAATTTCCTATGTGCAAAAAAAAAAATGACATCATGGCAAGGGCTGTAAAAGTTCACCATTTGTGTTCAAATAACAATGAGCTAGAAGTTCTACATTTGGTATTGTAGCCGTTAGCACACATGATGTTTGTAACAGTACAATTCCAGACTTTCCTCACTGCCATCACATTTCACAAAATGCAAACTTATTCTTGTGATAATTTCGATACAATATCACCACATTTGTTAAAATAAGAAATGAAAATCCAGGTTCTCTTTTAAACAAGAGACACCTTAAATGTATGATTGGATAATTGCATTGCGACACTTTACTCGTTTCCTAATCAAAATATGTTTGTTACACTGTGCTATACCACACTTTCAAGTTTTCCAATGCGTCTTCAATCACCCTGTATAAGCACAAAAGACAACATTTACTTTAATTACAATTTTTATACACATTAATTAAGTACTTCTAAATTAAATATAAACCCTCTACAGCGTAAATCTCAAAATTGCCTTTTCAAACAAACAGATTTTTTAAAGAAATAAAAGTATTTTTATTTCTCAACCTCATATACAGTTTCATCCCTATAATAAAGTTTTGTTACAAAAAAGTAAAGATTACTTTCCTTTGATTTTTAAAGAAGTATGGCAATCCATTAAAAAAAAGTTCAATATACGTACATTAGATTTTTTAATGGTGAGGAAACATACTTGATTTTTTCAAAGAAGTTTTGAAAAGTATTAATTGTAAAAGTAAGAATTTACTTGCTGTATGTAAGAAGTTCTTTTATACAAACAAAAATTTTTTATATACATTTCTTACAAGAATTATAGCATATGCGAATTATTTTTCAACTAATAGTTTTTAATTGGTTTTAAAAGAAATTGTAAGGAAAATACTTTGTATCCTTTTTTGTTGTTATTAAAAGTACAGTCGGCCAAAAGCAAAAGAACACTCCATATATTTTGTTCACCCAATTGTCGCAGAAAGAAAAAAATCGGAAATAACTATTTGACTAGAAACTATCTTCTTTAAATGTATGTTACAAGAATTAGTTCAGGTGGTCGTATTCATAATGGAATAATACTAAACGCTAAAATTTTCAATACCAATACATAATTTGACAGTATTGTTGGTTCTTTTTGGTAAAGTTTTCCTTAGGATGCAAAATGAGAAGTCATTCGATCAAGTGGTTAGTTAGCGGCAGATTCCATTTGAAGAAATACCACAGATGTGGTAGTCTGACTTTTTTCACGTACCTACCAAATACTCAGCGAGAGGTCCCTCTATATGACTGGTTTTTCGTGTGGTTCCATGTCATCGATACAATTCTAACAGCAGCACAGCGTTCATAGAAATCATAGAGTATTAATGACGCAAGATGCTACTTCACTTCTGGGTTATGGTGGAAGTCGGTACTGTACAGCATTGAATACCATTGCCAGATGTTATTTTTTAATTGTTATAATTATTTTTAAAAGATTTATTTAGACTGTTGGAATAATATAAGATGAACTATTATAAGCAGGGTTCTTTTGAACCATTGTTTTTAAAAAACGTTTTAAAAGATAAAAACCCGCTTTTAAAGCACTGCAAAAATCCACGATTACTAAATTTAGAGATTGTTTGTAGCACAAAGTCCCGGTTCTGAAGTATTGCCCACTGTGCAAATCAAGTAATATCAGAAATATTACAACATATTTTTAAATATTCACCATTAAGAGTAAAATTGAACTCAATAAAAAGTCATGTTGGACAATTATAGGCAATATTATAGGTTGAACAATTATAGGCAGGGTTAAACCACAAAGGGAAGTTTTGAACCATTGTTTTTAAAGATGAAAACACGCTTTTAATACACTCCAAAAATCCACGATTACTAAATTTAAAGACTGTATGTAGCACAAAGTCCCTGTTCCGAAGTTCTACCCCCTATAGAAATCAAATAATCTCAGAAATATTACAACATATTTTTAAATATTCATCCTTAATAGTAAAATAGTACTCAATAAAAAGTCATATTGGAGAAGTGGCTAACGAAAAGAGTGACTTATTAAACAACCCCTTTTGGAAGAATAAGATTTATACTATAATACCGCACAATTTCCATATGCAATCTTAAATAATATTCTTTATTCAAAAAAAGGACTTATTAGTTAAACAACCTCTTTTGGAAGAAAAAGATTTATACTATAATACCGCACAATTTCCATACGCAATCTTAAATAATATTCTTTATTAAAAAAAAGTGACTTATTAGTTAAACAACCCCTTTTGGAAGGAAAAGATTTATACTATAATACCGCACAATTTCCATACGCAATCTTAAATAATATTCTTTATTCAAAATTAATGTATATTGGAAGTTACAATATAATATCTCGGAAACAGGTAGATATACCAATAGCCTTAAAACAAAGTAAATGTAGAAATTGAACATACATATAGTAATAGCAGTATATTTAAAACTTGCCATGGTAAATGTCCAATAATTAATAATGCCGCAATGCATCTATCTTGATATAGAATAGAAATAATAAAAATTTTTAAAAGAAATAATATAATTATCTTTTGCAAAATACTCAAATTACATTTTTCTACCCGCCATTAAACCATGCATAATATTCATGTAACTTGGCATTCTCAAATTATAATATTTCTAGTATGAAAATAAAACACCTCTGGTGAAATAAATTTTCTTCACAAAAATTCTATTCCTCTACGAAAACTAAAAGACACACCTATTAATTATCAGTATGTCATATTCGCGTACGTGGTATCGGACGTGTCCAGACTTAATTTTTGGATTATGTCCTTTCTGCGAAAAGTAATAAATTATCATTTATTGCCGTCAGAGGACTGTTACGGTAATTATCTGTACATTAATGTGGAAAATAATGAATGGGATTTCAGTTAAATAAATCTACCAAGTTAATTCGGGAACTAATTTTTCATGTTGTAAGTATGTTTACGCTCTGTTATAAAACTATTGTTTTTATATCACTTTTAAGAAAAGAAATTTATCCTTAAGAAAATACACAATTAAACTTCCGCACTATTAATAAACTAAAAATAAAATTTTATTATGCACAGGGTTGGTACGCTTTTACTACAATTTCTAATAGAATTTTTCTATTTAATATTTGAATAGCAGAAATTGTATACAGTTCGTTTAATTGCAAGATTTGTAATACTTTTCTGCATTTAAATAAGTTGAAACAGTATATTAAAAAATTGTGGTAAAAGCGTGCGAATCCTATATGCAGTACTCTGAAATCATAATATCTCTAGTAGGAAATAATATTGGACCAATAATATTTGTGTTTTGCTGATGAAGCTTGTCAATATTGTGGCCAATAATTAATAACGTTGGTATAAAATATTTCCTGAACATTTAGGCATTTACATTTTGCCAATAGTGTATGAAATTTAACATTTCGTGATTTTATTGTTATTGCTGGCAATGTAGAAACAGTATTTCTGTAACTTTGATGTTTAAATAAAAATATTTTTAATGTAAAGAGAAAATTCAAACAGTAATGATGTATATCTCAAAAAATATTTTCAGTAAATTAAATTAATATTTCTGAATAAAACATTGATCCTCAGTATAACTTTGCCACTTTTCCCAACAATTCTTTACCACTAGAAACGTAGAATTATTTTTTTTAAATACATGTATCAAAAATGTACATAAAACTTTTTTTTCGTAAAATGATAAAATACAGAACATTTGCTAACAAGAAGACATCTTTTTATTCCTATCAAAAACACCATTTCTTATTTGTGTTTTATTCATTTCATTATATTTCGTTAGACATTACTAATGAAATAGATTTTCTTAGGAAAAATCTATTCTTTTCAAATGTTCCCAATTACAATTAGAAGACACATTTAATGAAATGTCAGGGTGTCATATTCACTTAGAATCTGACGTGTCCAGACATACATTTTGGATTCAGTGAAAAGTAATAAATTGTCATTCATTGACGTCAAAGGACTCTTACGGTAATTGTCTGTACATTAATGTGGAAAATAATAAACAAATCCACCAATTTTTTTAGGGAACTAAATTTTCATGTTGTAAGTAATTTCACATTCCATTATAAAAATTTTGTGTTTGCACATTTAAGAAAACAAATTTATCGGTAGGAAAATACACAACTAAATTTCCGCACGATCAATCTAAGTATAAAATTTTATTATGCAGCACCCGGAACTCATAATACATCTAATAGGAAACAATATTGGGCCATTATAACATGTCAATATCGTGGCTAATAGTAATAACGTTGGAATAAAATATTTCCTGAACATTTAGGTCTTTACATTTTTTCAATAGTGTATAAAAATTAGCATTTTGTAATTTTATTGCTGTTATTTGCAACGTAAAACAAGTATTTCTGCAACTTTAATGTTTCAATTAAAATATTTTCAATAAAAAGCCAATATCCAAATAATAATGGTATGCCATAATAAATATTTAAATAAATTAAATCACTATTTGATTTTCATAGCAATGGATACAACATTGAGTCTCTAACATTGCTACTTTGTCCAATAATTATTTACCACTAAAAACACAGAATTAATCTATACAATTATATAAAGGGAGAACACTTCTGACTGACTCATCAACGCCCAGCTGAAACGACTACAGTCAGGATCACGAAATTTGAACAGTAGATTTCTGTTATGACCTAGGCAAGCAATAGCCATAGAAGAAGGAACTTAAGCTTATTGTTTATTCTATGGCAATAGCAATGGATTTTTGAAAATTCTCACCCGAAGGGGATTAAAGGGGAGTCGAAAGTTTTAGGTCATTTCGCCATATCTCAGCAGCAGTTTTAGGTAGGAGCGTGAAATTCAAGAAAACAAATATCTTAAAAAAATGGTTAAAGACGTATTTCAGCGATTTTAAAAATTCACCACCTAAGAGTGTAAATGGGGGGGGGGGTGAATAAAATACGAATGAATCTTGCAACAATACATTTACAAAAATAAAGTCGCGAAAATAGTTACAACAATTAATTATAACAATTAAATTAAATTATAACAATTAAATTGCAACAATGAAATGCAAAAAATACAGCTAAACCAATCTGATAAAAAATAGTTAAACACATATTTCAGCTATTTTAGGGATTTCGTTGCCAACATCGGCAATGAAGCCGATTATGGAAGATTAGACGAATAAGACAACTATTGCTGATTTTTGATTATATATTTTGCGTAAGACATTTTTCCAAGGATTTCGACACATTGTCTATTCGAGCGAAGCCGGGACAGTTCGCTAGTAATACTAATAAATTACAGCACATTTGATAAAAAAGAAGATACGTTTTTATTATCATCAAAAACATAAATTAGTATTTGTTAATTTGAATTGTACCTTTAGAATTAAATGAGAATATGAAGATAAAACGCTTCTAATAAAACAGATTTTCTTCTGAAAAATCTATTCTTCTGAGATGTTCCCAATTAAAACTAGAAGACGCATTTAACGAAATGTCAGGATGTCATATTCACTTGGCATCGGACGTGTCTAGACTTCTTCATTGGATTTTCTTTTTCGGCACACAGCACTAAATTGTCATTTATTACCGTTACTCATTACGACATTCATTACTAACATTATTTTTTATTCATCAGAGGATTATTGCGGCAATTATCTGTGCTATAATGTTAAAATTATGAATGACATGCCATTTAAATAAATCTACCAGTGGGTTTCAGTAATTAAATTTTCACGTTTTAAAAAAATTACATATCTCATATTATAGAAATCGCATATTTGTACTTAATGTATTGTCTACATCTTGACAATACCTCACTTTTACGATAGCATTGATGCAATGTTGCCTCTTTATTTTGGTGTTTACACTTTGCCCATATTGCACCGAATTTACAAGCAATATTGCGTCATTTATTGCCATAATTTCCAATATACAAACTATATTTTTTTCCAAGTTGACGTTTTGTTATAAATATTTTTTTTATGTAAAGACAATCTTCCACCTATATTAATATTGCATTTGCAATGATTCAATATTGAATTCCAATATGATCAAAAGTGATGAGCTACTAGGGACGTAAAGTTAACAAGCTCGTAAATTACAATTTAAAAAATCATAAAACTCGACTGCGTAAAAAGGGAACTAAAAAACATACAAACGGAGCTTCTGGTTGTAAAATAGTCTAGGAAACATCTTCTTCATTTCGAAAGACCTGTCCAATGATATGCCACTCAGTATGGTACGTAATTTTAGGTAGCTTTCAATACAAAAAAGTATAAAGCTACCTATTGCAGCCGTTCGGAGGAAAGCAGTTCTGGAAAATTTCGATATATTTTCACCGTTCATGACCCCCAGACCCCAAAACCACTCTCCGCTCAAATGTTTATTTATATATATATATATATATATTTATTTATTTATTATATATATATATATATATATATATATATATATCCATATATATATATATCTGACCTATGTCATACGATAAGGCTCGTATTTAAAAATAAACTTTGATGAAACTAATTGTGTGTATTAAGCTCACAAATGTCTCAACCGAGTTCGTTGGCCAGCTTGGTCTGCCATTTTGTTTCAAGATGCTGGCCCTTTAAAAATTTAAAACTAAAATAAATATACAAAAAATTTAAAAATTCAAATTTATTTTTTAATTACGTATTAGGCCCTGATACAAGGATTTCAGAGCATTTTTTGGTTTACCTCTATCTTAAAAAATGGCTGAGATAGAGCAGTTTGAAATTCTAGGGTGACTGACATTTTGAAACAAAACAGCACATTAACGCGATTATACTCGCAAATTATTTTCTTTCATTGTTGTAATAATTTTCAGAATCATACGCATAAAACTATATATTCATATCCGTTAGCGCCAAATTCTAGCCAAAATTGGCGACATTTGGCGAAATATCGCCAAATTTGGGGACTGTTGTGGAGTGTTGGGGTTCTTTCTAAAACACAACTTACTTAAACTTAAAAAGCTCATTTATTACTCAATCTTCACTTGACAATTAAATATTTAGAAAAAAATAAGTATACCCTGATTAGCTCCACTGAAATCTGTTGCCATGGAAAAGGTAGCAAATTATATTAAACTAATCAAAATATCAAAACTTAAGAATCCGAATAGGTTAATACAACAATGATAATTTTGAACTCATCATTTTAAGACAATATTAAATGTAGTAAGGGGCAACAGATTTCTAAATCAAGTAGCATACTGGATTGCATAAAGAACACCCAACTCCACTCCAACCCGATCAAGCTCAAATCTCCATACACATTAAATTAACAAAAGTGTAATCATCATATAATTTGGAAAAATGCAGACAACCTGAAATTCCTCCAATATGAGGACCAAAAGGGGAAAGAGTTAAATCCGTTAATAGAATAGGGATATGATGATGTACTAAAATTTTAGAACAACCATAGAGATTCTGAACAAGATCCGATCGGTTAACCAAGAATCGTATAGTGGTGTATAATGACTGGATATATATATTTTTTTTTTTTTTTTTTTTTTTTTTTTTTTTTTTACTTTTTAAAATAAAACAATTTTGGTGTATATTTTAGAAAAACAATGTTTCTGAAAGAGGAGAGTTAAAGCTTAATTTAACATTTTATGAAATTAAATTTAATATTACTGTTTCACTTATTAATCTATCCATCCTTAAATCAAGATCAAAAATACGATTGTATAACATTGAGTGAACTTCAATTTATGTTCATTAAAACAGTCAGTTATGAATTTAAACTTAAGAAATTTTAAAGTCCTAATTTAATAAAGTTGAATTTTCTCTCCCTTTTTTTTTTTTTTTTAATTAATCACAGAAAGGTTAGGCCATTCTTATAGGTCTACTGTGAATATAAAAAATTAATTATTTAGAGATTTATACAAAGAAAAACATACCAACTTTGATAATAAACAAAAAAAAAAACACAATTTATTTGAACATTTAAAATAATGAAGCAACTAAGTTATCAAAAATAATCTTAATAAAACAATATAACAGCTGATCTTTTAAGTTGAAACCACTCACTGGTTACTTTTAAATTACACTTCATATTTTTAAAATTACCATCATATTACCATTTAATGGTCGTTCAAACATACAAACATTATATATTAACCTACAGACTATTTCTGTTCATAATGTTTATTCTTATTGAAATTATCCAAAGATATTCATTTCACTTTTAAACTCTGGTATAGCAAACATATTTTTTTTTTTTTTTTTTTAAAGAGGTACAAATAAATAAAAAGAAAAACTATGCAAATAGTACTTACAACAGGTAGAGAGTTCTACAATTTTAGTCAATGGGCACTTAGGAGCATTTCCTCCTTTTTCAAAATCTGATGAAGCACTTAAGCTGGAGTATTCAGGCTGGGGAAAAATTCAGACGTGGTTTCAAGCTAACATTCATCAATCCTCTCATCTCACTGCATCACTTGCCATCAACTACTAGGTCCATCATCTAGTCCGGAGGGGAAAATCGTTCTACGGTCCAGAACTTCACCGTCGGAGTCAGTAATTTCACCTTCCTGAAGCATGTGTTTTATTCGAAGATAGCCATCACCGTAACTCAGAACACTACGACTTCTAACGACCGGTTTAGTTCAATATCTATGATCTCTTCTGATGGTTAAGAAGTCATAATCTTGGAGCGCCACTACGCCAAAAAAAAATAGGCTACACATATCTTCTTCTTAATTTCTCGTTAACAGTTATAGATCCGCAATTCGAAAATGCCCTTATAGCCTCTTTTCATCATAACATCATGATTTAGGATGGTTAATGTAGGGCCATCAATGCCCCACTCTCAAAAAAAAAAATCTTCCAGAAACCTGTCCGCCTTCAACAACTTCGCGATCCAGCCCACAGGCCAATCTTCGAGCCCCGTAATAAGTCGAATTTTTTTTACGAGTCAAACGACAGGTCTCTTGGCCAAGCAACAAGTGTCGTAAACATTCATTCTCCCGCGCTGCTTGAAAAACGGGACCGATCCACTCTGCCAGGGGTACGGGAATGGAAACAAAAGGAAAAATGGACTCATCGTGAAGACTACAGCTTGCCGCTCCACTCTGCCGGCCGCTTCATGGGGGAAGGAAACCATGCATCACCCCCATGGCGTGTGCTGAAGGGGGGTCCTGTTAGCCTCTGTTTACATGGGCGCCAGCTATCCGCCTGATAGCAGAGCCAATTGAAGCCTGACGTAAACTTACAAAGCCTAATTGCGTGTATAGTACACTCATAAGATAACGTAATTCTTATACAGGGCGGTCGGTCATTCTTATATCAAAGTCAGACTAGATGACTCCAAATTTTCCACCTGTGCAGTCTACTGACAAAACATCCCTCCCTTGCTGTCTGCTTTTCGTATTTGAAAAACAGGAAGCTACGTTAGACTATAAACGTTGAAATTACTTTGCAAAAAGAAAAAGAAAGAAGAAAAAATAAAAACTGATTTTATTATAATTATTACAATTACTTTTATTTATTTAAATTTTTATTAGAAACAGAAAAAAAGAGTGCTTTTAAATAAATGTTGAGAAAGTGATTTAAATAATTAATGTAGATTAAAAAAAAAAAATTGTTGAAACCAACCGTAACAAGATTGCTCCCCCCGGCTAATTAAAAAAAAATTTTTTTTGAGAAAACAAATTATTTTTTTGAAAGGTAACTTGGTACCACATGGCATGCTGGGACCTCAACACTGAAAAAACTGACCCACAAACACAGATCATACATCGATCCGGGACGGGATCCAGAGAGTTCACCGCTGAAATACCACCCTGACAATATATTCCGGATATATACAACCAGAGCTCGCACATCCGTAGAAACCATTACCTAAAATATTACCTGAAACATGACCATAAAAGAGTACTACCAGAGGAGGGACCACAAGGCTGATTTTACCACTAAAATGACCAAGATATTTTCTGCACCTGTAAAAGAACACATGTTCCACCTGATTGTGAAACCTCACTTCCCTACTACTGTCATTCCTACGCATAACTGCATCCTTCCTGAGACTTCTGGCAACAGAACTGTAAATAATACATAAATTGAATTTTGAAAAAAAAAAATTAGCCGAAAAAGAAGAGAAGTGCCCACTGATTAATTGTCACTATACTGCTTATATACATAACTTCAATAATTGGCATCACAGTGTATTACAACACTATCTATTAATGTAAATAAGTACTAGTAATATCATAGTTACAACACTGTAAATGTCAATGAAATTTGTAAAACACATATTAATTCTATTATACAAAAATACACAAGAGCAACTGGTGACACACAAAAAAAAATATATACATATACATCTGTAAGACACAAATTATGGTATCACAGACCATGTTAGAGAATTACGCACACAATTGTAACAATTTTATATGAGAACACATGTTTGTTTTCGAACACAGTCTAATGATTCGGGATATTATGTAGATTTTACAAATGCACGTACAAGTAATGTGCATGGGAAAGAGTATCTCTGCCTCTGTGCTACTTATAGCAAAAAGCAGTTTCGGGCCTTTTGGGCACTACAAGGGAAACATTCCACAAAATAAAATAAAAAACAGGGGTGGTGACATATATCACCAGGAAGGAAAACACACATTCCACAAAAATAGAAAGTAGAATAAATAAAATAGTTAATTTTAGCACTTTTAGCCACACACAACAACATACAGGCATGTACATGAGACAGTATGTACTAGAAAAAGAAAAAGGGCCCACACTCCTTAAAGTTTAAGCTCAAATAAAACCAAAAACTGTATAGTAAATAATAAATCTATCTAGTTAAAATGTAGAAATTAAAGTAAACACATACTTAAAAAGTTATATACAAAACACTGATGCATTAAAAAAACTGAACTAAACAGATCTACCTCGGCAAAAGGGCATACAAAACACAACATCCTAAAAAAATTTTAAAGTAACAAAAATTACATTCGTTTCTTTTTTTTTTTTTTGCAAAAATATACCCAAAATCTACGAAAACGGGGTGCGGACGGGTATATACCACATAATCTACCATAAAACAGACAAAAACCTTAAGTATAGGCATAAAAAGGGTTAAAAATGCCTACATGAAAGTATCAACACACAACCAAAACAAACCTTTAATACGCTAGAAAAACTAAGTTCCGTTTTAAAAATGTCAAAAAAAAATAATTAAATATACATACACATTAACTAAACTATAAATAAATACAAATAAACAAGGTAAAATTGAATAAAAATGCTTGAATAACGAAAAAAGGTAGTTAGTATTTATAACTCGGACGGTCTCTTCTATCCCGTAGCGAATAGTCGGTTCTAGAAATCGATATTGAACGACTACTTCTATTCGATTTAGCAGCTGGACGAATCGATGAACGAGACCTGCGCGAATCGCTGTGCTCAGCAGTTGAACTGCTTTCAGCCGTGGCTGAATTTTTACCTACGCGCATTTCACTGCCTTCTGCCGTTGCTAAATTTTTATTTACGCACATCTCGTTATTCTCTGCCGCTGCAATCTCCTGAGAAATGGGAGGTGGGGGAGAGGGATTTATGATTTCAGTCGCGTCGCTGTCTGTTTCCTCCACTTCCGGCGCTACCGGAGTTTCGTTATTGTTGACGTTCACTACTGCTGGTGCGCGGTTACTATCATATGGTGCCCAGGGAATGAATCGGTTACGCTTACACCTGCGTACAGGAAGAGAATCGCGCGGTTGGTGTGGTGAATCGATGGTCACGTTTTCAGTCGATCCCAGGCCAATTGTTTGTTTTGGTTTACTGGACCAGATGGGGAGTCTGTCTTTGAAAGAAGACAACCTGTCAACATGGACAACCTGACAATTTTTGGGATTAGCAACTAGCGCTATTTTAAAATTAACCTCATTTAGCTTCTCAATTATAGTAAAAGGACCATTATTTTGCTTGCTTAATTTTTTTGTATTACCAGGGGCGACTGTGGGTGTAAATAACCACACAAGATCTCCTATTTTAAAATTTTTATCAACAGCTGTCTTTTCACGGTATTTTTCCTGCTGCTCAGAAACTTTAATTAAATTACTATGTACTTCAGTGTATACTTTTTGAAGAGCTGGGATTAAGAGTTCGCAAAAAGAGGGTGCATCATTATAATTAAAAGAAGGTGGTTGAGAAAAGAGATTATATGGTAGATTCATATTTCTGCCATACATAACTGCAGCTGGGCTAAGTTTAGTTGAAGAGTGGACAGCTGAACGCATAGCTAGTAGTGCAAATTTGAGTTTAGTGTCCCAGTCAGATTGATTTTGGTTGACTATGTGACAAAGTGCATTTTTAAGAGTACGGTTCTGTCTCTCCACTTGCGAGTTGCCAGCCGGGTGATAAGATGAGGTCTTAATATGATTAATACCAAACATTTTATATACGTGCTCTATCGCATCTGAAATTAGATTCTTCGCGTTGTCCGTCGTAATAAAACAGGGCGCACCGTAGCGTGATATGAAATCAGCTAAAGTGTCCGCAATGACATCTGAAGTGGTTGAACTAACCGCATATGCTTCTGGCCACTTAGTAAATGAATCTATATATGCGACAATATACTTATTTCCCGAAAAAGTTTGCGGTAAGGGTCCAATGAGATCCAAATGAACCTTGTTCATGGGAAACTGGGGGGTCGGCATACGTTGCAGAGGGGCGAGCTGGTTCGCTCTATAAGCTCTCTTCTGCTGGCAACTAATACATGACTCCACTAGATGCTTGACATCTGACGACATTCCTGGCCAATAGAAGTGCTCATGAATGCGATCAATGGTCTTTTGAAAGGCTTGATGACAAGCCGCTAGGGACTCATGTGTTAGTGCAAAAACTTGAGTAACCAATTCTTTTGGCACGACTAACTTTACAGATTTATTCAAAATAGCTGACTCCCTTGTATCCTCACAAACTAAAATGTCATCTCTAAAAAAAAATTTCATGTATTTAGGAGCAATTTCTACACCTTGGTCTAGTTTTCTTGCAATCTCGCAGCATTTCTTGTCTGATTTTTGTAATTCACCAATTTTTTCAAGTAGATTAGAATGAGGCATAAAAGTAACTTCCTTTTCGACTTGTATACAAAAATTACAATTAACAGTATCATTGGAGTTATCATTGTTGACATACCTCGAAAGGAAATCTGCGACACTGTTACACTTACCTTTAACAAACTTGATTGTAAAATTAAAGTCTGAGAGAGTGCAGATCCATTTAGCCATGCGAGATGTAGGGTCGTGAATTTTTAACATAAATGTTAGAGGCGCATGGTCTGTATAGATGAAAAAATGGGTATTAGCAATGTAACATTTGAAGTGGGCAGTAGCCCAAACTAAAGCTAGTAATTCCCTTTCAGTGGTGGAGTAGCGGGTCTCAGCATCTTTCAATTTTCTGCTGGCAAAGGCAACAGGATGGAGCATGTTATTTTCATCTAATTGTGATAACACTGCCCCTAATGCTTCGCCACTGGCATCAGTATATAAATGGAATTCTTTCTCAAAATCAGGGAGTGCAAGACATGGTTTTGAAATAAGAGCCATTTTAAGGTCTTCAAATTCTTTCTGTGCATCTTCATTCCACGAAAATTTTCCTGTCTCTTTCGTTAAGTTGATTAGATTTTTAGCTCTCTTAGTAAAATCTGGTATAAATCTCCTATAGAAAGATAGAGTTCCAATAAATGACCTAACAGCCTTTCGGGTAGTTGGAGGTTTAAAATTTTCTATTACGGCAATATTTTTATTGATAGGTGATACTTGGCCACTACAAATCTCAAAACCTAGATATTGTATTTTATTCGAAAGGAAAGTGCATTTACTGGGCTTAAGTTTAAGTTTATGCAGTCTTAACCTTTCAAAGACCATGCTAAGCTTCTCAAAATGAGAATTAACATCACTGGAGGCAATTACAATGTCGTCGATATAAACAAGAATTCCAAGATTGACTAAATCACCGAAAATAGCATTCATAAGTCTTTGGAAACTGTTACCTGAATTTGAGAGCCCAAAACAGTTACGGGTCCACTCAAAAAGTCCTTTGTGGGTGATTATAGCAGTTTTATGCCTATCCTCTGGGCGAATAACCTGTTGAAAAAACCCACTAGTTAAATCTAGCGTTGAAAAAAATTTAGCCCCACTTAAAGCATCAACAGAGTCGGTAATGTTAGGTATTGGGTAAGCATCTTTAACAAGATTTTTATTTAATCTTCTGTAGTCAACAGCAAGTCGATAGGAACCGTCTGATTTCCGAACCAGAATAACCGGAGAAGCAAATTCAGACATGGAAGGGGAAATTATGTCCGCCTGTAACAAAGTATTAAGTTGGTCTTCCATTTCTTGACGTAATTTGTAGGGGACTCTATAAGCTTTGCCTTTAACTGGTTTATTTGAAGTTAAGTTAATTTCATGCGGGATTGTATCACAGCCGGGTAAATCTAAGACCGATGCTGCAAATACATCTTTGTTTTTGTCTAGAAAATTTTGCATTTTAATTTTTAATGGGGGTTCTAAATGATCTAAATTAATTTCAGAGCTCCAAGTGAGATCAGCGTGATCAAAGTCACCTATTGGAGGGGCCAAATTTATATTATAGGTTAATTTATTATCAGTTACGGGTATATTTGACTGGTCTACACATTTTTGAATTTTGGCCACAAAGGTTCCTTTATTTAAATGAATACTATTGTCTGAAAAATTTGCAAATGAGATATATAGGCCATGTTCTTTAGTGCAAATGGCTCTGGAGGTAAGGAGACCTTGATTTAAATTTTTCGCCAAAGGTTCTAACATAACAATATCATTTTCCTTAATAAAATTTTCCTTATAACTTTTAACCTGGGCTAACATTTTTGACTGCGGGGGAATTGAAATTTTGCTACATAACACAGCGAAACTTATATTTTTATTTTTATTGGTTTTATCACTACTGCTATCTTCATTGCTCTCCTCCTCGACTTCAGGTACCTTATCCTCTATACTTACCAAATCTTCACTTTCATCAATATTACAAATTTCAGTAGTCTCTTCAGCTAAATTACCCTGAGTTACCTGACTCGCTGCTGAAAGAATGTTGTCGACACTTTGAATACTTGAAAAATTTTCAGTGTTATTACCCTCAGAGCTACCGCCTGATGTTGTTTGCATGCAAAAGTTCTGCGCAACACTTTCAACTTCCTTATCTGACTCAGTTTGAATGACTATCTCAACATCTTTTCCCATATTACTCAACTGCGGGTCCTGAACTACCATATTTTCACTACTATGATTCCCATTTTCAATATTAACTGAGTCATGAACTTTCTCACATGCACAATTTTCAGGAGGGCTATTGGCATTACTACTTTTTGAATTCTCCCCTACTTTGTTGATACATTTTATATTTACAGAATTATTTTTAACACAATCATTATTTATACAATTATTATTAGAATTTACACTATATACAGAGTTAGAAATATTTACAGAATTAGTAGCAAGACAAGTATTACACCCTGAAGTATTACTTGGGGTTTCTACGCTTTGTTTACATTGGCCTGAAACTGGCACTTTAAGAGCGACAGCATTTGTATCACAATTTATACTTGCCCGGTACTCTTTCAAAAATGGCATTCCCAAAATCATATTAAATTCCTCTGCTAATTTACCTTCCACTACATAGAATTCAGCTTGACATTGAACATTATCAAAAACAAATTTTAAAAATACTTTCTTATTTAGGTGAACTTTCTCACCGGTGACAGTCATAATGGGGATATTGCAATTCTCCATTTCAAAATTCTCTAAACAGTTACAATCAGTACCACTCAGGAGATTAATTGCAGAACCCGTGTCACATAATGCATTTAGGCAAACTTTATTTATGTAAATTCTTGCAGTTGGTAATGTATATGATTGGGGCTGAAACATACTATACACAGTTGGGGGGTCCAGGGGCCTGTTGGGGATCGACTTGACCACATCTGATCCGGCCACTAATAGTTTAAAGCCTCACTTTCATTGTTAGCTACTGGGGTGTTATTTACCGCCTGCTCTTCATTTCTGTTCGCAGCTGTGCTCCTATTGTTTTGGTAATAACCACCTCTTCTTCCCCTATATCCGCCTCGCTGATTGTGGTTCCCTCTAGGATTTTCACCTCTGTTTCTATAATTTTGCCCACGGCTCCTGAAATTTTGACCACCTCCCCTTCTAAAATTATAGTCGACAAAATTTAGTGGACAATCTCTGGCATAGTGGCCTTGTACGGAGCACCTATAGCAGGTTACGGGTCTTACCTCTTGGTTTTTCTCCTGTACATCCCTAGCCCTAAGATCAACTAAACTGTCTATCTTAGCTGCTAAAACATCAATTTGAGATTTTAGTTGGTCTATCTCCTTCTTTTGTGAGCTATCTTGCTGAAAAACTGCAGCACAGGGTAGGTTTTGGGTCAAATTAGGGTTGAGAATTTCCTCGCGGTGGTTGTAGAAAGGGTTAATGCTTCTATAAGCCTTTTCCTCAAGAAGCGCAATTTTGAGGACCTCTTCTGGGGATTGTGGATTTCTCGCAATTACCCCCTTTCGCACTTCTGGTGTAAGATTGCTCAACAGCATGGAGTGTAGTAGAGCCGTTCGGCTTTTATCGACTACTTCACCCTGGATACCTTCAATTACAAGGGCTCTTAATGACATATCATATGCCTTGTCATAAAACTCCTGAACACTCATATTGGGTGGCTGTTTAAAATTTAAAAAATGACTGAGGGCAACATCTGGTGTGGCCTGTGAAGTATAACTCTCTTTTAAGATTTTTAATAGCTCATCAGATGTTTTTGCTTTGTGAATTTTTATTCGCCTAGAAGCAGCTCCTGATAATCTAGCTAACAAAACGAATTTTTTCTCCTCCTCATTCCAGTCGAATAATTTGGCAAAACTCTCAAATTTCTCAGAAAAATCTGAGAAGCAGACTGAGCTGGCCTCTCCATTGAATGGGGGAATGTTTGACAAATTATCCACTAAAGCATTTTTTCGCTGAATAGTGGCAATTGCTTCCGAGTGCTTATCAGCCATAGTTAGAGTTAGAAAATGACAAACAAGCCAAAAAGAAAATGAAAAAAGGGGGGGGGCACAACTTAAAAAAGAGAAAAAGAGAGGGGAAAGGAAAACCTTATAAATACATAAAACTTAAGTACAGGACTATGCTTTTTGTAAATAAGAAAAGGTTATGCTCACAAGGCATAATTTTGACTGGGAATTGTAGCTTACTAGCACAGAGAGAGAGCCTAGACCTCTTTTTACACTTGAACATATAAATAAAATTTTAATTGCAAAAACACCCAGTTGCTCTTTGATACATAAATACATACAAGTAAAAAAAAAATCAATAACCCAGAGACCGAATTGTTACGGCTCCATTTGTTGTGGAGTGTTGGGGTTCTTTCTAAAACACAACTTACTTAAACTTAAAAAGCTCATTTATTACTCAATCTTCACTTGACAATTAAATATTTAGAAAAAAATAAGTATACCCTGATTAGCTCCACTGAAATCTGTTGCCATGGAAAAGGTAGCAAATTATATTAAACTAATCAAAATATCAAAACTTAAGAATCCGAATAGGTTAATACAACAATGATAATTTTGAACTCATCATTTTAAGACAATATTAAATGTAGTAAGGGGCAACAGATTTCTAAATCAAGTAGCATACTGGATTGCATAAAGAACACCCAACTCCACTCCAACCCGATCAAGCTCAAATCTCCATACACATTAAATTAACAAAAGTGTAATCATCATATAATTTGGAAAAATGCAGACAACCTGAAATTCCTCCAATATGAGGACCAAAAGGGGAAAGAGTTAAATCCGTTAATAGAATAGGGATATGATGATGTACTAAAATTTTAGAACAACCATAGAGATTCTGAACAAGATCCGATCGGTTAACCAAGAATCGTATAGTGGTGTATAATGACTGGATATTTTTTTTTTTTTTTTTTTTTTTTTTTTTTTTTTTTTTTTTTTTTTACTTTTTAAAATAAAACAATTTTGGTGTATATTTTAGAAAAACAATGTTTCTGAAAGAGGAGAGTTAAAGCTTAATTTAACATTTTATGAAATTAAATTTAATATTACTGTTTCACTTATTAATCTATCCATCCTTAAATCAAGATCAAAAATACGATTGTATAACATTGAGTGAACTTCAATTTATGTTCATTAAAACAGTCAGTTATGAATTTAAACTTAAGAAATTTTAAAGTCCTAATTTAATAAAGTTGAATTTTCTCTCCTTTTTTTTTTTTTTTTTTAATTAATCACAGAAAGGTTAGGCCATTCTTATAGGTCTACTGTGAATATAAAAAATTAATTATTTAGAGATTTATACAAAGAAAAACATACCAACTTTGATAATAAACAAAAAAAAAACACAATTTATTTGAACATTTAAAATAATGAAGCAACTAAGTTATCAAAAATAATCTTAATAAAACAATATAACAGCTGATCTTTTAAGTTGAAACCACTCACTGGTTACTTTTAAATTACACTTCATATTTTTAAAATTACCATCATATTACCATTTAATGGTCGTTCAAACATACAAACATTATATATTAACCTACAGACTATTTCTGTTCATAATGTTTATTCTTATTGAAATTATCCAAAGATATTCATTTCACTTTTAAACTCTGGTATAGCAAACATATTTTTTTTTTTTTTTTAAAGAGGTACAAATAAATAAAAAGAAAAACTATGCAAATAGTACTTACAACAGGTAGAGAGTTCTACAATTTTAGTCAATGGGCACTTAGGAGCATTTCCTCCTTTTTCAAAATCTGATGAAGCACTTAAGCTGGAGTATTCAGGCTGGGGAAAAATTCAGACGTGGTTTCAAGCTAACATTCATCAATCCTCTCATCTCACTGCATCACTTGCCATCAACTACTAGGTCCATCATCTAGTCCGGAGGGGAAAATCGTTCTACGGTCCAGAACTTCACCGTCGGAGTCAGTAATTTCACCTTCCTGAAGCATGTGTTTTATTCGAAGATAGCCATCACCGTAACTCAGAACACTACGACTTCTAACGACCGGTTTAGTTCAATATCTATGATCACTTCTGATGGTTAAGAAATCATAATCTTGGAGCGCCACTACGCCAAAAAAAAAATAGGCTACACATATCTTCTTCTTAATTTCTCGTTAACACTTATAGATCCGCAATTCGAAAATGCCCTTATAGCCTCATTTCATCATAACATCATGATTTAGGATGGTTAATGTAGGGCCATCAATGCCCCACTCTCAAAAAAAAAAATCTTCCAGAAACCTGTCCGCCTTCAACAACTTCGCGATCCAGCCCACAGGCCAATCTTCGAGCCCCGTAATAAGTCGAATTTTTTTTACGAGTCAAACGACAGGTCTCTTGGCCAAGCAACAAGTGTCGTAAACATTCATTCTCCCGCGCTGCTTGAAAAACGGGACCGATCCACTCTGCCAGGGGTACGGGAATGGAAACAAAAGGAAAAATGGACTCATCGTGAAGACTACAGCTTGCCGCTCCACTCTGCCGGCCGCTTCATGGGGGAAGGAAACCATGCATCACCCCCATGGCGTGTGCTGAAGGGGGGTCCTGTTAGCCTCTGTTTACATGGGCGCCAGCTATCCGCCTGATAGCAGAGCCAATTGAAGCCTGACGTAAACTTACAAAGCCTAATTGCGTGTATAGTACACTCATAAGATAACGTAATTCTTATACAGGGCGGTCGGTCATTCTTATATCAAAGTCAGACTAGATGACTCCAAATTTTCCACCTGTGCAGTCTACTGACAAAACATCCCTCCCTTGCTGTCTGCTTTTCGTATTTGAAAAACAGGAAGCTACGTTAGACTATAAACGTTGAAATTACTTTGCAAAAAGAAAAAGAAAGAAGAAAAAATAAAAACTGATTTTATTATAATTATTACAATTACTTTTATTTATTTAAATTTTTATTAGAAACAGAAAAAAAGAGTGTTTTTAAATAAATGTTGAGAAAGTGATTTAAATAATTAATGTAGATTAAAAAAAAAAATTTGTTGAAACCAACCGTAACAGGACCAAAATAAGTCTTCATAAATGAAGCCAATTTGGCTATTGCTTAATAATTTGGCGAAATTCTTATTCAAAATCAGTATTAACGAATCTTTTGTAAACGTTTCTTTCCATTTTAACTTGCTGTTTTCGTGTAAACTTAGCTAAAATTTTAAAACGTAGATATAGGAAAGCTACCTTTTCCTCCCGGTACAGGCCGGAAAGACTTTTTTTTTCGTCTCTACCACCATTTTGTATTTTACGGCCACCATTTTGAATTTATGAAAACAAAACTTAGCCTATAATCATCGGACGGTTAAGATGAATCGATAGAGACCTCATTAATTAAAATCCATCCAGCCGTTGGGATGTTTCGAGGATATAAAAAAAATCCACATACATGCATACCCAGATACGCGTCAAACACATAACCCTTCTTGGCAGTCTGGTAAAAAAAAAAAAAAAAAAAACTTTTTAGAAAAGTTATTTTTTTTTTAAATATATGTGATAAGACTGTACGTAAATCTTCATTTCTTTATTATTTCTGTTTACCAAAATTGATAACATACTGCAGATTTAATAATAAAAAGACAAATTTTTACCATTATAAGAACACGAATTTCTACTTGCTAATTTGAATTGCATCATGTATTCATTGAAAATATGAAAGTAAAATACTTCTGATGAAAATATATTTTCTCCTATTAATCATCTATTCTATAAATACATATTCTTCTGAGATGCTCCCAATTAAGTCTACGAGACTCATTTTATGATTTCTCAGACTGTCATATTCAATTGTCAACCGACGCGACGTGTATCCAAACTTAATTATTAATTTTCTCCATTCAATGCAAATCAATAAATTATCATTTATCGCTGTCAGAGAATTATTACTGGCATTTGTCTTATTTAATGTGGAACATAATGAATACTAGATCAGGGAAATAAATTTACAAGTTTCATTATTTGTGTTTATGAAAAATTATAACATACTGAATTTAATTTAATGTGCACATTAATAATAAGACAAAATATTTAGTTAGCATCAAAAAACACATATTAGGTAGCTTTCATTACAAAAAGCTACCAATTGCAGCCATTCGGAGGAAAGCAATTCCAAACAATTTTGGTATATTTTCACCGATCATGACACCCAGACCCCCAAACCACCCTCCGTTCAATTGTTGATTTATAAATATCCATATATATATATATGTCATGCTTTAACTGTCTTATTTATGAACCGATTTGGATGTGACTGAGTAGCCGTATAGGACATACCAAGGTCTCGATCGAGTTCGTTGACCAGCTTCATCCGCCATCTTGTTTCAAAATGGCGGCCATTTAAAAGTTTTTAAATTTTAAAAATTCAAAACAATGTACAAAAAAAAAATTATAAAATGAAAAAATTGTTTCCGTTAAGTGTTAGAACGTGATACAAGAATTCTGGAACATTTTTTGTGTTTGCTATATCTTACAAAATGGCTGAGATATGGCAGTTTAAAATTCTAAGGTCGCTGACATATTGAAACAATCTGATTTTTGTTATGCTGAAACTCTCATGCTGAAATTCGCATTCAAATTCCGTATTAATGAAAACTGCGATTGAATCTTCTATAATCGGGTTCCAAGCAATTTGGTTTCTGATGTTTGAGTAAAATGAATTGAATTTTTAAAAACATGGACTATGAAAGCTGCCTTTTCCTCCCGGTACAGGCCGAAAGGACTTTTTAATTTGGTAATTGGATGAATTGAACTATTAGAATTACATATAAGAATTAAGTAAGATTATGAAGATAAAACACATCTAGAGTAATAGATTTTCAGTGAAAAATTATATTTTTCTGAGATGTTCCCAATTAATACTAGAATACGCATTTAACAAACTGATAACATACTGCAGCTTTAATAAGAAGAAGATCAAATGTTTACTATAATCAAGAACACAAATTTTTACTTGCTAATTTAAATTGCATCTGACGAATTCAGTGAAAATATGAAATTAAAATACTTCTGGTGAAAATATATTTTCTTCTAGTCTCTTCTATAAATATATTTTCTTCGGAGATGCTTCCAATTGAATCTTACGAGACTAATTTTATGATTTCTCAGAATGTCATATTCAATTACCATTCGACGCGACGTGTCCAGACTTAATTATTAAATTTTCTCATTTCAATGGAAATCAATAAATTAAAATTTATTAGCATCAGAGAATTATTACTGGCATTTTCCGTATGTTAATGTGGAACATAATAAATTTTATATCATTGAAATAAATTTGCAAGACTCATTCAGAAAATAATATTTCATGCTATGCAAAATTTCACACGCAGAAAAAAAAACTTATTGGGAAAATGCACTTTCTGTTAAAACTAGTCGTTGGGGGTCACCGTAATACTTACCCATCATGTATATGCGTAATATAAAATATGAAAATAAAACATGCGTAAACTATTTATAAAATGCATTGCAATTCGAATAAAATCGTGGCTTGATGACGTCCTAAACTTTAAATGCTCTATGACAGAATTGCGTAAAAGAAACTTATAACTCCAAAATTGATAACCCTATTAACTAACGGTTTACGGCGTTGCGTCGGATTAAGCGTCTCATTTCGAATTAAAATATATCTTCGAATTGAAATTTGAATGAAATACAGGGTCATGAAAAATCGAAGAGTGTGGTAAATATAATTACAAATATTTCATCAACTCATTATCCGATCGACTTCGTTTTTTGTGCAAAATTTATGTTTTTTTATTGTCTTGTATATTCACTCCTTAAAATAAACGATTTCAAAAAGTTTTGTATACCTTTTATCAGAACGAATATTTCGAGAGTCCGAAAAAATAGTTCCGGATAATCGAGGTTACTGAAATTCAATAAGCTTCTTCCCATTATTACATACTTACCAAATTTCAAGTCTCTATCTCAATTTGTTCGGGAGATAGAGCGTTTACAGACAAAACACACAGACACACAGACACACACACAGACAGACGGACGCCAATTTTTTTTCTAAAAATATGTTTTTCGGAATATCCAGTGTCTGACCCGTATAAATCCGTCAAAAAAAAATTAATTTTCAAAACGACTACAAGACTTAACCTATACTACCTATGATGAGTAAGTAATATATGCGATAAAATTCTACATGTATCTTTATTTCCTTTTTATTCGTTTTTATGTAAAATTATAGGATACAGCACATCTATACTATTATATAAAGAGGAAACGGTGGCTGACTGACTGACTGACTCATCAACACCCAGCCGAAACTACTAAAGTCAGGGTCACGCAATTTGGACTGTAGATTGCTGTTATGGCCTAGGCAAGCAATAAGAAGGGATTTTTTTTAATTCCCTCCCGAAGGTGGTTAAAGGGGGGTTCGAATGTTTTAGGCCATTTTGCCATATCTCAGCAGCAGTTATAGGTAGGAGCTTGAAATTCAAGAAAACAAATCTACTAAAAAAATGATTAAACACCTATTTCAGCGGTTTTAGAAATCCCCCCGAGAAGGGGGATAAAGGGGGGGGGGGTGGTCGAATGTTTTAGATCATTTTGCTATATCTCAGCAGCATTTATAGGTAAAAGCTTGAAATTCCAGAAAACAAATCTACTAAAAAATGATTAAACACCTATTTCAGCGGTTTTAGAAATTCCCCCAGAAGGGGTTAAAGGGGGGTGGTCGAATGTTTTAGGCCATTTCGCATTATCTCAGCAGAAGTTATAGGTAGGAGCTTGAAATTCCAGAAAACAAATCTACTAAAAAAATGATTAAACATCTATTTCAGAAATTTTAGAAATTCCCCCAGAAGGGGGTTAAAGGTGGGTGGTCGAATGTTTTAGGCCATTTCGCCATATCTCAGCAGCAGTTATGGGTAGGAGCGCGAAAATTAGGAAAACAAATCTACTAAAAAATGATTAAACACCTATTTCAGCGATTTTAGAAATTCCTCCCAGAAGGGGGTTAAAAGGGGGGTGGTCCATTGTTTTAGGTCATTTCGCCATATCTCAGCAGCAGTTATAGGTAGGAGCGCAAAAATAAGGAAAACAGATCAACTAAAAAATGATTAAACATGTATTTCAGCAATTCTAGAAATTCCCCTCCCGGGGGGGTTAAAGGGGGGGTCGATTGTTTTAGATCATTTCGCCGTATCTCAGCAGCAATTTTAGTTAAGAGCACAAAAATTAGGAAAACAAATCTATTAAAAACATGATTCAACATGTATATCGGCAATTTTAGAAATTCCCCTCCCGGAGGGTGTTAAAGGGTGGTGGTCGAATGTTTTAGGTCATTTCGCCATATCTCAGCAGCAGTTATAGGTAGGAGCGCGAAAATCAGGAAAACAAATCTACTAAAAAATGATTAAACGCGTATTTCAACGATTTTAGAAATACAAAAATGAAGGTGGTTAAAGGGGGTGGTCAAATGTTTTAGGTCATTTCGCCATATCTCAGCAGCAGTTTTATGTAGAAGCTCGAAATTAAGGAAAAATTGGTTCCCCCCCCCCCCCACCCGAAGGTGGTTAAAGGGGAATTCGAAAGGTTTAGGTCATTTCGCCATATCTCAGCAACAGTTTTTGGTAGGGGCGCGAAATTCAGGAAAACAAACGTACTAAAAAAATTACATTGTCTACCCGTGCAAAGCCGGGACGGGCCGGGCCGCTAGTTTAATAATAAGAGAGCAAATTTATATTATTATCAAACACACACATTATTATTTGAAAACTAAACGAATTGAATAATTTGAATTGCATCATAAAAATGAAATAAGAATATGGAGATAAAACACACCTAGAGAATTAGAAATTTATCGGGAAAATTCTACTCTTTTGAGATGTTCCCAATTAAATTTAGAAGATGCATTTAATGATTTTTCAGGATGTCATATTCACTGGGCATCAAACGTGTCCAAACTTAATTATTGGGTTTTCTCCTTCCAATGAACAGCAATAAATAATTATTTGTTGCTGTTAAAGGATAATTACAGATATTAACTGCACAACAACGTGGTAAATAATGAATAATATAACATCCAAATAAATCTACCAGTTTAATTCGAAAATTAAATTTTCCTTTTGTACAAAATTTCACATTTCTATCTTATTTTATAGAAATTATGCATTATTTTTATTAGAAAAATAGGGATGCTACTTTTTGTGTAACTAAAAACTAGTCGTTGGGGGCCACCGTAATACTTACCCATCATGGATATGCATAATGTAAAATATTAAAATAAAAAATGTGTAAACTACTTATAAAATGCATTGCAATTCGAATAAAATCGGGGCTTGATGACGTCATAAACTTTGAAGGCTCGATTACTGAATTGCTTAAGAGAAACATCCTTATAACTAGAAAAAGAATAATCCTATTAACTAGCGATTTATTGTATCTGATTAAGCGTCTCATTTCCAATTAAAATATATCTTTGAATTGAAATTTAGATGAAATACACGGTCATGAATAATCGAAGAGTTTGGAAAATAAGATTACAAATATCTCGGTAACTCATTATCCGATCGACTTCATGTTTTATGCAAAATTTGTGTTTTTTTATTGTCTTTTTATCTATATTACTCCTTAAAATAAACAATTTCGAAAGCTTGTATATACCTTTTATCAGAACGAATATTTCGAGAGTCCGAAAAAAATATTTCCGAATAATCGAGGTTACTGAAATTCAATAGGCTTCTTCCCATTATTATATACTAAGTACATACCAAATTTCAAGTCTCTATCTCAATTTGTTAGGGAGATAGAGCATTTACAGACACACAGACACACAGACACACAGACGGACGGCAATTTTTTTTTTTTTAAATATGTTTTTCGGAATCTCCAGTGTCTCGAAACGTGTAAATCCGTCAATTTTTTTTTTTCGATTTTTAAAACGATTACAAGATTTACCCTATACTACGTATGATGGGTAAGTAAAATGTAATTGTTTGAAATTTATACACATTCTTGGAATAAAAAGAAATGTTTCCTCTAGTTTTCTAGTTTTTAAATCTTAAAAGCACTCTGTACTTATTTTCATGGAATATAATTAATTTAATTTTTTTAATCATATAGTATATTACTTTATGATTTTAAATTCTTGAATAGAAAATATTTACTATTACTGTCTACGGGGATTTTGAATAAAACTGTGGTATGTTTGGCATAAAAGCATCTTAAAATGCAGATATAAATTATTTGTTGAAATGAAAAACTAATCACGGAAGTACACACGTAATACACAACTCATATACACACACAAATACACACCTGCGCGCATACATACATATACAAGGTGATTCCAAATTCATGGTACAAACTTTAAGAGTTGGTACAGGTTACCGTAACAAACAATTTTTGTATAGGAAAGCAGGGTCGGATATCCATTTATATAGTCAAAATTACAGGGCAGAGCGTCTCACTCCAATCCGAATTCGCGTTTCCGTTCATAACTTTAACAGTAGTGAAGATATTATAACGTAACCCTTACGACTCATACAAAGAAGAGTCTGTTGCCAATTTTGTTAAAATATCTTCAATACTGTTAAATTTACGAACGAAAACGCAACTTCGGATTGGCGTTAGACGCCCTGTAATTTTGACTAAATAAATACATTTTGACCCTTGTTTCATATTAAATGTTTTTACTGTTTCCTGTACCAACCAACTGCAAAAATCATTTATTGTATAGAAAACCATTTTTATATTATTTATGTTTATAAAAAATAACAGGCAGCCTACTTTTGAATACAGACGCAAATTTTTATTGCAATTTTGAATTGTATCTTATGACTTAAATGAAGATAAATCAACTCTGGTGAAATGGATTTTTGTCTTCGTAAAAAATTTATTCTTTTGAGATCTTCTCAATTAAATCTAGAAGACACATTGACATTTAATGAAATGTCAGAATGTCGTATTCACATGACGTGAGACGTGTCCAGACTTAATTATTGGATTTTCCCCTTTCAATGAACAGCAAAAAAATTATCATTTATTGCTGTCAAGGGATTTATGGCGATAATCATCTGTATATCAATGTTGAAAATAATAAATGATTTAGGATTCAAATAAATCTAACAATTTAATTCCGAGACTAAGCTTTCATGCGGTACAGAATTTAAAATTTCTATTTTATTTTACAGAAATATTGTTTGTACTAAATTGAATAGGAGATGAATAAAGCTAATTTTCGCCTATAAAAAAAATAAAAAACTTTCTTGTGTTTCAAATATATTGCTTCGTCGTTAGAAAATGAAATATTTTGTTCTGCTTTCTATTCTTTAAAATTAATAAAATTCTCTATGTGTTTTTATACGCAATGGAAATTATATTTTAAAAACGTATTACTAGTAAATTTTTCTTTTTATTTTCTTGAATAGAAAATAAATTGCCGAAACACTTAAAGCAGTGTATTTGGCTTAAAACAGCATAAATTATACATCAATTTTTATTGAATTGAAAAAAAAACTGAAGTACACACACACACATATAGATATGCAGACTCACACATATAATATATAGATATATAGATAGATAAGTATAAGAAGTGGGTAAGTGTGATCGAAGATTGTACAAAGGGTTTCGTTCAATATTCCTTTCAAAACATTTTATCCCTTCTTTAATAAATCCAAATAAATTTAATTTTCCAAAAAAGGAAAAAAAAAGTCATGTTTTTTATAAAGTAAAAATTTACCCGTCTATTTTTCTAGTTTTTTCGAAAATCTGAACTGGTCCGATAGCGGGCTAAGCCCGCTGTTATACTCCATCATAATAATATCTGTCATGTGGACTAAATGCGATATTTACAAAAAAAATCAATTTCAAAATTAAACATGTTGTATAGAGAACTTCAAAACGTTAAAATATGCCAATATTTCCATAATCGGGTTTTTATCATGATTCAATACGTTCCTCAAACTCATATAACGTTATAATCACTTGCTGACATCATATCTACTTGCTTTCTCTATTACTCATATTGATACTCCCTTTGTAATATTCTCAAACATTTGAAAAAGTCCGCTAAACTTCCAATATGACGCCAGATTAATTTTCTTCTTAATTCTCTAATGGCATCATATTAGCCTGCTTTCTGTACTTACACATACTCATACTCCTTGTATTATTGAGAAAGGTTTGAAAATTCCCTTTTTTTTACCAGTATGACGTCATATTAATCTTTTTTCAATTGGTGAAACTTTTTATTTCATTTTCATTTTTCACGTGGAAATCTTTCAATAGAAAATTAATTATTGTGGAAAGAATTTTATTGTGGATATTTAACTGTTGGCAACTGCTATAAAAGAAATTTTTTAATTTAATAGGAAAATGCTGTTAGAATTTTGTTTGTTTTATCTCTCTATACTAAAATAATACGATTTTTTTTAATTTTATGATTTTCAGCTTCATAGTAAGTATTCAGCTATAAGTACACAAAATTTCAAGTCTGTTAGTTATGTAGTTTCTGAGAAACGGCTCTGTGGCAAACAGACAACGTAGCGGGATGAATGGGGTTTCGTGAGATGAACGAAACCCTAAAAATCGTGATACATAGATACATAGATAAAAGAAGAAATATAGATATAGATAAAAGAAGAAATATAAATATAGCTATATAGATATAGATATAGATATAGAGGAACTTTGGGTATTTTGGAATACTATTTAAATTTGAGGCAATATAACACCCCGATATTGTTTAAAACACGAGCACCGAATACAATTAATTACAAACTTCAACTATCTGCGAATAGTTTCAGTATTCTCTGTATTATGTTTTTATAGACGAAATTATTTTATAAAATTTCATCACTTGCAAACAAATAATAATAATAAATAGTCGTTGGGGGCCACCGTAATACTTACCCATCATGGATATGCATAATGTAAAATATGAAAATAAAAATGTGTAAACTACTTATAAAATGCATTGCAATTCGAATAAAATCGTGGCTTGATGACGTCATAAACTTTAAAGGCTCGATTACTGAATTGCTTGAAATAAACATCCTTATAACTCCAAAAACAATAATCCTATTAACTAGCGGTTTATTCCATCTGATTAAGCGTCTCATTTCCAATTAAAATATATGAATTGAAATTTGGATGAAATACAAGGTCATGAAAAATCGAAGAGTGTGGGAAATAGGATTACACATATCTCTGCAACTCATTATCCGATCGACTTCATGTTTTATTCAAAATTTATGTTTTTTTATTGTATTTTATATTCACTTCTTAAAATAAACAATATCGAAAATTTTTATATACCTATTATCAGAACGAATATTTTGAGAGTCCGAAAAAAATAGTTCCGGTTAATCGAGGTTATTGAAATGAAATAGGCTTCTTCCCATTATTACATACTAAGTACATACCAAATTGCAAGTCTCTATCTCAATTTTTTCGGGAGATAGAGCGTTTACAGACACACAGACACACAGACGGACGGCAATTTTTTTTTTCGAAAAATATGTTTTTTGGAATCTCCAGTGTCTGAAACGTGTAAATCCGTCAAAAAAAATTTTCGATTTTCAAAACGATTACAAGACTTACCCTATACTACGTATGATGGGTAAGTAATAAACGCATTTTGAGGGTATTGTTAGATAGTCGGGAAATATGGAATAAGGAGGGGTTAAAATGAAGAAAACAAACAAAATTTGGCAAAAAAAAAGATGTAATGGTATCCAGAGAGCATAATCAAAATATAGTGCCTAGGTAATCAGCCAATATACTCAAGTTCATGCTTCAAATTTGCACACATCACAAATGTAAGCATCTGTCTTTGCGCCACCCTAATCATGGAGTATTACGAGATATTGGTAATCCATATAACCCAACACCGTCGGTTTGGGAAAAAAAATTACTCTATGTTTATTAATGTAAATCGCGAGCTAAAAAATGAGTATTACATCATAAACTGTTAGTAATTCGATGCACACTATGCTTAATATCAATAATGAATAGAAAATATTGATAAAGAAAACTGCCCAGTTAAACTGACGGCATTGAGCTCACAGGCTATTCACACTAACTGTAAATTATATTCTTATTTCAAAGAATTTGAAATAAGCCCTCGAAAAATGAAGAAATCGACAATATATTAAGAGGGGGGAACCATCCCCCGTTTCTCCTTCTTATAATTAACCAATGAACCCATAAAATTAATCAGAGAAGCGCCTTACCACAATGAACCTATATACAAAATTTGAAAAAATCGGATAATTCTGCATGAAAAATCCATTTATCTAAATTAAAGGGGGGGGGTTAGCCCCCTGTCCCCCCCCTTTATACTTAACCAAAGAACCCCCAAAACTAATCAGAGAAACGCCTTATCACAATGAACATATATATAAAATTTGAAGAAAATCGGATAATTCTGCTTAAAAAACCCATTTATCTATATCAAGGGGGGTTAGTCCCCCCCGTTCCCCCCTTTATACTTTACCAGTGAACCCCCAAAACTAATCAGGGAAGTGCCTTACCACAATGAGCCTATATACAAAATTTGGAGTAAATTGGATAATTCTGCATGAAAAACCCATTTATCAAAATTAAGGGAGGGGGTAGCCCCCGTTTCCCTCCTTTACACTTCACCAATGAACCCCCAAAACTAATCAGGGAAGCCCCTTACCACAATGAGCCCATATAGAAAGTTTGAAGAAAATCGGATAACTCTGCATGACAAAAATCATTTATCTAAAATAAGTGGGGAGGATTAACCCCCCCCCGTTACCCCCTTTATACTTAACCTATGAACCCCCAAAACTAATCAATAAAGAACCTTATCACAATGAACCTATATACAAAATTTGAAGAAAATCGGATAACTCTGCATGAAAAAAATAATTTATCTAAAATAAGGGGGAGGATTAACCCCCCGTTACCCCCTTTAAACTTAACCTATGAACCCCCAAAACTAATCAGGAAAGAACCTTATCACAATGAACCTATATACAAAATTTGAAGAAAATTGGATAATTCTGCATGAAAAAACCATTTATCCAAATTAAGGGGGGTTAGCCCCCCGTTCCCCCCCCCCTTTATAGTTAATCAATCAATCCCCAAAACTAATCAGAGAAGCGCCTTATCACAAGGAACCTATAAACAAAAGTGGAAGAAAATCGGATAACTCTGCATGAAAAATTCATTTATCTAAATTAAGGGGGAGGATTCCTCCCCCCCCGTTAGCCCCTTTATACTTAACCTATGAACCCCCAAAACTAATCAGGAAAGAACCTTATCACAATGAACCTATATACAAAATTTGAAGAAAATTGGACAATTCTGCATGAAAAAACCATTTATCTTAATTAAGGGGGGTTAGCCCCCCGTTCCCCCCTTTATATTTAAACAATCAATCCCCAAAACTAATCAGGGAAGCGCCTTATCACAAGGAACCTATAAACAAAATTGGAAGCAAAACGGTTATTTCTGTCAAGAGTTATCGCGTTACGTACGTACATACGTACATACATACATACATACATACATACAGAACGGGCGGGCACATAAGCTCTCAGGCTTTGATAGCCTGTGAGCTAAAAAATTTTTTTTCTCCTAAAACTTTCGAAATACGAAAAACAAATATTTATTCACACAACGCGCCCTGACGCCGACCGACGAACTGCGCGTTCTGGGGAGCATCCTTGGTATTCTATATTACCCGACTATTCCATAATACTTAATTAATCCGTAATTTCGCGTGTATACGTCGCACCTCAGACAATTCGATTTCCTACCAGAATTTATTTTAAATAAAATGCGACTTCCTTCTGCTTGGCACTTATTTGACTTCTTATTTTCAATAAAATTTCCGGTTTGAAAAAGACTTAACTAAGATGCGACGCATACGCGCGAAATTACGGTACGTAATTTAAAACATTGCTTCTTTATTAATGTGTATACACAATTTTTGAAAAATCTTCGCGATCAGTTTGATAGCTTTATGTGAGCGCATGTGTGACTTTTCATGTTATTCAAAAGCATTCATCTTATATTATTTATTAGGAAGAACATCATTAAATATTCGTTTCCCAAATGATATACCGGGTGATTATAATTAAAGTTACGATTTAAAAAATCGATAATTTTAAAACTACTGGTCAGAATGACTTGATATTTTAGCAGAACAATCGTGAGACAATGGAATTTTGTTTGGCGAAGGAAGAAAAATAGTTCCAAATTGTGCCGATAGATGGCGTTGTCAGGGTAATGTCAGGGGAAAGACCAAAAATGTATTCTTGAACCCTTTCCGGCGCGGAGTAAATTTGTTTGCAAAATGATGAAATAATAGACTGACACCGGAATTTACAAACGAATCCATTAGTAAAAAGAAACTTGCTTATTTTTCTGGTTCTTAATGAAAGGAAAATTTTAATTAAATACCGGGTGATTATAATTAAAGTTACGATTTCAAAAATCGATAATTTTAATTAAAACTGCTGGTCAGATTGACTTGATATTTTAGCAGAACAATCGTGAGGCAATGGAATTTTGTTTGGCGAAGGAAAAAAAAAAGTTTCAAAATGTGCCCATAGATGGCGCTGTCTGGGTTCACATTGTCTGAAGATATGCAAATTACTAATACGTGACATGCGCACCGCAGACACAGCAACCATAAAAATGCAGAGCAGCAGCTCTTTGCCTGAATGCTTCATCATGACTCTGACTATGAAGGATCGCGCTCTGCTCTTGAAGCTTTTTTATAAGAACGATGACTGTGCACTTACAGCTATTAGGAAGTTTCGGACATTAAAATCCATAAAAAAAGTCCAATAACAACAAATGGTCTGCAAAAAATGATTGCTAAATTCGAAGAGACCGGTTCATTTGACGTTAAACGGGGTAGAGGAAGGAAACCAGTTTCAGCTGCGGCAGTGGAAGATGTGGCTACAGCATTACAGGAACATACTGACAGTGATGCTGGAATCAGCAGTGCAAGGGGGATTGGTCGAATGCTAGATATGCCGAACAGCACGGTGCGCAAAGTCCTACGGAACGTCTTACGCTGTTATCCGTACAAGATAACTCATGTGCAGGAGTTGCTACCTGCTGACCTGGAAGCACGTCAATCTTTTGCACTACAATTTCTTGCCCGGATGGAAGTGGACAACGGATAGCCATGGAACATTCTGTGGTCTGACGAAGCCCACTTTCATTTGCAAGGTTCTGTAAATACGCAAAATTGCAGGATATGGGCGACCGAGAATCCGTCCCAGCTACAGCCATTACCTCTTCAGTCTGAAAAGGTCACTATGTGGTGCGGAATAACGGCAGCGTTTATCGTCGGTCCATTTTTCTTCGAGGAGATCACACCTGCGGGTCCCGTTACCTGCACAGTTACTGGCAAGCGGTATGAAGCACTTTTGCGTAACCATGTTCTTCCGGCACTTCAACAGCGTCAGTGTGTGGATCGCATAATATTCATGCAAGATGGCGCTCCTCCGCACATTGCTACTACTGTGAAGCAGCTACTGAGTGATAATTTCGGAGATGATAGGATCATAAGCTGCCATTTTCCACCAACGTGGCCGCCACGTTCCCCCGACTTAAACCCGTGTGATTTCTGGCTTTGGGGGTACATGAACAATATTGTTTATAGCGGGCGGATTCAGAATCTAGCCGACTTGAAGGCAAGCATCACACAACACATCCATTGCATTAGTACAGATACCCTCCGATCTGTTGTGGAGCATGCCGTTTTGCGCTTCCAATTAGTAGCGGAACAAGGCGGAGGGCATATTGAGCAACTTATGCCTTAATAATCAGTAAGGTGTTTGTTCCATGAAGCTCTTTTTTTTTCATTTTTTGTCATTATCGCTGTCGTCGCTGTAAACACGTAGTCTTGTCTTTTCGTTAATAAATTTTTAGTAAATGTTTGAACTCTATTTTTTTCCTTTTGGCAACATCATTCCTATGTTTAACCCTTTAACGGGCGGTGGTCACAAAAAAGGACACCCAATTTTAATTCTAAAACTGACAAACGGCACCAAGAATATTTAATTAAAATTTTCCTTTCATTAAAAACCAGAAAATAAGCAAGTTTCTTTTTACTAATGGATTCGTTTGTAAATTCCGGTGTCAGTCTATTATTTCATCATTTTGCAAACAAATTTACACTGCGCCGGAAAGGGTTCAAGAATACACTTTTGGTCTTTCCCCCTGACATTACCCTGACAACGCCATCTATCGGCACAATTTACAACTATTTTTTTTTTCCTTCGCCAAACAAAATTCCATTGCCTCACGATTGTTCTGCTAAAATATCAAGTCATTCTGACCAGTAGTTTTAAAATTATCGATTTTTGAAATCGTAACTTTAATTATAATCACCCGGTATAACTTATTCGATATAATGTCAAAATATACAATTCTAAAAATTTTGTTGCAGTGTTAAACAGAGATTCTAATAAAAATGTGTGTATTCTAAATATTATTATACAAGGTGCATAGGAAAGTCTCTTTAACCTGAAAATACTTGAGAACGCCGAGAGCTACAACTATGGAAGTGAGGTAAAGGAAGCGACTACGCCCAACCTAATGCAAACGACAGCAGCGCCCCTAGTGGCGAGATTTGGAAGATAGCCATTGCAAATCAAAACCGAAAAGAGATAGAGCAAAATTTCCAATTAGAAAGTTTTAGAGCATCAATTAATTAGTACAAAACAACATTTGGTTCACACGGATAAGATAAATCGTCGTCTGTATACCCAAAAATGTCCAGAATCGATACGCGACGATTCAACTCTGCATATTCAAATTTTGGAAAGGTATCAGTGCGCAGCTGCAGATTATAACGTTGTACTATACTGTAACGTCACGTCAGTAAAACTTTTATTTCCAATGTAATTAAAATTTTAGTTTAAAAGGTGTTGGTGTGCGCTTAATACAAACAGCATAATCTCATAGCATAAACTTATCGATGAAAGACGAATGTGCAAGCGGTTTTATTTTTGAACTTTTATTTTCGGATATGGTGGAAGTGTTGAATTGCTCCACGATCACCGGACCTCGATACGTTGACTTTCTTCCTGTGGGGTTACATAAACAATAAGGTTTATGCAACTCCACCTACAAGTCTGCTGGATCTACGTCGTCGTATTGAAGATGCTTGCAATAGTGTAACACATTCCATGCTGAGAAACGTGAATGCAGGATTACTCTCACGAATACAAACGTGTATCGTGAGCAATGGCGAACTTCTCGAACATACTGAACGTTAACTTTTTATCACTGTGAGACAGTTTGTCGTTTTTTGTTTTTTTATTTTGTGTGATGTTATCAAAATGTATTGATGTAAATACGTATTAATGCAATAGATTGTGTATATTTCTTCATCCTTCTGGCTATTCCTTTCAAACGTTTACACAAAATGGAGTGCATTGATTTCGGACATTTTTAGGTATACAGGCGATGATTTATCTTATCCGTGTGAACCAAATGTCTTTTTGTACAAATTAATTGATGCTTTAAAACTTTCTAAATGGAAATTTTGCTCTATTTCATTTCATTTTCGATTTGCAATGGATATCTTCCAAATTACGCCACTAAGGGGGGCGCTTCTGTCTTTGCATTAGGTCGGGCGTAGTCGCTTTAGTATACCGTTACCTCACTTGCATAGCTGTAGCTTTTACCGTTTGCAAGTATTTTCCGGTTAAAGGGACTTTCCTATGCATCCTGTATTTAAAACAAACATTTTTATAATTAGAAGAATAATCAGTTGGATTATTTGGATATGCATAATTGAAAAAATAATTTCATACCGGAAAAATATTACTATCAGTTTTGTATGAATAAAGAATTGTTCGTCTATTTATGTTTCAGTGGTTCTAAAGGGTAGCTAATCAAGTAATTAAGCTTTCTTTAAAGACAGCTTTGAAAATGTACCAGATATGTCTTGTCGTATGACGCTTGTAGAATATTGCGTGCATTGCATCACCTTGAACATATAACTGAAAAGGTTTAGCATAAAGTCTATAAAAAACCAAGTGACACAATTTGTTGGCACATCGTTGGCAGTTTGTGAAAATCGTTGGGAAATGGTAGGATTGGGAACCGTACGGTTGGGAGATGGTAGGATTGGGAACCGTACGGTTGGGAAATGGTAGCTCCAGAGATCCCCCTAATTTGGACCGTATCTAAGCATGATTCTGACCAGCGAACGGTTGGACCACTCTTTGGCCTTTGTTGGCAAATGGTTCGTTGGCTAATGGCACGGCAAAGAGGACATTTCTTACTGTGGGCCAACGTGGAACAACAATTAGCCGAGATTGCACCAACCATTTTGTGCAACTTGGGAACATAACACAAAACGGTATACCGTGTTAAACGGAACAATTTCTTGATCCTAGCGAAGTGATCATAAATTTTAAAAAGGAATTCTCTTCGAAAAAGAAACCTACATAAAACAGAATATTTCTCAGGTCCCTTGCAAGTTTGTTTTGTCAGGTTTTATTACATATCGATCCCTTCCATCATTTAAAAATTATTATGGGAGTGCTGAATTTAAAACTTTGTTTTTTTATTAACTGTGCATACGCAATTAAGAAAGTGTAACAGGCGTTAATATATAATTTATGAAAAACGATTTGCGATCAATTTAATAGTTTTATATGAGCGCACACGTTTCATGTAAGTCAAAAGCTTTCATCTTATATTAGGAGGAAAATCAATAAATATTTGTTTTCCTAATGATGCATAAATTATTCATTATAACGTCAAAAAATACAGTTCTTAAATTTTATTTGCAGTGTTAAACAGACGTTATAATAAAAATGCGCGCATTGTAAATATTATTATAATTAAAACTAACATTTTTATAATTAAAAGGACAATAACTTGGATTTTTTTCTATATGCATAATTGAGAAAATAATTTCATACCGGAAAAATATTATTATCAATTTTATATGAATAAAGAATTGTGCATTTGTTGACTGTCAAATACTTTACATTTCAGAACAAATTTATCTTGTAAGTAAGATGTCTTCAAAGATGGTTTCGAAAATATACTAATAAACCATATGTCACATGTGGAATAAGCATACTTTCGATATAATGTGCTAAGATTTAGAATAAAGTTTATAAAAACAGAAATTAAAACGGTATACTGTGTTAAACGGAACAATTTTTCGATCCTAGTGAAGAGTATAAATGTTAAAATATTAATTCTCTTAAAAACGGAAACCTACATAAAACAGGCTATTTCTCCAGTCCCTTGCAAGTCTGTGTTGGCAGGTTTCAGTTATAGTCGATTCCTTTCATCATTTTAAAATTATTGTGAGAGTACGGAAATTAAAACTTTGTTTCAATATTAATTGTACATTCGCAATTGATAAGGTGTAACAGGCGTTTACACACAATTATTAAAATACGATTTGCGATCAATTTAATAGTTTTATATGAGCTCACACGTTTCATCTTATATTATTCATTAGGACGAACGTCAGTAAATATTTATATTCCCACTGATGCAAAAATTAATCACTACAACGTCATTTTTTTATTTAATTTCAGTATTAAACAGACGACATAATCGAAATGTGTGAATTATAAATATTATTATAATTAAAACTAATATTTTTTATAATTAAAAGAACAATCACTTGGATTTTTTGCATATATAAAAGTGAGAAAATAATTTGATACCGGAAAATATTATTGTTAATTTTATATGAATGAATAATTTTAAATAGGTGCACAGTTTAATAGAAAAAAAAATATATTAGTTCTAGTAATTAAGCTGTCTTCAAAGTCGGCTTTGAAAATATACAGGTAACTCATGTTTCACTTGTGAAATATTTCATTCTTTACAACGTGTTGTTCATGTAAATGCCAGGTTGACTTTTTTTTTATTCAAAAATTTGAATACACGCCAGAAATTAATAGGTGTAAATTTAATTTATTTAATGAAAGACATTTTTGACTTATCAAAGTAATAATTCTTCTTTGGAAATTGCCGGTGTGAATTTCAAAATTCGGAATTAAAAAAAAAAGCCAAACTGGCAACCCTGGAAACTGCAATGATTTACAAAAAAGGTCTATAAAATCAGAACTTAAAGAGGTATACCGTGTTAAACGGAACAATTTCTTGATCCAAGCGAATAGACCATAAATTTAAGAAAGAACATTCTCTTTGAAAACTAAAACCTACATAAAATAGAATATTTCTTTGGTCCATTGCAAGTCTGTGTCGGCAGGTTTTATTAAAGTCGATTCCTTCCATCATTTAAAAATTATTATTGCAGTACGAAATTTAAAACGTTGTATCTTTATTAATTGTGCGTACAGAATTAATAAAGTGTCTCAGCCGTTAATACAGCCGTCCAATTAATAAAATGTTTCAGGAAAAATAATAGTAAAATACCAATGTATCAGGCGTTAATACACAATTAATAAAATATATCAAGGAAAATAATAGTACATAACACACATTTAATAACAATAATCCAAATAACTGAAAATAATCCATGGAGGGCTGCCACAGTCGACTATATCTATTTTCTATTCGCACCACTATTTAAAAAAAATAAATTGTGTAGTATATTTCTCTTGCGTATGTTGTCAAAGTGTATGTAAAAAAAATTGTTTAGAGAAAGTGGTGCGAGACAGAATTAAAAAATAGTCGCCAGTGGCAGCCCTGTCCATTGTAAGTGTAGTATAAAAGGCGAAAGGGGATGACAATAAAGAATGTTCTATAAATATATTAAAGGGAGGTTTTACTTGTATGGGCTAAAATTCACGTGATTTATAAAATTTACTTTTCAATTTCAAAGGAAAGAGATATAACCTTCGGGCGTTTTGCATTATATTTATTGACCTTTCACTTATATTTTTTTAATTTTTGTGTGTATAAAAAAATGAATATACGTCTTGTGCAGGTGCGCGCCGATCGGGCGATCGTTTTCCTTGGTCACAAGCATCTGAAACAAATTTGGTTCGTGAAATTATGAAAATACATTAAATTCGTTGGAGCTTATACGAACATTCAGTTTAAAAAGTCGATTTTTGACAAAATGGCGGTATTTTGAACAAAAACAAAATCGCCTCTTTTTTTTACTTTTTGCGAGCTCGAAAAAATAATTAACACTAGAACTACCATGAACCGTCATTTTGACGGTTTCCAAATGAATCTATTCCGATTCGAACCAGAAATTTCTTTTTAAAATAAATATAAAACTCACAGAAATACGTTAAATGAATAAGTTAAGTAGTCCTAAATAAAATTTCTGGTGTAAAATAGTTTAAAACAACTTGAGTAAAATTTCCGGTAGTTCTAGTGTTAAGCAATAGAAATTATACTTTTCAGTGATATAAGCTCCATCAAAAACTATTAACTTGCTTTTAAATAAAAAAATAAAGGAAATCGGTCGAATAGTTTTCGAGACAAATGGTCGCCCAGTTTTAAAAAAAAAGGCTTCGAGAAAAAAAAGTTTAAAATTTTGCAATAGCGTTATGTTCAACGAGAAGCTTTACATTCAATGAGCAAAAAGTATTATAAGAAACAGGAATATTACAAAACTGCTTTACAGCAACAATCTACATTCTTAAGGTACAGCGCCTAGAATACATAGTGTGGAAAACGGCTACAAAATAGTACTAAAAAATTGAATCCGATAAATGTAGAACGATACGGAAAAGATAACGGATCGATCGTAGCGACATCTTCTAGCAGTGGCGTAGGCAGGGTGGAGGTCCAGATGGTTTGGTTACCACTAATTTTATAAAAGAAATTTTGCCTTATCTAATCGAAGAATTTTCTGCGATATTGAAGCCGAAGAAAACTTTATAATATTACTGGTTTTCAGAGCATTTGGACCCCCCCCCCCCCCCCCCCACTCTCTGGCTACGCTACGGTCTGCTGTTTCTTTTTAACGCAATGAATCGAACTGAAAAATGTTTCAGCTGGTGGTAAATATTTTAAATAATTAAATTATATTCTATTTCCTTTGACTTGCATAGTGATTTTCATAAGCTTTGAAAATATGAATGATATTGATCATGGAAAAGATTAATTCCCTGATATGATAAAAAACTAACTTCAAAATCAGTTACATCTGAAATATACACTACAAGAAGATTTTATTAACAGAAATTATGTTCATGCTGTCAATAGTGAAACGGTTACTTTTGCTAGAAGTAAATCTATTTTTAAAGCAGATGTCGCTCCGATCGCCCTATTATTGTACCGCATCGTTGCACGTTTATCGGCTACAATTTTTTAGCACTTTTTAAAGCATTACCAGTTTGGCTTTTTTAAATTCCGAAATTTCGCATTCATACCAGAAATTCCCTATAACGTTCTTTTCGTTACTTAATGGCAGATAATTCGTGACTTCTTAAAGTAAAAAATTTGTTTCAGAATTTCCGGTTTGAATTCGAAAATTTTGAATTAAAAAATGGTAAAACCGTTTTCCACACTATGTATCTAGGCACTGTACTTAATGGATGCAAAAAAATGTGAAATTTAAAAAAATCGAAAATATTGACCCAAAGAAGTAGAACCTCCCTTTAAGATTTAAAAAATTCATAAAAAAGAGAAAAAATAAATAAATCCGGTTTTCAAGAAATCTACAATAACAAAGATAAATGTTTTTAGCAAAATAAAAATATTTAATTAAACTGATAATAGAAAGTATTGTAGGAATTAAAATCAGATTACATTTTTGTGTTCAGATAAAACATGACATACATTTTACACCAACGAATGTAGGATGTGTCATTCATCGCAATAACAATTGCACTTTTCAAGGGAGTAATAAAATCGTTAGATGAAGCAAAGCATGCTTCATATCTCCATAGATGCAGGAAATTTCATGACGAATGGCTGCTCTTTAAGAACGATACAGAAAACGGACTATTGCAATTATTCAGGTCTTTCTTGCTTTTATTATTATTATTATTATTATTATTATTATTATTTCTTTACAGTAACAAAATAATTTAGGTATAACACTTAGTCGTTCGCCGTGCATTTTATAAGGAATTTCACGGGAAATTTTACTCAAGTTTTATTAAAATATTTTACACCACAATTTTTATTTAAAACTATTTTATTTTATATTTAACTTATTTTTGTGCGGTTTATCTTTAAATTATTTTATGAAGAAATTTCTGGTTCGAATCAACACTTATCCATTTGGTACGGGTCAAAATGACCCAACCTCGCGGTTCTAGTGTTAATTTGCGTAGTTCCTGTGATTTGTTGACTTGAAACACTCAATAAAAAATATTTCCACTAAGTTTTTTATAATTTTATACTAAATTTTAAAAAAAACATCTATTTAGACTATATTTCCCGCAAATCGCCTTCCATAAATCCGATTCCTTCGATTTAAAAAATTTTTTGTAGCATTAATAGATGTATAGGACGCTCAGTAAATAAAAATCGCTCAACGAATTAAAATTTCTCTAAGAAAATTGTATTCTACAAAGCAATCCAATTAAAATCAGAGTACACATTTAATGACATGACAGTCTATCAAATGTATTTAGAAGTACGGTAGGACTCCAATTATCCGAATCGATTGGGACCGGACTCCATTCGGATAATCAAAAATTCGGATAATTGGATTTTTTCCGAAAAAAAGGTCTGTAAATGAAAGTCATTGCTTGCTGAATATCTCTGTTAAAGTAAGCTGTTTGACAGTCTTCATCCGTTTTCGGGCAGCCAAGTCGCGCATCCGCTTGACAGTGAGAAGTTGCATGTGGTCACACTTGGGCTGACGCTCCATCCACTTCAACGCAGTTTCAAGACCGGCAAATGCTTCACTAGCTGTCGGTCCCATATCTGCTTCAACTTCGAGATTAAGGTCATCTTATTCCTCGGCACTTTCTTCTCCCACACTTTCAATAAGTTCATCATCATTTACTATTTGGAACCCAGGATCTGACGAATCACACACCATACACTGTCCTATATCTTCAACACTAACTTCTGAAAATCCAGAAATTTCAGGAACATTCTGAATATCTAGGTTTCTGAATTCCTCAAGTGGCACGTCATCCTCATCTTCTCCTGTATCTTCCGCGGAGGGAAGGGCAATAGCGCGCATAGACAGAATCATTATTTTGAGAATCGCAGTACTTTTCCGTCTAAATTATTTTTTCTGAAATTCTGAAAGCGATTCGGATAATCAGCGATTCGGATAGTCGGAGTTCGGATAATTGGATTAGATGCGTCCCCAGTTTACAGTAATTGAACTTTGTCCTTTCAATGAACAGCAATAAATATTACTTAATTGCCTCCCGAGAATCATTAAGATAATTTTCCTAATATTAATGCTTAATATTTAAATAAGATCAATTGTTTGAGTACGAAATTCTCGTGTATTTAAAAAGTGTAATTTTATCTTATTCATTATAGGATACCAATATTACGATATCGATGATTTATTGAGGCATAACTTGATGAACAAGTTGGAAATTGTATGTTAAACATGACAAATGAGATGCGTTCGGACTATAACTAGTTTTACAATGTAAAAAAAATCATTGTTATTATTTCAGTGAAATGAATTATATCGTCTGTTACGAGTGAAATAAGCATGCTTTTTTTTTCTTATTACGTATGCCACGTTTACTGATGCGATTTTATTTTTGACACCAGACAGTGCTGCTAAATGCACCATGGAGTTCTTTGCGAATGAGTACCTCCATGGTTTAATATATCTGTGACTCACGATGAATGAATCTCTTGTGTTTATTTTCTGTAATGGATTGAGATATTCGGCTGTTAACCTAATTTTCACTGAAGTTATCTCAGAATCTAAGCATTTTTAAATGTAACTCATCTCTCAAGCAAACAATTTTTTTGAATGATCTTTCTAAAAATGTAACTTTTAAGCAATTTTATTCGAAAAAATAATTTTGAATAAAAATGGCCGCCTGGCATATGAGAAAAGAAGTGGTTCGCCCGTATTTGTTTTCCTCTGTCACATGACTTGCACTTTTGTTATATAGATTACATATGATAGGATTTACTAGAATAAAGAAACCTTTATTAATATCTTTTAAGTTTTGATTCGATTTTCATAAAATTTGAAATGACTCGAAAAAATTCTGCAACGATTATATATATTAAATGTAATTAATTATATGCGGGCAGACGGATGGACCAGACGACGACTACAGGTGCTACGTATTTATATAATTACGAACGCACCTAATAAAACGTCCAAAATGTGATTCTAAATTTTTGTCTAGGATGTTTTTGTGTAAAAATACATTTCAAATGAAAGGAATATATTTTTATTTCTATTACAACTGAAATTTGGCTTTTTAATAATTAAAACAAGCCACACGACCAAATATCGTTAAAATACATATATATGAAAAGCATTTAATACCAGAAAATTAATAACAGATTATTATATAAATAATATATTTATTTAATAAAAACTGTAATTGGATAGAAAAGAATTTTTGTTCTCGCAAAAGCTGTGCTTAAAGGCAGCTTGAAAAGAGTTGTAAAAATCTGTCATTTATCACTTGCGGAATGTGGCACACTTTCAAAAGTTCCGAACATATAATTTAAAATCTGTATAACCGCAGTTTCCAGATAAAGGAAACATTTTTGGTCTCAGTATAAAAATGATATTTCAATCAAAAATAAAACAGAGTAAAAAATGATAAAACATAAACTTCCATAAAATAGAACTTTTTATATTCTCTTCCGGCTCCATCGTGACAAGTTTTACTGTATTTGATAAAACTATCCTGCGCCGTCAAGCGCCCACGGGGGTCGCCGACGCGCGTAAACGACCATCGCACCCAAGCCTCTGAAGGGCTTATAATACACCAGGGCTTTGTCTCGCCCGGCGCTGCGATCGACTGTATTTGATAACTTCTATTATTTTAAAATTAACCCTCCAGCAGCGGGCGATTTTTTCATTTTACTTACGCATCATACGTAGTATAGCTTAAGTCTTGTAATTGTTTTGAAAATCGAAAAAAAAAATTTTGACGGATTTACACGTTTCACACAATGGAGATTCCGAAAAACATATTTTTAGAAAAAAAATATTGCCACCCGTCTGTGGGTCTGTAAACGCTCTATCTCCCGAAAAAATTGAGATAGAGACTTGCAATTTGGTATGTACTTAGTATGTAATAATGGGAAGAAGCCTATTTCATTTCAATAACCTCGATTAACCGGAACTATTTTTTTCGGACTCTCAAAATATTCGTTCTGATAGAAGGTACATAAAAATTTTCGAAATTGTTTATTTTAAGAAATGAATATAAAAGACAATAAAAAAACAAATTTTGCATAAAGCATGAAGTCGATCGGATAATGAGTTGCCGAGATATTTGGAATCCTATTTTCGACACTCTTCGATTTTTCATGACCCTGTATTTCATCCAAATTTCACTTCAAAGATATATTTTAATTGGAAATTAGACGCTTAATCAGATGCAATAAACCGCTTGTTAATAGGATTATTATTTTTGGAGTTATAAGGAGGTTTCTTTTAAGCAATTCAGTAATCGAGCCTTTAAAGTTTGTGACGTCATCAAGCCACGATTTTATTTGAATTGCAATGCATTTTATAAGTAGTTTACACATTTTTATTTTAATATTTTACATTATGCATATCCATGATGGGTAAGTATTACGGTGGCCCCCAACGACTAGTTTTATATAAAACCGTGGCCTATTTTTATTCACCATTTGTAAAGTTATAAGTATCGAATGTCAACAGAATTTACAAACAAATTTATTTCCAAATAAGTAAAAGCAGTTTCTTCGTGTACAGTATAAACGCAAAGTTTTATTCCGAAATTCCGATGGGAATGTGGCATTTATGAATTCAAAATATAACAAAAACGGCAGAACTTTCCGGATGACCTATTATAGGAAATTTTATGTGTATTATAATTGGTAAACGACTTTCGATGTATCAAAATACAAGAAAATAGTTTCGACGTAGAAATTGCTTCTTTTGACGCTTAAATACCATAAAAATTGTAGGCAACGCGAAAATAGCGTACCCCGCGAAATTATATAGAATAAGTGAAACGAATTTAAAAAGTCAATTATTACTCTTTTAATCGTCAACCTTGAGAAAGAAAATGCATATTTAATAGTCACATTGCAAACAATTTAAAAAAACGTGAAAAACTGAATAATAAAAGGGAAAAATGTATAATAACAAATAAAATTCGTTCATTAAAATATATTTTCTGTTAGAAAATCCTATTCAGATAAAACGCTTTCAATTCAAATTAAAAGAAAACCTTTAAGACTAAAACAACCGTAAATTTTACTCATTTTTTATAAAATATTTCACACCAAAATTATTACTTAAAATAATTTAACTTGATTATCCCTGCTCTCCCCCTTTTATATGTTACGTATTTGTATGTCATTTATTTTTTAATAAAATTTCTGGTTTGAATCGGCATTGCTTCGTTTCTTCACAGGAAAATTGACTGTTGTTGGTCGTTCTAGTGTTAATTAATGATTAATGACTTGTCAAACTACGAATGTCTTTGAAAACGAACATGATCGACTTTATAAATAGATTTCTTCTTTCAATGAACAGCAAAATATTATTACTTTATTAGCACCTGACAACCATTAAGATAATTTCCAATACATTAATTTGTAAAATATGAATACAATATGTTTGAGATCAATTTAACAGTTTTTTGAGAACAAATCTCAATTTTAATTAAAATTGTTATAATGTCTTAATTATTAGAATAACAATATTATAATATTGATGTTTTATTAAAGCAGGGGTGTCAAATTGTGGCCCTCCGGATATCACTAAAATTTTACAGTAAACTTTTCCTTATGTAATCATCGAATTTCTTCGATTCAAAAGGTCGACTATTTCTTTAAAATATTAGTGGTATCCGGCGGGCCATAGCTTGACACCCCTGTATTAAAGCATAACCTATTCAGTAAAGCACCCCAATTGCAATTCTAAAATTGGCTGCAGTATTATTGTATTAAAAATACTTAAAAAAACGTATGTTTGAATATAGTAAACAACATATCAATGAAAGTACTTACTTCCGAAAATATAGTAACAATAATTTATTTTAATATAATAAAAAATACATAATTCACTGTATCAAGTCATAAATTGCTGCCATGTATATCAGTCATGTAAATGCTTTATTGAAAGAAACCTTGAAAAAATTATAAAAGTAAATAATCTGTCACATACAGAATAATGAATAATGCCCACAATTTCGAATTTGCATTTTAAAACACGAAAAATAACGAAAAACATTCTGGGTTCTTGTTAAAAAAGAGATAATTCCTCAAAACCGAGGAAAATAAACTGATTACCTGCTAGGGCGTAAACATGTATAAAAGATATTTTTTTTGTCTCTTTCGACTCCATCTTGGTAGGTTCCACTGCGTTTGATACCACCTATTATTTTTAAATTATTATGGAACTACATATAATTTAAAACTCTATTTCTTTAATTGCGTACACCGGGAAAGATAATACACAACATAATCTATACAATAATAGCGCAAGTCATGTGACTGGCCTAAACTCATACGAGGCTAACCACTTAACCATAATACCAGGCTGCTATTTTTATAGATTTTTTTTTTCCTTCAAAAGTTGCATTTTTAGAAAGATCGTTAAAAAAATAATTTTGAAAGATGAGTTATATTCAAATATGTATGCATTATGAGTTAACTTCAGCTGAAATTCGGCTGACAGCCTAATATTTCATTCCATCAAAGTACACACAGGAGATTTGTCCTCCTGTGAGCGAAAAAAAATTAAGGAGGTAAAAATTCTCAAATCAAGTTCTCCAGAGATGAATGTTGCTACGCTCCCTAGCATCTAAAAATAATTTCACGCCTGTAATATTATCAAAGTTTGACATAATTCTGTCAAGTGAAATGCTATACAACTCAACTTCTTTCATGATATTGTCTTGGTTTAAGTTAAAACTAAATAAATTCAAATCATGTAATAAATACTATTCAATGAATCGAATTTCCAAACAAATCACCAGATAATATTGAGGAATTCTAGAAAGAGAGCTTTAGATGTTGTGAAAACTTCTAAACAATATCAAGAAAGAAGAGAATTGAGAAAATAATGGGATAAAAGTGGGTGTCTACGAAAAACGTGTTGAATTTCACACCGACGGACAAGGGAAAATGGTGAAAAATGAGAGACACTGACAGAAAAATGAGTGAGGCTATTATTAAATGGCTTTCAAACGTTTTCTATTTCAGCAAACCGTTTTCTCCGAATTAATACTACTATTACAAACAATCTAGACTAATAAAATAAAGTTTCCCTCAGTGTGAGTGTGTCTCTGTGTGTAATGTATCTGTTCGCAATGGTTAGCAAAATCTAGTCCACCTAGAAGTCTGAAAATTTATGTGTGGATAGTCCAAGGTCTGGCCATGAGCACCTGAGTCTCAGAATTTTAATATTTTGATAATTATCCAACATATTAATTATAATCTCATTAAACATCGTATCGAAAATGCCATCTTTTAAATCAAAATGGCTAAAGAAAAGAACTGCTTCTCTGGATTTGCAAGCGGAAATGAACGAATTCGAAATTATTTTACTAATTAGCGAATTTTAAGAAAACTAATTAAGATATCTATTTGAAAATTTCTGATCATATGTAAAAAAAAAAAAAAATCTGCATCCCATTATGTGATTTTTGAAAAATTCGGCCGGTAATTTTTCTTAATTTATGCAAAAGAATTGCCAAAAATCTACGGGCGCCAGTGAAAACGATCCGAGAAAGTTTCAGACAGGGATCTGCTTTCATTAAAAACTGAACTACAAAAAGAGCTGTTTCTCTGGCCGATCTCTCCATTTAGTTTGCGAAAATGAAAGAAAATAATTGACAATTTTTACTAATGAACAAAAATTTAGATACGGTACCGGAGGCAGCGAGGACACAAGTTGGAGTTTTGTTCGGAAAGTGGTTTCTTTATAACAGGGTGCGCCCCCTGGCAGCGGAATGTGTAACTAACGGAGTTTGTAGAGCGTGCGCTGCATGCCTACTATACGATGCTGCAGGCAGCGGGAACACGCGTCGGAGGTTCGTTTTTATCAGAATGCGCCCGTATTGGCGGTAAGTGGAAATAAAATATCTTCAGTCGCCGTGCAAAGCACTTTTAAATAAATAATTTTATACAAAATCGGGTTAAAGATATAAAATCATACAAACTTTAGGTTTGTTTAATTTTATTATCACGGGCCCGAGCAACGCCGGGCGGGTCAGCTAGTAATAAATACAATTCGATCAGTTAATTAAATTTCTTCTAAAGATATTCTGTTCAACAAAGATGTTCACAATTAAAATCAGAATGTCTGTTTAAAGGGTAACGCTACTTACCTGAAAAAACACTCATTTTTATATTTTTTTAAAGGAAATTATGCATTGGAAGAAAATTGATTTTTGAAGGTATTTATTGCAGTAATTTTTAACATCATTAACACCAAATCGTATCAGATATCTCAACAAATCTATATTTAAAGGATAATGCTACTTAAGTTACCTAAAAAATTACAATTTTCTTTTTAACTATACATTAGGAAAAATTGATGTTTGAAGTTGATGGTATCAATCTTTAACATCATCAACATATATTTTTTAAGTAATAATGGCGGCACTAGAACAGGGGTAATATGATGATACACAATTTACATCTTTCAGCCTAACTTTAAGAATTTTCATCGGATATCCTCCAAATTTTAACCACATATTCTCATCACATTTCTCTAGAGAAGTACAAAATGTTATACGAAAAATTGTAGCAATTTTCTGCACGTTTGTCATTTTTACAAATGTTTTAAATTTACAAATATTTTAAATTTACAAATATTTCATTATTTTTTAATGATTATGAGCACTTCTCTAGAGAAAACTGTTCCGACTATGTGGTTAAAATTTCGAGGCTACCAATGAAAATTCTTAAAGAAACCCGGAATTTTGCCATAGTTTAAGCGTCACTATTTTGATTTTATAAAAAAAAGTAAACGTATGTTAATGATGATAAGGAATAATATATGTAATGAATACCTTCAAACCAATTTTCATTCCGATGTATAATTTTCTCAAACAAAAAAAAATTATCAAAAATCACAGACGTCATAATTAGTGTTACACTTTAATAACTTCCGAAACCATCAAATTCATTTAGAAGCAGACGTGACCAGACTTTGTAATTGCATTTCGTCCTTTTAATAAACAGCAATAAATATTACTTTAGTGCAGTTCGGAAAACATTAGATATTTTTCCCGTATACTAATGAGCAAAATATGAATTAGATTCCTTAGAGATTATTTTTAGAGAAATTTCCATGTTTTTAAAAAACTGTTGTCTTATCTTATTAAATAAGGTATCATCAATTTTACAATATTGATGACTTGATGCAAAAAGTATTATATAAAAGAGACAAAAATTTATTTCTAAAACCTTGTCTGTGGTGATCGCTTAAAAAAACATGATAAAAAATGGACTATATTCTAATTTTTATTACAATTAAAATTTCCATCTTTATTATTAAAATAACCACATGATCAAATATTACTAAAATACATATCTATAAAAAGTATTTATTACCGGGAAAGTAATGAAAAATTTCTTACATATAAAAGAAACCAACTATTTACTGTCCAAACTCCTAAAATAGCGGTCAATGAGACCAATAAGCGGTCTTTGAAAAGGGCTTCTTATAAAAACTGTCCCATGTTGCCAGATTGAGGATTTGGTCCCCATTTTGGGAAATTTTGATCGTTCAGGGAAATTTTTTTATGTGGGGGGAGGGGGCAAGTTATTAGTTGGAAAATGTTTGGAGAATATCAGCATTTTGGGGGAAAATTTGAGGTATTCTTTCATTATTTCATACTAGCAGATCCGCCCGGCGCTGCCTGGTCCCGCCAAAACATAATACAAAATGCGAAATCACTCTTAAAAATCGCTGCACGAAACTCTTCCACTGGTAACTCTTTGTCTTTCGGAAATTAAATAGAGAGATGAACCCAAAGCGGAAGTAAATTTAATACCGCCTCCGTAAATGTCTGGATCATTTGATTCAAAACGGATCAGTTTTTGGTCAAAATTTAAAAAAAAAGTTGTTTGATTTTCACAAAATTCGCATTTTCGGAATCAGAAAAATAAACTGTGAGTTCCGATTCAAATATTTCAATACTTTTCTTAATACTCCAGGATGAGTCAAAATGAAACTTTTTCGTTTTCTGGGACTATCAAATCGGTAACTTTCTTTTGCGGTTTCAATAAATATAACCATTTTTGATGCACGCGCTGGACAACCTTTTAGTTACACCGCCAGTTTGGTCTAAACGAATTATCCGATACGTGTCCCCGTTGCCTACGATAACGTGTATAGCAGGCGCGCTATGCACGCGCTGCAAAATCTTTTAGTTCCAGTTTGTACCACCAGGTGGAGCATTCTGTTCTAAATAAACTTATTTCCGAACAAAACTTCAGCACTCGTTCCTGCTGCTTAGGGCACCGTGTAGAATGCGTGACTTGCACGCGCGAAAAATCTGTTAGTTCCACTTTCCACCGCCAGGAAGTATCAAATCTGAGTCAGAAATATTTAACTATATCTTAATTAGTTCATGTTAAGTTGAATGAACCGATTCCTGTTGAAATTGGATCCATAGAACCCGAGAAAACAAATCAACACCCCTGGATATTAATATTAAAAACTCGTAATATCCAAGGGCAGAAAAAATGATACCGAAGTTTATTTAGTACCTGGGAGACCCCAGAAGAATGTCAGAAAAGATTTCGTATGAATCGGACCATGATTAAATTCAAAATCTTTTAGTTACATTTTCCACCGCCAGGTGGTGCACTTTGTTCTAAACAAGCCTCTTTCTGAACGAAACTCCGGCACGTGTCCCCGCGGCTTATGACAACGTATAAAAGGCGTTCTGTGCACGCGCAAAAAATGTTTTAGTTCCACTTTCCACTACCTGGGGGTGCGCCATCTATATCTTAATTAGTTATCTATATCTTAATTATTTCATGTTAAGTTGAATGAATCAATTGTCGTTGAAATCGGGACTTTTGTTTGAATCGGACAAATTTTAAATGCAAAATAGTTCAGTTTCACTTACCACCGCTAAGGCACAGCTTCCCACCGCACTCAGTTCTAAATAAAACTCTTTCCGATCGAAAATTTGGCACATGTCCCTTCTACCTACGACACCGTATAGCAGGCGCTGCAAAATCTTTTAGTTCCATTCTATATCTTAATTAGTTCGTGTTAAGTTGAATGAACTAATTCTCATTGAATTTGGGCCCATAGAACCCGAGAAAATACCACTCGCTGGTCATTAATATTCAGAAATAGTGGTAACCAAGGGCTGAAAAAATGATACCGAAGTTTATCTAGTACCTGAGGAACTGAGAAAAGGTTTCGTTTGAATTGCACTAATACTTAATTAGTTCTGATTTTGGAAGCAGTGTGGGGGCGAAGGAGGGAGTTTCGATCAGAGCATTAACGCGATATTTAAACTACAATCGAATATCCACCTCCCCCCCACACAGAATTAAATCAACGGCGTTAAAAAATTAGGAATTATTAACTTTTGAAACAGTAACAAAATGACTTTTTATTTTTACATACAAAAACAGTAAGTTATCGTTGTTAATTTCTAAAATCAAGTACATAAACGACGTATATATGAAAAAAATCAAAAAATCGCATAAAACAAATGGCAAAAATTCACAACTCGCTGTTCGAATTGCAATCAGCTGACGACCTTTTCATCTGCCAGTCACAATTGCCCGGTTGATTTCCAGCTGTGCTTCAATTCTATCAGCTACCAAACACAACTGCCCTCCAATCATGTTTGACTTGTATTGGGCGATTTGTGACGTCATTTGAAAGAAAAAACGCTGCAAAACATGAAAAAAATGTTAAAAAATGAAACTAAAAGAAAAAATCTAATATAAAAACTCGGGTTAATAAAAAATCCGCCCTTCCCTTTTAAAATTAAGATTTTTTATCTGTAAAGAATTATCAACATTCCCCAAGCTAAAAAGAGTAAAAAAAAATAGCGATTGTGAGTGTATCTGAGGTTGAAATGGAAGCAACCACTGAACCAATCAAGCGTTCTGGGCAAAATTTCTTGTTGTCGAAGGAAAAAAATCGCCAGAAAATCAAAAATCGCTGTATGAATTTCGCATAAACTTTATTAAATGAGTATAAAATTTACTATATTGGGCCTAGATACTAGATTAGAACCGGATTCCGGTTACTAATGTGGGTAAATCGCAGCGAAACGTCAAGAAACACTAAAAATCGCATATTTAAAATCAGGATTTTTTATCTGTAAAGAATTATCAACTTTCTCCAAGCTAAAAAGAGAAAGAAAAATGACGATTCTAATCGTATCTGAGCTTAAAATGGAAGCGCAACCACCGAACCAATCAAGCATTCTGGCAAAATTTCTTAGTGTCAAAAGGAAAAAAATTGCCAAAAATTCAAAAATCGCTGAACGAATTTCGCATCAACTTTATTGAAAAGAGGACAAAATTTACTATATTGGGCTAAAAGATTGGAACCGGGTTCCCATTATTAATGTGGAAAAATCGCATCAAAACGCGAAAAAACACTAAAAATCGCATAAAAAATTTAATTAAAAAAAATCTATTCAAAAATTCCAAAATCTGGCTTCGAGATACAAAACTACATGCATAAAGGTACCTTCTCACCAAATTGTGTAGTTCTGTGTGCAGCGGTCTCTTCAGAACACAACGGAGAAACACACACACACACACACAAACACACAAACTTGCTTCTTTATTATAGTTGGAGATTATCATATTAAAGTTTACATTTATTCACCTGACAACACTGGATGTGGATTCGTTGGTTCAGAATTAGAAATTTATCAGTTATCACTGATTATCTTCATTCTCGACGTTTACAGTTTACCGTGTTTTAAGCTCTAATATGTTACTATGTATTTAATTCTAATATATATTTATATTTTCTCAATTCCCATTATTTTCTTCAAGAAAGTAAATGATTACAATAAAAATGTCAGTTCGCAGTTTTTTTTTTTATTATTATTATTTTTTTTTTTTATGGCTTGATTTTGGGGGAAATTTTAAATTTAAAATAGTTAAATAATTTGTACTGGTAAATTTAAAATTAAAAATTCATTTTTTTGAGTAGAAACTTTTCTTAAAATATAGGACTTTTTCAAAAAAAAAGCACTAATTTAGGGAAAGTTTTAGAACTTTGGGGAAATAGGTTTTTGACTATCTGACAACACTGAAGCTGTCATCATAAATCAGGCAACACTTTTAAAATGTGGTATACAATCCAACCTTCCAACGTTTTACTGAAAGTTTGTAAAATCGAAAAGGGATTAACAAAACAAACAAAAATTTCCTTGTAACCAGTGAAAAAGGGTAAGATCAATCAAAAAAGGATTATCTATTAAAACGTAAACCTGCGTAAAAGGGGAATTTTATTCCCAGACTGTTGCAAGCCCGTCTTGGCAGGTTTTGCCGTATTTGGCAACTTTAATTATTAAATATACTATTACAGAGTTTCGACAGTTCAGCGAATTTTTCATGGGAGATACCAATATTTTGTCTTAAAAATACGATTTAATAAATCATGCAAATAAATAAAGCAAGTTTTCCAATAAGAAAATACTAGTATTTGCCATGAAAAATTCCCTGATCTGTCGCTATTCTGTATTACTGATGCCAACATTGTTCTGTTAAACACTAGTTGATCCCATCCGGCGTTGCACGGAAATCAGTAACTTTCATTTGCGGTTTCGATAAAAATAGTCATTTTCGGCGGCGCGTATTTTGTTCTAAACAAACCTCTTTACTTACGGAACTCAGTTACTCGTTCCATCTGCCTACGGGAAAGTATAGCAGGCGTGCTACACACACGCTGCAATTTTGTTTAGTTTCAATTTCCACCGCTAGGAGACGCGAAATCATCTTACTTACTTGTCTACATCTTAATTAGTCCATGTTAAGTTGAATGAACCAATTCCCGTTGAAGAAGATTCCAAACATTTTTTAGAACACTTTAGTCGAAATATGAAAATGCCCTAAGTCGACCACTTTCAACACCTTATCTCCCACACCCCCAGAGCTACAGACATGCAACCACCATGCTGCTGCACGATGTGAGATTCTAGGCTACTACCACACGCAAACACCAGTGGTCTACGCTAGGTAGTTGTGGCTACAAAGTGAAATATAGGGACACACACGTCTGTAAGAAAATGCCCTAGGTCTATCACTTTCAACCCCCCTATCTCCCAAACCCCTACAGCTACCAACATGCAAACAGCATAGTGCACGATGGGAGACTCGAAGCTAGTACCACACAAAATTATCAGTGGTCTGCACTGGGTAGTTGTGGCTTCAAATTGCAAAGTGAAATATAGGGGCATACACTTCAATTTTTATATATAGAGAGAGATCACAGTTAAATGAAAATTAATGAAAAACATATCAGCATATAATCGCAAAAATGGTAGTGAGAAAGCCTCGCACGGAATTACTAGTTTGGGTTTATTAATGTTATGGACTACTCAGTCAGAAACTTTATTTATTTATAATGTGTAAAACAATAAAAATAATGCAAAAGACATTTAGTAGCAATAATGTAAGCCATTAAACAATACTCTGTCGTAACTGAGAATAAAAGCGGAAAATAATGATAATAAATAAAATTCTTTCATTGAAATAGATTTTCTCTGGGCAAATTCTATTCTGCCAAGGTGTTCTCAATTAAAATCAGAATACACGTTTTAATGACTTGCAAGACCATCAAATTCACTTGGAAGCAGACGTGACAGGCTTTTATAATTACACCTTGTCCTATCAATGAACAGCATAAATATTACTTTGTTGACTTGCAAGAATCCTTAACACTAAAACGACCGGAAATTTTACTCAAGTTTTATAAAATATTTTATACCAGAATTTCTATTTAGAACAATTTGAGTTAACTATATAACTTATTTCTGTATGGTACATATTTATTAGTATGTTTTATGAAGCAATTTATGGTTTGACATTATTCATTTCGTCGTAGTCAAATTGAGTGCTTTTGGAAGCTGTGGTGTTACGATAATTTACCAAATATTGATGTTCTAAATATATTTAAGGTACATTTTAAATAAATTCAACAGTTTTATTTGAATAAAAAGATTCACGTTGTTCAAAATCATATGTCGTACATTATTTCACAGGATATTTTATACATGCATTTATTGATAATTGTTTAACATATTTAAACATATTTTATCTTTAGAGAGTATCAAATGTTTCCGTCTAGTTTTTTACACTTCTATCTCAAAATTATTTTCTGCATTTAAATGAAGTTGAACTTTATAGTTTTAAAATTTTAATAGTGTTACCTGTATTGTATAATTAAACTGTTAGATTATATACTAAAATCAACAAAAAATACTACCTAAAGTGAATATAAATAAAGAAATTTACATAACACATTTAACAGAATAATTCACACAAATGTAAATAATTATGTATGATTTTCTCAGTATTGTTATATTTTATCGTAATTAAAAAGCAAAAGGAATAAAGGGTGATTACAAAAAATACATCTGTCATAAATAATAAGATAGATTTTCACTCAGAAAAATCTATTCTGATAAGATTTTCCCAGTTAAAAACTGTATACTTTTTAAAATTCATTTGCCGCAGTAGATGTGACCAGACAATACATGAACAGCAATAAATATTATTTTTAAACGTTTAAAAATCATTACGATAATTTTCTATGTATCAATGTGTGAAATACGAGTGAGATATCGTTAGAATGAAAGTTATGGAACAAATATGTTTAAAACTTTTTTTTTCGTGTGTACTTAAGAAAAAATACAGTGAGTTATAATTAACCTACAATTTTGAACTGAAATAACATCTCAGTGTCTAGCCAGATGTCGTTACGAATGCGTGTACTGAGAGAGGGCATAAAAGAAAGTTGTTTACTATCACTTCCACCCTTTTTAAAAATGTTTTCCAAGCGTTATATTCTACCAAATATCATATTTTTGTTGTAAAAGTTTATATTTATGCGGTGAATATGAAGAAAGCTGATTCATACTGGACGGTGTCCCTCCGTATAGAACAGACAGTGTTTTTTATATCATTATCATTGAGTTTGAAACACGTGTTATTACCTATCAATACTCAAATATTTATGCTGGTGAATTGCCATTGGCCTGCTTATTCACCAGATATTAATCCATGTGATTTTTGTTTTTGGTATCATAGGAATAATTTGTTTTACAAGAAAACGCCGAAAGTCCTTATAAGCCACAAAAAACTGCACAACAGATCATTTAATAATAATAATAATAATAATAATAATAATAATAATAATAATAATTACAAATAAAAATAAAAATAAAAATAAAAAATAAAACAAAATAAAAAAGATTCATTTGAATCTGTATCTGACAACTTTTTGACTATAGTCTGGGAACGAGAAAGTTCCCAGTGAGAATTACGCTGTGACCATTATACCACCTCGACAAGAAGGAATTCGCTGCTTACTTCAATGCAATATCTCTCTATAACTGATATTTTTAAATACAAAATCTCTTGACTAATTAAATAAAAAGAAAAGTGCCCAGCTAAACTGATGGCATTGAACTCACAGGCTATTCACAATAATTGTACATTATACTCTTATTTCAAAGAATAATGCCCCTTGAACAATAAAGAAATTGACAATAAATTAAGGAGGGAATTAGCCTCCCCCCTTTATACTTAACCAATGAACTCCTAAAACTAATCAGGAAAGCGCCTATACAAAATTTGAAGCAAATCGGATAATTCTGCATGAAAAACACATTTATCTAAATTGAGGGGGAGATTAGACTCTCGTCCCCATCCCCCTGATACTTAACCAATGAACCCCCAAAACTAATTAGGGAAGCGCCTTATCAGAATGAACTTATATACAAAATTTGAAGCAAATCGGATATTTCTATCAATAGTTGTCGCATTACGTACATACATACGGGCAAATTAGATCTCAGGCTTTTATAGCATGTGAGCTAATAAAACTTTTTTCAGTTTAAGTGTGTCACTGTTAGTGTAGATATCTATATATATAAAAGCGGTGCTTGATATGTGTGTGGGGGGATGTGTATGTTTCTTATACAAATCTGCAGTTTTTATTCGATTTGAATGAAACTTGATGTACATACGTTTTAGAACACGAGTAAAATTACTTTCAACTTTAAAAATTTCTCAACGCAAATCTGTCCAAACATATTTGTCCGGTCCCTAGCGATTCCGTCTTTGTAAGTTTGATTGTGTTTCATAAAGTACATGAAATGTACTGTAACCCCCCCCCCCCCCCCCTTCTTCCCCAATCAGATTTTTAACAAAAACTTTTACTTCGATAAGTTATGTTAACTACATTCGAAATAATAGATTTGAAAAAGGGAAAAAATATTTCTTTCTAGAAAACATGAATGAAGCTTTAGCTTTCTATCCAAGTTATATTAACTACATTCGAAATAAAAGTTTTGAAAACTGCAAAAAATATTTATTTCTAGAAAACATGAATGAAGCTTTAGCTTTCTTTCCAAAGTAAATTTAAGCAAATTATCAAACGATTAATGCAGTATTAATAGAAATCCACAGATGGTGCTAATCTATATATATAAAAACCGTTCTTGATATGTATGTGTGTGTGTATGTTCCTTATACAAATCTATAGTTTTTGTCCGATTTGAATTAAACTTGATATACATATGCTTTAGAACCCGGGTAAAAGTATTGTCAACTTAAAAAAATTCTCAAACCATTCTTGATCACTTTTTTCAAACATATCCCACAGTTTTTCATTAAAAAATCTATATATATATATTTTTTCAATTTCTAATGCAATTTCTTTCCCATTGCCATTAAAAGAAACTGCGTATGGACAATAGTTTTCTAAACCAATAAAAATTCAGATTCCTCACCATAATTTGAAATCCGAAACGGACGTAAATTTTGGCAGATAATGAAATTTTTTTCGCATATTACAAAGATTACCATAAGTGCGTTTAAACGACACAGTACATTTATTTAAATGTGTTTGGAGATAAAAATAAATAACTTAGCTCCTAATTTTACAAAGGTAAATTGTTTCCACTGGTTTGTTAACATTAAAGTAAGTTTTCCAAGAAATAAAAATATGTTTTGAGTAAGAAAACTTTATGATTCAATTTATTCTACACTAGCGGCCCGTCCCGGCTTTGCACGGGTAGACAATGTAATTTTTAGTACATTTGTTTTCCTGAATTTCGCGCGCCTACCAAAAACTTTTGCTGAGATATGTCGAAAAGACCTAAAACTTTCGAATCCCCCTTTAACCACCTTCGGGGGGGGGGGGTATGCAGAAGATGATGAGACACACGTTAAGAGTTCATAATTTCAAATGCAGATGATTACGTATATATGGTTATTGTCAGTACATGAAGGAAGACAGTTGACACACGGGCAAAAGGGAGAATCATGAGTAGCGATGAAGGTGATTTATTTGGAACCAATAAGAAGGATAGTATTAGGCATCAAGAACAAATAAACGAAGGCGCAAGGGGAGGTACTCCACAAAATCAGCAGCTTAGATTAACAGCTCGTCTGGTCGGTGTCAAAGGCAAAAGTGATAAAGTTTGAAAAGTTACATGTACGGGTGTTGGCGTGGAAAACATGATAAAATCGCCAGCACTTGGCGAGAGAGCTTTTAGAGAATTATGTTGGAAGCATGTGGGAAAAGGCGATAAATACTAGATTCTGCCTATGATTATGCATTCGTTTGAGAGTGGGGGGGTTGTAAGGATTCTTACATGGAGACGAAAAAAGGAAAAAAGAAAAGTAATAATTTTTGAGGATGGTCGCTTGTTTTGCCAAAAGGGCAGCTGGGTTTTAACGGTTACTTGTGGCTCGCATATAATAACAGGGTGTGAAAAATATGCGCTTGCAAATTACAATTTACATGTGGGCGAGAGATATTTTAATTAATTCTTTTGAGAGCGGATGAGAGTAGTGCCGAGGCATGCAGTAAAAGTATAGTTATACGTTACATTAATTTAAACAAGTGGAGCACAGCTACATATATATTTTGTCTAAGTTTTAAGACAGATGCACTTTTGATTTCATGGGAATGAAAAACGGTTGGATTAGAAATGTGTGAACACTTGTAACTTATTTTTAGCATAACCGCAAAGTCAAGGCCTGAAAACTTTCTGATGTATGCGAATAATGACTTGCATTTTAGAATAAAGAAATCAGATTCGTTATCTAAATTAATTCAGAAATAGATTTTAGTTAAAATATTGAATTTTGGTGGGGGGGGGGGGGAATGACAGTACATTCAAAACTGTTTTATCTTTATTTATTTATTCTTAAATTTACGTATTTTATTTATTTATTTTTTGGGGGGGAGGGGGAAGCCGAACGAATGAATACTTATAAATTTATTATTTATCTCTTTTTTTTTGGGGGGGGGATGGGAAGCATGAAATCAATACTAGCTTGTTAGATTTTGGAAGAGGAATGGAAAAGTTTATGTTAACTTGTTAAATTTGGGGGGGGGGGGTAGTTGAACTGAAGGCAAGATATGCAAACGTCTTTGTCATAGGGGGGGGATTCCCAAATTCACTGAAATACGTGTTTAATCATTTGTTTAGTAGGTTTGTTTTCCTGAATTTCGCACACCTACATAAAACAGCTGCTGAGATATGGCGAAATGTCCTAAAATTTTCGAAACCACCCCTTTAAATTTCTAAAATCATTGAAATGCGTGTTTATCCATTTTTTAGTAGATGTGTTTTCCTAAATTTCACGCTCCTACCTACATCTGCTGCTGAGATATGGCGAAATGACCCAAAATTTTTGAATACCCCTTTAACCACCTTCTAGGGGTAATTGCCAAAATTGCCGAAATACGTGTTTAACCAATTTTTTAGTAGATTTGTTTTAATTAATTTCGCCCTCCTACATAAAAGCTGAGATATGGCGAAATGCCCTAAAAAATTCGACCCCCTCCATTTAACCACCTTCTGGGGGGAATTTCCAAAACTGCTCAAATATCTGTTTTATTCATTTTTTAGTAGATTTGTTTTACTGATTTTCGCGCTCCTAACTAAAACTGCTGCTGAGATATGACGAAATGTTCTAAAACATTCGACCCCCCTTTTAACCCCCTTTGGGAGGAAATTTCTAAAATCGCTGAAATACGTGTTTGATCATTTTTTAGTAGATTTGTTTTCTTGAATTTTTCACTCCTACATATAACTTCTGCTGAGATATGGCGAAATGACCTAAAACATTCGACCACCCCCTTTAACCGCTTTGGGGTGGGGATTTTCTGAAATCGCTGAAATACATGTTTAATCATTTTTTAGTAGATTTATTTTCCTGATTAACGCGCTTCTACCTATAACTGCAGCTAAGATATGACGAAATGACCTAAAACATTCGACCACCCCTCCTTTAACCCCCTTCTGGAGGGAATTTCCAAAATCGCTGAAATAGGTGTTTAATCATTTTTTTAGTAGATTTGTTTTCCTGATTTTCGCGCTCCTACCTATAACGGCTGTTGAGATATGGCGAAATGACTTAAAACATTTGACCACCCCCTTTAACTCCCTTCGGAGGGGGAATTTCTGAAATCGCTGAAATACGTATTTAATCATTTTTTAGTAGCTTTGTTTTCCTGATTTTCGTGCTCCTACCTATAACTGCTGCTGAGATATGGCGAAATGACCTAAAACATTCGACCACCCCCCTTTAACCCCCTTCTGGGGGAATTTCTCAAATCGCTGAAATAGGTGTTTAATCATTTTTTTAGTAGATTTGTTTTCCTGATTTTCGCGCCCTTACCTAAAACTGCTGCTGAAATATGGCGAAATGACCTAAAACGTTTGACCCCCCCCTTTAACCCCCTTCTGGAAGGAATTTCTTAAATAGCTGAAATAGGTGTTTAATCATTTTTTTAGTAGATTTTTTTTTCTGGAATTTCAAGTTCCTACGGATAACTGCTGCTGAGATATGGCAAAATGACTAAAACATTCGACCACCCCTCTTTAATCCCCTTCTGGGGGGAATTTCTAAAATCGCTGAAATAGGTGTTTAATCATTTTTTAGTAGATTTGTTTTCTGGAATTTCTCAGTTTCTACCTATAGCTGCTGCTGAGATATGGCAAAATGACTAAAAGATTCGACCACCCCCCTTTAACCCCCTTCTGGGGGTAATTTCTAAAATCGCTGAAATAGGTGTTTAATCATTTTTTTAGTAGATTTGTTTTCCTGATTTTCGCGCCCATCCCTATAACTGCTGCTGAGATATGGCGAAATGACCTAAAATATTCGACCACCTCCCCCTTTAACCCCCTTCTGGGAGGAATTTCTAAAATCGCTGAAATAGGTGTTTAATCATTTTTTTAGTAGATTTGTTTTCTGGAATTTCAAGCTCCTACCTATAACTGCTGCTGAGATATGGCAAAATGACCTAAAATATTAGAACCCCCCCCCCCCTCTAACACCCTTCGGGGAGGAATTTTCAAAAATCCTTTCTTATTGCTTGCCTAGGCCATAACAGCAATCTATAGTCCAAATTGCGTGACCCTGACTTTAGTAGTTTCGGCTGGGCATTGATGAGACAGTCAGTCAGTCAGTCACCGTTTCCTCTTTATATAATAGTATAGATAATCAAAAATCATCTGTCAAATATTGACGTTTAGGAATCATTACATTGTAACTTTTTTTCAGCTTGAGATGCAACCAAGGAGTTATATTTAAGCTCCTTGAATTTAGGTGGACAATAATTACCCACTATTAATAAAAATTTGATTTAAAGAAAACAATAGAATATTTTCCATTAATCATTCTTCAATGATAGGTGTTAAAACAAACGGGATTAAAAGTAAAATGGTTTATCGTAAAAAAATGACGTAATTTTGTTAATGTTAAACATTTATTTTAGTTTTAAAAACTAATATATTTAGTAAACGTTCGGCAAAGTGGCGACATTTTCAGCTTCTAAATTATTATCCAATTCTTAAAATACTAATATATTTTTGAGAAATAATGTTTTGCAAAAAAGAAAATTCACATAATTTCAAAATCTGTTCAAAAATTTCAAAATCAGAAAATTCTGTTTAAAATACATTGTAAATATAATTTCTGAATTAAATTTAGTATTTAATAGTATTAATGTTTTTATTTTTCTATGAGTGCAGTAGTATTGGATATCTTTAAACGCTTTCATGTTTTAAATAGATAAAGTTCATGTGACGTCACGCACTCAAGTAACGGCGTATTTATCAACTAATTGTAGGCGAAAAGTAACAATTCTTGCACATTGTAGGCGAAAAGTAACAATTCTTGCACATTTAGTAATTCATAATGTATTATTTCCTACACATAATATAAAGTATTATAACTACTTGAAAATTACGAGAAACTTAACGAAACTTCAAACAATTTAGCTCAAATTTTTGCTTGTTAAGTTGACAAACATGCACAGTATCTATAAATATAAAGGCATATTTGTACTATTTGTACATGATTCATGAAGTGGAAGAATTATTTTAACTAGACAAGTATCGGTTCATAGGAAAATATATCCCCGGTGAAAGTGTAGTCATATTTTAAATTATGTGCCGGTTTTCATTCAGAAAAGATTAGTTTTTTATAGCAATTACACAAAGCAGTATAATTTCCACAAAATGTATTGGTCGCCAAAGCATAAGTTTAACATCCTTTTATCGTACAATCTTTCAGAACATGAAATTTCGATAAAAATTTAATAAATATATTAAAGTCGATGTAAAAGTTGTTAGCATATGCAATTTTCATTAAAGAATGGAATTTGCATTTGACATCGTTCACGTGAAATTTAAAGAAGAGTCGACGCCACTAATTAAGCAAGAAAATCTCCCCTCCTATTTTTAAATGCACCATGATTATGAAAAAGAGCAAGAGAAAAGCCAATTAAAAATCCAGGTATTATTTGTTATCTTTCTCTGTTACTTATATAATTCCCTATAATTTCAAAATATCTAAATCTATAGTTAAAAATATCTCTGCGTGTTAATATTTGCCCCTCATTGGAATAGATTCCTGTCAAATTTCGAAACTCCCATAATACTAAACTACAACACTACAATCAATATTACAGTTCTCCATAATTGGTACCGGTCTATATCCCTAGCGCAGATAATCGGCCGTAACAAATAACCAAATAACCAAACCATAATTGGGGTGTTTTTTTTAAATTGCTTTCGCCATTCAAATAAATGAGCAACTATATTGCTTAACAAACAAGCAACTATATTGCTTAACAAAAAGCATGTAGACTTTGAAAATTTTTGAAGCATGATAAACATTTAGATTTTATTGGCAGATCTGCAGCTGTTAAAAGTGTGGCACTATGAAATTGTCCGATAACATTGAAATAGGAATAACATTTGCAGACTATTGAATCTCATTCTATTCTTGTTTTATTTTATACGTTTAACAACATGTAAAGGAAAATAACATTTAGCTACTGTTGCTGTCGTTTATGTATTATTCTATAAATATGATTATTTATGAAGAATTAAGACAAAATCTTTTTAGAAATAAATAACAAACTGTTACAAAAATTACCAACTCACACCACAAATATTTCATAGTAAAAGTTTAATCCAAAATCTCCATAGTTTAGTTCCAAACCAACAGGAAAAAGAAAAAATTCTGAATCTGAAAATCCAATTCCCCTCAAAAATAAATTCGGAAATCTAAATTCCGAAGCTAATCTTGATAACCATGATCTTATGGATCAGGAATCTGCTCAAGATGGTGCTGCAAGCACCGATGTTGAATGTTCAAAAAACAACAAGCACCCCTTCTTTATTGAATTCAAAGATATGGATTGGCGCAAAGTTGCCCAAGAGATAAAAGCCCTTGATTCTGATAATCCTCCTCAAGTCAGCCTCTCCGGGGAACTTCTAAAAGTTCTACCCAAATCTGTCAGCCAATTTAGAGATATCCAAAGAACTGACAAACATATAAATTTTAACACCCTTAACTCAAAAGAACTTCGACCAAAAAAAATCTGTATTAGGGGAATCCCCCCCCCCCCCCAACACAGACCCCCAACTTATTATCGAAGACCTTGGTAACCATGGATTTAAGGCCACCCGAGCCGCCATGCTTAAGAGTCGCAAAACTGGCAGAGGTATGCCATTTTACATGGTCAACGTCCTCCCTTGCACTAACTTTGAGAAGATCTATAAAATTGAGGAATTTTGTGATATAAGTGTTCGTATTGAATACTTCAGAAACAACAATAACCCAAAACAATGTTACCGCTGCCAACGGTTCGGACACGCCTCCGAGACGTGCAGCCTAACACCAAAATGTCTTAAATGCTCAGAAGAGCACCTCACTGATAACTGCCCCAAGACAGGTAAAATAATTCCAAAATGTTCCAATTGTAACGGTGCCCATCCAGCCTCATACAGAGGTTGCCCAAAAAATCCAAACAACATTAAGAAAAAAAATACCCCAACACTCAACACCAAAACAAAACCGCAACACCAAAAAACAAATATAATTGCTGACATCGCAGACATTTTCAAACCCTACAATTACACCATTCATGATAAACCAAACGATAGCAACAACAGTGAGACCACTACTGACGTGAATAACGATATCCAGGAAGCCCCAGTTGAGGACACTTCCAGTTACACCAAACAAAATAAAACACCACCTGTTATACAAAATAATTATACAAACACATTCAAAGATATGTTTGACACCTTCAAAGACATGAAGGAACTTCTCCAAATTACCAAACTCCTAAAACATTTAAAAAACATCGCCATCAAATCAAAAAATTGCAACAACCCATTCGACAAAATGTATATAATAATAGAAGAATTAGACGCCTTTTCTACGGAGCTCAACATTACCAATTATGAATAATTACAATAACAAAAATGTATCTTCTCTTCTTATTTTCTCCTGGAATTGCCAATCACTGCAACCCAGGATTAATGAACTCCGCTCCTTTATTTCCATTAATCCACAAATCGATATACTCTTAATCCAAGAAACACTTAACCCTTCCTGCAGTATCACCATCCCAGGTTACAAACTCCATCATACACCACGTGCCAACTCTCACTGGGGTGGCACAGCCATCTACATCAAAAATTATATCCCACATCACACAACTCAAAATATTCCACTCCCAGGCATTGACTACACCAGTATTGTCGTCAACTTGCCCCATGCCAAAATCAACTTCACATCTTTTTACGCACGACACGGGCGACGATACCCCATAAATGACCTGACACACATCATTACACAACACCAACACGCATTTATCGCTGGTGACTTCAATGCACATAGCAGGCAGTGGAACTGTCATTCCACCACTACCAGAGGTAGATCTCTTCACAACTTGGTTAGCCATTTCAATCTCAGTCTCCACGCACCTACTACACCAACACACATTCCTGTTGCTCGCATCCAGCACCCCTCTATTATTGACTTCGCCATCACCAAAAATCTTACCTTCCCTATCACTACTTCTGTTATTAATGACCTAAGCTCTGACCACCTTCCTGTCTTCTTCAAAATTGATCTTATCAACCCTATCTCTCCTCCTCCTTCAGTAGCTATTGACTGGAATAAATTCCAAAATTACATCAACAACACCGACCTTACCTACCCCACAATCAACAACACTACTGACATTGATAACGCAGTTAATAAACTCAACAACATCATTTACAAAGCTCAAAAAGATGCCACTTACACCAAATTCAAAAATAATAACTCATACATCTTACCCACTTACATACATAATATCTATAAACAACGCTACACACTCCGTCGACTCTACCAAAATACCAGAGATCCCACCCTTAAAACAGCTGTCAACAGGCTCAACAATAAAATTAAAACCCTTATTCAGAAAGATAAGCAAAAAACTGGTCTAAATTTCTCGAAAGTCTTACTTGCGAGGATAACTCTCTTTGGCAAATCAAAAAGAAACTCAATAATAATTATACCCCTATTCCTCCCCTTACTGCCAATAATCAAACTGCGTATAGTGACGAGGACAAGGCAGAATGCCTCGCTAGCTCATATGAAAGGCAATTCTCTCCGAATCCCTTCCTCGCAAGTCAAGCACAGTTTAACAATGTCAATGATACTGTTAATGACTTCCTTTCAACCCCTCCTATCCCTCTCCCCGAAATTCAACCCATCATGATCAACAATATTATTCAAAAACTTAATAATAAAAAATCTCCTGGGTACGATAAAATTTCCAACTATACTCTTAAACAACTTCCTATCAACTGTATTCTCTACATTACGAAGCTCACTAATTCTATCCTCAAACACTGTTATTTTCCTAAACCCTGCAAAACCTCTATCATTTCTCCTATTCTTAAACCATCCTGCAATCTTAATGACCCAACTAATTTCCGTCCCATCAGTCTTCTCTCCTGTCTAAGTAAAGTCATCGAACGCGTCATTAGATCACAGCTCAATGACTTCCTTCACAACAACAACATTCTTATGCCTGAACAATTCGGCTTCAGAGCCAAGCACTCCACCCAACACCAACTTCTTCGATTTGTGGAGTTCTTAACTGAAAACTTCAACGAGAAGAAGCCTACTGCTGCCATATTTCTTGATGTCGCCAAGGCCTTTGACAAAGTCTGGCACGCGGGCCTCATTTACAAATTAATTCGGCTTAAGTTCCAGTCTGGACTTATCCATTTAATACACTCTTACCTTGGTGATCGTGACTTCTATGTCCGTGTAAACAACTCACTTTCTCTACTACACATAATACTCTGTGGTATTATTCAGGGTTCAGTCATTGGCCCTATTTTATTCATAATATACTTTAATGACATTCCACGCACACTCTTCACATCACTCGCACTCTATGCGGACGACACTGTTCTCTATGGCACTGCACATCACCCATACAATCTTTACAAAAATCTACAACACCACCTCAACATCTTCATGGAATGGTGTGATCAATGGCGCATTAAGATAAACGAATCTAAAACTACTGCTGTTTACTTCTCTAGAACCTTCTCCACTCCTAATAGATTAACCATCAATAACACTACCATTCCCTGGTCTGACGATGCCAAGTACCTGGGAGTTACCATTGACAAACGCATTACCTTTAAAAAGCATATTCTTAATATCCGCGGTAAAGTCGCCGGAATTTCCAAAACCCTCGCCCCCCTTCTTCGCAGTCACTCACTCTCCATACACAACAAACTCTTAATATATAATGTTTGCATTCTCTCTGTTATCACATATGCATGTCCAATCTGGGGCTTCACTTGCAAAACCAGTATGAACAGCCTCTCTAGTACCCATTACAAACAGCTCCGTTACATCAGGAACGGGTCTAGATACCTCAAAAACTCCACAATCCTCAAGGATCTGAAAACGACTTCACTCAAACATCGCATTAAACACCTTGCGAAAAAATTCTACAATGACATTAATCACATTCCAAATGAACTCATTTATGAGCTACCTGACTACGATGCTTGCAGTCCATCCAACCGGAAAAAACCAAGGTACTCCACTATTCTTGATGAATAGTCCTTCCGAGCTATAATTCTTACCTCAAAATTTTTCTCTTTAATTAAAAAAAAATATATATATATTATTATATAATTTTTTACTGATAATTTTATATTGACTTTTCTCCTAAACTTCTCTTAACATCTTTACTTTACCTCGTCTGGCATATTTTTGTTTTTTTTTAACTATGAACTATTTTTACTTTTATACTTTAACTAGTAAATTTTCATTATTTTATAGATATACTTAACACTATCCTATTTTATGTAGTCAATTGGACTACGGCTAGACATTTCATATGGCTCTCTCAGGATTTGATATACACCTACTCAAAGCCAGGGTGTGCAGTTGCTTCGCAACTTGGAAGCCCATTGAACCTATCACAAGTTCAAGTTCAAGTTCAAGTTCCAAACCTATCTCGGTGGAACCTCCAAATTCTCGAAAAATCATTATCGCCTTGGCTGGTAGTATAATGATTAGAATACTTTTAGAACAGAGCTGAGCCGGCTATACAATGAATGTAATGTACCCTACCCGCTGAGGATTTCTCAGATCCAGGGGAAACACCTTTATCTAGATCTAGGGAAATTCAAATCGATTTAGGGTATTACTTCATATTTCTAGGGAATTTTCAGAAAACGGACACTACTTTTCCAAAATCTAGGGAAAAGTATTGTCCATAGGGACATTTGGAGAATCAATTCATTCAGAGATGGTGGGAGATTTATTAGCAGAAAGTGGAGGAAGGAGGGCGGAGGTTAGATCTGGTTTTCCTTTCTTCTTGGAGTATTTTCAAGTAAAACCAAATAAATCATCCATCTGATTTTCTAGTGATAGATAAACACATATTATGTGCATAGGGAAAATTCGTTATAATTATACCCGTAATGAAGTATAGTACTATGTATAATGTATGTCAGAAGAATGTTGCATTAAAAGATCTGCTAAAAAATTAAACATCCTGATCGTATAAATAGATTTTATTCTATAGCTTGTATAGTCATAACAACAGTGACTATTTCTCTCAAATAAAGCAAATTGATATTTTATTCCAGTTTTTTTTTCCCTTATTCCAAGATTATTATTATTATTATTATAGTTAGATTCTTATCCAAAATAATAATAAAAGAGGTTTACAACAGTCAAGGACTATCTGAGAATAATAAAGGACGATGTCGGATAAGAATGGGTAAAATTTGTTTAAAGCCTATCCATGCGTTTTAACATAATTTGCGGATTTTGTTTCAGAAATTACTCTTTAGTGAACAAGAAATTTCCCCAAATATCAAGCTATCAATATTAATTTACGGATTATATGCCAGAAACCTATTAATATGTTTTTGTTACATTTGAACTCCGCCCTCGCTGTTTTTTATATTTAAACTCTGTCTATCGTCATTATGATATGTATTTGTTCAGAATAAAAGGATCAGCGCAGAAAATCTAGCTATATAAAGTAGGCGGAGCATCATCTCCGTGGTACCATTTGAATACGGATGTAAATAGTATCACCGTAATTTCGCGCGTATATCTTAGTTAAGTCTTTTTCAAACCGGAAATTTTATTGAAAATAAGAAGTCAAATAAGTGCTAAGCAGAAGTAAGTCACATTTTATTTAAAATAAATTCTGGTAGGAAATCGAATTGTCTAAGGTGCGTATACGCACGAAATTACGGTAATATTATTTGAGAAAAATATCTCTAATTTTTAAATATTGCAAAAAGCTTCTTTTCTTAAATATCATTGTGCCGAATTTCATGAATTTAAAATGGGGTACTAAAGAATTATAATTTGGTAGTTTTGTTACAGTTTCATTCAGTAAAAAATTGTGTAATAAACGATGATATATATTCTTAAAAAGTTAAAAACATACCCATATCGCACAGTGTAAAAACAATGTTTTTTTTTTTGTTTTTTTTTTTTTTTTTTAAACACATATTTGTGTGTTTTAAATAATTCTTATGGTTGATCATGTCATATATATTTATTTGGCTTGAAGTTGTGCGATGGGTATCACATGTAAATATTTACAAATATATATAGAAAATACTAAAAAAGGAAAAAATAAATGTATTTAGTGCGGATCTACACATTATTTCGATATTCTCCCTATAAACTTTTCCTTTTTTTTTTTCTGTTTATGTTTTTTTACCAATAAATTTGTGAACATTTATTTGAACAAAATCACTTTTGTTATTGCCATCAACTATTTTTACATGTTTATTGTCATATAAAACAGTGCCAGCCAATCAAAATACTGTATTCTTCCCAAGTCACGTGATTTGAGAATGTAGGCAAATCTAGGGAAAAAAAACTAAAATCCATCTGAAAACGCTGTTTAGAACAGAGCTAAGCTGGTTATATATTATTATGAATCCGCTCTGGACTTCTCAGATCTAGGAGAAAATCCCTATATCTTGATCTAGAGAAATTCAAGTCTATTTATGGATTTAGTGAATTACTTTTTATTTCTAGGAAATTTTCAGAAGACGGGCAATACTTTTCCGTATTTTTTTTAGTCTTCTGTGTTATTCTGGGAATGAACGTGAGAAAGTGGTAAATGTGACGTGTGTGATGAATGAAGACGGAAGAAGAAAGTAAAAGGATGGGAGAAATTGTCTTCAAGCAAGTCTTTGGATAATGGCGGGAGGGGATTCAGAAATTATAAAATCAACCTCCCTTTCGCTTCTCGAAATCCTAGATGGATATCACCTGGACCTACAGTTGTTAATTGCCCCAGCTAAGGGCACTGCTTATTTTGTCATCCCGCCTCTTAGAATTCGAATCGAAAAATCAATTGCAGATTACAGCATCTAGATGGGAATCACTAGAAACTTTATAAAGTGAAACTACCCCTCATAAGGTCCTTCATTTGGAGAAAGTGAAGGAAGAGGGTGGAGGTTAGATCTGGTTTTCCTTTCTTCAAGGAGTATTTTCAAGCAAAACCAAATAAATCATCCATCTGATTTCCTTTTGTTAGAAAAACCTGTATTATGTGCATAGGGAAAATTCGTTATAATTATACCCGTAATGAAATATAGTACTATGTATAATGTATGTAAAACAGAAGAATGTTGCATGAAAAGATCTGCTAAGAAATTAAACATCCTGATCGTATAAATATATTTTATTCTATAACTTTTAAGTATTAGTCATAACAATAGTGGACATTTCTCCCGAATTAAGCCAGGTTTCCTATTAAAATATGCCCTTGAGTCAACCAGATCCAGTTCTACATGAATCGATAACCCTTCAATTAGAGATGTGTTTTTGCCAAGTTTGAAGCATATATCTCAAGCCTATGGGCAGTTATGACTCTTTATGTGCGTTTTGGAAAAAGGTGCATTGTGAAGAAAGTACTGATCGAATTTCCCCGAAAAAAATCAAGCATGTATAATATTAAAATACAAATAGTGGATATTATTTTCAGATTATTTTCTGCAAAATAACTAGTTTTATAAAATTTTTCTTGTTTTTAATTTAACTTTTTAATTAAGAATATATCGAAATTGTTCAGTGACCACCTTCATGTTTTTTCCAAAAATACTACGAGGTATGATGTATAGTTGGTGTGAGTTTCAACTCTCTAGGATAGGTGCATCATAGAAAAAGAATTAAAAATGTGTTCCAGGGATGGGGGAGTTGCAAATTGTGTGTGTTATTACAAGTTCATACACAGTTCTATGTACAGTTTACGTATGTAGTTATGTTGTTGGTGGCAATCATTTGAAGGATACAGTTGTGTTTTGTTAGTTGACAGTTGACGGAGTTTTTTACTAGTTTTCGGCTCAGTTTGACTTAACACTGTCGTTGATTAATCGAAAACAGTGTTAACACATTCACGATCGGGGAAAACTTCCACCAGTAAATTTTAGTAGACATTTTTGCCTTATTTAAACGCTCTCGTCACAAAAAAAATTACTGTCTTGAATAAGAACGAAATTTCTTTTCATTTTTATTGGTGGAAGATTATTCTGTTGGTAATAAGGCTCTGAACGGGAGACATGAATTCAGGTCTTTTGGAGATCTGTAATTCAGCCCATGGGCGGTGCTTTTGTGTTTCATATGTGACATTATTTCTCAAAGAAAATACACAAAATTCGCATTTTTACAATTAGAGTACTATGCATATTAATAGTTCGATTAGAAACAATACCACTATTACATACATCCTTTTATAATAGAAACACATGGCGATAAAAAATTTTGTTAAATAATGGAAAACACAAATGTAAAGCCCATAGGCGGGGCTTTATGTTTAAAAGACGAAAAGCAATGTGTTAAGTAAAACTGCGCAGAAAACTGAAAACAAAATCAGTCAACTTTCAACTAACAAAACAAAATGTTTTCCTTCAGATGATTACCACCAACAGCATAGCTACATGCGTAAACTGTACATAGAACTGAGCATGAACTTGTAATAACACCTGCAACTTGCAACTCCCCCCACCCCTGGTAAACATTTAAAAATTTTTTTCCTATGATGCACCCAGCGTAGAGAGTTGAAACTCACACCAAATATACATCATTCCTCGTAGTATGTTTGGTAAAAACATGAAGGTGGTCACTGAAAATTTTCGATATATTCTTAATTAAAAAGTTAAATTAAAAACAAGAAAATTTTTATATAATATCCACTATTTGTATTTTAATATTACACATTCCTGATTTTTTTCGGGGAAATTCGATCACTATTTTCTTCACAATGCACTTTTTTCCAAAACGTACATAAAGAGTCATAACTGCCCATGGGTTTGAGATATATGCTTCAAACTTGACAAAAACGCTTCTCTATTGAAGGGCTATCGATTCATGGTTGACTCGATCTGGTTGACTCAAGGGCATATTTTAATAGGAAACCTGACAGGACCCTTTGTATTTTATTCGATGTTTTTTTTTTTCCTTTATTCAAGGATTATTATTATTATAGTTAAATTCTTATCCCAAACAATTTTAAAAGAGGTTTACAGCAGTCAAGGACTATCTGAGAATAACAAATTAGCGATGGGAAAGGGAGATGACGGATAAGAATGTGTAAATTTGTTTAAAGCATATAGTACATGCATTTTACCATAATTTGCTGATTTGATTTCATCAGAAATTATTCTTTAGTGAACAATAAATTTCCCAAAATATCAAGCTATTAGTATTAGTTTACGGATTATACGCCAGAAATCTACTAATATGTTTTTGTTGCAGCTGTACTCGACCCTTGCTGTTTGTTTTATATTTAAACTCCGCCCATCGTCATTTTGATATGTATTCTTTCAGAATAAAAGCATTAGTGCAGAAAATTTAGCTCTATAAAAGAGGCGGAGCTTCGTCTCCACGGTACAATTTAACCGTTTGAGTGCTCAAAATTCTGCCTATAATCCGCGGAACAAACAATTGTGTTTCAACTCAGAAATTTTATCTTATAAAATGTAACTCACTAGATTGCTGTAAATACTTAACTGTTGAATAAAAATTAAATCAATTATTGTATAAAATTTCTGAGTTGAAACAAAATTTGTTTGATCCACAGATACATTGCGGCGCTATCGCGCTTCATAGCACTCAAGCGGTTAAATACAGTTGTAAATTGTATTAATATTAGTTGAGAAAATATCTAATTTTTGAATATTGGAAAAAGCCTCTTTTCTTAAAAATCATTGCACTGAATTTCATGAATTTGAAATATGTTTTAGGGGTACTACAGAATTATAATTTGGTATTTTTCTTACAATTTCTTCCTGTGAAAATTTGTGTAAAAATCTTTGATATGTATTCTTAAAAATTAAAAAACATACCCATACCTCATACAGTGAAAGCAATTTTATTATTATTTTTTTTTTATTTTTTGACACATATTTGTGTGTGTGAAATATTTCTTATGGTTGATCATGTCATATATATATATTTAGCTTCAAGTTGTGCGATGGATATCACACGTAAATATTTACAACTGTATATATTATATATTAAAATACGAGCAAAAATCGTATGTGTGTATGTAAACTTTATCTTAAAATAGACCCTAACGATTTTGACAAAATTTTGGTCCATGTTCGAGAAAATTCGCTTTGTGGGTCATTTTGGGTCACTTGGTCAGGGTCAAGCGATTTTGATTAAATTTTATATCCTACTGTTTTAGAGCACGAGAAGATCATTGAGATAGATCATATGTTCGAGAAAATTCTATAAGTGGGTCATTTTTGGGGTCACTGCGGGTCAAGCTAAATTTATCTAAAAACGGCCCTAACAATTTTGACCGAATTTTGTAACCTATCGTTCTCAGGCACGAGAAGACCATTGAGCTGGGTAACATGTTTGAGAAAATTCGATTAGTGGGTCAATTTTGGGTCTGCATGGGTCAAGCTAATTTTATCTAAAAACGGTTCTAACGATTTTGGCTAAATTTTGTAGTATATTATATTTTTCGGGCACGAGAAGACCATTGGGCTAGGTCGCATGATCCCGAATATTCAATTAGTTGGTCATTTTGGGTGATTACGGTCAGAGTTAAGCTAATTTTATGTAAAAAATGGCTGAAACAATTTAGATTAAATTTTTTATCCTACCGTTTTCGAGCACGAGAGAACCATTGGGCTAGGTCACATGATCGAGAAAATTCGATTAATGGGTCATTTTGGGTAGCTACGGGTAACGGTCAAGCTAATTTTATGTAAAAAACGGCTGAAATGATTTTGACTAAATTTTTTATTCTACCGTTTTCCAGCACGAGAGCACCGTTAGACTTGGTCACATGTCGGAGAAAATTCGATTAGTGGGTCATTTTGGGTCACTAATGGGTCAGGGTGAAGCTAATTTTCTGTAAAGAAAGGCTGACACAATGTTTTCGAAATTTTGTATATTACCATTTTGGATTGGGAGAATACCGTTTTGTTAAGCCACTATAGTGGCTTACAATTAGTTTGACCCGTATTGACTCAAAATTAACCCACTACTCACAATTTAAACATGTATTGTGATTAGTGGGCTAATTTTGAGTCAATACGGGTCAAACTAATTGTATCTAAAACACTGCTCAGACGATTTTGACTAAATTTTGTATCTTACCGTATTGGATTACGAGATCATTGTGATGAGTCACATATTAGAGAAAATTTGATTAGTGGTTCCTTTTGGGATTACTACGGGTCACTACATTCCAATGTAAACGAAGGTTGAAACAGTTATTAAATTGTTGAACAGTTGACAGTAAAGGAAGAATCGCAAATTTAAACCGAAATTTTTAGCGAAAATTGGTGGGAAAATTGACTTCCAAGATTAACAATTCTAAAACATATGCTTGGCACCAAATGAGATAATGTCGCCTATTTTGGCAATATTTGTCGAAAGTTAGATATCGCAGACACACTGGGGTTGATGCAATTTTTTTGTGGTGCTATTTTGGTGAGAAAACACCTTTTTCGAATACCAGTTAGGCCGAGCTTGCGAAAACATGTTAGTTTTACTTTTATCTTAAAATTGTAGTATAATTTTACTTTAAAACACCCATATTTATTTTTATTATTACAGATAGTTTTATTTAACACAAACAATATTTTTATTACACATATATTTAATTTTATTTTGTAATTATTTTTATAATATTTTATTTTTAATTTATTTTATTGCAGAATTTAATTTCATTTTATTGCAGAATTTAATTTCATTTTATTGCAGAATACTAAATTGCCATACACGAAGCAAAAGTCACCAGGTTATCACGCAGGCAAAAAAATCGCAGTTTTTAGCGCCACAATTGAAACTCCGGTGCGTCCGTGACATCTGTACCAATGCAGTTTACAGGTATTTTTTATCTTCAATGTTTCTTTACAAGTTTAAATCTACATATAAAAAATATTACATTGCTAAAAATATTAGATTGCAGTGCGAAATCCTCGTACGGGTTCACTGGTGCTACTTAAATCTAAGGCTAGGCTTTAAAGGGGTAATACTTCAGAGTTTTTGTCAGGAAGATAAATAACAGCATATAGTTTACGAAAAAAAAAAAAAAAAGAGAGAGAGAAAGGAAATTTGTGGACAATGAATGAATGCAGTTACATGCTTTTATGTGATTATCAGATGTTCTTTTCCAGAAATAATTGGCGTGTAGAAATAAACAATACTGATATAAATGAATTGTAAAAAAAATATTTAGATAAAAAAAAGTAAAGTTGAATGCGCATCTTGAATTAAGTTCAATATACACAGGGCAAGAAACAAAATTTGGGAAAATCTTAGAGAGGAAGTTTAGGAAGTTTCACAAAATTTTATGAAAAATTACTCGAATTAAAAACACATTTCCGGTAGGTATTGTACATCTGAAAAAATATACTCACAAACAATGATTATTATGTGACTGTGACACTAAACTATATCAATTAAAAAGCAAAAAATAAATAAATCGAATTTAAACCAATTTCATTAACGTCGATAGTTATATATCTTTGCTTTTTTAGCACATTTTGATTTCATTATTTATTTATGATTACTGAAAAATAACAAGCAGGAAATTAAAAAAAAAGTGTTTTAAGATTTTAAACTTGTGTGCTTCAGCAACATTGTCGGAAAGTGTTATAGACATGCTGGGGCAAGTGGATTTAGATGAATGTTTTTTATCGGGACTTAAAACTAACAGAAAGAGCAGAAAAATAATAATAATAAAAAAAGCTATAATAAACCTTTGAATTTTCACCTTGGTAACTAAGCGTAAACCGACAGAGTGAAAAATGCCCAAGCCGAGAATCGAACCCGGACCCTTGGTATAACGCTCCAATGCTCTACCATTGAGCTCAATGGTAGAGCATTGGAGCGTTATTCCAAGGGTTCGATTCCCGGCTTGGACATTTTTCATTCTGTCGGCTTACGTTTAGTTAGCAAGGTAAAAATTCACAGGTTTATTATTCAATGATTCAGGCGAATTTCACTGCTGAAAATTAATTTAAATTTCTTAAAGTAAAAGCATTTTAAAGATTAAGCTGTGTTCTTTGAGTGGGTGAGGAGTTTAGAAGATTGACTATTTATTTATGTTGCAAAGCCAGAAATAAGGCAAACATTTATTTTTGGTTAAATTAAAGAAATTTAAATTTTAAGTTTTGCATGCTGCTGAGAGAGAGAGAGAGGGGGGGGGGGGGCGAGAAGGACGAAATTGGAAATTTGGAAGCGGTATTTAAAAGAAGGATTATTTATCATTTCTACAGATAAGGCAGAAAGATTTGCGAAAAGAAATGAGTTCTAAACAATTTTAACTTTGTGGGCGGAGCAATCGCGAAAGGAGGGATTTAGATGATTATTCGTTTTGCAGCAAAATAACAAGTAGAGCATTTTTTTAAAATTAACGCATTATAGAATTTTAACTCTGTGTGTTGTGAAAAAAGGGACGGAGGTAGAATTTCCAGAAAGTGATTTAGATAAAATTTTAAGAAAAGCTAAATTGCGCCGAAATGCAGTCGATTCTCATCCAGACGAGGGAGAGCAATCAATTTAAATTCAAGATGCAAGACATTTATCAGAAAAAGAAAAATGGTGTTCGATTTCAAAGTTTTTGAATTTCGATGCCTGAAAAATGCATGCCTGTACCTATAAATTGACTTTGTGAATATGTAGAAATTTTCGCGTTCTTGAGATCGTAATTTTCTTTTTTCTCTTTTTTAGAACCAGCCTTAGGTAAAACGTGTCACAAATGTTTTTTTTTTTTTACTTAATAAAAAAAAAAAAAAAATGAGAATATTATGACATTGTGACAATAACCATTTTAAAATATTATATGAAAAAAATGTCCATTTATTCTCTATGAAAATAACGAAATTTTGAATTATTAAGAAAGATATTTGAATAAAATAAACAAAAACCAGCCTATGTTCATCTGAGGGTTATAATAAACCTATATGCCAAAATACAGGATCATTAAATGCTTCATTTTGACGCTGGCTTCAGCCTAACATTTGCACACAATCAGATTTATAATATTATTAGGATTAGGATTAGATTCCGCTGGCGGGCGAAGCCAGCTAGTAAATACATTAATTAAACAAAATATTTCACTCCCGATAATTAAAAACGTTAATAATTATCTAACTATTTATCACATTTCATAGGAGACAATACGGTATTTTTTGTTATAGGGACCTTGACATAACTCAGTCTTAAAAAAGTGAAATTTTGTGCCAAATAATCGCAAAAATTAAATTGCAACCAATGCAAAAAGGAGGGCCAAATAAAATCGTGGAAATAGACGAATTGGGTAAAAACAAATGTCAATTTTACTTAATAGACAATTTTACTTTTAACGCCTTTGTGAAACGTTTTAACAGCCATCCTTCAAAAAAACATTAATTGGAAATAGTATATGCTTTTCCTTTAAATTCACAATTCTGCCTCCTTGGTTTAATGTATAGCTGAAACAAATCTTGTTTTCTAAATGACAGTATGTTGACAGGCAATTTTTGTTCTCCAGAATAAATTGATTCATGAAGTTTGAATATGTGAAAATATGTTTTAATTTTTCGGATAATTTACTGAAATCAAGATTTTGTTTTCACCATCTATTCAAAGTGAAAATAAATTCTGTTTTTCAGTTTTAATGAGAAAATGGCGTAAAAAATATACTGATCTGTTTTATTTCTCCTTTTAATACACAAATATGGAGTAATTTACTTTCCGTTTTTAGAGAAACTTCGTTAAAATTTACAAAAAAAAAAAAAAAAAAAAAAAAAAAAATCTTGGCATTTAATTTAATTTTTTAAATTCTGAGAGTTTCTGTGACATCATCGGATCAATGATAACCTGTATTAAGTAAATCGCGTTGCGTTCGATAGGCTAGGAGTAGTTGCGAAATACAAACACATGGTCATATTTTAATATAATAGATTCGTGTTCATTTTCCTTTTCTTAAAATTATGATGTGATTTTTTATAGAAAACTCTCATCTGTATATAACGGATACTCATGCTTAATAATCAGTATAGATAAAAAAAAATCATTTAAATTTTTCGTTATAAATATGACGTGAAATTCATCTACTTTTTATACTTACTGATCCTTGTATTATTAATGTAAGGAATTGATTCACACTCATTTTAAACCATATTGGAAAATTCCCGTTTTATTTCAAATATGACGTCTCTTTTTCCCCAGAGAAATCCCTTTTTAATGACATAATTCTTGTTAATTTTCTTTTCCAGGCAATTAATTTCAATACTGGCATATGGGAAATTATGTTACTTTAACGAAATAATATTAAATCTTATGTTTTATCAACAAAAATAGAACTATTAACATTCGTCATTTTTTTTTTTAGGAAATCGAGTTATTTTTTTTTAGTTTTAAGAATGAAAATAGCTATTTCTCGCTATCCATAACATCATTTTCGACATAGATAATTTTGCGGAGCCTATTATTGACATTTCCTAACCATTTTCTTTTTGAAACTTCTTTTTACTTTTTTTAAATTTAAATAAAAAATACGGTATAGTTATATTAACCGTGCGTAGACGGTAAAACGCCAAGTATTTTACCATACAAAAGAAAAAAAAAGTGAAGAAAAAACCCAAGATCATTTTATTTCACCAATCAAAGCCTATCCGCTTTATTTTCGATGTATTACGTCATATTCGCCTGTTTCCTATGGTTACGCATATTGAAACCTTGTATTATTATCAAAAACTAAAAAAAGTACGTTTTATTTCCAATAATATTATTTAATCTTCATTTCAATTCTTTAATTTTTTTTTTCATTTTCATTTTTCAAGTGAAAATTTTTCAATTGAAACTAAATTGATGAGTGAAAATTATTATTCCGGGTTTTGATTTAGTTTTTGGCAACGATAAAGTAAATTTAACCATTTAAAAATATTATACGAAAAAATGTCCATTTATTCTCTATGAAAATAACGAAATTTTGAATTATTAAGAAAAATATTTGAATAAAATAAACAAAAACCAGCCTATATTCATTTGAGGGTTATAATCTATCTATATGCAAAAATACAGGATCATTAAATGCTCCATTTTGACGCTGGCTTCAGCCTAACATTTGCACACAATCAGATTTATAATATTATTAGGATTAGGATTTCAAAATTTAAAATTCCACACCCTATTAAATTTATTGTATAAAATATTCCTTTTATTAATATTCCATTTGCAACCCTAGTTTATTAAAATGTTATGTTTCTTAAAAATATTCTAATACTGTCCACTTTTAAAAGATTTTTTATCCTAATCTACTTAAATTCACTTTTTATTTCCCGACAAATAAGGTGTAAAAATCACATTTCATTAGAATATGGCTTCTTAAAAAAACCTATTTTCTGAAATTCTTTATTATATTAAATATTTCCTATTTATTCCCGCATTTCAATCTCTTTTATTTCTTTTAATCAGTATAAATTGACCAGAACCCTTTCCTAATTGTCTAAAAAAATCATTCTTTTAAATTGTTTTCTCAATACGCAAAAGCCGAACTTTATTCTATTAATCTCCTGTGCTTTTTAATTTCCACAATGTTCCAGAAAATTCTTTACCGCCAAAAGTATAGGAGAGACGTATTTCTTAAATATTAATTAACAAATAAAGATTAGTGTGAGCCAAAAATTGAACATGCATTGGTTAAAGTAGGTCACGTTTTACGAAATTCTTCTTGCGCGATCCGAGCTTAAAACAAAGTGACGGACGCAGAGAGAGAAGGGATCTGGACGTTAAAGTAAATGTTAAAATTAAAGTTTGCCGGTTGAAGAGTTCTAATATGTTTGAACATAGAGAATTTTCTGTCGAATTGGCGTCTAATAAAAAATGAGGTTGTTCTTTAAGATGGAGATTTGTTAAGATTATCGTCATGTAAAGAGAGTATTCCCTCTGAAATTAAGATGATTGGATTGAAATAACAGGATTCGAGTGCCATCGCGTTTCTTTTTTTCTTCTATCTACATAATACAACATATATATATATATATATATATATATATATTTACCTTCTTTGCTTTTTCTTTTTTTCTTTTTTTTTCTTTGCTAGAAATTTTACAATTTTTATCTATGTGCGCTGTAGACATAAACTTACTGCGTGCAGTGCTTCATTTAAATTGTATAAAAATAGCAAAATAGTCGCAAATTATTCTATGAGTATTATTGTGTATTTATTATAATTCGATTTTTCGATCTAGAAAAATTTAATTTTGTTGTGTTCGGGTTCATTTCAAATAACATTTTCTATTCTTTTTTTTTTTTTTTTCAGGCAATTTTCTTGCGAATTACTTATTTTTTTACGTTGTGTCATGTTTTAAGTTTTTAATGTTACTGATCTGCTACAACCGATCACCTTTTACCTCACAAGAAAAAAACAAGTCTGAAAATGTAATTAGAAGTAATTACTTAAACAAAAAATCAAAATTCGTTGTTACACTGAACGTTGAAACAAATTTTGGTATATTTCTGTCTCTTTTCTTATACAATATTGCAATTTTATATTAAGATAATTATATTATAATAAGAAGAGACAAAATATGGGAATTAGGAAAAGCTGCCTGAAAAGTGAGAAAAATGATCTAAATTACATAAATAAATAAATAAATATATATAATGACTTGTAAAAAACAGAAATAAATGCTTTCGTGTTGCATATAATATTCAACTCAACATTATAAAACTTATATGTTTTTTTACAATCTTTTATTTTTCCCCATCTGGATTTTGTATGTAAAGATGGAATTTTGTAAAAGATTTTTTACCCACTTCCTGATATGCTGGAATTATAAAAATGATGTTCAAAGGTTGTTTGCGATGACAACATATCATTTTACTATTTCTAGAACCTAATTATAAATTAATACACTAATTTTAAGGCATTTTTTCGTCAGCCCACTACAGGTGATAAATCGCCAAATATTCTCTGTAACTCATACGAGTTGAAACAACAATAGATTTAATTATGCGGCAACAAACGCAAAAAAAAATGTCAAATGGCTGTGAAATTGGTACAATAAAACAATTTAAAGGTTAAAAAGTAGAAAATAAATTATAAATTATAAATAAAATATGAAGAGTGTAATAATTATTAAAAAGAAAAGTGCTTTTTTTTATCAGTTAACAGTCAAATATAAATTAACTTACGATTATACGTTGAGAAATCAATTTAGAAATCCTAAAGAAGATAATTTAAATAATGTTTTTTTCTTGTTGCCCTATCTTAAAAAAGAAACAGAACAAATATTGAATATTTTTAAATAAATTCACTTGTTTGAGCTTTCTACCAAGCGTAAAAAAAAGAGTGAACTTTTCATACTCGAGATCTTGGCGAAGCCAAGTTAATGTGTTGTAATGGAAATTTTCACCCACCCCCCGAAAAAAAAAAAAACTACATGAACTGCAGTCAAAAAATGAGGCGTGATTCACAAGATGAAAATCGAATACTTATAAAAGAGTGGGTTTTTTTTTTTTTAAACAATGCTTACTTTTATACTTATTTATTTATTTATATATTTGTATTTGAAGTTTAAGGTACAATCTATACTAATATTATAAAGAAGTAACGTTTGTTTTTTTGTTTGTTTGTTTGTAGGGGGTAATCTCTGGAACTACCAGAGGTGTTTACTACAAAAGCGAAATTTAAAAAAGCAGGGAAAAAAACGTTCTACAATTGCAATTTATGTGGTACAGCTGATATAGATGCTTCGTATTTGGCATGGTCGTTACTGTTAAAATGAAAATGTTGTCTAAGGTCGGTTTGTAAAAAATTCGAAATTTAACAGGCTGAAATGAGCGGAAAACGTACTAAACACATTTAAAAATTATGATTTAATTGGATTTATTCGGGTTAGAAACTAGGAATTTTGTTTAGTAGTAACTTTTAAGATGCAGACGCTCTGTATAAACAGTTTATTAAAAAACGAAATTTAAAGGCGTAAAATGAGCGGAAAATGTTATAAATTATGTTTTTTTTTCTAAATTGCTAACGATAGAAACTTAAAATTTAACATGTCTGTTATTTGTAGACGTAAATGCTTCTACAGAACAGTTTTTACAAAATTCGAAATGGTGCAGAATCAAAAAACTTTCTAAAATTGCGATTTTAGTGATGCTGCTGGTGTAGAAAGTCAAAATTTGGCATGGTGGCTATTTGTAAAATTTCAGTGCTCTCTAAGAACGTTTCTAAATGAATTCTAAATTTAAAAGAGTGAAATGAGTTGGAAAATTTCTAAAAACCTTCTAAACTATGATTTATCTGAAATTGTTAGGGATAGAAACTTGAAATTTTGCATGGCTGTTAAGTTAGAGACACAAATTCATCTATAGAACAGTTTTTAAAAATTTAGAAATGTTAATGTGTGCAGGAACAAAAAAGTTCTAAAATTTCAATTTCAGTGATACATTTATTACAGAAATTTGCTTAACTAGGAGATTGGAATTTAGCATGATAATAAATAAGATATAAATATTCGATTAGAACTGTTTTTGAAAATTTCTAAATTTCTTATGAAAAATAAAGGGAGTGAAAAACCTTCAAAATATATTCTAAATTACCATTAATTTGGAAATAACTTTAGCTCTTCTTATTCATTTAAGTCTTATGTTCACCTAATGTAGTATAAGAATAAAGGTTACTCAAAATGTGGCTAAATTAGTAATTTTTGAATTATCTGTTGCAGTAAAATTTCCTCTAATGAAAATAGGCCCACGAATACCACTTGGCATTTTTCAACAATTACGCGAGCAAAGCCGCGGGTTTTGCTAGTCCATAATAAAAGATGTAGGAAGAGAAATTGCATGTAGATCTTTGCATAAATATACAGTAAAGGATTATTTATCAGAGTTCAAAGAAAATAAAAAGTGGAATAACCGCTATTTTAAAATTCAATTGCAATCGCAATTTAAATTTACTTTAAATTTTGAATGACACAAAATCTAAAAATGTTCATTCTGACGGTTGCACACTGCACAAACATAGCACCAACATTCACTCATTCACAGGCTAAATGTCAATCCTCAATGACAGGTACTAATGATGGACCGATTCGAGATCTTTTAAGAATCGAAAACTTAGCTTTCGAGAACTACACTCATGTCCAAAATTAAAGTCACAAACATAAAATCTGTGAAAACTGATGGACTATTCACTGTGTTACCACTAAATTTAGCACAGAGGTGTATTAGAATGCGAGAAAGAATATAGCAACATAACAATATGGAAAAGATTTTAATTGTGAATTAAAATACAGGGTATATTAAAAAGTGTTAAATCATGAATCTGAGATAAAGCATTTATCTCAGGAAAAGTATGTCTGATATGGAGTGTGACCACTGTGCACTGCTATACAAGCCTCACAACGAGCTCTTATACTATTTATGAGGGTGTCAATAAATGTTTGTGGCAACAAAGCCCATTCTTCCAAAAGCGCGGCTTTTAACTTCTGACGTGTTATAGCAGGGGTGTTACGCTGAGCAACGGTTCTTCCTAGACCATCCCTATGTCACCATGAAGGCCAGCCAAGACCGCCACAGAGCAACGACACCTGCACAGAATAGCTATTTGGCGTTAAGCACACGACGACATAGGCTGAAAACGACTCCTCAGCTTGCTTGTGGCCTTACTGCTGCGTCTGGAATAAGAATTTCCAGTCAAACAGTATATAGACGACTAGCAGAGAGGGCACTTTACGTCCGGCATCCAGTCGTGTGCGTCTCTTTCACTGCATCGAGCAGGAGAGCCCAGATGTTGTGGAGCCGAAGACATCAGTCTTGGACACAACAAGAATAGGAGCGTGTTCTTTTCAGTGATGAGTCCGGATTCACCACCTTAAGTGATTCTAGTCGAATCTGCATTTGGAGAGAACGTGGAACTCGCTATCATCCCTCCTACGTAAAATAAATCGACAGATTTGGTGGCAAAGGAATCCTTGTTTGAGACGGCATAATGTTGGGCACCCGTAGCCCATTGCACGTCTTCAATGCGGGTACTGTAAATGCACATCGCTATAGGGATGAGGTCCTTGAAGCCTATGTGAGGTTGTTCCGGGGTGCTGTAGGCCCAGACTTCATTTTTATGGACTATAATGCGAGGTCATACAGTGCTCACATTGTTGATGAATTTCCTGAAGAGGAGGATATTCGCCGTATGAATTGGCCCTCGAGGTCTCTGGACCTCAATCCTATTGAACATGTTTGGGATGGTCTAGGAAGAGCCATTGCACAGCGTAACCCCACTCCTAGGACCCTCCAGGAGTTTAACGCCACGCTTTTGGAAGAATGGGCTTTGTTGCCACAAACATTTATTGGCACCCTCATAAACAGTATGAGAGCTCGTTGTGAGGCTTGTATAGCAGTGCACAGTGGTCACACTCCATATCAGACATACTTTTCCCGAGATAAATGCTTTATCTCCGATTCCTGATTTAACACTTTTTAATATACCCTGTATCTTAATTCACAATTAAAATCTTTTCCATATTGTTATGTTGCTATATTCTCTCTCCCATTGTAATATACCTCTGTGCCAAATTTCGTGGCAACACAGTGAATAGTTCATCAGTTTTCACAGATTTTATGTTTGTGACCTTAATTTTGGGCATGAGTGTATTCAGAATCGAGATCAATATTCGAATACGTTACATTCCAATGCACAGAAAGTCCTTCGAACTAGATGAAGGGCGACATTTTGTGTTTCACTCTTTATGTGCAATCGCTCGCATCTTTCTAATGATCGCGCGTTAATAATTCATACCTCTAAGAGCAATTTTTTTTCTTTTCATCTTTTTTGAGTTCTGGTGAAGATTTGAACTGTCATAACGTTTTAATTTTTGCACAATTGATTAGGGAAAATTTCCGTTGTAATTTAAATGGCAATCCTTTGATAATTAATCTTTCCTGAATTTCATGAACAAATCCAGAAAAGGAAGCAATTTTTGTTTAATTATTGGTACAATTAAGAAAAAATTCCTTTTTTCAAAATATACAATTTTACTTTCTAGTATGCAAAATTGATTATTTTATTATTGTTTTTATTTTTAGTGTTATACGTATATCTAAAAATAAATAAATAATTATAAATAAACGCGGTTCAAGTAGATACCTGAATATGAGTATACCTCTATTTCCGATTAATAGTATTCGCCTTATTTAATGATAGAAATTCTGCGATTAAATAAGGCGACGGCTCCTATATGAAAATAGTCGTACCTGAAATTCAAGGACTCGTGGGTTGGTTGGTTGATTTTATGATGGCCGATTATCTACACGAGGGATATAGGCCCTAGGGAGAGTGCCCTCGTGGGAATTTTTCTAAGGGATCCTAAACCGTAATTACGGCAAGGTTAGAAGAAATCCACGAAAAACTCCAAATGGTTAGGTCGACGAGCGTGACAGGGGTGTGAGCCCAGAACCTCCCGTCTACCAGCTTTGAGAGCAGAACCTCTCAGCCACTGGTAGGGCTCAAGAACTTGTGGGAACCCTGTAATAAACATTGTTATTTAATATTTAATACTAGATACACTTTATAATTGATGACCTTAAGTATTTATATTCTAAGGAAGTAAGTATGAGCGTACGCAAATTTTCGTAAGGGGGTGCAGTGCATGGTACCTAGTTGGTAAATTCTTTTAACATAGGCGCCGGCATGGTGTGCAGGGGAGGGTCGTTGTTCCTCCCTGGCTATTGAAAGAACGAAAATATTATTATTCCTGAGTGACGTAACTACACTGAGAAAAATGACACTTTCAAATCTGAGTCAATCGGTGTTTTCATTTTGTTATGAAACTTTTTGTTTCACATATCACGACCCAATGCTTTCAATTCTGAAATACCAGAAATAGTCAGAATATTGAAACATAGACATACTCAGTTCATAGTCATTTTTGAAACATGGACATATTCAAAAATGATTAGAATCAGTTCAAACACATTTTTGAAACATGGACATATTCAAAAATGATTAGAATCAGTTCAAACACATTTTTGAAACATGGACATACTCAAATAGGATCACATGATGTTATATTCTTGAGTGTGCGCATGTTTTCAGAAATGAGTCTATACATGTTTCAAACTTGAGTCATTTTGATTCGGAGCCATTTTGACTATGCGACATACTCAGATTTGAGTATTTTTTGCTCAGTTTTCAAAATATTGTTTTTAGAGTGTAAAAACTAGCAGAAGAAAGAACTAAGAATTTTTCATCAGTAGGGCTCTTCTCCCCATTGCTACCAGTTAGGCAACAGCTAACCCTGTTCATGCCCTACCTGCTATCATACCAGAGATGTATGGCAGTAGTCACAGGGTCATAGGATGAAACCTACACTGAGAAAAATGACATTTTCAAATCTGAGTCAATCGATGTTTTCATTTTGTTATGAAATTTTTTGTTTCAAATAAGACAACCCAATGCTTTTAATTCTGAATTACCAGAAATACTGAGAATATTGACACATAGACATACTCAAAACTGAGCACATAGAGGTCCGTTCATACTCATTTTTGAAACATGGACATACTCAAAAATGATTAGGATCAGTTCATTTTTAAACTCATTTTTGAAACATGGAAAAACCCAAAAATGAGCACATAGAAGGCAGTTCATACTCATTTTTGAAGCATGGACATACTCAAATATGAGCACATGACTTCAAAATCCAAATTATTTAAATTTTTATGATGGAATCAACCAAACGGTTGATTGACTTGATTACACTATAGATAACAATGGATATCTTCGTACAAACAATAAAACAATAATATCTTCGTGTAAGCAATAAATTGTATTTTTATTATATCAAATATTTCTTTGTAAAAAATACGGTGTATGTTCTTTTAAAATATTAAAACTTTTAGACTGAACAATCTGTATAAAAAAAGATTTCTCTGCCTTTATTAAGAGTAAGTTTACGATAGACGATAAAATCAGACCAGAGGGGTCATTAGACTGGAGATAATGTATATAATTTCATGATATGAATGCAATTTTTGAAATAGGGATTGTCTACGTTATAAAAGTTCTACCGAATTCCATTTTTTAAATGGTAACACACAGTTTGGATTCTTTATTTGAGTTCCTTAGATCATATCAGCCCGAAAATGTGTATAATTTATGCATTTTTGATAAACCTTCATGGAGTTAAAAAGTGTCAACATGTGAGGATGCTAATGCTAAATTCATGTGACAAACTGTGACTTATATCTGCCCCCCCCCTAAAAAAAATCCTTAAAGGTTTAAATTTTTTACTTTCATTGAAATGCGCTGAATGAACCCAGACATATTCTAAACATTTTTTTTTTTTTACGTAAAAGCATAATTTTAACTGTGAAAATTATTAATAAATTCATAATAAAAAAATTACGAATTATGACCTACATCAATTTTTACATAAACAAAATGGAATTGTATATCTTTTAATCGTATTAATCTAAATATCACAAGAATACACAAAATAATTTTTTGTAACAAATAAATAATTTAGCATAATTATTAACATTAGTAAAATGCAGTGTATATAATGAATTATTTTTTGTTAAATAATTATACTCTTATACATTCTTTGATTTTAACAGCGCCGCAGCTTCCACCCGCAGCGGCTTAGAAGCAAACTTAATACCAAAAAGAAATCTCCGAAAAGATAAAACCATTTTATTAATTAGAGCCTCCGTATTCCGGTAGACACGTGAAATCGCATAAGTAAATATTTGGCAACTGCACCCGTATTTCGCAGCTACCTTACAAGTGTATTGAAGCCAGATTTCTTCCTTCGAGTAAACAAAAAATGATGTGTATTGATATTATTATTTTATACTTTTAAATTTCTGGTGTCAGTATAAAATTAAAATGAAAGTAAATAATAAAGTTTAAATTTCCTTCCTAAACATAAGAAGACAGAAACTAAGTGTAAAAGTTAAAATAGTTTTTTTAAAACACGATTTCATAAAATTGTTTATTTTAAATGTTGCGACTAATTTCATGACTGCAATTCACGTAGTCCAAAAGGTTTCCGCTACAATACATTAATTTGGCGTAAACTCCGAATATAGATAAAATACTGTTTTGATTTATGCTTGGTAGAATGCGTAAACTAGCGAATTTATTTTAAAAAAATTAATTTTTGCTCTGTTTCTATTTTTAAAATACTGCAACAGGAAAAAAAATAATACCATATTTAAAACTATTTATTCAGGATTTTAAAATTGTGTTCTCATTGTATAATCATAATTTAATTTATATTAAACTATTACATGATAAAAGAGTATATATATGTAATAATAATAAAAAAAAATTCGCCATTTTTCCTTAATTAATTTATTCCAAATTCTTACAATTCTAATTTTTCCCTCTTTTTAAAATATCTCTTAAATCTAATTTATATTTTATTCCATAGCTTAATCAAAGTATTCTTTTAATTATCATTCTAAAAATCTTAATCTGTTAAAAGCTACACGTATTTGTAAAAACCTTATTCTATTAAATGCAACACTGCTTCTAAAAAGCACCTGCTTAATGTCTTCTTATTTTGAGACATTGAATTTTTATTCTTTGGGAACATTTTGAAATACCATTTTATTAATTTCTATGTAATATTATCATTCGGCATCCCATCATCCCTCGCGTCTTCCCGCTCAAGGCTTTTTACCTTTTTAATATACCGCGTCTAAAGAAAGAGTTTTTATAATACGTCAGGTACACACCCTCTTGGCCTCATTTGTTCAACCATTAGCGAGCAAGCACCGCCTTTTCTACCCCCTTGTTTCCCACCGAACATTGCAGTCATTGGGCTAGCAATTACGCGCTTCTGTAACCTTGAGCAAAATCTTGTAATATTTATACGGTTGAACTGGCTTTGGAGAGAGACTTTTACACGAATTATTATTGTCAACTAGATGCTGTCGCTGGGATTGTCTAAATTGGTAGTCGGTAGTTGTTCTTCAATAAATCTAAATGTGTTTCAAGTTTTAATGAAGTGAAATTACGAGGAGTTGCTCTTCATATATGTTGTCGAATAAAACTATTACTCGTCAATCATGTCTTCCTCAATGCTTTTGGGAAAACTCTTCTGGAAATCATTGCCTCTACTCAGCTCGATTACGATTGCACCTACACTACATTTTTTCAAAGAGACAACATAAGGTCAATGTGGCTTGTACTCAGAGATTTGTCTTCACCGTTTAAGTAAATCTAAATAAAACCATCAACAAATGTCATGAAATGGTTTTCGTTGACTTCGATTGTGCCAACATCTGTCTTCTCATCCGGTAAATTTCATGGGGTTCGGGGACTGAGATGTCGTCCTGAGTGACTGATAGAACGAACGTTTCATATATATATATATATATATATATATACAGGGTGTAACTGAAATGCTTCAACAAACTTTGAGGGATGATAGTACTCATGAAGATGAACAAAAAATGCAATAGAACACGGGGTCGCAAATGACATTTAACCCTTTCAGGGACAGTGGTATGTCTAAAAAACCACTTAATTTTAATTCCAAAACGCCACAATGTCACCAGAATTTTGCTAAAATCTTTTCCATTTAATATTTATGTGAAATATAGCCTTTTTCTTATTTACAAACAATTTTTTTTGTAAATTCCGGTGCCAGTCCATTTTCAGACGCATTTTCTCTATTTTTATCCTTTAAGCCTTTTAGGGGCAAACTACTTTTAGTACTAAAATGTTGAAATAAATGACTGGCACCGGAATTTATAAAAAAATTTGTTTGTAAATAAGAAAAAGGCTATATTTCACATACATATTAAATGGAAAAGATTTTAGCAAAATTCTGGTGCCATTATGGCGTTTTGGAATTAAAATTAAGCGCTTTCATAAACATACCACTGCCCCTGAAGGGGTTAAACGTCATTTGCGACCCCATGTTCCATTGCATTTTTTGTTCGTCTTCATGAGTACTATCATCCCTCAAAGTTTGTTGAAGCATTTCAGTTAAACCCTGTATATGTAGGATTTCAGTTTGAACACTTGACTTCATCAAATGAACTGACACTCTAATGCTATTATCCATGATTTAAATGCGTGAGCTGTAAATACTTTGTATCGCGAATTTTGGCAAAGAGCCAGTTTTCTAATTTTTGTTATGAAGCAAGATATAAAATGAATATAGCCGGTAAAGGCGCTATTAGGCCTAGTTGAATTATCATAAGGTACATTTATTGAATAGTTTTGACCAAAAGTGTATTAGTTGAAATTAAAGTTCGTATTTTGCTGTTCATCGATTATTTATCATATAATTCCAGTAAAGCGACTATTTACATATCATCTACTTACATTTTTGGGGGCTCGGATGGCAAGATTATTAAAAGTAAAAGCCACTAGTAGTGAAATGGAAACCAAACGTAAAATGTTGTAAAACGCCAGTATCAAAAGTTGGGTTACGAATTAGCAAGGTGAAACCGTAATCGTATCACTTCCAGTACAATTTTTGAAAGATGGAAACTCTAAATAAAGCTAAGAGAATTGATCTAATAAACCTCTGCGAAGAATGCGGGATTGAAGCACCAGAAAAACCGACAATATCTGTCCTAATAAAGCTGATCAAGAGTTGGGAGAGTTATGAAGAAGATTTTATAAGAGATTGATTAGAAGTAGTGATAGCAGCTAGAAAAGCGAAAGAAGAAAGAGAAGAGAAAGAGAAAGAAAAGAAATTGAAAATGGAATTGGAAATGGAAGACAGAAAATGGAAAATGGAATAGGAGCAAAATTTTGAAATTAAGAAATTACAGATACAAGAAAATTAAAGAGAACACATTAATGAAGACCCAAGGACAAATCCAGGTAAGCAATTTGAATTGCTTAGATTATTAACTAAATATGATAGTTCGAATGATATCAGTTTATATTTAGCTATGTACGAAAGGCAAATGCGCAAACGGGCATTGATAAAAAAGAATGGGTAACTTATTTAATTAATCTAATGCCGTTAGATGTGATCAATATAATAACAAGGGAAAACGAACCTGAAATTCACGATTACGATTACATAAAAAATATTCTACTAAAACGCTACAAACTATCACCAGAGGAGTTTAGGCTGAAATTTTTCTCATCTAAAAAGGAGCCATCAGCCAATTGGCGAATTTTCGCTTATGAGATATAGGTGTATTTTCAACAATGGATTGAAGGTCTTCAAGTAAATAACTTTTAAGATTTAGCGGAATTAATTGTTTTTAATCAAATCAGGCATAATTTACCTACGGAAACAAAGACACATTTCATAGAGGAATTATTGGTAATAAAGAAAATTGATGAATTAGTTAATAAATTAGATAATTACGAAACAGCACGAAGGGTTTACAATAGACAATCAGTTAAGGATACAAGCAGCGATTTTGATGACAGAAGATCGAGAGTGGCTGACTATGCCAATTCGAAAAGACGCCAAGTTGATAATAGGCATTATGCAGGTCACAAAAGCAAAGAGTCCCATATAATCTGTTTTGCGTGTGGCAACCGTGGTCACGTGAGTGCAAAATGCGCCATGGCGAAAAATACAGAACGAGAATATTCAAATTTTTACCCGCAACATAATCAAAATTGGCGAGAAACAAAATACCAAAATGAGACCCAAAACACGCAAAGAAAAATAGTTAATATGGGAATGTTAAATGGTAAAAAAGGAAGAATCTTAGATATTAGCGGAATAAAAACAAACGTAATAATCGATACAGGAAGCGATATTTCAATCGCCAGTTCAAGATATCATACTGCAATAAACGCTCCAAAACTAACCAGCGACAATATATCTATATCAGGCATAGGTGAAAAAGAAATTAAGCCAACAGGTTTTTTCTGGCATAAAATCTACGTGGACGATACAGAAATCCAGGATAAATTTTACGTGATACAAGAAACGGACTGCGATGTAATAATAGGTAGAAAAGCAGTAAAAGGCATGACGTTAAAATTAACGGAAGATGGTGTTAGAATAATAAGCGGAAACAGAGTACGAGTAGGATACATTAAAATTAACGAAGTACCGACAAAAATTGATGAAGCAAGTATAAACAACGATAATCGAGGTTGGGAAGATATGGTTAAAATCGACTGCGTAAATGACGGGGTGAATTTGACTCATATTACAAATTTAGCAAACAAAAAGAAAATATGAAAATTAATAAAACCATATAAGCCGAATAAAACAAAAGATACAGGATTATCCGATGAATGGAATGTTGGCTATCCATCTCCAGAAGAAAATTATGAAAGTAGTAGTCCTGCACATGGTAGAAAAGAAAGATCTTTGTGAAAGATCGCAATAGGAATTTAGATCATAAGGGAAAGAACAGAAATTTTAATAGGCCATTTGATAACAGAAGCAATAATAGATATCGCCAGAGATATTTTGAACAGTCTCTGTTGAACCGTGGAAATTACAATTATTTTGAACCGTGGAAATTACAATAAATATAGATATGGGAAACAGAGTTTTTTGAAACCTCAAGACATAACAGAAAATACTTCACATAATTCAAGAGCAAGGTACAATCCAAAATTTTCCCCTAGATACATGAATAGAGGATACTATCATGGTCAAAATAATTATAATTATGGTGGCCAACGATCATACAAGGCTAGTTATAATGAACAAAAATATTCACAACCAACACATAAAAATAATTCTCATCATGGATTTAAAGAAGCTTATAGTGGACGAGAAGCTTATTCAAATTCTTATCATTCTAGAAGCAATAGGCATGAAAAAACATAACAAATCAAGATGCTGATGTCGAGACGCCATCACGTCAGGATGACCGATTTGTAGGAATTCAGTTTGCACACTTCACTTCATCAAATGAACTGACACTCTAATGCTATTATCCATGATTTAAATGCGTGAGCTGTAAATACTTTGGATCGCGAGTTTTGGCAAAGAGCCAGTTTTCTGATTTTTGTTATGAAGCAAGATATAAAATGAATATAGCCGGTAAAGGCGCTATTAGGCCTAGTTGAATTATCGTAAGGTAAATTTATTGTATAGTTTTGACCAAAAGTGTATTAGTTGAAATTAAAGTTCGTATTTTGTTGTTCATCGATTATTTGTCATATAATTCCAGTAAAGCGACTATTTACATATCATCTACTTACATTTTTATATACATATACAATAATACGTATATATATATATATATATATATATATATATATATATATATATATATATATATATATATATGTATGTATACATATATAATAATACGTATATATATATATATATATATATATGTATACATATATAATAATACGTATATATATATATATATATATATATATATATATATATAATAAAACCATATGTACAAGACTGTAAAAATTTACCGGCAGTGTGCCGATTGTTACCGTTAAATTTTATTAGTCTTCTTATTAGGCGATGAAAACTAATAAAATTTAACACTAGAACTACCGTGAGCCGTCATTTTGACGGCTATCAAATGAATATATTCTGATTCGAACCAGAAATTTCTTTTCAAAATAAATTAAATAGAAAACTCGCAGGAATATGCTAAATGAATAAGTTACATAGTTTTAAATAAAAATTCTGGTGTGAAATAGTTTTATAAAACTTGAGTAAAATTTCTGGTAGTTTTAGTGTTAATGGTGGTTCATTAGCGAACAGGTCTTACACCCTTGAATATATCGGGTGCGCCATAAGTTCGCTAAAACTTTAAAAATTCATTCAAAAGAAACAATGATGCTAAAAAATTGCAGTTTGCCGGAAGGGAATTAGAGGGGGATCATTTTTTTTTTAAATAACGAAAACAAAAAGGTAAAAAATTACCGATAGATGACACTGTATGCATAATATGAAGCAGATTTATGCAAATCAGGCTGGCAATAAAACCCCTCAATGCATACAGTTTCTTCATTAGACTCCAACAGTATGCTAACGTTACCAGATCAAGCACTGTTTGTTAAAATCTTTTACGAGAACAGGGAATCTGCAACTGCTGCATTGGGAAAATTCTGCACGGCAAAATGACTGAAGACGAGAAAAAAGCCTGTTTCATGTGCTGGGATACTGAAGCTTGTCAGAGGCTTCGTTGCAATGGACCTTTTACTATAAGCCTAATTTGCCTGCATTGGCTTCATAGTATGCATGCCAGCGCCATCTATCGGTAAGTTTTTTAACCACAACATTTTTGTCATTAAAAAAATCCGATTTCCGTCTAATCCCATTCCTGCAGTGTACAATTTTTTAGTATCATTTGTCTCTTTTTAATGAATCTTTACAGTTTTAGCGCCAAAAGTTCGTTAAAACTTTAAAAATTCATTAAAAAGTGATAAATCATGCTAAAAAATTAAAAATTATGCTTTGCAGGAATGGGATTAGAGGGAGATCGGATATATATGTATATATATGTATGTGTGTGTGTGTATGTGTGTGAAGATGAGCAACATTTAAATGATAAATCACAACTCAATTATACAGTATCTTGAGCTATAAGTTGGTTGGTTGGTTGATTTTATGACGGCCGATTATCTAAACGAGGATATAGGCCCTACGGGGGAGTACACTCCGTGGGGGTCTTTCTAAGGGATCCTAACCCGTATTTACGGCAAGGTTCGAAGACCACAGAAAACTCCGAACGGGTAGGTCAACTGTCCTGTCTACCAGCTTTGAGAGCAGATCCTCTCAGCCACTGGTGGGGCCTCGAGCTATAAGATTCACGATGATGAATGTAAATGGAAGTTCTTAAGATATTAGCTGGAAGGAGTAGATGGCTAAGGCTATATTAGATAGAGAGAAAGCATGAGTCCTTCTCTATGGAAGTTTAGTTGTATCAGTCAACTATGCAAGTATTTTATAATTATATTCTTATGTATTTCAGGTCTTATTAAATGACTTTTAATCTGTTTGCACTCAATGTGTAATATTCATTGTGATTAAGATATTATTGTTTATCTTAAGCCACAATAATCTGCGGGTCCGGTCGGGATTTGAATAGAAAGATATTTTGAACCAGGATATGAATAAAAAGTGAATTGAACTAAATTATTTGAACTGGGAAAATAAATGGATAAGAATATATTTTGCATAATTGGATTTACCATTCTTGCAAATGTGAGCAACTGATGATATCTTTATTTCATTGTAACGCAAATAAATTAGACAATGTCGTCTTTGAATAAAGCTAACAGATATATAAACCTTATGCGATGATTTCGGACTGTTGTTTTCTCAAAATCCAATTGATTAGTGAGTTCGGAGATTATGAAGAAAATGTCATTAAAATGCGGCTTGAAGTTATAGCTGATGAATATATAAAGTACATATAGGTTATAAATGGACATCTATGAAGTATCAGAGTCAAAAGTATTATAGTTGTGGTATCAGGGTTAAAGTTCACTATTTCACTACTGCAGGAAAATACAATCAAATTCCAAAGTTTGTTATTTTACTGCTCATGATAGAAGAAACATTAAATATTGCAAATATGTGATCTATACAATTTTTTGTGCTTAAAAATAAAACTGAAGAATTAAAGAACTGAAACCAATACACGCCTCACCACCTGAGTTCAGACTGGGCCATATAGCCTATCGCGATGAATTTGACGTTTACTTTAAAAATCTGTAACTAATAAACGCGTTATTTAAAAAATTTTACTTTAGCGATTAATTACCTATGGACATGATATAAAACTACTCAGATCATTTCCACCTTGGATATTATCCTTGGCTATCCCACCTATTAATTTATTCATCTTTAAAATCCCCTAAAAAAAATCATAAATTTCATACCCAGAAGGAACTCAAAACGAGATGTCTCAAAAGGGACACTTCTGATTTGATTATCATTACTAACAATCTAAATGGCCATTTATTGCCATTATGAACATTATTAACATTTATGATGATGCAATTAACAAATCATCCTATATCATTAAGTATCCACCAATTAAAAGTAAAATGTACCTTTTACAAATATATTTAATCAAAACTTCCTTCGTTTTAAAAAATATATTATTCTCTTCATATATTTTGGAGATAATAAATAACATTCTTTAATCATTTTCAGATTTTCAACCGTTAATAAAATAAACAAATACATAAATAACAAATCAACTTTTCTACCAACAATACCTTTTCTCATTTATCTGACCGTTAAAATGAAAATATAAAATATGTGATTGGATAATTGCTTCTCCCCGCATTAATGTAAAAAATTATTATTAATGCTCACATTACAAATAATGCAATTACTTAAATAGCTCAGTGGATTGTTTGGCTTGATATATCCCTGTGGAAGAAAACATCTGTTCATTTCTTTTGTTTGGAGAGTGTCAATCACTGACTCTTCCACTTTTGGCTTTGTAACAGGCCACTTTTGGCTTTGTCTCAGTTACTCTCTGGCAATGCTATCCTTTATTTATCAAACATTTGTCTTTAAAAACAGAATTGATCCGATGAGAACTTCAATATTTTGTATGTTATTTCTTCTCATCTTTCACCAATATAATCAAGGAACATCAAAACCTGGTTATAGCTATATATATATATATATATATATATATAAATTCAAACTACAGTTTACGCAACCAGTCCATCATGAAATAACATACCACGGTAAAGCTTCATTGTACCATTATTGTCCATTATTTATAGCCATTATGCCCATTATTGAGAAGAAAAGTTTGGTTAAATTTCGAGCCTCTTCCTTATAATGTAAAGAAGCAAGCATAAAATATCTATTTTTCGTGAGATTCGCCACTATATCTGGATGACTAAATTTCGTTCGAAGTACCTCTTTAACGAATAAAGCTAGAATTGTCGAATAAGTGTTTACATATAGTACAACGACTAATGTGAAATCATATGAGGGTGACAAAATCTGGAAGTTATCACACTCTCGAAAAATATGAGAGATAACGAAAAAACGTGAATTACAAAAGTATAGCGAATTCTCGATTTAGTATGAAACTAGATGGTACCCGTCAAGATTTGATGATAAACAATTTTAAAGTTTCATTAGAAAAATGTTTGAATTGTTAAATAGTTGCTTTTGAATTAATTAAGTATTGAAAACTTGAACAATTGCTATATTGTGTAAGTGATTCCGATTGATATAAGGCGATAGATGTTGCTTTCAGTCCAACATGCTCAATAAATGAAGTGAAAGAATTTTAAACTTGTTATTTATAACAGATTATGCTTGTTTTTTTTTCAATTCCTACTATTAGTTCACACTCTCCCTATATTTATATTTATATATCTTGCACAAATTTTCAATCGTTAATAAAAGTGATAAATAATCGTTAATAAGTATTGAAAACTTGAACAATTGCTATATTGTGTAAGCGATTCCTATATATAAGGCGATAGATGTTGCTTTCAGTTCAACATGCTCAATAAATAAAGTGAAAGAACTTTAAACTTGTAATTTATAACAGATTATGCTTTTATTCAATTCCTACTATTAGTTCACACTCTCCCTATATATATTTATATATCTTGTTCAAAATTTCAATCGTTAATAAAATACTTTTTATTCATCCACTCCAGTTCAAATGCATTTTTTAAAACTTGCAGAGGATGACAGTTGATGTTAATACAGTTTTTTCAAATATTAATTCATTAATTAAAATTAATTAATGAATTTTAGTTTTATATGGGAGAAAAATTATATCAACACGCAGCCGACTTATTTCAGACATTAGTTCAATTTAAAAGCACTCACTCATAAGTCGTGATAGCGTAGTCGGTTAACCCTTTAACGGGCGGTGGTCACAAAAAAGGACACCTAATTTTAATTCCAAAACTGACAAGCGGCACCAAGAATATTTAATTAAAATTTTCCTTTTGTTAAGTACAGGAAAATAAGCAAGTTTATATTTTCTAATGATTTCGTTTGTTATTTCTGGTGTAGAACATTATTTCATCATTTTACAAACAGACTTACTCCTCGCCGGAAAGGGTTAAGCTCTGATCTCGTAACCACAAGGTCACAGGATCAAGCCTCACCTGGGACGGAAGAAAATTCTCCCGTACTCAAAAATAAATTTCTCTTATATAAGATATTTAGCAGGATATAAATTTAGGAATAAATACCGTCAATGGCGAAGCGTGTAGATGGCTGGAAAAAAAGATTGCTTTTTGACCTAACTAGGAATTCACTTTTTTTTTTTTTTAATATTACTTGTTTAGCAGAAGTTTAACTAAAAACATTAATGGTATGGGTAAGGCATTTATTTTTACTTATCACAATCAAAAAGTTTGATAAAAAAAATAGCAATATTTAGTATTTTCTAATTTTTTAAAACTACGCGACTTTTATAGAAAATAAAACATTGAAATTTAATCCTTTTTCTGCACTTTTATACTTGAAAAAAAGTGCAGAAAAAGTGATGAAATCACTTTTTTATCGCAGCAGCTAAAAAATTTCAAATTATTTCGTGAGTAAATAGAAAACAAATTATAAATTAGAGTATTTTGTTCTTTTGATTACAAATTTAATTACAGTTTCATCAAACTACGGATGAATGCATACTCGAAAAAATAAACTAAACAATGCACCGTCTACTTACAGATTTAAGGTCCACAACATCAAAAGAAGGTGTTTTTAATTTGGAACAGAAAACCGCTATCTGCATTTAAATAGAAAAAACGTTTTTGAATAAAGTGTTTGCAAGAGTTTTTTTTTTTTCATCATCATTTTAAATCATTTAATAAAAATAAAACGCAATGAATGTTCAACTTCTTTTGATCCCTTGGCATTTTTTGATTAAAAAGACGTAAATTTCCCAAGTCACTGAAAATAGGTAAAGATGTTCCTGAAAATATTAGGTTGAATAAAAAAGGAAAAGAGGAACCGTATTTAACCCTCTAATGCCCAAGGTAGAATGCGTCCTGGAAATTCCAAAATTAAAAAAATTGGAATTCACACCAGAAATAACAACTATTAATTTTCGCTTGTTTTTAATCAAGAAATGTCTGTCATTAAATAATGCAAACATTTCTATTCTGATTTTTAACACTTTCCAACCTAGTTGAAAAGTGTTTATGACTTCGGTTTGTCTGGCCGTATGGCCGTCTGCCGTCTGGCCGTCTGCCGTCTGTCCGTGCTCTAACTCCCGTAAATAGGCTCGGATTGCTCTGCAATTTTTATATGTTATAGTCGTTATCTGTAGCATGCTCCCTATTTCAACGGAAGTGTGTAGCACTGATAGTTTTTTTACAGGGAGACTCAAAAGAATTCCGTTACATTGCGGTCTATGGGGAAAAATCATTGACGGTTTATTTAAATAATGTTTCACTATTTTAAACGCATTGAAATTTATATATATCACTAAGGTGCATTAGAAGAAGCTTAATATGGAATAGGGTGTGCATAGCACTTATAGTTACTTTACAGGGACAGTCAAAAGAATTCCGTTACATTACGTCTATGGAGAAAAATCGTCTGCGGTTTATTTAAATAATGTTTCCCCATTTTAAACGCATTGAAATTTATATATATCACTAAGGTGTATTTCAAGAGGCTTACTACAGAATAGTGTGTGTACAGCAGTCATCGTTCATTTACAGGGACGCACAAAAGTTCGCGAACACATTTCCGTATTATTTAACTCCAGACGGAGAATTTTAAACTGTGCTACGCGTTTCCTAACTGAACTAAAATTTACCAACCTATGTAGTATATATACAAATCTATAGATCCTATACAGGGCTGAATAAAAGTATTCGGATTACTTAGATGTTATCTTTTAGCTTATTAAACGGTATGATTTGTAAAATTATTTTGGAAGCGTTGGAAAGTGTTACATAATCTATGCTTGACGCATGATTTTTCGTTCTTGTTTGGTTTGAATTCGGAATATGTGAATAAAAAAATCCACTAGATTGGCAACACTCATGGTAGCATATATGCTAAATGCTACCATGGGCATTAGAGAGTTAAAAAAAATCCACTCTTTATTTTTTGGGTTTTATTTTATTTTCTACATTTAAGCGTTTAAAATCGTTTATTGTTGCAGTTTCACAACCAGTTGGCCTATTTTAGTGAGCGTGGTTTGGCGCATTATTAACTGCATTGTTGTTATAACTCTGATAAAATTGTAACCATAAAGGATATCTGGCAATTTATCACGTGCGCTCGCCTAACGGAAAAAAATTTATTAATTTAAAATTAAGTTCTATGAATATTGAAATATCGTAATGTTATAGGAAACAGACCTGTGTACGTAATTTTTTTTTTAATTCTAGCCTATCAGGAAGTCAGTGAAAATCTATTACAAAAATTCCATCTCTGCATACATGAGACAAGTTGAGATAAATAAAAGTGTGTAATAAGGGTAGTTTCTGTTATTGAATATTTCAATCGAATTAATTGAGCATTAAGTTGTATGTAATTTTGGAGGGTAGATTTCTGCCTACTTTTTCAGTATTTTATTTTTGTTTTTCGCCATTGTACAGGGATATTTAAGGGAGTCCGGAGGTCAAAATAATAATAAAAAAATGTATTTTTTTTATTTTTCTTGCTAATAAAATACTGCAAAGTTAAATAAAGTAAGTAAATAAACCGTGTATATCTACGATGATTACATCAGCAGGTATAACAATTTTTGTGCTGAACTAAGTCCTGCTCCGCCCGTAACTAAAACTTCAAGTCCATTTATCTCAAAGTGGATTTATTCATAATTTGTCATGTTTAAAAAGATATTTCTAAACTTCCTTGCAAGATATGTGTAGGATATTTTGTACAGAGTTTTTATGTTATGTCTTTAATAAATTGTCTCCAGCATTTTTAATTTCGTGTGAATTTTTGAAAATAGATTTCTTGAAATAAAAACAACTCTCAAAAATCCTCTTTTTTTACTTTTAAATTTATTATAAATTTTTAAAGTAACATTTTTATTAAACCTGAAAATAAATTAACGCACCTTTTTTGCACACAATAGTGAAAAAAGTAATGAAATCAGGTAAGTGGTTCACGAGTTTATATGAAAGATTAAATAAGTTTATAATTTTCAATTTAATCATTTAAAAAAAAATTAAATTTTCAAAAACATTTTTTATTTGAAAAGTAATTTTTAAAGAAAAACACATTTTAGGAAAAAATATTCATTACAAAATGTCTACAAATAAAGAAAATAAAATTTTGATCCCCCCACCCCCGGGGGGCCACTAAAAAGCCTTAAAGAGACCTTTCAACAAATCATCTTTCAAAGTTAAGACTTCTACTAAATGCCTAGTTATGAAGTAAGTTATCTGTAATTTTAGGTGCGTTCGTAATTATATAAATACGTAGCACCTATAATCGTCGTCTGGTCGGTCCATCTGCTCACATATAACAGTGCAAAAACTAACCAACCGAATGGTTTAAAATTTAATATTTAAAATCGATGCAGAACTGTGTCGAGTTATTTCAAACTTTATGAAAATCGAATCAAAACTTAAAAAGGTATTAATAAAACTTTTCTTCATTCTATTAAATCCTATCATACGTAATTAATTCAAAGATATCCCATGATAGGTAATGATTCTCAGTCACCGTGGTGACTACGTTCTATTTAAGATGGAATCCTATTATTTCCGTATTACTGAATTTAAAAATCGAATTTGTATACTAAAATTGTTTAATTATAGCAGTCCTATAATATATCGACAGTTTTTTGGATAGATGTTTCCGGAAAATAGATATTAAATGGAAAAAGAGTCTAAATATGGATTTCAAGTTCTGAAATTTTGAAAGTTAGGTTTAAGCATTTTCAATAAATGTCAACAAACGATAAAATATTGCCAACTTAAAATGTACTTATTTTATTACGGAAATTAATGATATCATAATAACAGACGATATAATTCATTTTACTGAAACTAGTTATAGTACGAACCGTCTCGATATGTCACGTTTTACGTACAATTTCCAACTTGTTTCTTTTTGTGAAAATATTATACTTGATTTAACAGAAAACTATATTTGAAAACAGTAATGTCTTACTAACGGCAAATATCGGTATTTCGCAAAATATAGACGAAAAGAAGTATTTTTACGTCGAAAAACAAGATATTGCATATGAAATAGACACAAGATGCATACATATCAAGCAGGGCGGTCACTCTGCCAAGCCAAGCTTAAAAAAAAAGCCACACAAACAACGCCAAGAACTGGACTAAAAACCGCTACTGCTTACTTACAGAATCAAGCAGGGCAGTCGCTCTGCCAAGCCAAGCTTAAAAAAAAAACGCCACACAAACAACGCCAAGAACTGGACTAAAAACCGCTACTGCTTACTTACAGAAAGCAACTCCGCAATGTTGAATCGACAAAACATGCCAGATTAAAATATCAGATATCAAATAAATCAAGCGTCGCGAGTTACTTAAAATGATCACTTTTTTCTTCGTCAAACTTTTTTTTTTCCAAACAACCTACAGACCTTAATATTGGGCAGAATAGAAAAAGGATTGCATTTTTGGACAAGTAATTACGTAATCTATGTGTTTTTATAAAATTCAGTGTAAAAAAAATATTTTCTATCCTTAATTAGCAAAAAAACTGTTAATTAACTTGGCGATTAAAAAATTATGCCAAAACAGAGATAAAACCCGACAACGACCATGTACCATCTGTATTATAATAGCATAAATCAGTTACATGTTATAGCCACATCAAATTTCATCTGCAAGTTAGCCATTTTCTTCTGAAGATATTTTTTTTAAAATAAAACATCATAATTATAAGAACACACATTTTATCAGACAATTAAATATGACTGCAAACTGTGGCAGATGGTTTCCAACATGAATAAGTATGAGAAATTGCGGTTTAAGGATATCGATCTTGGTGGCTCAGTCGCAGAGCGTCAGCACGGTACGCATAAGGTCCCAGGCTCGAGTCCTGGCCCAGGTCAATTTTTCACTCAAGTTTGTTTAGTGTATTTAATTGTCTGATAAAATGCGTGTTCTTATAATATTGTAAAATAAAGTAATCAGACGTAGTGTTTATGCTTTAAAAATATTTTAAATGTGTAATTTACGTTTTTAGAAAGATCTTAAAAAATAAATTAGTTTTTGAGGGAAGATGTACCTTCTAAAATGTATACAATAAGAGTTATCGGCATTTAAAATTTCTTTCCAAACGTAAACAAAATTTTTGAAATGAATTAAATGTGATTAATTAAAAAAAAAAAAAAAAAACACGGTAAAGGACAGACATTTCGTTCGCAGGAATACCTTTCACGTCATTTTTCTATAAATTAATGAAATCCAGTTATTAAATTATTTTTGTTTTAGAAGTGAAGTTTCCATTTAAATGTATTGTAACAGTACAATATTTAATTGAATAAAATAATGTAAATCTAAGAAATTGCTAAGAAATTCCAAACATGCACAGGGCAACGCAAAAAGTAAAAAAAATAAATAAATAAACAAAAAATAAATAAATAGATAAATAAATAAAAATCAGCTTTCAGAAATTCTAAATATTGTTCATATATCTTAATTACAAGCTAAAGGAGGGCTTATTTCTATATTATTCTATATATAATAGTGATTTCAGCAAATATATTAAATTCCAATGCGATCCGTTTTAAACTTTAAGAAAGTTTATAACACATGATAAAAAAATTATAAAAAAGAATGGCGCGTCACATTTTGGGGAGGGGATGGGGAGGGGCGTGAACAAAATTAAGAAGTATAATAAGGCTATCTGTTTCAAACTTTACGATATTTTATAACACATAACATAAATTTCAAAAATAAAGCAGCGTCAAAAATTATAGGGAGGGTGGAGCGCGTTTTGCCTACACAAGGGTTGGGGGACACTTTTCTAAATTTTAACGATATCCGTCATGTCACATATCGTTACAAAGGGCTATGACTACTTATTCATGTTATGCACCACAGGTATCACCCCCACATTTTGCGCCCCCCCCCCGACAGTACTCATGTGATATAGCGTTCGAAAGGCCTGTGACCGCTTATTCATATTATGTATCTTCGGGGTCCATCCTGCCACTTTCACCCCCTCTCCCCGCCCAAAGAGGGTTCTTTTCTAAATTTTGCCGACACCTCTCATGTGATATATCGTTGGAAAGGTCTGTGAACGCTTAATCATATTATGCGGGGGGGGGGGGTGTATTTTCTAAATTTTGCACATACCCGTCATTTGATACATCGTTGGAAAGGTATGTGACCGCTTAATCCTATTATGTATCTCCGGTGTTCATCCCCCCACTTTGCCCCCCAAACGCGATTAGCTTTCACCACCAGGAGCCGCTTTCCTATCTCTGTTTCTATGGGTCGGATCACAACGGGGTATGACTCATTCGACTCGACATCGATAGAGCTTTCCGATTTTAGTTCGCTTTTCACCACCAGGTGTACTTTCCTATCTCTGGTTCTATGGGCTGGAAGCACCCAGCCGGAGCGCCAAACCGTTAGGTTTATGGATGTTCATGCTCTGGCGGGAAATTCCCCAAGAACCATCCAGCACAACCCAGCCACAGAAACAGGCCCTAAACAACGGGCAATCATTTAAACAATTCAAATATACACAATCTTTTTCTCAAAAAGGCAAAGCATACATTACTTTACATCAAATAATCTTAAAATAACTAAACCTAAAAAAATAATAAGATGACTAACCTGAATGCAAAACAAGAAATTACGACATTTGAAGTTACAATGCCGATAAAAGCTAAAGTAAACTAATTAAAACTATTTAAATAAATTATGAAATTATTTAAAGTGGTTCTATGGGCTGGATCACGACGGGGTATAGCTCATTCGACTCGATATCTATAGCCTTAACGATTTCAGTGCCCGAGGTTCATATAGAACTGATTGCGCTACCTGGTGGTGGAAGATGGAACTTGAGCGTGCGTAGCACGACTGCTATACGGTACCGAAGGCAGCGGTGACAGGTGTCGGAGGTTCGTTCGGTTAGAGGTTTATACTATTCGATGTGCAAACTAAGGGATTATCCGGTGCCGAAGTCAGCGGGTAACCAGGTCGGAGGTTCGTTCGGTTCGAGGTTTATCTTATTCGAGGTTTTACATGATTCGAGGCCCCGATATAAATTAGGGTCCCGCTAGCGGGCGAAGCCAGCTAGTGCTAATAATAAAAGAGCATGATATCACGTTTGATTTCAAATGCAGCGTTGACACGCTATGTACGTATTCCATTTTTATTCATTTCATGAATAAGTCAGTGATATTTTTTAACGGAGGATAACAAGTATTATAACAAGCCACATTTAGTATGTTGTTTTTAAGAGTGTAATTAGTTTAATTGAAAAATCTACTGGTACTTCTAGTTAACCCTTTAAACAATGTCTGAAAGTAAAATGTAATTTTAAATTATTTCTCATGTTTAGATTATTTAAATTGTGTTTAATCTATTTAAAAAAAAGAAATCTACAAAAACAACTTTTCAAAGGTAAAAAAAAGCCAAGCGTAAAAAAAAAAAAAAAGTTGTGGCTAAAAATTGGTGTGATATCAAATTTCCAAGCTATTATATTACTTATTTAACTTTTTTTTCATTAAATAAGTTATCATATATATAAGTCGAGTGTCTACGTATATGTTAATAAAAATCGTTTTCTCCTGTACTAAATACATCCTAACGAGTTTCTGAAAATTCAATTTTTTTCAAATTGTGCATGATGGGCTTGGCGGCCATCTTTCCATATTTCTAAGCACCCAAATTTCTAAAGTAAAAGGGTAATAAGTTTGCAATGTAATATGTTTATAACAATTTCGAACTTCAGATTTTAACTACGACAGATAAATTAGATAACACTGATATTTTGAGAAATTGATTTTTACTAGTTTGAAATTATTAATTACTCTAAAAATAAATCATAAGATGAATCTTTAAGATAAGTCATTGTTCCGTAGATAGCTCGGTTACTCTCGTTGGAATGTATTTATGTAAGAAAACTAAGATGATCATTTCGTACTCAATAAAAAGTTGAGTTAAAACTTAACAAATTACATTCATTTACAAGGAGAACAAAAATGACTGGCAGCGGTAGGTACACTGCGCTTACGTCTCAAGCAAAACATCTCTACTGGCGGGAATCCGCTCCGCGCATCATCCCGTCTTGAGCGCTCGGCAGCGCCCCCTGGATAACAAAATGTTCTACGGAGGAAACACTCCCCCGGGGATTGAAATGCAATTTCAATATACATTCACATATAAATTTGCAAAAATTATCATATAAGAAAAATTATAAGATATAACAACTTACATACAAAATAATAATACAATCATAAATGCACTATAATTCTACATTACATACAGAAATAATATATACCTTAAAAATTGCTTAAAGAAAGAAAAGAAATCTGTTACTGAACTGGTAATATACAGATATCTCTGACATTTCTCTTATAAATTCGCCCGTCTGGTAACCGTAAGTTTACGGTTCGTATTATATTGTCCCTTCCCTTAAAAATTTCAACTATCCTTCCAACCTGCCATTTGGTGGAAGGTAAATTTTCCTGCTTTATTAGTACTAAAGTTCCTTTCTGTACAGCCTCCTTTTTAAATTTCCATTTCCCCCTCTGCTGAAAATTATTTAAATAATCGCTCTTCCAAGTGGTCCAAATTTGCTGACTAAATTTGGTGATTCTCTGCCATTTTGCTAATCTATTTTCATTAATGTTATCTAATGGAGGTTCGGAGATCGAAGTGATAGGCCTACCGATTAAAAAATGAGAGGGTGTCAAGGTTTCAAAATTTTCGAAATCTGGGGACAGCGGGGTAAGGGGACGGGAGTTCAAAACTCCCTCAATTTCCGCTAGTATAGTAAGACACTCTTCTAAGGTTAATTTTTGATCACCTATTATCCGTTTTAAATGAAACTTGAATGATTTTACAGCCGCCTCAAAGAGGCCAGCAAAATTCGGGGATTTGGGGGGAATAAATTCCCATTTGATACCTTCATGGGTTAAAAATTACACAATTCCTCATCTGGGAAACTAATCAGTTTATGCAATTTTTTCAACTCAATGTCAGATCCGATGAACGTTTTCGCATTATCAGATAGGATTTTTGCACATTTTCCCCTTCTGCCAAAGAAACGTTTTAGACTAGCTATAAAAGTCTGAGTTGTGAGATCTGAAACAAAGTCCAGGTTTATTGCCTTGGTGCATAAACACACATACACTACGACATAAATTTTATTCAATACACCCTTCCTTTGATTTTTAAATTTAATAGAAAATGGTCCACAGTAATCCAGACCTGTCACCGAAAATACAAAATTTTGTGTCACACGTTCCCCCGGAAGATCAGCCATCAATTGGGAGCTGACAACAGGTTTATTCTTGAAGCATGTCACACATTTGTGAACAATGCTTCGGCAATTATTCCTGCCATTAAGTGGCCAAAATTTTTGTCTTACATGGAAAAGCAACGCTTGTGGGCCTAAATGAAAGTATTTGAGATGGAAGTAATTTAAAATAATATCCGTTAACTTATGATTGGCAGGCAAAACAATTGGAAACTTTGAGTTAAGCGGCAAATCTGCATGTGCTAAACGGCCGCCAACTCTAATTAATCCATCCTCTTCTACAAATACGTTTAAGGAAGATAATCTACTTTTACTGTGAACAGGCTTACCTTTTTCGAGACATTTTAATTCTTCCCTAAATTCCCCCCTTTGTGCTGACCGAATTAGAAACGATTCAGCCTCTCTCACCTCGTCGAGGGATAGTGGTCCACTTCTTCTCTTCAGTCTATTACGACAGTTAAAGGTGAATCTAAAAATAAAACTCATTATACGAATTAATTTTACAAAATTATTAGTATGTGCACAAATATGGTCAATTAACAGTTTTTCCTGAGAAATAGTTAATGTAACAAAGTCATCCTTAATAATGTTCACAGAGTCTCTTTTTAGTTCGTTTATATATATATGTCCTTGTTAGGAATCACTAAAGTCTGGTCGTTGTTACACAGATCTAAGTCTTTCAAAAACTCTGGTCCAGTCCACCATTTGGAACTCTGAACGAGAAGGTCACACTTGACACCTCTTGTTAGCAAATCTGCAGGATTCTCGGATCCTGCACAGTGAAACCACCTGGATGGGTCAGTCAGAGCTTGGATTTCCTTTTCACGGTTCGACACAAATGACTTCCACCTGTTTGCAGAGCCTTTGATCCAGTACAAAACAATCTGCGAATCTGTCCACAAATACATAGATGATGGTCCCTTGCGGTCTAGTACCGTTTTTACTTCACAATTTAAGCGTGCAGCAAGTAATGCTGCTAGAAGTTCAAGTCTAGGAAGTGACACTTTTTTCAATGGTGCCACTGTGGATTTTGATGTAATCAAATTTAAGGAAGATTCACTTAGTGAATCAATTTGTAGATACACGGAAGCACCGTATGCTTTTTGGCTGGCATCGGCAAAGGGATGCAAAGTTAGGGTGTAATTGGAGTCATCGGGAAACTGAAAAATGTTCCTTTGAATTTTTAGATTTCTCAACTGGGGAAGTTCGGAACACCATTGTTTCCACGTCTTTGTAATATCGGAGGGCAGTTCTTCATCCCATGTTAAATTCCTACTCCACAGTTCTTGAAATAAACATTTAATTCGTATTGTCTACGGAGAAATTAGACCCAGAGGGTCAAATATTTTACCTGCAACTTGTAATACAAAACGTTTTGTATTTTTTGCGCTACGCAAAAATTCGAGCAAATTATCAATATCTATCAAAAGTATATCTTGCTTGGGTTGCCACGATATCCCCAAAACTTTATGAATTGTACTATCGTCAAAAGGTTGTGGCATAGTACTAAATCCACGATTATCCCATATTTCCATTAACATTTGGTTATTCGAAATCCACTTCCGTAAATTCATGCTAGCTTCCTTCATTATTTTATGAGATTGTTCCGAAATGTTCACCGCATCTTCGACTGTGTCTGTCCCGGTTATTAAGTCGTCCACATAAATACAATTGTTGAGTACTTCTGTCGTTATTGGATATTCCGTTTCAAATTTGTTAAGATGATGCTTAATTGTAGCAGATAGCAAAAATGGGCTTGAGTTCAAGCCAAATGTTAGGCGTAAAAATCTGTAGACGATAACATTAAATGCGTCATTGTCGACAGGATTCTTATCTATAAACAAGAATCTCAGAACATCCCTGTCTTTTTCGTTTATGGCAATTTGTAGAAAAGTCTTCTCTATATCTGCTAGAAAAGCAATTTTGTTTAGTCTGAAAAAAATCAATTAGTGAAAAATATTAGGGTTTAAATTAGTTCCTGCGTCAAGACAATCATTCAAAGACAATTGTCCTGCTTCATGGGAACTTGCGTCAAAAACTATTCGACATTTTGTATAAACACTATCTTCTCTAAATACTGTATGGTGCGGTAAGTAAAAAACTGGTTTATCTGAAGGGTTTTCTAAATTAGGTACACTTTCAATTATGTTCATCTCTAAATACTCATTCAAAATATTGCGATATTGTTCGTATAACTTTGTATCACGTTTCATTCTTTTTATAAGACCTGAGAGTCGCGCTTCGGCGGTTTTATAATTATTTTTTAAATGGTTCCAATCCCTTGTCCAAGGGAGACTGATTTCATATCTGTTATTTTCAAAACGCACAGTTTCATGAAATTTCTCTAGGATCTCTTCGTATTTTACACCGTTTGGGTCATCTTTAATTCCCAACATCTCTAAGTCCCAAAAGGTTTTCAAATCTAATTCATCTTGATTTTCTATTAAATGGCACGTGAATTTACTTTCATTTCTATCCTGTATTGTTCCGCCCGCGATCCATCCTAAATGAGAGTTTTGTAAAATTTTAGAAGTTTTAGGAATTTTTATTTGACCAGCTAATAACAATTCGTAATATACATCTGCTGCTAATAACACTTGAATTAAAATTGGTTAAAAAAATCTTGGGTTCGCGTAGGTTAAATTCTGTGGTAAGTGCAGATTAGAAATGTCTACGGCGCTTGAAGGGGTTAAATCAGTGATTTTAGGAACCAAAAACATGTTGAATAATTTTTTAAAACTTCTATCCTTGTTGGAAATTTCTACATTTATTCTGCTTTTAATTTTACAGACAGAATCATTTAATCCAGTAATTAATGACTTGACCTTATATTTTTGCAACCCCAACATATCTGCTACAGAAAAAGTGGCCAATGAGACATTACTCGCAGTATCAAGAATCGCAATACAAGGAAAAAAAGAATCATTACTTCTCCTTAAATAAATCACAGCTGTCGAAATCAAACCATTATAACTGGTGCCAGACAAATTTTGATCATAATTGTTTTGACAGCTCAAGGTAAACGCATTTGCGGTAGATTCTACTGAATTAGAATTTACGTTGTCTTCCGTTTTCAACTGCGGTTCATTTGCAATACAATTAACTTGCCTATTTTCATAAGCAGGTTTCGTAAAATTAGCTCCATGAAGAGAACTATGATAGTTGGAGTAACAAATCCTACACTTATTATTTAATTTGTTACATCGATTAACAGCGTGAGATAACGATAAACAGTTATAACATAACTTCAACTTCCTTACTTGGTTCAATTTCTCTTGAACCGACAAATCTAAGTACCTTTGACATCGAAATATCATATGAGGTTGTTTACATAATGCGCAATTAAATTTGTCATTCTGTAATACTAAACTTTTTTGTTTCTGAGTAATTTCATACCTAGGTTTCGTAACGCGGTGTTGCTTTTTTGTAGGTTTTCGAGAGCTTGAGCCCTTTTCAGTAAAAAATCAATAAAAATATTCGATTCAGGCAAGTCGTTACAGTTAAGACTCATTTCAAATGCCTTTCTTGTCTCATCATCGATTCTTTGTAACACAAAATACATTAAAATTGATTCTGATAAGTTATTATTTTCTAGTCCTAATTGTTTCAGAGCCCTCAAATGACTCAATAAATTATCTACCAGATTGCGTATTTCTTTCGCATTTTCAATTTTTATTTTGTTGTTACTCAATAACTCAGAAATATAAGAATTTACAACTAACCGTTTGTTTTCAAATCGTTTTTTTAAAGCTTCGAATAAGGAAGCATAAGAATCATCAATGTTTTGCAACTGTTTCACAGGGACTGTTAAAGCCGATTGTAAATAATATAATTTTTGAGCATCATTTAATTCATCGTTGCTATCAATCAAGGTGGTGAATTGTAATTTAAAATTAAACCACTCTGTGTAGCGTCCCGATAATTGGGGTAAATTAATCGACGGCAATTTAATTTTTGACTCATTAGCATTAATTCTATCATTATTATTTTGACATTCAACATTAGAAACACTAGGCTTTATTAAATCAAGAAGACTTACTTCGAGAGCTTCTAACTGTTCTTCTATCTCCGTCAAGAAATTTTCAAATTCCGGTAAATCATCATCAGAAATTACCGAATACGACTCATTACGTAATTCATCTGTCTTCTTTTTTAATGTCTGAAGAGCATTGGACTTTAGTTCCAATTCTTTCTGGCCAAGTTTTGATTTTATAGCATTAGATATTCGTGTAACTTGGCTGCGTATGTTTCCGCGTTTCCGATTGAGGATCACAGTACCTTTAACCTGTAGCTTACGGGAAATGAATACTTTAAATATCCTCCGATTACGGGAAAAACTTGACCGTTTCATCCCCCTTTCTTCAGAAGCATCACACCCCAGGTGACGGCAGAACATCTGGATATCATTAGGCGCGTCCGCTAACGAATTTCAATCGTGAGAAATTTCGGGATTTACTTTTCCCTAAAGGAAACCTTTTTATCTGTTAAAAGTAATAGCTTATCGTTATAAATGAGGTTTAAATGTTATACGGACATGATAATTAAACTTTTTCTGTGAAGTCATTAAATTCAAGTGATTAGGTTTTGAAATAATTGAGTGATGTCTCTTAAAAATAAGCAGAAAAACACTTACAATGAACGTTTAAATAGTGGTTTATATTTTGAAAAGGAGAATATAAAAGAAAATGTTATGTTACAAGCAAAAAAAAAAAAAAAAAAAAAAAAAAGAAGAATTTTTTTATGCTAATATAAAAATCCTTTATTTAAAAATAGCTTCAAATTTTCAGATACTTTAAAAAATTAAATAAGCAAATAAAAATAATTTCCTTAAATAAACATTTATTTTCTTTTTATCATGATTCACATTATAAGAAAAAATAAATTCCATGATAAGAAAAATGTAAAAATAAATATATGGGTATCGCAACAAAGAACAGTAAGGAAAAATAAAGTTTTATCCAACGGAATTAGTGTTCCCAGTAAGGCATTAACTTTTTTCATTCAGAAATAAACTTACACTTCCAGTGTTTTATAATTTATTTTGTACTTAAATTAGCGAAAATTCGGAAATAGTGACAGAAATCTGAATAAAACAATTAAACTAATGTGATAAGCAAAACATTTACATACTCATTTTTGTAACACAAACAACTAGGCACAATACTATTTAAAAATAGCTTTAAACTTTCAGATACACTTAAAAATTAAATAAGTAACACAAAAATAATTTATTTAAATAAAAGTTTTTTCCCCCCCCGTCACGATTTAGATTATAACTAGAAAAAAAAATTCAGGAGAAGAAAAATGTAGAAATAAATACATAGAAATCGGTATAAACAGTAAAGAAGAATAAAGGTATATCCAACGGGTTTGTTGTTAACAGTTGAGCAATTACTTTTTAAATTAAAAAAAAAACCGCTATTTCCAAATTGTATTATAATTTATGTTGTACTTAAATTAGTCGAATATTACTATACGGAAATAGTAGTAGAAATCTGAATAAAAATATTAAGCAAATGTTATAGGTAAAATAAGAAAAAAAATTATATGCTAATACAAAAATACTTTATTTAATAATAGCTCCAAGCATTCAGATACATTTAAAAATTAAATAAGTTTTAAAAAAAATAATTTCCTTAAACAAGCATTTTTTTTTCAATGTGCAAAAAATGAGAGAAGATAACTAAAAAATACCTAGCTCCTCTAAACTGATGGTAGGTTGGTTAGTTGATTTATGACTGCCGATTATTTACACAAGGGATATAGGCCCTAGGGGGGGATGGCATCAGTGGGGGTCTTTCTAAGGGATCATAACCCGTATTTACGGCAAGGTTCGAAGAAAACCATGGAAAACTCCGAACGGTTAGGTCGACGAACGTGACAGGGGTTTGAACCCAGGACCTCCCGTCTACCAGTTTTGACAGCAGAGCCTCTCAGCCACTAGTGTGGTCTCCTCTAAACTAAATGTTAATACACAAACACACACACACACACACACACACACACACACACATATATATAACTTTTATGGAAAAATTAAAAAATAAATAAAACTAAACATGTACATTTTATGTGTGTGCTGTGTATTTTCTAACAACTCAATACTATATTTCCTGTACGTGGAATTTAAAACCGCTGTGTTGAAATTAAATTATGCCTTGCTAATTTGTAAAATGTGCTTTTTTGATTTTGAGTCTCTCTAATTTTAATGCCCCCCCCTCCCCCTCCCAGCCAACCTTAGAATAATAATACTAAAACAAGCAATAACACTAGAGAAATCATATAGAAAATAGCTGGGAGTAAAGTTCATTTTTCTCGAGAATTACTGAAACGATTTAAAAGAAATTCCTTTTCATATTTTTGACGTTTATTAAACAATAAATGGTCATTCGGCAATAAATGAAATTAAAAAGTGCAATAGGTTCACAAACTAAACATTCTACTTTATTTGGAATGTGGTTCTCAAATGATCTGCAACGCAAAACTATCTGACGCATTTTTAAACGCAAAATAATAAAATTTGTAGGCCTGACTTTTGAAGCAATTTGGAATCGAAATGAGTTTTCAATTTTTTGATAAATAAATTAGTTGTCGTGTTATAAGCTATTCGTGTCACGTAACAACAGGTTTTTCTCCTTTCGTGCGATGAAGAATCAGGAATTCGGTTCAAAACGCGGACTTTGACAGTGTTTTATAAAAGATCTTCTGCCTTTACCAAAAAATGGAACACGTGTTTCAATTGCAAAGTTTCTGAATGAAAACATCTGCCTGTTTCATGCGTTTCTGAACAAAACTGAATTAAAAAATGTATCTGATAGTAGGCCCTTTGTATTTGAGAACAGCGTTAATTAACTTTGTTGAAAATGAATGAATTTTGAAAGACAATCCTTATTTATATATAACACAAAGTTTAATAAACTTAATACTAATTATATAATAAGTATAATACCTAAGTATAATACAAAATAAAAATAAAATAAAGTATTGAATTCGCTTCAGAAGTTTCCGAGAAAAAAGTACGGCAATAACAATTGTTTTCCGAAACGATTTTGGAACAGCTAGGCAATAGCTGTTCCAAAATCCTTTGAACATAGCAGAAAAATGCTTAGGACTTACATTTGTACGACATTTATATTTGTTTATAATCATATGTTTAAAAAATATATGAAGAACAATTAATGTAACTTGTATTATTTTCTGCATAACTTCAATTATACTTTTTTTCAAATCAGATGATTGCGGAGTAAATTAATTGTAAATATCGTTAGAATTTCATTACTTATTAATATCATTCTGAAACAGACAAAGTTCAATTCCATGCAAAGAATATAAAACATCATTATTAAGTTGTGTGTGAGCATAAAACTAACTATTTTCTACTGTGTAAAAGTAATTAATTTTACATAAAAATTTATACATAAAAATGTTATAAAAATTAACTGTATTTTTATTAGATAGTAATATATATATAATAATTTCATTTTTGTTGAGTTCAATAAATAAAGTTACGTATATTATTTTAGGATATCTAATGTACTATTGTCGAAATAAAAAAACCCCGCAATACTTAACATTCTAAGAAGAAAAACTTAATCAAAATCAGCGATACTAAAATACTAAAACAGTTTACTGAAAATAATCTATTCTCTTCATATTAATATCACAAAAAAAATTATCTTCCACTAATTTGGAGGAAGTGAGGTAGAAAGAGCTTCAAATCATGCGCTTGAACAATGTTTAATTTATTTGCTGCATAAGTTTTCCCTGTATTTCCCTATGATAACTAATATATTCCCTATAGAATTTCCCTTCTCCAATACCCAATGAGATCCCCGTTGAGCCAAACGCTATTAAGGATTTCCTGCACTCCATCTTTGAGGGGTGGAAATTTTCGGGATGACGATAATCCCAACCCCGTATTTTTCAACAGTCTTTTCCTTGGGACTACGGTAATCCCACCGTAAGCAAAAGGTTAATAGTAGCCATTATAATTATATCTATAACTACATACAAAAATCCAAGGGCGATGATTATTCACAGTGTTCTAAATGAGCGCTGGGGCTCGGAGAACCAAAACATGTTCCGTTGATAGCTCGGTTACTCTCGTTGGAATGTATTTATGTAAGAAAACTAAGATGATCATTTCGTACTCAATAAAAAGTTGAGTTAAAACTTAACAAATTACATTTATTTACAAGGAGAACAAAAATGACTGGCAGCGGTAGGTACACTGCGCTTACGTCTCAAGCAAAACATCTCTACTGGCGGGAATCCGCTCCGCGCATCATCCCGTCTTGAGCGCTCGGCAGCGCCCCCTGGATAACAAAATGTTCTACGGAGGAAACAGTCATCATTATCTTAAGACACAATTTTCAGAGCATACAAGTCTAAAAATGAAACGCTTAAAATATTTGCTTAAATAACAATTTTGAACTTCGGATTTTAACTACGGATTTGGGTGCTTAGAATTTTGTAAATAATATGCAAAGATGGCCGCCAAGCCCATCATGCATAATTTGAAAAAAATTGAATTTTCAGAAACTCGTTAGGATGTATTTAGTACAAGAGAAAACGATTTCTATTAACATATACGTAGGCATTCGACTTATGTATATGATAACTTATTTAATGGAAAAAAAGTTAAATAAGTAATATAATAGCTTAGAAATTTGATATCACACCATTTTTTAGCCACAACTTTTTTTTTTTTTACTTTTGAAAAGTTGTTTTTGTAAATTTAATTTATACTAATAAAATGACGATGTCTGTCTGTAAGTGTGTCTGTGTAACTGTTTGAGATGGCTATGGAAATACATCGCACGTGGAGGTCTGCTAATTTCGGTTCCAATGACATGTTCCAATGCACCTGAGACACAGATTTTTCACTTTTTGATGATTAGTCGAGATATTAAGAAAAAATCCTCATTGAACACTAATGAACGAGCTCCTTCTTCCCCTTTGCGCCGGCATTATGATCGCTTCCACTAGTGGGGGGTGAAGACGTCCTTTTTAAAGTACATTATTATTATTATTATTAAGCCGCAGACCCGGCCCCTACTAGCCGGGCATTATACCTAGCTCAACGAGTTTGTGTACCTGGCCACGGGGCGAAATTCGCCTATTCTCGTCATAGCGGATAATTGACTAGCTCCTTGGGTGTCATTGGCTGCAACGCTATTTGGTGAATGTCGCTTTTGTTACTGTGTTGGCCGGTTCTAGTAGATTGTTATTACGAGGGAAGAAAGTCATTAAGTAAGTCACAAAAGATAAATAATAACTTAAAATGATATTCACTTCAAAACAATTTTTTTTCTCAAAATATTCTCCACCAATATTTATGCAGTTATATCACCATTATATCAGTGTCCCAACACCAGCTGCATAACATTCTTTGGGTTGCTGTCTCAGCCACAGTAGGACTTCAAGTTGAACCTCTTCATCACCTGTGAACATCATCTTGCTTCCAAGATGGTTTTTTAGTGGACTAAACAGATGAAAATCGCTTGGAGCTAAGTCGAAGCGATATGGTGAATGTTGAAGAAGTTGCCAACCAAACTTTTGAATTGTCTCCTGTGTTCAACTTGAAGTGCTAATGTGGCTGAGACAGCAATCCAAAGAATTTTGTGCAGCTGGTGTTGGGACACTGATAAAACGGTGATATAAGTGCATGAATATTGGTTGAGAATATGTTGAGAAATAAAAATAGTTTTGAAGTGAATATCATTGTAAGTTATTATTTAATTATCTTTTGTGACTTACTTAATGAGTTTCCCACGTAATTATGGGTTTCTGGGTACGTTGTCGAATAAGGAAAGGAAAAAAAAAGCTTGCTTTCGGGCCATATTCACACTGACTATGGTTGCTAAAATAGACTATGACAAGTTAACATAATTCAGTTTAAATCTTTGTGTTTCCACTATGTATTACATATTGGCTACGCTGTAGTGCTCTCTAATAGATTACAGATTTTTGTTTGATGGTTCATTACATAGATCACAGACGGGAAAAAAACCTTTTCTGTTTTGTGTATTTGAAAATGACAATTACCCAGGCTCGGATAGCCTAAAAACGCTTTTTTTCGTGGTATTGATTTTATGTATCATTAAAAAATGTAAACATTTACTATTTTAATGCAAATATTTTCTGAAGATCTTTTTCATATTTTCCTTTTTGTCTGTATTTTAGACGGCACCTCTCTACAGGTCTGTACAACTCCTGACGGGTTTGCTAGTTTAAAATTAAAGCAATGGATTGTTGTGGACAGCATGCACTGTATCATTGATTAGCATAAAATTTGAGAATACATATATTATAAAGTATTCAATAAAATATGAATATGTGTCTATTTTTCTTGTAACATATATATGTCTGTTTCTATTGTATTTTAACGCTTTCAGATCATTTGATGTTACCCTGTAAATTCATTAATGTGAGGTAGAGGCTATTATAGTATAAGGCATTTTAAATAACTTTTAACAGTTTAAACTGGAAATCTACTTACTCGTTCACCAATTTATTTAGTTAATTAGTTGAGTCTTTACATAAATACCCCTTCAAAGAAAAATTCCCAAGATCAAAATACATGCCACAATAATTCATTATTGAAATGATATCATTAGTTCTTTAAATAAATTTAAATGTTCCAAATTTCTACTTTCTAACATTTTCTGTAAAATCAATTGAAACAAGAATACAAATGTAATTAAATTTGATGGAATGACTTTTCATTTTAAATGTTGCTAAGCTTTGTTTTTGAAAGAAAAGTATTTATCTTTAAAAAGTAAAACAGTTTACAAGCAAACAAGGTAAACTGAAAAAGCAAAAGTATATAAATTGAGATGTAAATTATACTGTTCTGATTTTTTTCTTTTGGAAAAACATCCAATAGAATTTTATATGAAATTTTAGAATTATAAACTCCATTTTCACCATTCATATTTAATTTTAAATTGATATTACAATAATCAAATTTGTTTGCTGAGTTAAGGATATTAAAAAATTAGAAACAAAACAGTACATAATAAATAGATCAGGTACAAAATAAAATATTCAATAATTTTAAATAATTTTTTTTTTTATGACAAAAAATAAATAACTATCTTGTTAAAGCTAATTGAAGTATCACTTTAATTTTTTCCTTTGAGTATTAATATTTAGATTTTAAAGATACGCCTTTATTGCCCAGCAAATAATACAACATAATATATTTAATTTGTTTATATCCTTTAATAACAATTTTATAATTTAAAACCAGAATATTTTGAACAAATAAAATAATTATCAGCATAAAAAAAGAGTCAGCATCAACATCAATAGTATCAAAAATTTACTTGAAGAGGAAATTTTAAAATTCTGTTAATAAGTAATGATTCTTTTCAAATTGCTTTTAAAAGTAAATTGCTTTTTGAGGTTCATTAAAAATACACAAAGTAATCTAACATTATGTTTATTAATGGATTTTTGATAAACAACAATTAAACTCACTTCTAAGTTATATTAATAACTTATTTTTAAAGAAATTAGGGTCTCAGTATACTCATTTATTCTTTTAAATTTTAATAGAAAATTAATATTGTATCTTATAAAACTAAATAATACATGTTTCAATCACTGAGATAATTACGCATTAAAAGTTAGTAAGATAAGCTTTTCAATTAATTAAAAATTTTGATTTATTAATAACGTACGAATGTTATGAATATTTCAATTAACATTTCTAGTTTTTCGGGTTATTTATTACAAAAGAAGAACGAAATGAACTGAGTAATTAAAAATGAATAAATAAAAAAAATAATTGTATGGCATCCTTTGTTTTAAAAAATTAAGTATTTCTTAAAAGCATTTTTTATAAAAAGAATTATATTCAAGAAAAACGTTTTCGTTATTTTTTTTTTTTAATTTGTGCTTTCTTTGACAATGGTTGTGAATTATATACATAGCAATTTAATTTAAATTAAATTTGATCGTAATACGCTGATAAAGTCGCTGATAAAGTAATATGACAATTGATAAAGTCCATAAGCGGACGATTTAGCGATGCTCACCTATTAACAGGTCATCAAAATACTGCAATGGTACAGTTTTGTAGTAAAAAATTACACCCTTCTAACTCTGCCACAAATCATCGTGTAAAAATGGTGACATGCACCAATCGATTAGTATTTCTAAAATTTATGTTAAAAACATAAGCGTATGGGGTTCATACTGAAATTGTACCAAACTTGAACATTTTAAAAACTAGTACCAAATTGCAGTGTGATAATTACTCCTGATGATGTTGAACTATTCAACGTTTGGCAGGCTTACGACAATTAGAGTCCGAGTTATAGGAGGGGAGAAGGGTGAGGGCGGGAAGGGGCGGAAACGTCGGGTTCGCAACAATGCAACTGTTTTGAAAAAAATTTACAGACTACCCATTCTGCCACTAATGATCGTATAAAAATTTTGACTGGTACCAATCGATTAGTATTTACTAAAATTTATCTAAAAAAAAAAATTAAGCTTATGGGACCATTTCTTCATGCGGAAATTCTACCATACTTGAAAATTTTTACTACAAATACCTAATTTTTTGGTAAATTTTAAATTCAGATACAAAATGGGAAGTCATTTGGTCAAGTAGTTTAAGAATTATGCAAATTTAAATCTGGAACTCTTAATGTTAAATTCATATTTCAGCGTAAAGAAAAAAGAAATTGAAACCCGTTTAGTTTTTGAAGCATAACGCTAAAAATGCTTCACAGAATTATCTCAATTTTGCATTCACATGTTTAAAGTTTCTAAATATAGATTTCCGTTAAAAATTTCGTAGGTTACAGCTTATGTGTTTTTCGAAAATAAATTTCATAATATATATTTTTTCAAAAAAATTTTTCGAGAAAAATATGAATTCTAACTTTCATGTTCTTTAAATGGAACTTGATATCTATAAGATTCAAATAAGTGAATCCAAATTTACAACTCATTTTGCCAACTATATTTTGAATTATTTTTCAAAAATTATCCAAATTACAATCTGTTTTGCAACGATTAAATAAAAATTTAACATTAGGCATTCCAAACATTAAATTTACATAATTCGTAAACTACTCAACCGAATGACTTTCCATTTTATATTCAAAGGTTAAATGTACTGATAAATTCAAATATTATTTCAAAATTAGGTGTTAATATTAAGCATTTTAAATTTTCTGACATTCTCTATTTATAGACAATCTTCTAGGCAAGAATAGCATTAATACCAAATCCACATATTTAATAGCAATATAGTACCGGCCAACAAAGTACATTAAAATAATTCACCAAATTGTGCTGCAGCCATGATGGGCAAAATATTAGTCAGGTGGATCAGCACCATATGCCGATCGGGCGAATTTCAATCCCGCCACCAGGTACACAACACCTTAAGCTAGGCACTCCGCTCTGCAATTAGGCGCCTGGTCTGCAGCAAAAAAAGCATAGGATTAATTAGAGGTTATTACTATCCAATTGCTACCTGTTATGTTTTTATACAATGATTTCTGGCAGAGTTAGTATGGGGGACATGTTTTTTTTTACATACTTCTACAACAATAATTTCTTTACACGATCATATTGCTTTTATTACAAATGATATTTTCTTGGTTGTTGTAAACAATAAGCGATTCCGTCATTTAATGAATCTGACGCACTATTATTTACTAAGCAGTAACAACTTTTAAGATTTCTATTAATGATGTTCTTTACACAAGTAAAAATTTAGAGCAATTAAATTAATTATATCTATAGCTTTTTATTCATTAAAATAAATCACTTATGTGAAAGCATCTAAAACTCTTTCAATATATTTATATATTTAAAAATGATTTTTGAACGTTTAATACACCATTTAGTTACAATAGTATAAATTTTACATTGGAAAATAAATATAAACTATCCATCTTTTGATATACATAAACGGCACACAGAATTATTTTTATCAACTATCAGCATTATAAACATGAAAATATATCAGTTAATTTAATGGTGACTGTTATTTATATTCTACCCGTAAGAAATAACTTTGGTTACAGAAAATGTAAGTAATTTAAAAATGAATAAGCACACTAATGATGTGAAAGTGTTTGGTATAATATTTCAATACATTCATATTATTTAAAAACCATTTTTAAAAGTTTGATACACCATTTACTTACATTGGTGATAGAACATTAAAATGTAATTACGACATAGCTTTAGATACATGAATTTCACGCAAAACTGGTTTTATTAACTATTTATTTTAGAAACACGGAGACATATCACTTAATTTAATGGCGACTGTCCATTTTATTCTTCCCGTACGAAATAGCTTTGATTACCGAAGAAATAAGTAACCCAATAACAATTAATTTTAATGGCATTTTCATTACTTTTCATGTCGTACCAATGCTCATAAAATAAAATGACATTTTATTATATATTTTATGAGAAGGTTATATAGTGATTTAAATCAGACGAAATGTTTTATTAAACCAGTTGCAAGATTTAGATAAATTAACTTTGTAAAGTCTAGACTTTCCAAAAAAAAAAGATACTTTGTTTAAAGTTTATTTTAAGGACTTGAAAATGCTAAGAAACCATACTAGATATGAAAACATTCTTTTTAAGAGTAAGATGAAAAATTCAAAAATTGTTAACTGTATGATTACTTAAAAATGATATGCGATTATTTTTGTTAAATACAAATGAACAAAAATAATTCTTATTTTATAATGGCATGCTAGTTTAAATTTAATGCTTATCATGATAGAATTTGCCATAAAGATCAGAAATCCGGACCACTGCTCAGTTTTTCGATCGGAGCTACTTGCGATTGAGGAGGGCCCTCAAAGCTGCCACTTCCTTTACAACTAATAAAGATATTGAGATTCTAACTGACAGTCGCAGTTTCATACAACACTTACAAAATTGGTCTTGCGTTGGTGACAGAACTTCGTTATTCTATATCTACTGAGAGGACTTTCCTGCTGCCATGACACATTTTTTCAATAGATCCCTTCACATGTTGGCATTGGCGGAAATAAAATGGCGGATACATTGGCTAAAGAGGGGGTGAGGTCTCTTTGACACCTCACACTTCCATCTTGACTTTTCTGGAGATCTGTTCAAGAACCAAATATACTCTCGACGCATCTTGGCGTTCCCCTCCAGTTCACAACTGGTAATGTGGCAAAACGCCTGGAGGAGCAATTACTCTTGGGGGTAGTCGTGACCAGCAGTCTGCTATTTCAAGATTCTTGAGTGAACACTTGAGATGCCTGAAATTTGACAACGGTATCAAGATTTCCCCCATTTGTGGAAAGTGCAAGACTGCACCGTCAACCCCTGACCATCTCCTTTCCTGTTTGGACTTGACTAGGAGTGACCTTTTGGAATGTTCTTTCATCGTTTTGGTCTTCCTCATAATTTTTGGGCTCATGGACTTGGTCTAGACTATTGGCTAGGTCATTTAGGATTAGAAACAACAACAACAACAACAGAATTATGAAGAAAATCTTGTGTGGATAAATATACACTAAAAGCACCAATGTTTAACACACAATATCAAACTATAGTACAATGGACAGACGTACGTTTCGTGAGTAACTTGGACTCACATCCTCAGTGTCAATAAATAAAATTAAACATTATTGTGTCCCCCCAAATACATGAAATTGAATCGAAAAACCCAAATGAAAACAATAACACACTGAAAAACACATCACGCAACAGGAATTGCCTATACAACAGGAATTGCCTATACATTAATTAATTCATTAATTTGTCATTTATTATTACTAAGAGATCCTAATCAGGCGTTCTTGTTTACAAAAGATAGGTGAAAACCTCTTTTTAAATTGAAAACGATAATAGTTTTTTTTTATATTTAACGTATAGTGAGTGTTTGCCCACTAACAGGACAAAAAGCATTTTATATGAAAAATATCAATTCTGTATTCAATTAAAGTTTTGAAAATAGTTAAAAGAGATACTTTCGTATTAGCCGCATGCCAGGAGTTAATAGCAGGAGAAATCGCCAAAGATCGTTACTTAATGCTGACTTTTTAATTCTGCTCATGTTATTGGTTTACGCGTGTAGTTCGATTAAATGTCTGTTAAATTTGTGTTTTATTTATATTATTTTATTTAATTATTGTTGAACTTTTAATTTTGTTAGGAAATATTAGCCGGAAAAAGTGATGAACTATTTATTATGTTTTGAGTGCAAATGGATTAATCTTTCGTAATTGGGCTGCACGCGATATACATAGAATTAAAAAAAATCATGATCGAAAATTATTTTAAAAAATATAAAAAATTGGTAAATAAACAATTTTAAAACAAACTGCATTTACAGGAACATTGCTTTCTCCATTCGACGGTGTAAAAGTAGAAATTGTGCGATGTTTAGAAGTTGAAACAGTTGCAGTAAAAGTAAAAAGTTGCACCAATAAGTAAAATTTATTGGTGAACTATTTATAGTACGAACTATAACTAGTACGAGCGTCATTTTTCACGTTTGACGTACAAATTTCAACTTGTTTTTATCGTCGTTTTAACGATTTTTGGACGCGGATATGTAAATTTTATGGTCGTATTTTTAGAATATTCCACATTTGTTTATCTTACCTTGAAGGCCCCCATGGTTAACATCGGCAAAGCCGAGTGTTATCTATAACAATACTAATATTATACTAATACAAAACTAATATTAAAAAGAAGTAACGTTTGTATGTTTGTTTGTTTGTAGGGGGTAATCTCTGGAACTACCGAAACGATTTTAAAAATAATGGAGACAAAATAATGGTGACCATTTCGGTTTCAACGTAGGTTATACATTTTATGTCGGTACAACAATTCCCAAGGATGTGCAGGAGCAAAAAAAAATTCTAAAATTGAGATTGCTGTATTATTCTTGGGGATAAAAACTTGAAACTTTGTGTGTGGTTACTTTTAATATGCAAATTCTTCCTATGACCTGTTTAAAAAAAGTTCGAAATTTAAAAAAGGTGAAATGGGTGGAAAATCTTCTAAAAACGTTCTAAATTGCGATTTATTTTGAATCGTTGGAGTTAGAAAATTGAAATTTGACATGGCTGTTACTTTTAAGTGATAAATGCTCACACGGACCAGTTTAAAAAACAAATTCGAAATTTAAAATTGTTCAAGTGAAAAAAGCATATTAAGATTGTACTTTTTGTTATACTGTTAGGGATAGAAATTTGAAATGTTGCATGTTGGTTACTTAGAAGATGTGAATACTCTCTATGAACGGGTTAAAGAAAATCAAAATTTAAAAGCTTGAAATGGGCAGAAAACGTTCTAAATTACAATTTTTTAAAAATTGTTATGGCTAGAGACTTGGAATGTGTAATAAAATATTTTTTTTTCTCATAAACAATCAAAAGAACCCATGCAATTTAATTGCAACACAACGGATTGCTATGCAGCTAGTTTAATATAAAGAGGAAACATTAAAGGAACTAAATCACTAATGTAAGAAAATAATAACAAAATCATATCTGCTGTGTGATTTGTCTCTTCAAATACGGTAACATGAAAAAACAAAACGCAATAATAGAAGTGGAGGCACATTTTATTGACAGTGTTTCTATTGACATATACATTAGCAATGCTCTCACATTATTATTTTGTCATAAATAAATGACACTGGCAATTATTCAGTGACACATTACACGAGACAAGTAATATATCAGACTGACTGTAATCGTTAAGAAGGAAGTTCTCAAATATATATATATATATATATATATATATATATAAGTATTTCTGATGCGTTATTCCAGGAATTTCAGAAGAGTGAAAGGACAATTCCTAAATATTAAAATATTTGTTCATTACTTTATGATGCAGACTTTTATGAATGTGTCCCACTAATAAAGTTTCAATAACTAATTTCAAACATAATCAGCCTGCGATCATCTTCAAATTTTTATAACTTAAATGAATTAGTACAACTAGCTTCTCTAGAAAAACGTTCGTACGTTACTTATATCATTATCGTTAGATAACTCACAAAGTTTTTATCACAAAATTGCAGAGAGCAAAATATATTGTTATGTTTTTAAAAAAGAAAAATGCTGTTATTAAATAAGTTCATATTGGAAATATGTTTTGTAATATTTATTTATTTATTATGAATTATACTTTTTATTTTACAAACTACTGTTACAGTTATTTTTAGATCACGTCGCTCTTGATCTAAAATAAAATATTGATTTTCAAATTTCATTTCTAGGATTTTAGTAATATTTTGTTAGCTTTAGTGATGCTTTAGCTATTAAAATAACAATAAGTCTTATTTTTTTATTAATTTCTCTATTACAGAAATATATGCAGTCGAACTTCGATTTAATTATTACAAAGTGTCTGTTGAAAACAAGCGTTAAATGAAGGATATCGTGAAATCGGGGAACTCGTTAAATAAATTTAACTACATAAAAGTTAATTATTAAATATTTTAAAAGTTACCTTGTACTAGCATTCAATTATAGTTTTCTTTCTGCACCTTAAATGCAGATTTTTACTTTAAAAAATGTTGATAGTTTATTTGTTTTGCAAATACATATAGCCAATGGCATGGATATATTATATAAATTCTTATCAACTTTTACTAAATCTGCTGCATCTAATTCAGCATTTGGTAATTATCCAGAATTTATAATGTCGGATCCATATTATGATTTAGATAATTAATTATATTAATAAAAAATAATAAAATCATTTCTGTTGTGTAATTTTGCTTCTTCAAATACTATAACATTAAAAAACAAAACACTTAGTCTTATGCAATAATAGAATGGAGGCACATTTTATTGACAGTGTTTTCATTGACATATGCATTAGCAATGCTCTCACATTATTATTGTGTCATAAATAAATGACACTGGATATTCTTTAGTGACACATTACATGAGACAAGTAATATATCTTGCTGTAATCATTAAGAAGAAAGTTCTTTAATGTATATATAAGTATATCTAATACGTTATTACAGGAATTTCATATGCGTGAAAGGACAGTTCCTAAATATTAAAATATTTATTCATTACTTTATGATGCAGACTTTTATAAATGTGTCACTACTAATAAATTTTCGATTACTGTTTTTAAAAAGAATCATTTTATAATGTCATAATTTCAGGGACAGCGACCACCTTCAAATTTAACACAATTAAATTATTACAACTAACTGATGTAGAAAACGAAAGATTTTGTATTGGCATTTGTGGCGCTGTGTGCTCTTTTTACTGGGTTTGATTCTAAGAACGATTTATATGTGTGACCTCACAAACGACATCCGACGTACTTAAAAATTTCCAGGTACTTCGTTCGTTCGTACGGATTTTTACGATGGTATTATGACATTATTTATTGCTTTATTTATTAATATTATTTTTCAGTGATTATAACTATTAAAGATATAATAATAGATTATAACTATAAAATAAAGTGTAGGTTATATCCATAAAATAATGAGGAAATGTTGTGCTCCTGGTTGAAAAATCCAGCTGCGGTACTAAAAAGCATTATTGTACTAAAAATTGTGCAGGAAAAAAGTGTTCCAAGATTGTAATTTCTGTTATACTGTTAGCGATAGAAATTTGAAAGTTTGCATGGTGGTTACTTATAAATTGTGAATGCTCTCTAGAAACGGTTTCAAAAAATTTCAAAAGCTGTAATGAGCAGAAAATGTTCAAAATTACAATTGTTATGGCTAGAGACTTGAAATATGTAATACAATCAGATTTTTTTTTCTGATAAACATTCGAAAGAACACATGCAATTTAATTGCAACACAACGGATTGCTATGCAACTAGTTTAATATAAAGAGGAAACATTAAATGGACTAAATAATTACACTAATGTAAGAAAATAATAACAAAATCATATGTGCTGTGGGATTTGTCTCTTCATATACTGTAACATGAAAAAACAAAACGCAATAATAGAAGTGGAGGCACATTTTATTGACAGTGTTTCCATTGACATATGGATTAGCAATGCTCTCACATTATTATTTTGTCATAAATAAATGACACTGGCAATTATTCAATGACACATTACACCAGACAAGTAGTATATCATTAAGAAGAAAGTTCTCTAATGTATATATAAGTATATCTGATACGTTAATTTTAGGAATTTCACTTACGTGAAAGGACAATTCCTAAATATTTAAATATTTATTCACTACTTTATGACGCAGTCATAAAGTAAATGTGTCACCACTGATAATTTTTCGATTAATGTTTTTAAAAAGAATCATTTTATAATGTCATAATTTCAGGGACTGCGACCACCTTCAAATTTAACTCAAATTATTACAACTAACTTATGTTGAAAAACGAAAGATTTTGTGTGGCGTTTATCTTAATTACTAAGGTTGGATCAGGGCCTCCGTGAGGGCGCTGTGTGTGCTTTTTACTGGGCCTGATTTTCAGAGAGATTCATATGTGTGAGGTCATAAGCGACATCCGGCGTACTTAAAATTTTCCATGTACTTTGTTCGTCCGTACGGATTTTTACGATGGTGTTGTGATAATATGCATTGCTTTATTTAGTAATTAATGATATTTTTCAGTGTATTTAGATTTTAACGCTGTAATATATAACGCTATAAATAACTATAGATTATAACTATTAAAGAAAGTGTAGATTATATCCATAAAATAATGAGAAAATACTGTACTCCTGGTTGCAAATCTAGCTACGGTACTAAAAAGCAGTATGCTACAGTCTTCAAATTCCCAAATGATAATGACAAGTAGAAATTGTTGTTAAGAAAATTACACCGTGATAAATTTACTTTTATTTCAACAGCAGTGGTCTGCACTAAAAATTTGATGAACGCTTTGTAATTTGGAAGATAAAATTAAACGAGATGAACTGAACCTGTCGTTCTGAGAAAAACATAATCTTTACGAATGCCATTCCTATTGTTAATGAAAGTCGGAATATTTGAATAAACCTTTGCCTCCTAAAGAAAAGGGGTAAATGATCGTTGGAAAAAATAAAAGAAGCAGCGATAAACAGTTTAAAAATGATACAACGATGACATTATAACATCTTTTGAAGATTTTATAGATAAATATGTAAATTTATTCTGAAGTGTTCAAAATTATTTTACTTTTCATGCTTCAAACATTTTAATTCGTAACAGTAAAATTTTGCCATTGCATTCTCAATTTCTTAAAATGAAAATTAGCTAATTTATCTAATAGTGCAATAAGATCATACGAAAGTTTAACATTCTACCTATCAAATAAAGTTTTACGAAAGAGAATATAGAAAATGTAACTTGGCGAGAGCAGGAAATTAGCCAAAATATTGTATGACCACCTATTAATTGTTTCATAGTACACAAACAATTTTTAAAATATTTATGAAATTTGTTTAATTTATCTATTTTTCTATACAAACAGAGGCAAACTGTATATAAAACACACAAATATATTATATATATATATATAAATTCATGTATATTAAACATAAAAGTTCATTAGTTTTGTTTTAATAGCTGTTTGTATCATTTGGCGACAAGTCTTACTTTCTGAAGCCCGAATTGCGCCTAATATAAAAAAAAATAATAAGCAAGTTGGAAATTGTGCGTTAGACGTGAGAAATGAGATGCTTTCGTACTAGTTTTATAAATATTCAGATCTTGCTGCAATAGCTGTTGCACTCTTATGCAGAAATGCATGAATGCAAAATTTATTTTATGTGCAGATTTTCATATTATAAATATTAATTTTATTTTATGAAATTAAGTTTCAATACACTTTTACAAGCAATTAATTACAATTCTGTTATATTGAAATTATGCTATGCGAAAATATCCAATACAAGACAATGTAAAGAAATCATTGTTATTATTTCACTGAAGAAATGAATTATACCGCCTGTTATTATGATGTGATTCATTTCCGTAATAAAATAAGTACATTTTAAGTTGGCAACATTTTACCTTTTTTTGACTTTTACTGAAAATTCCAATGGGAAACTTAAGCCTAGCATTGAAAATTTAAGAACTTGAAATCCATATTTAAACTCTTTATCCATGTAATATTTATTTCTCAGGAAACATCTATTAAAAAAATATTGGTAGATTATAGGATTGCTATAATTAAACAATTTTAGTATACAAATTCGGTTTTTAAATTCAGTAATACGGAAATAATAGGACTCCATCTTAAATAGGATGTAATCACTATGGCAACTTATAATCATTAACTATCATGGGATATTATTGAATTTATTACGTACGATAAGATTCAATAGAATTAAGAAAAGTTTTATTAATATCTTTTTAAGTTTTGATTCGATTTTCATAAAATTTGAAATGACTCGACAAAATTCTCCAACGTTTATATATATTAAATTTCTAGTTTTTGAGCTGTTATATGGGGACAGACGGACGTACCAGAAAACGACTATAGGTGTTACTTATTTATGTAATTACGTACGCACCTAAAAAAAAAAAAAGTCTAGTCCTTTATAGTAGAAAAGTACCGATTTCTCTATTTAACTTGATATTTGTTGTGTTTTAGTTAAATTATGGTATGCAGTGCTAAAACGTGAGGTATGGGATTAATTTTGTAAAGTTTTTGTCAGATTTATTATACTCTTGATACGTATATTTAGTCTAAAATAATGTTTTTAGAAAATGTAAGTCAAGGTTCAATCAGATCTATTGACATTAGCGTTTTTTTTTAATTTAAAGTTTTTAATTTAATTTCATAAAACATGTTTATTAATGCCTTTTATTTCACGATTATAAAATTTACTACTATTATTATTTCTGTAATCAGAAATTATATGAGCGGAATTACAAAACATGTCTCTTTATCAACTCTTTCTGCTAGGATACATTGCCCGGACCGGATCTCGTTTGTGACGTCACCGGTACTAGAATTAGGTCCAGTAAAAAGTGTGCACAGCGACATCTCGAAGGACTGGTTAGATAAGACTAAAATTTTTTTTAATAATATTCAATTACAAAAGAGCTCACAATTTCTTTCAAAGTATTAATTTTTCTTTCATTTTCACATTATGAAGATGTATAAATTTAAATCATTATTTAGTTTATATATTTTTCTATATATTTTTCATATATTTTTATGTTATTTTTATTTCTACCAATTACCTTTCTCGTTTAAAACACTCATTTGTCTTTGCATTAATTTATTATGCGACTGAAAAACTGAATGTAAATAACCTTTTTTACTTTAAAAAAATAGTGCATGTCAAAATAGAATCATTAGTTCTCCCTCGACTAAAACAAATTTTCCTTTTCCACTTTATAGTAAATTTTAACATATCCTAATTGAATTGAGAAAAATGGGGAAAGTCTAATTATGTTTAATTACAATAATTACTTTTGCATAACAATGTATACTTTCAAATGTATGTTTGGTCATTTCAAGTTTGTTTATCATGTGCTTAAAAAATATGTCAGATTATGCTCTTTTTTAGGTAAACATTACTTTACGTTGTAATTATATTCATATTTATTAATCTAATTTAAATTTCGTTGCTAATCTATAAGAGTTGCTTTCATTTTTCTTAAGTAATTTTTAAAAATATATAAACAAGTAATGATTAAAATAACTTAAATATAATGCAATTGTTTAAATTGAATCAGGGAAATAGATGTAATGAACGTTTAAAAATTATTTCTTGCTTTTATAAATCAAGTAATAAAACTAATCAAATCATTGAATTAAGAAAAAAAAAAACAGATTTTTAGAAAATTGTGCTTTTGGAACAAATTTATAAATACCTCTGCTATAACAATTTTTTTTCTAACATAGTTTTATTATTATTTTTGTCAATAATGTAGACAACAAATTTAAGTTCGTTTTATAAGTTTTTGATATGCAAAAAAATGAAATAAAACGAAAAAAAAATGAAAAAAAAAATGAAATAAATAATTAATAGCAAGTTACAAAAAAAAAAAAAAAAAAGTACCATTTTTAAGTTTGTTTATAAGGTATAATTTTCTAAACGTTTTATTTCAAACGAATGTATATTATTATAAAATTGGCTTATATCTTATAATAATATACATTTGTTTGAAATAAAACGTGTAGAAAATTATACCTTATAAACAAACTTAAAAATAAACACTTTTTTTCCCAAGGAAAAAAAAAAAACATGCTTGAAAACTACTTTAAAATATTATAAAAACGGCAATCTGAGTTACAGTTTAATTAATCGTAAATTGAAAATACAAATTTGTTCTATTGGATAGTGTAAAATTTTAAATTATACTATATTTAGAAGTAAAAATATATGCTATCAAAGAGATATCATGGTGCATATAACGAAAAATTGTGTTACATTTGGGTTTAATTTTACTGACAGCCATGTTTTCGCTTTATTAAACCAAAAATCAATCGCGCGTACACCTGCATTAAAAAATTCAAACAATATATGTTTCTTCTTATAGAGAAGAAGAAAGCTTTGTTTCCATTAACATACGATGACTAACTTCCACTATATACTTTTACATTTTTTATGATCGTATTTGTGTACTTTTCGAACCAACAATTTAGAATTAGTAAATACCAAAGCAACAAATGAAAATATCAGGAATTTAATTTCACGTTACTACAGTTGTATAATTTTTAACACCCGTATAAACATGTCTCAGTATGTTTGTTACATTATTTTGTTGTTGTTATCGTATTGTTGTCGTGTCAGAGAAAGTGCCATGGCACTTCTCTGAAAGAAGGTGTGCCAGAGCCTCAAGAGAGGGTGGACTTCTAGAGCTGGTCTCCTAATTTTGAACCAATTCAAGATGAGAGCACCTGGATTGGCACTTCCAGAGGTATCGTTTTCAAACTTGGAGGACAATTGAGCCACGAACAGATTTTACGTGCACCAGCTCCCATTAACGCACACATCAGCCGCAGCTCCTCTGTACTAAGGTACTGTACTACACTGTACAGCTAAGCTGAGGGTTGTCACCCTCCCAAGCATTGACCATGGTCTATGCTGCTTCACTTTCGGTGATCTTGTCCGAGCTTAATAGTCTGCGACACTGCGGGACGTTACATTATTTTAAAAATAATATTTAGAAGGTTAAATACGTAAAACTTCAAAATGTATTATTGCAATTATTTTTGAATTCCACTTACGTTTTAGCCATTTTTCTGTATGTATTCTAATTGCTATTGTTTTAAACTTTCTATTATCTTATTTTTATTCAAATAATTTGTTATTAGATTATTATCGTTCACATTATTGAAAAAACTGTATTTTTTCAAATGTTAATTTTGTTTTCAAAATGTAATTTTTTTTACATTCTTTTTGTATACGACATTCAATTTTTAGTTTATGATTATAAGGCTATTTTAATTATTCATTTAATTTCTAAAGATCTACTTGTACAATCTTTTGTTACTGCATTGTAATACATTAATTCCTTTTTTATTTTGTGGTGGTGTGTTAGACATTTCATCGAAGCGATGACCGACCGGAATATTTTCTTTTTGTTCTGATTGTAAACATGGAACAATATGAAAGCTTTCAGAACGTTATGAACAGATTGCTTATCATTTTCTTTTTATTTTAATCTATTATGTTTTGCATTATTTCAGTTGAAACAGTTTAATTCTTAAAAATCTCTTCACTATTTGCTTCATATTGTGCTTACAAAATGCATAACTCATATTTTTAATGGAATAGTAATTCGTGCACACACATACGAAAATCCAATTCGGGCAATCTGTACTACTACATCCATGAAACAAGTTGGAAATTGTACGTTAAACGTGACAAATGAGGTGCGTTCATTTCGTGCTATGACTAGTTTTACAATGTAAAAAAAATCATCGTTATTATTTCAGTGAAAGAAATTATATCGTCTGCTATGAACGAAATTAGGATGTTTTTATTTTTCTTATTACGTATGCCATGTTTACAGATGCTATTTTTTTTCCGACGAGATGCTATTTTTTTCCCGTTTTGTTCTGTAAATTCACAATGGATATCTTGCTTTGCGAATGATTACCTCCATGTTTAATATTTCTATGACTCGCGATGAATGAATATTTTGTTTATTTACTTTAATGGATTGGGATATTCGGCTGCTAACGTAATTTCCACTGAAGTTATCTCAGAATCTATACATTTTTGAATGTAACTCATCTCTCAAGCAAACAATTTTTTTGAACGATCTTTCTAAAAATGTCACTTTTATGCAATTTTATTCGAAAAAATAATTTTGAATAAAAATATGGCCACTTGGCATATAGAAAAAGATGTGGTTAGCCCGTATTTGTTTTCCTCAGTCACATGACATCTGCTTTTATTATATAGATTACGTACAATAGGATTTAATAGAATAAAGAAAACTTTTATTAATAACTTTTTAAGTTTTGATTTAATTTTCATAAAATTTGAAATGACGCGACAAAATTCTGCAAAGGTTATATATATTAAATTTCAAACCATTCGGTTGGGTAGTTTTTACGCTGTTATATGCGGACAGACAGACAGACGGACGGACCAAACGACGACTCTATGTGTTATGTATTTTTATAATTACGAACGCACCTAAAAAGGATGTAAATAATGTGTTTCTTGTAACTAATATATGCGATGATAATCTAATACTAGATCCGTTCGCCTTCTTTATAACCGTATTTGTGTACATATCAAACAAACAAATTTCAATGAAAAACAAGAACGTAAAATTCTGCATCAGGCCTAGATAATGAAACACTTTCTAACACTAACAGAATATTATTAGGAAATTTAATTTATTCATACAGTGAAATTATATATCTAAATAAGCAAGTGAAAAAAAATGCCCCGCAAACAATTTTCTCCCTAGATCATAACGTAGCAGAATTCTTTTGTTTGCCCTTGTAAACGACTAAAATTGTTACACACTTCATTTTCAATAGCAAACATTCTATAGTGAACTCCGTTCACAAAATTGAATGCGAATCAGAGTATAGGGCAGATGCAAGTGACGTCATGTTGGAGGTCACACACTACAAATAGGCAGTTCTGATTGATGGGAGTACCCTGACCTCCAAGTGAAGTACAATGGTTGATTAGCTGATTACAACTTCTCTATATTTGAGGACGTGAGTTTCAAAACTCGCCTTATTCAAAAAATCAAATTCGCAGAATTCGCGAAAAACCTCTGACTGCTTTCATTGGTTTTCATTGTAAACCTAGTACAATTTAGAACGCTAGAAATACATGCTAAAAATAGTTTTTCAGCGGATTGTAATGCTTGAATTTCGGGGCTATTGATACATCATATGATGCACACTAGATGGGGTTGCTAGTACAACATCAGTTCACATAGTTTCAAAATGGCGCTCAGAGTTCCGGAGCGTTATTTGTAGCAGAGTCTTATGCGAAGAATAATTCTTAAATAAGTGTTTGTTCAGCGTTTCGCAAACATTTTGAAACACTAAATGTGCCGAATAAATGAAAGTTATTTCGTTTAGTCAAGAAATTCAGGAAAACGTGTTCTGTCCACGACCGACTGCGAATTGTTATGCCAAGTTGAGAGCGCATAAAATTGGAGACTAAAGCAAGCCTTGAAAGAAGCCCCATCAAAAGTCTTCGTATAGGTTATCATCTCAGTCAGACATGTGTGTCACTAACTTCACGTCAAAGGGTTGCCAAGATACTGAAATTTCATCATGAGTTGCGTGTTTTTAGAAACACGCAATATTTTAAATCACGCTAATTACATTTTACTATGTTGTTTATTATTTCTCTGCGAGGCACACTCTTAAAATAAAAATCTTTAGTAATAAAAATAATTACAGGTATTACTTTTTATTCATTAAGCAACGCTTTCCCACGAAAGTGGCTGATATGATCTTTCAATAACTATTTCCACATAATTTAAAATCGATTTTGAAAAGTTTGTTACACGATTGGATTATAATGATGATAGAAAATTTCAAAATAATTACTCCATAAATATGAATACATAAAATGCTTTTATTAACTGTTTAAATTAGAAACACAAAAATACACGATTTGATTTAATGGCGAATGTTCATTTTATTCTAACCAAATGAAATAGTTTCGATTACAAGTATACCAATAACAATTAATTTTAATGGCATTCTCGTACTTTTATTTTTAATCAATGATCATAAAATAAAATGACATTGCATTATATTTTTAGTTAAAAGTTGTATAATGACGTGAATCAGACGAAATGTTTCATAAAGCTGCTTGCAATTTTTTCTTTTAGATTTAGATAACTTACAGAAAAAAAAATAAGTTAGATAAATTTATAGATAAATCTATCTAATTAAAAATATGAAAACCTTTAAACTTAATGATAATTTATTACTAAAATAGGCGTTAAATGAAATAAGTCTTTTAAAACGTTAAAGACCTTCTATAGATGTTAAAAAGTTTCGTCGAGTCCAAATGGAGAGTCCCGAGCGCTTTCGACGATAACCTGACCATCATCGAGAGGGCGAAAATGAGAAAAAATTCTGTAACATCCGGAATGTACGCTGGTTAAATATCAGAAGGCGAAACCAAATCTCGAAAAACTGGGAGGGGGAGGGATGTGTCTATTGAGAGAGGTGGGTTATTCCAAACCAAATGCACCATTGACACCAAGCAGATTAAACAAAATTTTTGGTTCATTGCATGATAACAAATCATTACAGTATTTTCTTGTCCTTGTCAGTATATCCGCAGACTCCCTCAGTATACATGTACTGCAATCGTTAATTTGCGCTATAATCTTTACTTTGATGAAAAATAGATCAATTTCTGTTTTGAAATTTAACCGAGATAATGTTGTAAATGGTTTTCTTCTAGCTATGTCTGTCATGTGTTCTTTTATTTTGTCTTGTAATTTTCTGCTTGTCATTCGTATATATGTAAATATTTCATTTATATTTTTATTTTTAAATAGGATGATATATTCTTGGTTTTTCATGTTTATGTATGGGAACTATTTTCCCGTGTATTAGATTTTGTATTTTTCTGAAAAAATAATATAAAAATGTTCTTTGGTTTTGTTGTCGTTTCCCGGTCACAAAATAACTAGTCGGATGTGCCAATCCCAAAACTTTCTTCTATCTCACACAGGTTTCACATACAGTAAAAAGAATCAGCAACGAGCAACCAATTTATATGAATGTTTAACTGAATCTAAAGTTTTATTAAATTCCGTGCATTAGTTCTTGACATATGACTCTTGCAAAAATCGTGTAAATCCTGCAATTAGCAGCACCACCTGTTGGGAGATTTTGACCAAAACCTAATCAACAATAACTTATGACAACGTCTAACTGAATCTGAAGTTTGATGAAAATCCTTGCATTAGTTCTTGAGATATAGTTATCGAGATAATAATGAAACAAGAACGAAAAAGCATGCGTCGAGCATAGATTATGTAACACTTTCCAACGCTTCCAAATTAATTTTACAAATCATACCGTTTAATAAGTTGAAAGATAACATCTAAGTAAACAATTTGGAAAACGCATAACATATTTAAAAACATAATTTCAGGAATTTCCAACATATACAGTATTCGGAAAAATATTCTAATACTTTTATTTAGACCTGTATATGATCTATAGATTTGTATATATACTACATAGGATGCTAAATTTTAGTTCAGTTAGGAAACGCGTAGCACAGTTTAAAATTCTCCTTCTGGAGTTTCTGTCAATAAACGGAAATGTGTTAGCGAAATTTTGTGCTTCCCTGTATACGATCTACAGAATTTATACACACCACGTAATAGACAAAAAGTGAGTTAAATTTAAAATCGCGTTCAGTAACTTAAAACGTACTTCCAGGAATTATTGTTAACAGACAGCAGAGAATTATTTTGTGTGTCCCTGTAAATGAACGATGACTGCTATACACACAATATTCTGTAGTAAGCATCTTGTAATGCACCTTAGTGATATATATAAATTGCAATGCGTTTAAAATAGTGAAACATTATTTAAATAAACCGCAGACGATTTTTTTCCATAGACGTAATGTAACGGAATTCTTTTGACTGTCCCTGTAAAATAACTATAAGTGCAATGCCCACCCTATTCCATATTAAGCTTCTTGTGATGCACTTTAGTGATATATGTCAATTCAATGTGTTTGCAATTGTGTAACATCATTAAAATATACCGCAAATTATTTTTCCCCATAGACCGTAATGTAACGGAATTCTTTTGAGTATCCCTGTAAAAAAACTATAAGGGCTACACACTTCAGTTGAAATAAGGAACGTGCTATAGATAACGACAATAACATATAAAAATTGCAAAGCAATCCGAGCATATTTACGGGAGTTAGAGCACGGCCAGACGGCCAGACGGCTAGACAAACCAAAGTCATAAACACTTTTCAACTAGGTTGGAAAATGTTAAAAAGTAGCACAGCAGCGCCATCAGTTGGGCTATTTACACCTAAACGTAAGCAACATCTATTTATGTCATGGTTTAACAGAATCTGAAGTTTGATGAAATTCCGTGCATTAGTTCTTGAGATATAGCTATCGTAAAAATAATGAAGAAAGTGATATGGCAGTGCTACCTGTTGGGATATCTACACCAAAATGTAATCAGCGTCTATTTATGTCAAGGTCTAACGGAATCTGAAGTTTGATGAAAATACCTGCATTAGTTCTTGAGATAGAGCTATTGCGGAAATCCCAAAAAAATCAGCATAGCAGGACTACATACAGCATACACGTTATTTACGTCAGCATACCTGTCAGGCGATTTTCACCAAAAACTACAGACGGATATACAGACAGACAGACAGACAGACAGAGCCACAGGCAGATATTTTTTTAAAACAGTCAAATCGTGTTCAGGACCTTCTAAAACGTATAAATCCGTCGAAAATGTTCTTGAATCCTATACTTTCTTCTTGTAAAGATAGAAGAAAGTAAAAGTAATGATTCTAACATCTGGCAACAGTCATATTACCCAAGAATTCCACATGTGAACAGTGGAATCATCAGAGAAGCTATTTTGAATTGTTCTTTTTGCAGAAACAAACAAGGGCAAGTAGAGATTTGAGATTTTTAGTTATATTTTGGTTAGTATTTTTATTGACTGTCATTACCCTCTGCCTCTTGTATTTGCTTTATTTTTGTAATGAAAGTTCAGTCAGTGATTAAGTCTTATTTATGTTGAGTTTTTAATGTAATCTTTAAGTGCAATTCATTTTTCTGTATATAGTTATGATAGTCGACAAACTAACCTTACTTTTTTTCATGATGTCATTTCCCTGTCATATCCATTGTTATTTCTCTGTCTAAGTGTCATTTCCTTGTCTGTCTACGCCATTGCTCTCCCTATTTGAAATTTGAAATTTAAATTTTGTGTGTTTAACATTGTACAATAATTTTGCTGACAGTATCTTATTATTTTGAGACAGTTATCCACAATTAAACCCACTTTTAAAGGAAAAAAATACAAAGTTTTAAAAATGTATAATGTTCAAATTGTTCTTTTAAGAGAAGTCCATTGTAATTAGGTCAGCGATCCATATGTATCATGAGCTACATTCAAAATTATTAAGTGTCCAGGTGAAGATTTTAAAATGCAGATCGTAGCCATTTCCAGAAATTTTTTAGACGTTATCAGATTTCATAGAATGAAAGTATGTATGCTGAAAATATCAGTAAAATACTTTCATTATTGTTGAAGTTACGAACGAAAACTGTGGTTCCACTTCCAGTGAGACATCCCGTTTTTATGAATGAACTAGCTGTTACCCGTGACTTCGTTCACGTAACATTAAAAGAAAAATAAATGTGCTAATCAAGCAAAATATTTCACTCCCGATAATTAAAAACGTAAATAATTAACTAACTCTTTATCACATTTCATAGAAGAAAATGCGATATTTCTTTGTTATAGGGGCCTTGACATAAATCAGTTTAAAAAAGGTGAAATTTTGTGCCAAATAACCGCGAAAAGAAACTGCAACCAATGGAAAAAGGACGGCCAAATAAAATCGTGTAAATCGAAGAATTGGGTAAAAAGAAATGTCAATTTTATCTGATAAACCATTTTACTTTTGACGACTTTGAGAAACGTTTTAACAGCCATCATTTAAAAATAATTCATTGGAAATAGTATATGCTTTTTCTTTAAATTCGATTCTTGTGAATAGGGAGGAATAATTCTACACCTAAATGCAAGGAGCTTCAATTGCAAAGCCTTTTGCAGCCCAAAATTACATGCAAACGTAACACTTAAATTGCAGAGCTTTTTGCAACCCAAAATTATATGTAAACATTACTTTTGCATGAAATTTCCATTGCAAATTAACATTTATTACGGTTCAAATTAAAATTAATTTGGGTGCAAACTATATGTAAATGTTACGTTTGCATGTAATTTGCGGTTGCAAAAAGCTTTGCAATTGCAAGTGTTACGTTTGCATGTAACAGCAAATTTGTGCCCTTGGTTTAATCTATAGCTGAAACAAATCTTGATTTCTTGACAATATGCTGACAGACGATTTTTGCTTTGCAGAATAAGTTGATTCATAAAGTTTGAATATGTGGAAATATGTTTTTACTTTTCGGAAACTTTACTGTAATCAAGATTTTTTTTTCACCAACTATTCAAATTGAAAATAAAATAATTTTTTTCAGTTTTAATGAGAAAATGGCATAAAAATATATTAATCCGTTTTATTTCTCCTTTTTTATCCACAAAAATGGAGTAATTTAAGCACCATTTTTAGAGAAATTTAGTTAAAATTTACAAAAAAATATTAATATCTCTGAATCTAATTCAAAATTTTAAATTCTCAGAGTTTATATGACATCCTCGAATCAATGATAACCGGTGTTAAGTAAATCGCGTTGCATTAAGAGGAGTAGTTGCGAAATACACACAGTCAGATTTTAACTTAATAGACTTGTGTTCAATTTTCTTTTCCCGATAATCTTACTGATACTTGTATTATTAATCACAGAGTTCAGAGAATAAATAGAGATGAAATGTTCATGTTTGGCGTGATGCTGAAAATGCAACCCTACAGTCGGCCCAAACATCTGGCGGCTTGCTTTGAAAACTTCTCCCCGTCCAATGAATCCAGTCCTTGTTCCACGTGCAGCCTCTCTCCATCCAATGAAGTCAGCCCTTGGGCCTAATGATTTGAGCGATAACCGGCTTCATATTGCAAGTCAATTTTACGGTTCATTACCTCTCTATTCTTTCACTGTACTCAGTGATTATTAATGTATGAAATTGATACACGCTCCATTTGAAACATATTTAAAAAATCCCGTTTTATTATGACGTCACTTTGATCCCAGAGAAATCTCTTTTCAATGATGTAATTCTTGTTAATTTTCTTTTCAGGCAATCATGACGTGAATTGTAGCAGAAAACTCACATCTGTTTGTAACTGATATTCAAGCTTATTATTAATCAGTATCAAAAAAAAAAATATTTCAGTTATTCATCTTAAATATGACGTCCATTATGTATATACTTTTATTATACACTGATAGTCATGCTCTTTGTAATATTACGAATATTTGAAAATACATGTTTTATTTATGACGTCATATTTGTTAAAGCCAACAAGGATGCTTTTCATAGTTCCATGGTTCAAGCGAAATCTTTTTCTTAATAATATAATTATTGTTAATTCTTCTTTCTAATTATAACGCAGTTTTTTACAGAAAAAGATCTTTTCAATGTAACCGATATTCATACTTCATGTGTAATAACAAATACTCCATATTGTTATTTCAAATATCACAGAAATTCATCTTCTTTTGAATTATTTTCATTTTTCACGTGAAAATCGCTCAATTGAAACTTAATTGTTGAGGGAAAATTGTTTTTCCGCATTTTTATTTATTGGCAACGATCAAATACCTAGCAGCGATAAAGTAAAATGGTTAAGTTTTATCTAAAAATGTCCATTGATTCTCTATGAAAATAATCAAATTTTTAATTATTAAAAGAAGTATTTGAATAAAATAAACAAAAACCAGTCTATGTTCATTATGCAAAAATACAGGGCCATTAATTTCTCCATTTTGATGCTGGCTTCAGCCTAACATTTACACACAATCGGATTTATAATATTATTAGGATAACTGGAGTATGACCCAGCTTTCCATGACCTCCATTTTAAACCATCACGCTAGAATTTTTCTCAAATTTCAAATTTCAAAGTTAAAAATCTCAAAGTTAAAATTGATCGCCCTTCCCCTCCCAACCTCATCGGACCCCTGAACTGTTTAGCTCTAAGAAACCCAATATAAGTTAAAAAATTGAATAAATTATTTAATTAAATACAATTAAACTGAATATAAAAGTCTTACATCTTTTTTATAGTATCAGGAGATTTTTCGCTATTTTTTAACCTTTAAATTTACGATTTGCGAAAAATCCTGACATGATGGTTAAAAGTGAAGATATTTTTTTTTTATTCAGCGTTATAAAATACATAAGACGTAATTATAAAAGTTAAAAAACCCCACCATCGCAGGTTTGTGTTATCTAATCTAAAACACTTTCTTAAACTTGTTGACGGTAATCTATCCGAATTTTTTTGTGTTACCCTCTAATATAAATACGTACAAGATGGTAAGCGTCGAAAATCATAATAATATTACATTGTCATCGGATTTAAGTCAGTATGTAAAATTTAACTTCGATCGGACATTTGAAAGTCAGTTAAAGTTCGAGTACAAATTTTAAACTGAAAAGACGATCGTTGCAAGTTAAGTAAAAACTTATGAAAATAACACAATTTTTGTTAAAAGAAATCATAGACTCAAATCCTGTCAAATCATGTTAAAATACAATTATTTTAACTAATCTGAAACTTAACTAATAAAATTTAACTCAATCGTATTAGTTGTACGATTTCTTTCAAAGCGCAGATACCTTGAAATAAGTTTAAGTACTTTATATACGACTCTGAAAACATGGCGGAAATCATCTGTTTTGAGATGCAAAAAAGTGGTGTAAGTCATGCATTGCAAAGTTTCATAACTCGGTCAATTTTAATGTTAGAGGAATGGAAATTTTTTGTCTTACTTGTTAGTGTCACAGTAAATTTTTACTAAATATCACTTACAGGACCGGGGGACCGTATAAAAATTTAAATTTCGTAATTTTTTAATAAATGTTTTTCTTGATCCAAATTGCTTTAAAAATAATTCTTTACCTTATTTTTATATTTCTGTCTTTTTATATTATTTTCTCTATAGTATAGACTACCAAATAATGATAAAAAAATATTTGCTGTAGTTCGCGCATGCGCAGTTAAAGTTTATTAGACGGTGTTCTGAAAATTGTGCATGCTAAAATAAAATTAATTTTACGCAGAAACGTTAACATCTTCAAGAATATGCGTGCTATTTTCACACAAAGGCAAAAAACGTTGAACAAGACCTACATATTCATTTACTACAGTGACAGATCATTTCGAGCATTTTCTGTTTCTTGGGGAAACGCAAATATTATTTGATTATTAAATTTATTATTACCCCCTAATTGTCCTTGGGACTAAATCTTCACGGAAAAATATGATGTCAAACATGTGTTGTACATCCTCAAAGTTCAAGGACATTTCGGGCATTTCCTCACCACTTTCCGTAGATATTCGACAAACCGTCTGGTATCGAAAGTATCCGGTCACGCCCCTTAATTTCTGGACATCACTGTAGTTAGTTACAGGGTGGTACGCATGATGCGGAGGACCGGCTTTCCAATTTTGTATGCTATCTTTTCATTTATTTTTACTAATACTAGTTGGCTCTGCCCCCAGCTCGCTACGCTCACCAACCCCCGTTCTGATTTCACAGCCTTTTAAAACCTGGTAATGTATCCTGTTTTAAAAAGATGATGATGATGATATCACGAACGGCGACTATCTTCTGTAGTCAGGTTATAATGCTTTTTCATTTAACTGGTATAATGCTTTTTCATTTAATTCATCTTTTTTATTTTTAATATTCATGTGTAAACACGATTTTTATGACGTAATTTTTTTTATTTCCTGCTTTTAACACGTGATCATTTAATTATTATTTTAAACTTTCATTATTGTTTTTAATAGTCTCGCGCAAATACATTTTTTATTTGAGATAAAATATAATCCTTTGCGCTTATTTAGAAATTAGCAACCAATCACTTTTTCAATGAAAGATTTTTTACTCGATTTTTAAGGATTTTTTGAGTTTTTATTGTCTGACCGTGATATTTTTTAGAATTTCTGAAAGCTTGTTATATTTCGCGTCTGGTGGTATAATTTTCGAATCCGTAGGATGGCTAGAAAAAAAGTAATCTCTTGTCAAAAAAAGTCCCTAGTAAAAAAGCGATGAGAATAACCTGGAATATCTACGTAGATTTTCATAGGTCCATTTCCAAACCAGTACTTTTTTTTATACATAGAAGGATTTTATGTTTTATATTGTTTTGTCCGCCGCAAGTAAGTACTTGTGGCCTTTGTTGGTCCTAGCTTACTTTCCGGACCTGCTCCGGCTATTCTCAGTGTGTTGAGTTGGGTTCTCAGAGATGGTTGGGTTCTATTGCAGCGTCCGGAATCATAACAACCCTGTCATGTTCAATATTCCATGAAAGCAGTATATATTGTTTTTATTGAATCGCGCTATTAAATTAGGCGATTTTTTCTGTAAGAAAATAATGGTAATTTTTTGAAAAATTCTTTAACCACTGGGCAACATTAAAATATTAGTCACTGGCGAATATTTTAAATATATATATATATATATATACATATAAAAGAAAGAATTAATTCAGCAGATTTTAAGTTAATATTCACCAGTCTTACACATATTACTAGCAAATAAGATATTATCGATTCTAACTATTATAACAACCCTTTTTCTTAAACAGTTTTTTAATTCACAAAAATAATAATACATTTTCTCTTTAACCTGATGAATGGAAAACTTTTACATTATTTAATAACAGACTTGAAGAAAAATGGCAGATTTAAGGAAAAAATTAGTTTAATCCTATTACTTTTAAATCATTAAACAGATCTAATTCCATTTATTTACATTATATTGAGCGTAAAATTTTATTTGTGGTTCATAAAAAAGCTAAATGCAACACATAAAACCTCTAAAAAGTATTTGTTTTTTACGTTCTAAAGAAAAAGCCATTTAACACTTAAAACATTGTATCACTTATCTTTATTTCAGTACCTTTTGTGATAAAATCCGCCTAAAAATAAAAATTTATTTAGGAAACATTGTTCTTTGTAAACAATAAATATTTAAATCAATTTTTATATTACAACCAATTAACACTTATTGAAATAATTTCAAATTTTGTTAAAAGAATTGTTAAATTTTGTAATTTAGTAAATCAATTAAAAATAAAGTGAAAATATTATGGTGATTTATTGATTTAATAACAGATATTTTAATCAACTCAAAATGGAAAATAAAAAGGAGTTACAGAATTATCCGTAATTTGATTTCTTTTGAGGTTTTGTGAAATTTTGAATCTTATAACATTTTTTTATGAACATGTATCGTTTATCTTTAAACAATTTCGATAGAAAAAATGTTTTAAATAATATTAACGAATCAGAATATCTTTGTTATTTAAAGTCAAATATTAAGTTATTGGTAATTCATGAACTACATTATTACAGTTAGCAAAATCATAACTTTTTTCATTAAGTATAACGGTAACGGATATGGTGCGAAAGTCGATATATAATTTGAATAATACGTGTTATGACTATACTGATTACCAGTGAATGTATTAATAATATTGAATAATAATACTTTCCGATGCGTAGAGTTATTTTTTAGTAAATTTTAATTTTAATTTCGAAATCTTACTTACAGTTGATAATATGTATATAATTCTTTAGATTAAACGTCAAGAAGCAAACATACATGTTGTCCATAAATTATAGACCGGGAGGCGGCAGCACAAAGAACCACCTCATCGAGTTCACGGCTGAAATTCTAGAATTAGTTAAAACTCGATTCGCATATTAAAACACAATCGGTCTGCCAAGTCATATCTTGGTGGAAAACACGTGAAAACCCGATTTTAGCGGTTGACTCGTAGGTTTACCATTGTGTTTTCCTGCACTCAGTTCTCCATGTTATCATACTTTTGGGTGCAGGAAAACACAATGGTAAACCTACGAGTCAACCGCTAAAATCGGGGTTTCACGTGTTTTCCACCAAGATATGACTTGGCAGACCGATTGCGTTTTAATATGCGAATCGAGTTTTAACTAATTCTATAATTTCAGCCGTGAACTCGATGAGGTGTTTGTTTGTGCTGCCGCCTCCCGGTCTATTATTGTCGAGGTTCCCTGACGGTCTGCTTGCGTGACGGGGGTGTTGCTCCCACTGCTTAAAAGTCTTACCGTATAACTATAAGCCATAGCAAACGGGCTAGTGACTATCTCTGATTTGCACATCCGGAGAATTCGTACAGAAAGTACGTTCTGAGGAAACCTGGTTTAAGACCTAGAGTCCAGTTTTTCTCTTTTTGAGTCTCTCTTTTGGGGTATGGATCCCGAAGCTGTTGGGAACTCTGACACGCCTCCAAGTTTTAACGGGGTGGTTAACTTTAGTGCACGGGTCCCCCCCCCCCCCCGTCGAATGCTGTCGAAGCGATTAAGATGTCAATCTCTTGGGAGAACGAAAGTGTTGCGTAGGTGGCGATGCTCCCTCCTGCCGTAGAGCATACAGGACTCATCATTATCGTGCTCGTTAAAAGTTCCTCAGATCTTGGGTACGGATGTTGACCCGCCTAAATGTGGTTCTCAGTTTTACCTTATAAATATTGATTTAAGAACATGCGAAAGTTACCATTACATATTCGTAAAGGGTTTTTTAATAACGAAAAGTTACACATGCGTAAAGCTGCAACTCAAAGCGTTATTGGTCGAATATTGATTGTAATCAAATAATAACTACTGTTAAAATTTTACCAAATTTATCAAAAATTTATTAATTGAATAATAGCTGTGTAGTGATGACGGGTTTTGTTTCGAAGAACCACAATTCGGACACTGCTTTCTCTTGTGTACTCGTCATTTTGAATCCTCACGTCACAGTCTTCGATAATGTGACGCCGCTGGTTTTGCTGCATAAATTGGCGGAGAATTCTTAACTTTGTTTGTGTTATTAAAAAAAAAAACTTTTTAAGTTGTTCTTTACGAATATGTAACAATGTTTTTCGTCATGTTCTTAAACAAAAGTAATGAGGCAAAGAAACTCCGACAATAATTCATGGACATCCTGTGTAATTGTTTTGAGGAAATATATTAGTGGGCATAACCCTAAGGACAGTTTTCTATCGACGGTCGTCCATAATGTCATTTATTAACTTAATAATTACTTACACTACCTATATGTATAAACACAGACATTAATATATTTTAAAACTCATCAAAGAGCAGTGCACACGTCCAAAAGCTTCAAAATACACTTTCAAAATTATACTAAAACTAGTCAATATGACAAAAGTCATAAAAATATTTTCACCTCCTGCTCCCGAGGCATCTTCAGTTACTGATGTTGTGTTTTTTCTCTTGCTAGTCAATTTTTCAAAACGTCCTCATTTCTCCTATTTCTATGGCGCCATATGTTATTAGTGAATATACAGCATTATGTTAAAAAAGATTTGTTTTGCATCGTTGTAGAAAAAAATGACTATTGTTCGAAAGGATAAATATTAATTACTACGAACACATAGATTACTGAAATCAGGTACTGCGTAATAGGATCACAATGAATTGTAATGCACACGTTGGCGTCGTGGCATACACTGTGAACTAGATAATCGAAGAATTGTTATGGAAAGTTGTCCTACTCCCCTTTCAGTGTATTGATGAGGCCATCCTTATTTAATGTTTGATGCTATCGATAAGCAAAGTGATCGTTTCAAGGTATGATCAACATTTTAATGATATTTATAGTCTTCAATCCTGAGGTATACAAATGTGAACCTCTATTCCTTTCCTTATAAAAACTAAACTGCTTTTTTTTGTTTTGTTTTTACATTTTTACTTTACTTTTATATAGATGAACGTTTTTGCTTTGAAACAAAATCAATAAATGGCACCACGAATGCTTGTTTCCTCATAAAATAAATGTTATTTCATTTGTGTTTGCAAAATGCCTTTAAGACAGTGTGGCGAAGAAAGTAAATATTTTTCTTAAATATTAAAAACCCTTTACAATAATGTTTTTTCAGGATTTGGAGATCATCCACTTGTTTCAAACCTTTAAGTTTGATAATGCGTGAATTTAGTTTTATTGATTATTAAATTGATATTTTAAGGGGGCTAGTAATTTTAGATCCATATTTGTGAAAATAAATTACCAGTCCCCTAAAGTATCAGTTTCAGAAAATGGACACATTCTGACATCTATGGTGTCATTTAGTTTGTGAAAAACTGATCAATGTGTACTTGTAGTATTATTTTAACTGTAGGTCTCAAGAGGCTAAAGCAGGATAAATCGATAGCCAGTCGGTATGTGTGGCATATCAATACAATCCTACACAGCCGATATGAGATAAAATTCAGCGTGATTGACAGTAAAGCGAAATGTATTGTAGAAGGTATCAGGAAACATATAAACACGAGGTAGTAAAGCTTCATATATCGGACACGATATTGCTTCCAAATATAAGCAATTTTAGTGGCATATAGTTTATATCTATGATGCCGAACTATACCGTGATACGACAAGAAACCTTTTGGTCTTTTTCACGGATATTTTTTGGACAATGAACTGTACAATTTCTTCACTTTCTATCTACAATCGCGATAAAAACTCATCCTATGTTCATCTCAGAATAAATATGCAACTTTTGTTATGAATCAGTTTAGAATGATTACCATTGCAAACGGTCGTTATAGTGACTCTAGAAAGTTAGACGGACACAACTGCCCTTCTGGAGTAAAATTATTTTTGTGCGCAATATTTTGGCGGCATATCTCAGTAGCTCTGGATGCGTGAAATGAACTTTCCTTTTGAACAGGATTAGTAATAGTTTTTTTTTTGTTTATTGGTTTAACGAATTTGTTTACATTGGGCGTTGTACTGCAGTAGCAATATCACCAATTGCCCGTCTGTAGTTTTACCAGTTACATTATAAAACTAGTCGGATGTGCCAATCCCAAAACTTTCTTCTATCTCAGTCATGTTAATACTTCAAAATTCGTTATCACATCGCTAATAAAATCAATATTTTTCGTTATTCTGTCGTACGTCAGCTGCTTGCGAATCATCGGGTTACCGGGATGCGATCAACTCATGTATACTAAACTACGAAAAGTCCTTCTGGTCTGAACCGACAGGAACAGATAGCCTCCCTATTCCTTGGTTTTATGATTTTAGCTAATTTTACTGAAAACACAAAGGTAAAATGCGTGGAACCTAATTAAAGAAGATTCAATCCCAGTTCGCGTCAACATTGAATTTGAATGAGAATATCGCCAAATTAGTCCTCTACAGCGAAGTTGGCTTCATTTATGACAACCTATTTTGGTTGCCAAATTTGGCGATATTTCGCCAACTGTCGCCAAGTTTGCCGAGAATTCGACGTTGGCGAATATAAATATATAGTGATAAGCATATAATAGGATTAATTGTTACAACAATGAAAGAAAATTTTCCGAAACCATGTTAACTAAAACTCATAAGTTAAACCCGTTTATGGATGTATTCTGCTGTCTTGTTTGAAAATGTCAGCCACCCTAAAATTTCAAACCGCTATATCTCGGCCATTTTTTAAGATAGAGGCAAAACAAAAATCGTTCCGGATTCTCCGGATCAAGGCCAAACATTTAACGAAAAAAACTTTTAGGATTTCTAATTTTTTTTGCACATCTTTTTGAATTTGAAATCTTTAAATGACTATCATAGCGCCCCCTTTCGTCGAAATATCCCCAAATTCTGATAGAACCTGCTTCCCATAGCCAAAAACATAGAAAAAAATGTGGTTCAATTTGAAGCATAACTTCATACACTTTTAGATGGTACAATAGTGAAAATGGAACAAAAATATCGATCACAGCGCCCCCTGTCGTCAAAATATCCTCAAATTCTAATAGAACCTGCTTGCCACAGCGAAAAACATAGAAAAAAAATGTGGTTCAATTTGAAGCATAACTTCATACACTTTTCGATGATACAATGAGGTCGGACAGACGGAAATTTTGTAAAAACATGGTTTTCGGAATCTCTGACCCCTAAAACGTGTAAATCCGTCGAAAACCGGAAATCGAAAAAAATTTCGATTACAATACTTTTTTCTATTACAGATAGAAGAAAGTAAAAAATTATGTTCATCACGAGTCTAATTTCCATATTTTTACGCAATTTCTTTCTCCGATAGAAGGATTTTGTAAATGTGTTAAAAATTAGTGAATATGGATTTAACAATATCATTTGCATATAATGGTGCTAAAAGCTTAGTTAATTTGCCGTTTTAGCTGAGGGTTGGGGATTTTTTATATTTTTATATTCTAAAAAGAATTTCCGAATTTTGCCAGTACAATTTCAGTATTTTTACGGATGTTTTTTGGTTTGCATAATAATAAAAATTATAAGAAATTTTAGTAATTCCTTATATTTTCCAATTTACAGTAAATCTGAGAATCCTGCATTTGTATGTACGAAGCAAAGAATTCAGAACACGTGCAGCCGATGTGTCCCGTCGTCGGGTCCCGTATACCCGTTTTTAAGCCAACCCGCGATCGCTTTGAATTGACTGTAACTTTTTAAATATTTAGAAATTTATCTAACCATTCTAGGGTTTTTTTCTACAGACTGCAGAAAGTCGAAAAATGTAAAAAGAAAATCCATTTTTTATGAACTTTAACCTCTTCCTAAAATAACAAGCGTAACTAGATTTTTAATATGACAATCAAGCATGATCGTTTAAAAAAATTGATACAATTATAGCAATTGCATATTTAACTGGCGCGTATAAATGGTGATGTGAAATTAAATACATAATGGGTGCATTTCAATGACAAATAAGTTTACACTGTCAGTAAGATTAATGATATAGGGTAACTTTATTGGACAAAAAAAAATATAGTTATCATCGTATCAATTTAATGCTATAAAAAGGTGCTAAATAAGGGAGTCTGACGAAACAAGCTTTTCTTGATGAATCTTCATGCGTTTCCAATTAAGGTTACAATATTATGTTAAATTAGATTGTCAAGATGACACATTTAGTTGACATATATATCTAGATTTAACTATAGAGTCTTGTGGATTCAACGAGCAGCATTAGATGTTACCTTTGTCATTATCTGCGGTTTGTTATGGATGTCAGATGTAAAGCAGGAATTTATTAATATGACAGGCAGTGTATGGCTTAGAAGTTTAATCAGAGCTATGGAATTCCATTTATTTCGTGTAATTAAAATTGTAGCTTGTCAACCACATGCGATGTGCGCCATTAAACAAGTTGTTTTCGCTTAAAATACTATTAAATATCTAGTTACTATGAAAGATCTATCCAGAGGCAAAGCACATATTTCTTAAAATGACATTTATTAATAAGATTTACTTCTTAATTAAAATCACAGATTGTCATAGAAATAGCACATGCATTTTTAAATAACCAAGGGCTATAGTAACAAAACTAAATTTCTATTATAACACTCAATCATGATTGTTTAAAACAATTGACACAATTATAGCAATTGCATATTTAACTCCTGCGCAAAAATAATGATATGCTATTAAATATATCATGGGCTCATTTCAAATGACAAATAATCTCAAACTGTCAGTAAGATTAATAATATGGGCACCTTTATTGTACAAAAAAAAAAAAAAAAAAACTTCTCATCATACCAATTTAATGCAATAAAAATGTGCTAAATAAAGGTGTCTAACGAAACAAGTTTCTTTTGATGAATCTGCGTCTTGATACAATTAAGCGTACAATATTATGTTAAATTATATTGTCAAGCAGCCATATTTAGTTGACAGATGTCGAGATTTATCTATAGAGCTTTGTGCATTCAACGTACAGCAGTAAACTTGACCTTTGTAATCATTTGCGGTTGGTTTCGATGTTAGATGTAAAGGAGAAATTTATTAATATTGGCAGACAGTATGTTGCTGAAAAGTTTAATTATAGTTATGATATTCCGTTTATTTTGCAATTAAAATGACAGCTTATCATATAAATTTGACATTAATTTTAAAATAACAAGCTGCTTTAGTAATTAAAACTAGATTTTTATTATGACACGTAAGCATTATTGTACTAAAAATATATATAATTATAAGAATTACATATTTAACTGATACGTAGATAAATGATTATATGATATTAAATACGCATTTCAAATGACAAATAAGTACGTGCTGGCAGTAAGATTAATGATATGGAGTAATACTTATTTGACTAAAAATAAAAAATACTCATCACCATACCAATTTAACGCTATCGGGATCATGGGTGCATATATGCACCCTCAAAAAGAGCATACAGAATTTGTTTTAGGCACCAGTAAAAAATAAATGTAATATTTGCTTTTTCTAATTAGAGCATTTTTGTTATAGTTTAAGAGCCTACACTAGTCACGCGAAGAAACGCTCACGCTAATGTTAAGTCTATGGGAAGGTTATCCCGCGATTTATCGCTCGTATTTTAATATTTTTAAATGATTTTTTTGCGTAGGATAGCTGAGGTCGATCTTCAACGTTGTTAGTTTTTACTTTTTTGATTTTGGTTAAACTTTTTTTATAAGCGGACATTTTAAATTTTGGAACCGGTTGGAACCGGTTCTGAAAATGAAAGTACCCTTATATAAAAAAACTGGAGCCAAAATCAAAAAAGTAAAAACTAACAACGTTGAATATCGACCTCAGCTATCATACGCAAAACAATCATTTAAAAATATTAAAATGAGAGCGAGAAATCGCGGGATAACCTTCCTATAGACTTAACATTAGCGTGAGCGTTTCTTCTCGTGACTAGTGTAGGCTCTTAAGTAAAGGTAGCTTTTTTAAAAAAAAGTGGTGCCAACCGAATAAAATTTGTGTAAAAGCCGCCTGTCCCGAAGTGGTTAATGCTATAAAAACGTGCTAAATAAAGCCGCTTAAAGGAACAAGCTTCGCTTGGTAAAAACTTCGTCCGTTTTCAATTAAGTTTACAATACTATGTTAAATTAGATTGTCAAGATGGCACATTTAGTTGACAGATATGTCGAGATTTAACTATAGAGCCTTGTGGATTCAACGAGCAGCAATATATGTTACTTTTGAAAATCATCTGCGGTTTGTTATGGATGTCAGATGTAAAGCAGAAATTTATTAGTATGACAGCCAGTATGTGGTTGAAAATTTAATTAGAGTTATGAAATTACATTTATTTTGTGTAATTAAAATGGCAGCTTGTCGACGGCATGAGTTTTGCGCTATTAAACAAGTTGTTTTAGCTTAAAATACTATTAAATATCTAGTTACTATGAAAGATCTATCCAGAGGCAAAGCACATATTTCTTAAAATGACATTTATTAATATGATTTACTTCTTAATTAAAATCACAGCTTGTCATAGAAATAGGACATGCATTTTTAAATAACAAGGACTATAGTAAAAACTAGATTTCTATTATGACACTCAATCATGACTGCTTAAAACAATTGACACAATTATAGAAATTACATATTTAACTGCTGCGCAAAAATAACAATATGCTATTAAATATATCATGGGCGCATTTCAAATGACAAATAATTTCAAGCTGTCAGTAAGATTAACAATATGGGAAACTTCATTGCACCAAAAATACTTGTCATCAAAACAATTTAATGCAATAAAAACGTGCTAAATAAAGGTGTCTAACGAAACAAGCTTATTTTGATGAATCTGCGTCCGTATACAATTAAGCTTACAATTATGTTAAATTACATTGTCAAACTGCCATATTTCGCTGACAGATGTCGAGATTTATCTATAGAGCTTTGTGGATTCAACGAGCAGCAGTAAACTTTACATTTGTAATCATCTGCGGTTTGTTTCGATGTCAGATATAAAGGGGAAATTTATTAATACTGCAGACAGTATGTGACTGAAAAGTTTAATTATAGTTATGATATTTCGGTTATTTTGCAATTAAAATGGAAGCTTGTAATCGACATGAGATGTGCACTATTAAGCAAGTTGTTTTCGGGAAATTACTATGAAATATCTAGATACTATGAAAGATCTATCCAGGGGCAAAGCATAAATTTATTAATATGACAGGTCATTTACTTCTTAATTGAAATCACAGCTGATCATAGAAATAGGACATGCATTTTTAAAATTACAAGATTTCTAAAGTAACTAAAACTAGATTTTTATTATAAAAACTCAAACATGATTGTTTAAAAAATTATATAATTATAACAATTGCATATTTAACTGGTACGCAGAAATGATTATACGATATTAAATACATCATACGCGCATTGCAAATGAGAAGTAAGTGCTTGCTGTCAGCAAGATTAGTGATTTGGGGGCAACTTTAACTAGAGAGATCTGTGGATTCAATGAGCAGCTATAGACGATACTTAGCAAACTTGAAAACTCAATTTCAGCAATTACCATCTGTAGTGGGATTAAGAAACGTATTTGAATTATCTTTTTCAGCCCTGTATATGATCTAATGCATAACAAAATTTTAAAATTCAAATTCAGCAATTACTATTTGTAGTGCAAATAGGGAACGAATTCGAATTCGAATTATCTTGTGCAGTCCTGTATATGATCTCTAGAATTTACACGCACCAAGTAAAATGCAAAATAATTAGTTAAATTTTAAAACACATAAAATCACATACCACAAGTGAAACCGCTTTTCCAAAAATTATACGGTAACTGAGCTTCTTTGTGTGGTTTGTAAATGAATGAAAAATGCTATGCACATCATATTCTGTGGTGTATCTTTTGTTGTGCACCTTGATGTATATCAACTTCAACATGTTTGAAACATTATAACATTATTAAAATGCACTTGCAATTGATTTTACACCATAGACCATAATGTAACGGAATTCTGTTGAGTGCCCCTGTAAACGAACTATAAATTCTACTCACTTCATTTTCTATAACAAACATTACATAGTAAACATCAATAACATATATAGATTACATGGCAATCCAAGAATTTTTACGCGAGTAATAACGCGGACAGTCAGACAGACGGAAACACAGAGAGAAAGACCAATTTATAGACTAAGTGACCGACGGACAGGCAAACAAAATTTAAAAAATCTTTATAATAAATGCACCCTTATTCTTACCTGTTAATAATGTTTATTTTTTATACTAACGAAGACGAAGCTGGCTGCCTCCAATTTCTCCCAAAACCTTTTCTTCTCGAGTCAAGCCCATCTTCACTTTGCCAATGATATATTTAGTAATTTGCCCCCTTACCCCCGGAGGCCCTCCCGGAAATTCAATCCCTGGTTATTCATAACATCATCCAAAAACTTAAAAATCCCCTAGGTACGACAATATCTCTAACTATGCTTTAAGACAACTTCCGATTAACACATTTGCATCGGGCATTTTTTTAAATTAAATCTGAGTTTTAAAACAGTAGAAACTCCCCCACCTTTTCTGAAAGTCTTTTTTAAATTGGCTTCCTTGATAGGTTTCCCAAATTTATTCATCGGTAAATATCTTTCAATGTACGGTTTTTAATATAAAAAGTCTTACAATCTAAATAAATATGAGCAGCATGATATAAATGCATTTTCTGTAAAGTAAAAGCCACGCCATTAGTGAATAAATTGTAAGTCTCAAAGAAAAAAGTTTAATTTAAAATTTTAATACTTTTAAATAAAAATTCTGCTGTGAAATATGTACAGGGTGATTTTTTTTTAAAGTTGTGAAAGTAAAACACTATAACAAAAGAACCACTGATCCAAATGACCTAAAATTTCACCAGTATGCTCCCAAAGCAATGGGGATTTTTTAGGCATGGTTGAAAAAACATAAAATCGCACCGACAGATGGCGCTGTAAGATAGCAGAAACAAAGAATATTGTCTATGGGAGGAAAACAATGGACGGTACTTTGAAAAACCATCTTCCGTAGACCCTCTGTCGTCAATGGACCTTTTCTTAAATTCTTAAGTGTCTTAAATCTGCTAAGAGCAGTTGCTGCGCTGTCATTATTCTGATAATACAGTTTCACTAACAACGCACGGTCCGTCAATGGCGCAGTCATTACGAGGATTTCCGTAGAATAATGAACACGAAATGTGCGTACTTCACGTTTTTATCGCCAATGTGCGTGTGCCAGGCGCAAGTCCGTCTCCCGACTTTACTGCATGTACAGCGCCATCTGTCGGTGCGATTTTATTTTTTTTTAACCACGCCTAAAAATACCCATTGCTTTGGGAGCATACTATGGAAATTTTAGGTCATTTAGATCAGTGGTTCTTTTGTTATAGGGTTTTACTTTCACAACTTTAAAAAAAATCACCCTGTATATAAAACTTGAGTAAAATTCATGGTATATTTAGTGTTAAAAGCATAAAAAACTTCTTAATAACACCATAAAAATAAGAAATGTGCCAGGCCTTTCGAAAAAACTATGTCTTTCATCGTCAGTCGCAAAAAAGACGTGCATACACTTTGAAGGCAGGAGCAAGACTGAAAGGAAATGGGAGGGAATGGGGGACAAGTTAAGAGAACAGCCAATAAGAAAGAAGATGACATCAGCCAATCACAGAAGAGAATTACCTAGAATGCAAAATATAAGGGAAAACTTGACAAAAAAAATTAAAATGGATAAAAATGAAAGTAAAATGGGGATAAAATAAACAAAATATAAACAAACATAAATGTTAATACCAAAATGAAAAAAAAAATATTAATATTGTTATATGGTTGAGCGGTGCAAGTTTTTCCAAGCTGCAGAGAGAATGGTGGAATCTGATTTTTCATTAACTGTAACCTCGCTAATAAATAGCTAAATTTTCAAGAAAGTCCAATTCAGAGGGGCTATTGGCATTAAAGATAATTTTAGCATTTTGAAAATCTATGGCCGGAATCGAAAGAATGCTTGGCAATTTTTTGCTCATTTTTATTGTGTTATTAAGAAGTTTTTTTTAATGTTTTTATAGTATCACACTAGTTTATTCAATACTTTAATATTTAGTGTTATCTGTACTATTTATATTACCATTTTTGTAGAAGAATATATTTCACACAAAATATTATAATTTGCCTTTAATTTTGAAATACAATTAGGTTTCATTTGTATTATTAGTAAAAGATTTTTTAGATGTAGCAAAATTAATTTTATTGAAATTAATTTTTGTATAATTTCATATGTATGTCTGCATTTTAAATTATTTATTGCTTAATTAATGATTTTTGGATCAAATTATATTTATTTTCACTGATCGGTCTGTCTTTAATACTGGAGTTTCACATAAACTAAATCCGTAACTCGGATATCAACTCGAGGTTATTTAAATTGAAAAGTTTTATCAAGAAACCTAATATACTTCTAAAAGCAGAACATATTTAATCGGTATTTCCTTGAGAAACGACATGATGAACTTTTCAATTAAATTAGAAAATTACTTCGGGATCATTCCGCGCTCTGCACTCATTTGACAAGAAATTAATATGAAACATATTTCAGCATGTTAAATCAAATATAGTTTGATAATTTGTCTTAAGCAGATAATTACTTTTAATATTGTGTACACGGAGATATTATAAATTTTCTCAATTAGTCATATTTTTAATTTAAATTTGTCTTTATTTTTAAATATCAGAAAACAGTATTTACAAACTTAATTGTAATTTCTACTTTAAATTAACTAGAATGCCGATTGGTACTTTTTGTATAGCGCTATCTCTGCATTTATATAATAGTATTCTTTATTTTCACTATACAGGGTGATTCGGAATTTTTGAGCAAAACTGTAAGGGGGTGATAGAACACGCCTCGGCAAAATCAAAACACCATACAGTGCAAGTTGTAACTCAAGCAGTGAAGCGCTACAGAGCGCTTTTTGATTGTGACAAGATCCACGCATTCTACACAAGATCTAACAAATAATTATCGATTTTATTTATGCGGAATAGTGTTACTAACTAGGATGCTAATATGTATGAAATTTAGAAGAAGAAATAAAGAAATAATAAAGTAAGTACCTCTCAATAGAGTAGGAGGGGGGATGGCTGTATCTTTAACTGGACCAAATTTCCTTCAGAAAAGTAAGTGTGGATCAGAACTCAAGGGCAAAATTTTAAGGTGTTTTTGGACATATCAAAATGAGCTAGTTTTGCAGTACAATGCATGGGCGTATTGCAAGCGTCGAAAAGCTGGATAGCGCTGCCATTAAACATATAAAGCGCTAGTTTTTCACAAACGTCGTCATTTCTACCGTGGATCGCAAAAAACATGATTGATTTTACTAATCAGGAACAGGCAAACATGTATTTTATGCATGGTTCTACGATTGCGAGTGCTGTGGAAGTCCTATTTGTGTAGTAAACTGCGTTCTCGCCACAATCAGAAAGCACCGTGTAGCGCTTTACTGCTTGACTTACGACCGTGCACTGTATGGTGTTTTGAGCTTGTCTAGACGTGTTCAATCACCCCTTAAAGTTTTGCCCAGGAGTTTCCAATCACTCTGTATAGAGTTAAGAGATAGAAAAAATAGCCAATCGTGGAGTCATCATGAGATTGTGAAAGTCGAAAGATAAGTAACACTTATCAATATGTAGGACGCTGTAAATAAACGATTCAAAAATTGTTCATACAAAATTAAAGGTATTTCTGTAGGAATTTATTGTAGTATTCGTTAAAGTTATCATTATTTATAAAGTTATGAGAGTTGGTCTTTTATTGAAAGACAATCTGTTTTAACTGCATGAATGGAGTATCGTATAGAGATGAGTTCAGGCTCTTTTTTCGGAGCCAGAGCACGATGATTCAATTTTCGAGCCAAAAAAGATTTTCTGTTATCAGAGCTTGAGCCCGATACCGGAAGTCCGAAGTAGAAAATTCAACTTTTTAGAATTGTTTCAAGATTAATTTTTCTATTTTAAAAATCTCTGCTTAGATAAAAATAAAAATCAATCCTAAATATATTCGCCTCATGACAACGTTTTGTGATTTCATGTCCCTGAAAATCTGTTTAAAAAAGGACGTTTGTTATTTATACCAAACCGCTGGAAGAAGTCTCTAAGAGTCACGATTCTTATTCTTTTAAGTTATCAATATACAACTATGGGAGAAAGACACGAGTTCTGTTTTAGTATAACTCGGGAAAAGGACTTAAAAAAAGCGAGCATAAACAAAGGATATTTCACGACTTCTTTATGTTATTAACATTGATCGTGCAAAGGATTCAGAATCAGATTTCTCCTTATATCTCATGAATAACAATACAATTCCCTTTCAAATTGATTTTTAAATTTTTATAAAACCCATAAAAAAACTTAGATTACATTTTTGTTTCTCAAATAGCAAGTTTTGTTTTCGTTTTCCCATTGAAGGGTTCGCTGCGAAAAGGAGGAAACTCCAATTATTCAAATTTGCAGAAAACCGTAAAAAACGTTTAAAAATTCAAAATTCCAAGCTGTGTGAAGATATTCTTTTTGAGCCATCTTCTTAATTGTTCTTACATATTATGACAGTATTTTTAACCGAAAAATATATCTTCCAGATGACATGGCATATGTTGGATTGTTGGAGCTACCTCTTTCTTGCCACCAAATGGATGTTTTATCTACTTCTAGGAAAAATATTTCACACAAAAAATAAAATTTACTATCAAATTATTTTATTTAGAAAACTTCAATTGAAATGTATCATATAACTTTGCTTTAAAAACACAAAATTACATTTTTCAATCATGATATTCCCACTCTGTACGTCGGGCTCATCTGGTGCGCTGTCTGGTTGTAGTCTATCGTAAAGCCGCATATCATTTTGTGCGATGTATTTGAAGGCTAGTTCCATGACATCTTTATATTTTGCAGTTAAAATCACACAGTATCCTTTACACAATATCACCGAGTAACAAGGATAAAAACTACAATAATACACAATACGTAAGAACCAAAAATTCGACTGTTTATAAGTGCTGTATAACTTTCCTGTAAAGAAACCACGTCAGTCGTTTGGGGATTAAACGAGGTAACACCAAGACCAACCTCTATATTGCGACAAACTAACGAGACAGAGAGCTCCATCTCTTGAGTAACACGAGAACTAACTATTGGTGCTTCATCTTTCTGGCACCAAACTAAAGAGTTTTTTTAATCAAAAGATAGTACATGTAATTCCAAACTACCCTAGGATGGAAATACCTTCTTTTTGTAGCAAACCCTTCAATTTGAGAAAAAATAAAATTTGCATTTTGAGCCCAAGCCCAAATATTGATATAAAACTCAAATCCGAGACAGCATGAGACCCGGTCCGACCCCGTTACTTTGATTATCGACTCTGCTTTCCAATAAAAGAATTCTATATTTAATTTTTCTTGAAAATTCCGAACTGAACTTCAATCAAATCAACCACAAACTATAATCAGGCCCACACTATATTCACATGAATGGAAGTACAACGTTGATCAAAAATCCTCTCTAAAGCTAACCAGTGACTATTTTGATTCATCACTCTTTTAGAGTTTTTGGTTATTTCTGACATTTTGTTTGTGTTTTGGGAGCATTCATAATCTATTTTTCTTATTTACAGTGCATTAAAGTGATTTTTCACAGGTAATTGTCACGAATGTTGAGGACCTTCACTAGTAAGGTAATACTAAGCCTGCGGTCTGACACAAAAATGACGGCTGTCGTAGGCCGATTTATTTCAGCGTTTGTACGATCCTTTGAATTTTAACACCAGTATTTTCTTAAAGTATCCTTCGCCTTATTTTATCTCAGAAAAAGAAGGCGAAGAAATACTTTTAGAAAATACTGGTGATAAATTTCATGGGATCGTACAAAAGATGGAAAAAATCAGCCTACGACAGCCCCCATTTTTGTGTCAGCGCGCAGGCCTAGTATTCACAGGGTGGTGAGCCCATATAAAAATTTGCAAGCTGCTGTTAAACAAATGAAGGCTTTTTCTTTTTTGTAAATTTTGGGTTTGCATTTGAATGATAATAAAAAAAAAGTATTGGTTTGATATATTTTTTGATATATTATATTTGAGGTTAAAGTGCAACATTCTATTTTCTTACTTTTGTTGGAGTTTTACTCTGGGCACATTTTCAATTTCGGCAAAAAATGATTGGTTGATTCGAAAAATTAAAGTGTCCCCAGAAGGAAGCTTGCAAGAAAAAAAAGAAGGATACAACGTTAAACATCAACCATAGATATACCATTGCGAAAAGAACCATTTAAAAATATTGAAATGCAATTGAGAAATGCAACGAATACCTTCATTGGTTAACATTAACATGCGAATGTCGTCGCGTGACTAATGTATACATACTCTTAAAGCCTCGTTCCACAATTTAGACATTCAGAGGTTTTTCTCCAGCTAATTTTATATAAGCAGCTTTTATGATATTTCAATTCTTTTAAAACGTCCTTATTGTAAGTATTACATTAGAAAAATTGTCTTATAAGGACTCTATTTCGTTTTTAAAGAAAAATAGTGCATGGCGTTATGAATTTTTGGTACTTCCTTGTTAAAGCGGCCTCCCAATTACGATTATGCCAAGGTTGCAGTCAGGATTTCACCAAGTTCGTCGCCAAGCTTATATATACATAATTATATGCTATACATTTATACGCCCTATGCATTATTTCTATTCGCATCATATATACCTTAGTATATATGTCACATATATGTAATAGTTACCCTTTATATGGAACATCCATGTCGTATGCAGGGTGTCTCAGAAATATAGCGACAAAATTTTAGGGGAGATAGGGCACTTCATAAGGATTGAGAATTGCATAGCAACCCATGACCGGAAACGTCAAGGGAAAGTGGTAGCAGAGGTAGAAGATTGGCACTTTGTTGCAGATACCATTGTGCGAAACGCACACGTTTAGGATGATCATCGGAGAGCAGTAACTGAACCCTTTTGAGGTGAAAGGCGTGTAAGGACTCTGCGAGCAAAACACCCAGTACACTGCAGCGGAAGAATGAGACAACGGCACGTATGCTGTTAGTCGGAGTAGTTTCCACAGCATCCATTAAACTTTTTTCCATAACGACCGAACTCGTCGATAGTGGTCTGTCCTCACTACGCCTGCTACTTCTTATTAACCCGTAATCGCACAAATTTTGATGCACACGTGTAAACAAACTGTGGTGCGGTTGGTGTCTGTCTGGGAAGCGTTCTCCATAAATTCGTTCAGCGGCTCATTCATTACCTTCAGCTATTCCATACACTAAGTGCATGATCACCGTTTGTATACCGTTGCATGCTCTTCTTATGCTGTCTTCCGCACAAATGAGAAAATCCTTATTTTCCTTTCCAGCGCTTTCGTGCAAAGCACCACCTAGCGGCGTACGATGACGTTTCTCTTCATGGGTTGATATGTAATTCTCAATCCTTATAATGTGCTCTACCTCCCCAAAAAGTTTGTCGCTACATTTGTGAAACACCCTGTATATGCATCTTATACCCATGTCGTATAAATACTACATCTTCATATCTACATCAGGGTTCGTTATAATTTGGTCATATAAGACTATAATGTCATGTCATACAATTTGGCGATACTTATCGGTTGTTTGGCGAGGAGGCCATTATAAGAACTGAATCTTTGGAAGCCATTATAAAAAGGAAGTATCGAATATTTTTAAGTTTTTAGTCCACATTTTGGCGTAGAATAATTAATATTTTCAATTGGTGATTTATTTTACAAATGTTGTGATAACTAAGCTTCAAAGATAATTTCTCTGCCGAAAAACTACTAATAATAACATGAATGCTAATTACTTTTATTTAAATACATACTAATTCATTAATATAAATAAAACAAAACAAAACAAATTCTAATCTCATTAAAAAAAAAAAAAAAAAAAAAAAGAACTTTCTACTTATTCAGTTTCTCAAAAAAGTCGTTTCATTGCTTAAAAAATATAAATGGTAATTTCAGAATATTTCGAATTGATTACATTATATAGATTCAATAATGTGAAATAAAATGTAGGTAGCCGAATAATTATAAGTGTTATTGTATGTAGATACATATGTGTAAATACTTGCTTAATTTCCTTATAATGTATTTAATATTTCTATGTAACAGTTTTCTGTTACGTAATATGTAACCGACACATTAAATTAAATTTCGGATTTTGAAATTCAAAGGCTGAATAATTTTAATTGAAAAGCTCTGAAGAGTAATTTAATACATTTATAAAATATCAGAATATTTAATCAGTTTTTAATTGAGAAACGACATACTGGAAAGAGCGTTTCATTTAAATTATAAAGATCTTTTATAAACTATATTTACTGACAGTTTCCATTTAAAAACTTGTTATAATTAAAAGTTTAGAAAATATTGTTTCTTTTGTATACTTAGAATATCAAGAAAAATCTTTACCGGTGTGCGTACAGTTTTACCACAATTTTAGTAGAATTTTTTGCCTTATTCAATTGCGAAAAAATATTACAAATTCCGCTATCAAACTATGGGATTACGAATTCTGAGACTTTGATATTAAGTAGATATTTCTTAATTAAAAATTGTGTTGCCAAAACCCTAGAAATTCCAGGAGCTGTACACACTTTGCGTTACATTTGATGAGATGTGAGCTAAACAACTTAAATTTTTAAAGTAATTTTTTCATTTCTGGAACTATGCATTTCTTAAACAGACCTTTTATTACAGTAATTTTTAAAATATAATAAATTAATAATTTTTCTACTTACATTCTTTTTTTTTGGTATGAATTTAATACATAAAGTTTGTTTTAACTGACTCACTGAAACTTAGGCCATTTACAGGGTGATTATAATTAAAATCCCACTTTCAAAATGCTGTAAAAAAAGGAACCACTGATCAGAATGACGTCAAACTTGAACTGAATATACTGGAAGAAGGGGGAAACGGTATGGCCAAAGAAAGAAAAACTTCCAAAATGTGCCAATAGTTGGCGCTATAAGCCACATAACGAAAGTGGATTCGGCTACAAGTGACATATAATCGAAATACGACGGCTTTGGCATGAGTTGCACAGTAAACCAACCGTACTGTGCAATGTTCATGAGCGTTTCGGTTGTTTGACGGAAAATGAATTCCAAATCAGTCAACATTTGTGGTACTGTTAGTGGAAAGCCCATCCACCACGGCAAGGTCGTACCCCATTGGACGGGAAAAATTGGTTTTTAACTGTCCTTGGGACAAAAACCGCATAAAAAACACATAATGATTCGGTTTTTAATTTCGCATGAGTGTCTTTTAATTTGCATACTATGCCGCTTACAGCGCCATCAATTGTTGCACTTTTGCAGTTTTGTTTCTTATGTTATACCGTTTCCCACTTCTTCCAGTATATTCAGTTCAAATTTAAAGTCATTCTAATGAGTGGTTCTTTTTATACAGCATTTTGAAAGTTGGACATTAATTATAATCACCCTGTATATTTAGATGTACAAACAGGTGTGGAAAAACATGAACTACTGAACCTAATACTAGTTGATCTAAACTAGTTGTTCCCAATGTGGGGCGAACTAATGTGGGGCGAATCAACGTGGGGCGAATCAAATATCCCACCTGTGGGATATTTGAATTTTAGGAGGGTAATTCCAAATTGGTTATTACCCATGAAAAAAAAAGAAAAAGAAAAGAATTTAAAATGTTTCCACTCAAATGTTCAAAAACAATTATACAAAAATTCATTAAAAATATTTTGCCACCCTTTTGATATTTAAAAATTTCTATAACATCTGCGGTTAATAATGTATTTCTAAATTAAAAAATCCTCTTCAATAAGAGAAGCTATAGAATATGAAGAGCCGGATGGGTTTTCAAAAATATGCTGATAAAATCTTTATACAACTAAAAATTTTGTTTACAAGAAAAGGTCTACTAATGATATATGAAATCCAAGAACTACTGATATGTGAGGTAATTTATGGACATGAAAATGAGATATTAAGGGCAAGATGTAAGGTAATGTAATGTTGTCGGTAAAGCACCACAGACATATACATGAGAAGCTGATTTTTTAAAATTTTGAATAGATATAATTAAAATGGGCCGTGATTTGGGAAAAAAGCAAAACAAACATAGGGCTTCTGGTGATTTAGAAGTTTGCTGTGCTGACTTTTTGAAAAAAAAAAATATGTGTATAGCGACCGGTTATGCATACGTTTCAATGCGATTGCCAAACAGTTATAATTATAATTTATCTTCTATACTAATGAAAGAAACTTGTTTGTCTGTCTGTGTGCGATGGCTAGCGAAATCTACCGCACTTAGAAGTTGGCACTTAGAATTTAGGTGCGGATAGTCCAATGCAGGTACTGATGCACCCGAAGATCAGATTTTCATTTTTTAAGATCCGAGCTTCCCTGGGTCCACTTATTTTTTTGCTCTAAATTCTTAATAAATTGCCCCATTTTTATCCGATCTTCTTCGTTTTTTGGACCTATTTTTCATTTCGCTTTTCCCCCATTTCTAGGTTCCAGTTAAGATTCTGGGGCACTGTACGGGACCCGTTACAGTTTCTGTTTCTTAAATTGTTTGTAACTTGCCCCTTTTAATACGATCTTCTTCGTTTTTGGGGCCTTCTATTTAGTTATTCCTTCATTTCTATATTCCAGTTCAGACCCTGGCCACCTAGGGCCCACGGGGCTCCTTGAACTTTTTGTGCGCCATGCATTTTTTACTCCTGTAATTGTGTCACCCTCTCAATGCATAACTTTAAACTTAAGGCATGGACTCCTTTTCCCGGTCCGCCACCCTCATATTTTTATTGGAGCCCTAGGGTCTTTTTTAAAGTATTTCTTTAAAATTTTATTCTAATGATTAATTTATACTCTATGCTTAATTTCGACTAATTGAAGATCTAAAGCGCTAAGTACTAGGACTTTTTAAGATATTTTCATCTCAGGGCCCTGCTCTCCCTAATATAGCTCCCTTAAAAATCGTCCGATTCACTAGCTTTTTTTATAATTAGTTTTTTAGGTGCGCCAGCTACTACATGAACGACAAAAAAATTTCTCGGATTTCAGCTACCACCAATTTTGAAGCCTTTTGGACCCTCTACTATAGCTACCTTAAAAATTGTCCGATTTACTAGTTTTTTCTCATAATATCTTCTTAAGTCCGCCAACTACTAGATGCACGACAAAAAAAAAAAAAAAAAAAAAAAAAAAAAAAATCTCGGATTTCGGCTACCAGCCGAAAAATTGAAAAAAAAATTATTATGCCACCTTAAATTTGTAACAGCTGTGTATCAATTTACTGATTATTTAGGGTTCGTAAATTAATTTTCAAACATGATTTAACAAAATATATATCTCTATCGCGTGCAACCCGATTAAAAAAGTTTAAAACTTTTGCACTTAATAAAATATAAATATTTCAGCATTTGTTTCCGACTTATATTCCATAATGAAATAAAACTTAATCAATCAATAAATAAAATAATGTAAATAAAAATAAAGCTTAGACCACTGAAATTATCAGAATAGGAAGGGCTGTTGCAATTAGCGAAATCTTTGGCGATTTATTCGGTTATTAACCTCTGGTATGCGGTTAACACGAATCATTTTTAATAAATTTCAAAACTTTATTTGAATACATTATTAAAGTTTTTCATATTACAATGCCTTTTTGATTTTGTTTGTGGGAAATCTAAAAAAAAAAAAAAAAAAAAAAAAAATCCAATAAAATTTTCAAAATTTATTAGTGTTTCAACTAAAAAAAACCCATGTTCTGCAACGCAAAAATCCCGGATTGGATCCTCTAGCATAAATAATGCGCACACTGCAAATTTTGCATTCTTTATCATTTATTTTTCATTTAATATTTTAATACTAGTTTACACTTATTTTCACTCATTTTTATAAGTGTGACTGTTATTGACACTTTCCAACATGAATGTTTATGAATTCAATTTGTCTGTCTGTCTGTCTGTCTGCCCGTCTGTCTGCCTATTGTCCGTGCTCTAATTCTGTTATGTATAATTGCTATACATCATATACAGGGCTACACAAGATAATTAATACGCATTACTGTATATCAGCGTAAATTGCTTAAATGATTTTTTTAAATCGAGTTATGCATGTTGAACGTGAAATATATTTAGTATACTAAGATATGTTTGTTGAATATAAATAAAATCATATACAGGGCCACGCAAAGAACTGGATACATGGCCGCCTCTGTATGATAATTTCTGGTGAGTGTGATTTCAATAGTTTTCAGCGTGATTTTGCCTGAATTTAAACTTTAGCTTACCATGTGGCGTGTATAAAAATCTTACGGTAATATACAGCGCTGTACAAAATAATTAGAATATGTTTCCGTCTATTAGTAGAAACTGCTGAAGGTGAAATTTTAACTGCGTTAAGTGTTTTCTTATAAAAAACTAAATTGCAGCATATTATATAAAGTATATACAAATACAATAGCTTGTATATAATCTATATATTATGTACAAGGCTGCACAAAAGAATAAAAGTAAATTTCTGGATATGGTCTGTAATTTCAGAAATCTGGTTTTCAAACGGGTTTTGCTGTTTCTAAAATGTTTACTTAGGTATTTTACTTACCTTATTAAACAGCGAATGTTTGTTAAAGTAGTCTGTTAGTGTTGGAAAGTGTTTCATAAACTATACTTGATAAATGATTTTTTAGTCTTGTATTAGTATACAGTTGCTATGCTTTAAATAAATAGGATTTTAATTCTTTTTTTACTTTTTTTTCCAATTAAGAAAAATGCATCAGTTGAGGAATAACCACTTCGCACACAGAAGGAAATATTCTACGGAGCATGTAACCAATGGTGGATACACTGTGGGAGCAAGATATATATATGCATATATATACCTACATACATACATATATTATTACTTTTAAATTCGAATTGGATAAATAAAAAACATCAAAAGAATGGAAGTTCGCTGCAAAAAAAAATGCGGCTCTTTAATATTAAGTAAACACTAAATCGCTTTAACATAAAAAAACATTCACGTAGCATAAAAAATACTTTTATACTAATTAATAGGGATTAAACTGTTATTTATTTATTTTTTAATTACAACTAATAAAAAATAGCAATAAATACCCTTTACGCGTTTTTTAAAGATTTTATTAATCACCTCTTAAAATAACATTCTAAACGTTTCAATTAAAGCAGAGATTTATTGTCATTGATGTTTTTATAATAGAAATAAAGAGTTAAGTACCTTTTTGAAAAATAAAAGTTAATTTTTTTTCTTTAATGGCATAAATGTTTTCTTTCAACTGTTTATTAATTTATGTAAAGAAAACTATTAAATATTTAAACTTTATGATAAAATGTAAGCAAAAAAAAAATATATATTTATTTATTCATTATTTATTGAATTGATAGATTGAAATCTTTCATACATGAAAGAGTTGAGTCATTCAACGCTTTGAAAAGATGTGGAATATAATATATCAAATTTAATTTTAATTCGAAATTGCCACATTGCCACTGGAATTTCTTTTATAATATACGTGAAGAAAAGATTTTGCTTACTCAAGTGAATTGTTCGTAAATCATGGTGTCAATCATTCATTTCAGCATTTCAGCAACAGAAATACTTTGCCCCTGAAAGGGTGAAGCAATTCCATTTCTTTTTAAAAATAAACATCAAAGTGTGTATAAGGCACTTTATTGGAAAATGAATTAATACACAATTAACTTAAAAAATCATCTAATTAAAATTATCTCAGTATAATCTAATGTTAATGAGAATTACACAAAATATGTATTTTAATAGCAATTTAAAAAAATAACATTATTTTAAAGTAGTCGGATGTAACAATCACAAAATGTTTCTTCAATACTTGACTAGTTGTTGGGGGCCACCGTAATACTTACCAACCATGGATATGCATAATATAAAATATGAAAATAAAACATGTGTAAACAATTTATAAGATACATTGCAATTCGAATAAAATCGTGGCTTGATGACGTCATAAACTTTAAATGCTCTATTACTGAATTGCGTAAAAAAATTCCTTATAACGCCAAAATTGATAATCATATTAACTAATGATTTACTGCTTCAGATTAAGCGTCTCATGTCCAATTAAAATATATCTTTGAATTGAAATTTGAATGAAATACAGGGTCATGAAAAATAGAAGAGTGTGGGAAATAGGATTACAAATATCTCGGCAACTCATTATCCAATCGACTTCATTCGTTATGCATAATTTATGCTTTTTTATTGTCTTTTATATTCACTCCTTAAAATAAACAATTTCGAAAATTTTTATATACCTTTTATCAGAACGAATATTTCGAGAGTCTGAAAAAAATAGTTCCGATAATCGAGGTTACAGAAATTCAATAAGCTTCTTCCATTTTTAAATGCAAAGTAATACCAAATTTCAAGTGTCTATCTCAATTCGTTCGGGAGATAGAGTGTTTACAGACACACACACAGGCACACACACACACACATAAACAGCCGTACGGCATTTTTTTTTTCTGGGGGGGGGGGGAGAATCTCCAGTGTCTGAAACGTGTAAATCAGTCAAACAATGTTTTTCAATTTTCAAAACGATTACTAGACTTACCCTATACTACGTATGATGGGTAAGTAAATTCGCTATCATATCGCAAAAAAATCAATATTTTTCTTCTGACTGTTATACGTCAGCTGCTTGTGAATCACCGGGTTACCTGGGAGCACTCTACGCTGCACGAGCAGCTAATGTACATGATAACTGCGAGAAACTGAAAAAAATCACTCAAAAATCGTTATCACTGAGCCTATTTCCGGTGGAATAGTTCCAAATTCAACTGGATTTGTTGTCCATAACCAAACACAAACACACACACACATATAGGGTTAATGTACCAACATTGTTAAACATTTGCAGTAAACTTTCCAGTCATTCGACCGTTTTTACAAAAAACGGTTACATAACTGTAATTTAATACTATTCTGACCATATTATTACCCATATTATGGTCAGAATACTGGTAAATTACGGTTATGTAACCGTTTTTTATAAAAACGGTCGAATGACCGGACAGTTTGCTGCAAATTTTTAACAGTGAATAGTCGGCCACTTAACTGATTTTATATATATAAATCTTAACGTAGAATTTTTACAAAACGACACAACATTTTTAACAGTGATATATGTTAAAACATACGTTTCTTATTATGTTTCAGCAATTAGTTTTAAAAAACACGGTAATAGTTTTTTTTAGACAAAGATAAGTTCAAAAAGGACAAGTTCTCCAATACTCGGCCACTTTAAATCTAATGTTCGACCATCACTGCATCAATCGTCGGCCACTTCAGAATTTTGTTTTACCTGAAAAACGACTCTAACAAATTTGACTAAATTTTGCATTCTACCATTTTCGGTTATAAGAAAATGATTGAGCTATCTCACATGTTCGAGAAATTTAAATTAGTGGGTCATTCAGGGTCACTGTGGGTATAGCTAATTTTATTTTATCTGCTAAATGGCTTTAACGATTTTGACTAAGTTTTGTATCATACATTTTTGGGATACAAGAAGACCATTTGGCTGGGTCACATGTTCGAGAAAATTCGATTAGTGGGTCATTTGGCGGTCACTATGAGTCAAACAAATTGTATTTAAAAAAGGTTTAAGCAATTTTGACTAAATTTTGTATGCTACCATTTTCGGGCACGAGAAGACTATTTGGCAGGATCACAGGTTTGAGAAAATTCGTTTAGTGGGTAATTTGGGGGTCACTATGGGTCTTGTTAATTTTATTTAAAAAACGGCTCTAACGATTTTGACTAAATTTTGTATCCTACCGTTTTCGGGTACGAAAAGACCATTGGGCTGGGTCACAGGTTTGAGAAAATTTTATTAGCAGGTCATTTTGGGTTCACTACGGGTCAAGATAATTTTATCAAAGAGACGGCTCCAACCATTTTGACCAAACTTTTTATCCTAGCATTTTGGGGTACGAAAAGACCATTGGGCTGGGTCACAGGTTTGATAAAATTCGATTAGTGGGTCATTTTGGGGTCACTACGGGTGAATGCATTTTATTGTGAATGAAGGTTGAGAACAGTTGACAGTTAACGAAGTTGCAATATTGGCAATGTTTCGCCAACTACGCTAAGTTTGGTGAAAGTTTTGTGAGACTGGCGAGATTTAGCATAAAATCGACTACTAAGATTACTAATTCCAAAGCACATGCTTACCGTCAAATGTAAGAATGTATCAAGTTTCGAATTTTCGCAAAATTATGAAGACATTTGGCGAACAGGTTGATTTTCAGAATCTGAAGGAATTTTCTAGAAATTCTCACTAGCAGCGAGGATAAATTATTCAACCAATCAGAGTCCATAGAACATTCTCAAACACAGAATTTAACCAATCAGGGTTCATAGAACTGATTGTTATATGTTGTACAGAGAATTTATTGTTATATCGTGTTGAAAACAAAGATAATTTTAACGAGCATAGCTCGGTCTTCCCAGATGGTTGTAAATAACTGAAAGTAGAACTTTTTAAAAACAGCAAAACATTTTTAATAGTACCATGTATTAATGCATACTTTTGGAAATTCTTCTGGGAATCTCAAGTTATTTCTCATTAGTGTTATTTTTCAAAGTAACGTCAATCAAAATCATCAGTCATAAACATTTTCTTTTAAATTTTTGATATTATCTCATAAATGATTACTTTATGAGTGGTAAACTACGAGAAATTAATAACACAATACCTCTTTACATTTCAACCAAATTAATTTGCTGTGTAATGTAAATCTTAATGTGGCGGTTCAATTAAAAGTGACACATGCAGAACGTTTCATTATTTTATTTTATTTTATTATTTAAGTTTAATAGAGGCTGCGAAAAGGATTCTAAATCCCAGTAGTTAGCCTCTTATTAATAGAGCGGCTAACTATTGGATAAAACAATCAGGTAACAAGTTTTTCTTTTATCAAAACCAACGACTTTGCATGCATGATTGATATATGGCAAGTGGTATTTGCGTATCAATTAACATTAGGAGAAATTATACTGTTTCAAATAATTTAAATATTACTGAATTAAGTCACAATTTGAATAAACGTCATTTTTGTACCGCATTAGGTGAATGTGAGACTTGAAATAATGCGAAAATCGTCATTGCAACGCATTTTAATTCACATCCTTCCAAGAAAACGGATACAATGCAATCTATTTGGAAACTTAGTTTATAAGCTATCGTTTAGTGAATAATTTTTAAAAATCAGTTCAGTAGTTTCAGAATTTATTTTCAATAAAAATCAATCTTTTTACAATATTAATGTAGCTTTATGCACCATAAAACTCAAAACACCGAGAAATAATAAGTGGGAAAGCATTAGTTTACTATATTTAATTGTCATTTGTGTACGGCTAAAGGTTGAATATGAAATACTTCCTGTCCTTATTGGAAATCGTGTTTCTTTATTACTATCATTTGAATTAATTATAATGTTTGCTCGTTCCTATGTTTATCCCACTGCTCAAAAAAGTTGTTCCTAACATGGTATTCAAAACTATTTCATTTTACTTTTCTTTTAAATAAAATAAAATAATTAAAAATACAAATATTGTTCTTGTGCATCTCTGTCTTAGTTATTTCTATGTCAAATTTAAAGTTTCTAGGCAGACTTTTTTGCGAAATCATAGTAAAAATATAACTGTAGAACGTTTTCTTCCCATTTCATTTATTTCAAAATCTTTAAAATAGAGGCATCTTTAGGAGCATCACATCCCATAGAAACTTGCTTGTCGAATTTAAAATTTCTAGCATCAACAGTTTGGGAGTAAAATCATAATTATAGAGCGCTTTCCAATAGTTTCTTTCTTTTAAATATCAAATACTTTGATGAACGTTCTTAATGAGCATTTATGTCTTAAAATCCATCACCATAATGAGTTTCTTGCTCTTAGTCCTAACAAATTCAAAGTAAACGGGATTTTAGAACCTTTTTCGTTCTATCAGGTTGTTTGTACAGAAATAAAATATAGCCTATTTTTAAGTGGAGGACGGCATTATTTTTATCCCAGGACACGGTTTGAAATCGTTTCTGTAGTACAAAAGAAATCGTGATTTTAAACCCTATTCTATTCATTTGACTCTTTTAAATTTTGAATATGTTAGAATATGATCTGCCGGCGCATTTACATCTTAAAAGTAAAAGTCATGTCAAATTTCATGTATCTAGCAATCACCCTATCAACTCCAAATAAATCATAATCACATATCATCATGTGTTTTACGTTCCTGAGTGACAGTGTTATTCTGAAAGAAATTTTGGATTTGGTTTAGTGAGTCAAAAATAATTTGGATTTTAGAACTTTTCTATTAATTTCCCCATTTTAATGTTAGATTTTTGTTTAAGGAAAAGCTACTGTGTGCGAGCATTTGCGACTTAAAAGTAACCCCGATATCGAATATCAGTTTTCTATCCCTAATAATTCTAAATAAATCACAATTTAGAATGATAAACAACAATTACTGATAATTTCAATTTTTTAAATTTCGATTTTTATACAAACCATTCTTTGCGAGAGTTTACATCTTAAATGAAACCCCCATGCAAAATTTGAAGTTTCAAACCTAACAGTATAAAAAAAATTGCAATTTTGAAAATTTTTAGTTCTTTTTAAATTTCGAATTTTTTAGAAACTGTTCGGGTACGATTAGACCACTTACGTATGGAAAAGGTTATCTATGTCTAATTTCAAGTTTCTATTCTAAAATTTATAAGAAAACCCCCAATTCAGAACATTTCCCTCTCATTTCACCTTTCCAAATTTCCAAATTTTTAGAAACCTTTCTTAGCCGGTCGTTTATGTCTTAAAATTAACCACCATGCCAAATTTTAAGTTTCCAGCTCCCAAATTTATTACAGATTTTGAAACTTTAGAACGTTTGTTTGGTCCTGTACCCTTTGAAATTTCGCTTTTTTAGAAACTATTTTGTACCAGCGTTTACATATTAAAAATGACAGAATTGGCAAATTTTAAAATTCTATCCCTAGTAATTCCATATAAATCGTAATTTAGAATGTTTTTAGAATGTTCACAGTTTTTTTCATTTTCTAAAATTCCTCCTTTTTTTAACTGCCTTGATCCAGAATTTACGTCTTAAAAGTAACAGACATGTTAAATTTCAAGTTTATATTCCTAACAATTCTACATAAATTGTAATTTAGAACTTTTCCCACTCATTTCACACTTTTAAATTTGGAATTTTTTAGAAAACAACAACCATGCCAAATTTCCTGTTACTACCTCCTTCAATATCACAAAAAGGGAAAGTTTGGAATGCTTTTTCTCATCCACCTACTTGCGAAAAGTGGCTCCGACTTAAAATATAGTCTATGTCGGAGAAGAGACTGCCACCTTTACTTTTGAAATTTTTTCGGTTGTTCCAGTAGTTTCCCCTACAAACAAACAAACAAGCACGTAAACAAAGATTTTTTTTTTAAATATAATATTATTATAGATGTAGAGATAAAGTTATATCTACCAAACAATAACAAATAAACTCAAAAAAGTACAATAAGTTACGTATTCAGTAATCAGCTCCTGGTGGCCGACTATTGGACAAGTAAGCAAAATTGATACCCAATGGTCGGCCACATTAAAATTAATTAAAAGCAACAAATTTATTAACTTTTTATTCTCAAAAACATTAGTTTATTTACTCTGCTAATATTCTAGCCTTATAATTTTAGAAAAAAATAAAAAAATAATTAATACTTGCCTTTTAAAAAAATTGCCATCTGTTAATAAAAAAAATAGGGAAAATGGCGATTTGACCTCTATCTCGAAAAAAAATGACAGATTACAAATTCAATAAAAATACCCACAATTCTTTGGTGATGGTTTATAACTTATGAAAGATGGCTGTATATAACCAAATTGTAATATTTCATTTAGAACCAAAAATAAGCTATGCGTAAGGCATTTTATCTCAATGTGGCCGACTATTGGTATATTTACCCTATATATATATATATATATATATATATATATATGATACATTCCTATCGAAAATTGGCACATTATAGACGATCGCTATGGCTGTCGACTTGAACGTTCTTTCCACCAGACAATCGGAACATCTCAGTCCGAAACCACTAAAATTACCTGATAATCCTATCGAGGTAGCCGCAGTCGAGATCGTTGAAATGTAGTCATGACACCCGGACAGGGCATCACTTCGAGTCGCTCTCCATGAAGACAAATCTCGAAGTATATCACATCGGAAATCGTAGTGTATTAGCAGTCGTAAAAATTGAGCAGAGGCAGTGAAATCCAGAAGAAATTTCCCAAAAACATTAAAAAGAAGACTTAATAACTTAATAGATGAGCAGTGGCTTTATTGTGATCACAGCGATGAAAGCAACTCCACCAACTTTCGCTTCATTAAAACTGAACACATTTGAAGATCTTGAAGAATTAGCAGGGCTTGAAGAACATACTACCGATGCATTAGTGTAGACTCCCCAGTGACGGCAATTAGATGACAACCACTAATTCGTGTAAATTCTGTCTCCGAAGCCAGTGTAACCGTATAAATACTTCAAAATTTGGCCCAAAGGTACAAAACGCGCGAACAAGCTGGTCCACTCGCATCCATGTTCGGAGGGCGCTAGGGGGATAAAGAAGGCGGGGCTTTCTCGCTAATGGATGAAAAAATGAGGCCACGAAGACGTGTCTCTGACGTATGATTAAAATTCTTTAACAGAAGCGGCAAATTAAAAAGGTAAAAAGGCCTTTGGGCGCGAAAACCGCTTGGAATCATGGGATGCCGAATGAATTAAATAGAAATAAAAATGGTATTATAAAAGTTCCAAAGAATAAAAATTAAATGTCTCAAAAGAAGAAATTAGGCAGGTGCGTTTAGAGGCAGTGTTGCAATTTAAGAGAATAAGGTTTTAATAAATACGTGTAGCTTTTAACAGATTAAGATTTTTAGAATGATAAATAACAGAATATTTTGATTAAGTTATGGAATAAAATACAAAATAGATTTAAGAGATATTTTAAAAAGAGAGGGAAAAAAGAATTGAAGAATTTGGAATAATTTAACTAAAGAAATAGGGCGAAAATTTTTTATTATTACATATCCCCCCACCCAAAAAGACGAATGAACCGGTAGGTCATATGACCTGCAAGTTCATTGAAGGGAAATGTTACACGGACTTGGATTACAATTTATCAACTGGAGGAAGTCAAAATAAGTACATTTCCAAAATTTATTCATTAATGCCCAATAACATTAAATTTAATAACTATAACGCGAATTGGTGGAGTTGTTAATAAAAATACAATTACAAGATATTAATCTTGTTAACAATGACATAAAAAGCTTTAGAAAATATTAAACAAAATAAGAAAAGAATTGTAACACTTTAAAATAATAGATAACATACTTCCAGAGTATCATCTTACAAAATTTGTTGCAAATTGCTTGTAGAATTGTTGCTTAATTTGTCGTTCAGTTCTCGTCTGAGTGATAGTCCATCCAAAAAAGTTATTTGCATACCTCACAAATTGAACAGTTTACAAATTGAAAGAGAAAAATCCTTCAAATTTTAGATCTTACTGATCTTCCTTATGAAAGTCTATTTCAGAATTAAAGTTCATCTGAATGCTTTATATTTACTAGCAACAACTCGAAAATAGTACTAAGATTAATATTAACAACAATAAAACACAAATAATACAATAATATTAATAATAATAAGAAGAAGAATATCAACAATAAAAATTTTAAAATAATAATACTTAACAATAACAATAATCATAAGTTAATTTTCAAATAATAAACTTATGTTTGTCTGAAAAACTCAGTCCTGAATAGAATGCTAAGAAAAACTTAAGAGAAATGAGTATTTTGTTATGGTATAGTTTGTCTGACAAATGGTAATTACCTAAAAAGGCAAATAGGTAATGTAAGCAGTATAAGAGTTTTTTACTCAACATCAAAATTACTATTACCATTATTACCTTTATAACTTCCATTACCTTTACTACTTTATTACTTGTTTACTTCTAGAAGTAAAAATTTATATATCTCAACATATTCAAATTCAAGTAGTATTCAAATTCAAGTAATATTTAATCTCAATATCAAATTATAAATAGTATAACTAATAATAATAATATTCAACAATAAGTTCAGCAATAACAAGCATTATAATTCAAAAATATCACACTCTTTCTTTAATTACTTTCTTAAGTATATAATTAATGTCTCATCCATATAGTAGTGAATGAGGTATGAAATATACTCAATAAAATACATAATACAAAAAAAGGAATAAATAAGAAAAATTCGTGAAAACAATCATTATTGTGTAGATGATGGTTATGTAACTATCTTGCTTTCAGTCAAACAAGAAAACATAAGTTGTGAAATGAAAAAATGGGACCTTGTAGCATATTAAGAAAGGTTGGACAATTCTCAATTAGTATTAAGATATCATATTTGATTAGTTTAAGATATAATTTAATCCAGTTTATTTTATTAGTTTAGTTAATACTGTTTAATTTATTATTCTAATCTAATCCAATTCAGTATCAGAAACTCCTAACTTAAATCAACTAAATTACGCCAGCATAAAAAGTTGAATCAAGTGGAAACTTCAACAGTGACACTCTCGTGTGCACAATCAAGAACACCACGGTTATACAGAAGAGAACTGATTAGTTAATTATTAATTTATTTTATTTCGTTTATTTTTGGATTATATTAAAATCAAGACGAAACTATAAATTTAACATTAGTTTGTTGTTGGTTCTCATGGGATAATTTTAATTGATCAGGAGGATAATAAGGGCGTAATTTTGATACATGTACTATTTCAGTAGGTTTATTTTGAATTTGTCTATCAATTTCAAAATTGACATCAGATAACTTATTAAGGATTTGATAAGGACCACTAAAGACTTGTGAAAGTTTTCTGGTATTAGGATATTGGAACTCTTCATAAATTACAAGATCTCCAATCTCAAATTTTGGTTCTAGATAATTTCGATCATAATATTTTTTACTTCTCCAATAGAATTCATCAGTGCGTTTTTTAGCAAGTTTAAGGGCTTCTTGAACAGGAGGGTAATAATTTTGTTGAAGAGGAGAATCATAGGGTAATTGGCCAAAAAGTAAGTAAGCAGGAGGGAATTTAGTGATAGAATGAGGGGTATTGTTATACTCATTAACTACTTCTGTCAAAATTTTTGTCCAAGGAATTTTGGAGTTGGTAGAATTGACTTTACACTTCAATCTAGTAACTATTGTCTGGTTCGCTCTCTCACATTTGCCATTCGTTTGAGGATGATGTGATGTGGTTAAACGTTGCTTAATATTGTGGTTTCGCAGAAATTTTTAAAATCTAGATGAAGTAAAGGCTGCATTTCTATCACTTAACACTTTTTGATGGGTCTGGACATTAAGAATTTTATTAAAACAGAATAATTGTTGTGGTGTTTGAATATTAAAAACTTGGTTTAGACAATTAGTATAAGTTTCTGTGGTAACACTTTTTGAGGGGAAAGCCCAAACATATCTAGTAGCATGGTCGATGATGATGCGTAGATATTTTTTGGTGGAGTTATAATAATTGAATCCTCCCACAGTATCAATAGAAAGACATTCAAAAGGTTGATCTGTGGTGTGCATAGCTTGTAATAAGCCAAATTTTTTCTGTCTGGGTTTTTTATTCTTTTGACAAATATCACAATGTTTTACAAAATTGGTTATATCTTGCGTCATGTCAGGCCAATAATAATTAGGGGAGATTAAATTTAACATTTTTTGGATACCAGGATGACCAAATTTTTCATGAGCAACATTTAGTATTTTTCTCCTTAAAGACATGGGGACTACTATTTTTCTAAAACCTTTCTTTTTTATTATCATAAGTCCATTTTCCTTTAGATAATTTTTACCACACACATTATCTTTTTCCTGCCTCTCTATAATTTCTTTAACGTCCAGAAGAAAAGTAAGTGGTTGAATAAAATCTGAAATTGGGTTTCTCGACAACATGTCGGCTTCGACATTTGTGGATCCCTTTTCGTAAACTATATTCAAACATGCTCAACTTCAAAGACCATCTAAATAACCTGCCTCTCAAATGTTTAGTATTTTTTAACCATACAAGAGATGCATGATCAGTATGAATGGTAAATTTTACACCATGAAAATAATGATAGAATTTGTCTAAGGTGTCAATGATGGCAAGACACTCTAACTCGGTAATAAAATAATTATTCTCATAACTTCTCAATCCTCTAGAGTAATAAGCAATTGGATGTAAAAAATTATTACTATCAGGTTGTTTTAAGACTGCACCTACTGCCACCTGTGAGGCATCAACAAACATATGGAGGGGTAACTTAGGGTCATAAATTTTTAAGATAGGTTTGGCTATTAAGGCATCTTTTAATTTTTGAAAAGAATTTTGACAATCTGTATTCCATTCCCATAATGTATTTTTTCTGAGTAATCTGTTAAGAGGGACTCGAATTTCGGCATATTTATCTATAAACTTGTGATAAACATTGATAGATCCTAAGAATCTCTGAAGTTCCTTTACATTTGAAGGGGGTTTTAGTTTTTTTATTACTTCAATATTAGCATTAGCAGGAGTTAATGTGCCATTCTGGATGGTATATCCTAAGAAGTTAATTTTATTTTGGACAAAATTGCATTTAGAGAGTTTAAGTTTAATGTTTTCGCGTCTACATAATTCAAATATTTGGTTTAAATGTTGCATATGTTCTTCTAATGAGGAAGAAAAAATAATGATATCATCAAAATAATGGCAAGCAAAGTCAATTTTGTATTTAGTAAGTATTCTTCTAAGGGTTCTATTAAATATCGGGGGGCCTAATTTAATCCCGAAGGGCAGAACTAACCATTCAAAGAGCCCAAAGTTGGTAGCAAAAGCCAATTTTTCAGTATCGGATGGATGTATGTGTATGTGCCAGTAGCCAGAGGCTAAATCTAAAGTTGAAAAATACTGCGCACTACTCAGTTTATCTAAAATTCCATCGATACGAGGTAGGGGTTCTGCGTCATTTTTCATTATTGCATTTAATTTTCTATAGTCAACACATAATCTAGTTTTTTTACCTTCTTCTCTTTTCATTACTAATGTAACAGGGGCAGAATAGGGACTATTGCTCTCTTTAATTAAACCAGCATCTAATAGTGAATGAATTTGATCCGAAATCTCTTTTTCTTCTAAAGGGGAAGTTCTGTATGGCCTCAGAGATATTGGTAGGTCAGAATTAAGAAGAATACATTGCGGTTCGATATTAATTCTCCCGACATCAAATTTATTTTTAGAAAATATATCTAAATAATCCCTTATATTTTCCCTTAAAGTTTCATTTTCTATAGAATTTATTTCCCCAATTAATTTAGAATTATCAACATTAGATGGAACAAAGGATTGAGGAGATATGATCTTTCGATAATCGGGTTGCACTCTCTGATAATCATAGTTAACATTAAAATGAAGTAACCTTAATTTATCACTGGATATGTTCTTAGATTCATTTAAAACAAGGTCTCCTTGTAATACTCTACATGTAGCACAGTCAATAATTAAATTAAACTTACAGCATTCTTTTAAACCTAGTATAGCATAATCTAAATTTGTATTACATATTAAAAATCTAATATTTTGTTGCACATTACCTAATTTAAACAATAAATTACAAGCTTTATCTATTACAACAGTTCCTTTGGCTTGGCCAATAATAACAGGTGGAATATTTATAACTTTAGCATTTAAGAATTTAACAAATTTAAAAGGCAAAATACTTATGGTTGAGCCAGAGTCAATCACACAAGGTAGTTAGTTCCCTGTTATTTACATATCCTGATACAATTAACTGTCATATATTATCAGTAGATGGTTGTGGTTGACTAAGAGGGGGTGCAGAAGATTGCAGAGGCCTAACATTGAATACACAATCCCTCTCCCAGTGATAAGCATTTTGGATACCTCTATTTAAACACATTCGACATGGTCGACTAGGAAGCCTTCTTTGATAATGATTGACAGGCAATCTGGGACTAACGAACATGGACGTTGAAGGGTTAAAATTAGTTGCTGCTTGGAAATTTGGATTCCTGTAATTAGGTTGAGGGCGAATCCAATGTCTAGGTGAATTAATTGGTTAAGAAAAAGGTCTGGAATTTTGAGACATATTTCTAACATTACTATTATTGTTACTGCTAGAATGAGATGGAATGACAACAAGTTGTTTAACTAATCTATACCAATCGGTAGTAGATTCAGGAGGATTTACTATTAAATAGTTCTGGTATTCAGGTTTTAAGCCATCTGTAAATCCTTGTAAAATAATAGTTTCACATAGTTTAAGTTGTCGACCTATCTCTATTTTCTGACGGAAATAATTTTCTAAGTTGTTTAGGTCATGCAATTTCAGCGAGGCGAAATCAGAAAAACGGGGGACTGTTACTTTCAGAAATTTTTCAGTTAAGATCTCAGCAATTTTTTCATACTCTTTACAATCTAGACATTCATTAACATACACCTTTAATGCTTCGCCCTTCAAATATTTGGAAATATTGTTGATTTTCCACTCTTTTTTATCTGGAGGGGCTGATCCTTCAAAGTGTCTAAGCCAAGACACAACATTCATCCCACTTTCTGGGTCAAAAATAATAACATTAAGCTCTTTTTCAGCCATTTTGGGTTGAGTACCCTTACTTTCAACAATAACTTTAACAAACCCTGACTTTAATAACATGTAAAAAAAAATAACAATGTATAAAGAATTCTTTAACTTAACAACAACTGTAAATATCTAACTCTTAATAATTTAAATAACAAACTAAATAATATTCAACAGTAAAAAAGTCCAATTCATATTAAAATTCATTTCACTTAAATAGTAAATGTAAACTACTACTATAATCTTTCTATAAATAGATCCACTATATATGAATATCACAATTTAGAATGAAATAAATAAAACACTTTTTTAAAATAAGTATCATTATTTCGTAAGAACAATTTTTTTGGCTCTTGAATTGTACTCTCAGAATATAGCATCAAAAAACAAAAGTAATAAAATAAACAAATAAATTAACTGCACAATAATTTTACCCTTTCAATGTTACTCAACTTTCTTTTGAGATAACACATTTTTTTTTTCCACATTAATAAACTTCAAAAGCTATTTTTGCGATTATTATGCAATCAGTAAAGCTGTAATTTCAGATAATCTAATAAATTTTTATGCATTTTTAGAATGGCATAGAATATGTTCCAATACATGTTACTTGAAAAGAGATTACTCATATATTTTTTCAATAAATAGAAATTATTTCCTATGAATAAATATCACCGAATGAAAAGGGACTATAATTAAATGATAAAATAAGAACATAAAATGAAGTTACTCTTGTAAAATGAAGTAATATAGGAATAAATATCAGAGCAGTTCAAAACTTTCAGTAATATTTGTGAGCTTAACCAAATAAAATTAATTTTTTTAACAATACATAAGAATAAATATTAAATTTCGTAAGTTTTAAATGTTCAGGATAAAAGGAACAAAATTTTTCTAAAGTATTCTAAGAACAATTTTTGTTCTATATAAGCCAATAATAACAAATCAATAAAATAAGAAATCAATAAAAATAAAAGAATAATTTAACTTACAGACGTCACTTCTGGGATAAATTTATAAACACTTATGAGTGATAATTTGACAACTAATCGGTAGTTGTTCTCCAATATCACTGGGAAGTCTCCAAAATGTTTTTATTACACAGGTCATCAGTTATCCTGCCGGCTTTTTTGATACATTCCTGTCGAAAATTGGCACATTATAGACGATCGCTATGGCTGTCGACTTGAACGTTCTTTCCACCAGACAATCGGAACATCTCAGTCCGAAACCACTAAAATTACCTGATAATCCTATCGAGGTAGCCGCAGTCGAGATCGTTGAAATGTAGTCATGACACCCGGACAGGGCATCACTTCGAGTCGCTCTCCATGAAGACAAATCTCGAAGTATATCACATCGGAAATCGTAGTGTATTAGCAGTCGTAAAAATTGAGCAGAGGCAGTGAAATCCAGAAGAAATTTCCCAAAAACATTAAAAAGAAGACTTAATAACTTAATAGATGAGCAGTGGCTTTATTGTGATCACAGCGATGAAAGCAACTCCACCAACTTTCGCTTCATTAAAACTGAACACATTTGAAGATCTTGAAGAATTAGCAGGGCTTGAAGAACATACTACCGATGCATTAGTGTAGACTCCCCAGTGACGGCAATTAGATGACAACCACTAATTCGTGTAAATTCTGTCTCCGAAGCCAGTGTAACCGTATAAATACTTCAAAATTTGGCCCAAAGGTACAAAACGCGCGAACAAGCTGGTCCACTCGCATCCATGTTCGGAGGGCGCTAGGGGGATAAAGAAGGCGGGGCTTTCTCGCTAATGGATGAAAAAATGAGGCCACGAAGACGTGTCTCTGACGTATGATTAAAATTCTTTAACAGAAGCGGCAAATTAAAAAGGTAAAAAGGCCTTTGGGCGCGAAAACCGCTTGGAATCATGGGATGCCGAATGAATTAAATAGAAATAAAAATGGTATTATAAAAGTTCCAAAGAATAAAAATTAAATGTCTCAAAAGAAGAAATTAGGCAGGTGCGTTTAGAGGCAGTGTTGCAATTTAAGAGAATAAGGTTTTAATAAATACGTGTAGCTTTTAACAGATTAAGATTTTTAGAATGATAAATAACAGAATATTTTGATTAAGTTATGGAATAAAATACAAAATAGATTTAAGAGATATTTTAAAAAGAGAGGGAAAAAAGAATTGAAGAATTTGGAATAATTTAACTAAAGAAATAGGGCGAAAATTTTTTATTATTACATATATATATAACTTGGTTCAATTCTATGTATAACGTCTTACACTTTTCAGTGATAGAATAATGAAAATGGAACAATAATCGCTATCACAGCGCCTCCTTCTGGCGGAATATTACGAAATACAACTGGAGCCTGCTGATCATAGCTAAAAACATATAAATGAAATTTTTCTCAATTCTATGCATATAACTTCATACACTTTTCGATGATACAATAATGAAAAAAGGCACAAAAATCGCTTTCACAGCACCACATTCCGGCGGAATATCCCGAAATTCAACAGTCACATGTGTAACCGCGTGTCAATCACACAGACACGCGGACAGACATACATTTTCTTAAAACATGTTTTTCGGGACCTTTGACCCTAAAACGTGTAAATCCGTCAAAAACTGGAACTCGCAAAAAATTTCGATTACAATATTCTCTCCTATGATAGATGGAAGAAAGTAAAACTAAACATACATATATTTTTCATAAACTAAACATACAAAAAAAATCATTTAAAAAAAAGCATTTTGTCAAAGTACTTGCAGTTGCCGAGTAATCCGGTTCAAATTCAATCCCAGTTGCAGTTCCCTTAAGAGTTCCGGATTCGAACCAGTTTATTTTGTACAAAAAACAATGACAGCCAGAAAACATGTTAACACTGAAAATTAAATGTTATTTAAAAGGAAAGAAGCTTTCCTATTAATATACTGCAGTGACACAACCCCACCTTTTCGATAACAAAAATAAGCGTCCACTTTCGAATGTGTCTTAAAAAAACCCATCGAAACCTGTCGAGAAAAGGTTTCAGTTGAACAGTTTCGTCATTTCAGGGGCTTTCTAATTAACGCCAGGCTTTCTGCAATTATTATTAAAAACGGAACTATAAGAAACAAGAACGAAAAATCATGCGTCAAGCATAGATTATGAATCACTTTCCAACACAGCCAGAAAACTGTACCGAAACTTCACCATTAAATAGGGTGAAACAAGATATGTAAGTAAACAGTTTAGAAAACCAATACCACATTTAAAAATACAGTTATCGAAATTACCTTCCAGTGTCCAAAAAGTATTCGAATTATTTGGTGCAGCCCTGTTTATGATCAATATATGGGGATATATAACATGATAAAATTTATTTCAGTTAGAATATTCACATTTAGCAATTATCTCCGATCGATGGAAATGCACTCGGAATCCTTTGTACAGCTCTAACTTTTGTACACACCACATACTAAGCTAAAAGGCAATTTAAAACTTACTCGCAGTAATTACTAACCGTAAATGACAATGTATATTTTTCTTTGCGTAGCCCTGTATATGAATTTATTTATATTCCACAAACTGCTATTAGTCTACTAAATATATTTCAGCCAGGAAATGCGTACCACAATTAAAAACTACCCTTAAGCAATTCACTCCGATAGTCTGTAATACTTACGGATTCCCTTGTGCAGCCCTGTATATGAGCAACCAAGTTTATAAACACACACGTACTATGCAAAAATTATTTAAACGTAATAACGCAAGCCAAAGTTGAAAACGCCAAATTTGAAACCTCAGTAATGCATATAATTTTCATTATATGCATATAATTTTCATTGAAATACTGAAATATCACTAAATTACACTGCAAACGATATTTCCCCATAGAAAAATGTGTAACAGAATTATTTTGTTTGACCCTGTAAATGAATAATTAATGCTTTGCACCCTATATTCTACAAAAACGCATTTTAATGCGCTTCATAATTATATATCAATTTCATCATGTTTTAAATGACGTAGCATCATCAAAATGCACTTGAAACGTTTATTTCCCATTGACTGTTGTGTAACGGAATACTTTTGACTATCCCTGTAAAAAAATTATAAGTGCTACACACTTCAGTTGAAATAGGGAACATGCTACAGTAAATGACAATATCATAGAAAAATTTCAGGGCGGTCTGAGCATTTTTACGTGAGTTAGAGCATGGACAGACGGCCAGACAAACCGAAGTCATAAACACTTTTCAACTAGGTTGGAAAGTTTTAAAAAAGTGGTAGGAAAAGACAAATACACAATGATCAACGACGGTTTTGGCGAAAATGGGGGAAAACATATAATTAATCTTGCAGTATGATTAATTATGGTTAGAGGTAGTGACACTCAAATATCAATTGAATTACTAGGCCAAGTAAGCTTCCCCCTTGGTTTTGAGAGTAACATATTCGAGCTATGAATAAGTCTAACGTTGTAATCCAAAACTATACAATTTTTTATGTGTTTTCAGTTTAACCATTACCGATAATAACTTCATGTACCCCTAAGAGTATGCGTACGAGAGCGGTTGGGAACCAGCCAGTGTTGAATTCAAACATTTTTCTTCGGGAGGGATTTCTGTGGCACCGGGGAGTGGGGGGGGGGGGAATTTATGGAAATTATGGAATTTCGAGGAGGTGGGAATTGCACTTTTTGATTATTAAAAGCCTAAAATATCAAATCATCCGGGGAAACATTTCAATACTCCAGGAATGAATATCCCTCTGGGCGACCTCCTGAATTCAACACTGGGAACAACTGTATCAAAATGATAAAACTAATCAAAATGATAAAACGTCAACATATATTTTCAATTAACTTGTTATTTATTTAGACGATCCCTCATCTGCATTTCATAAAATTAGGAATAGGATTTTCAGTAATATAAATAGCTTTTTTTAAAAATACAAACGTAAAGAAAAAAGTAATTTTTTCTTATGTACATATGCATTATGTGCGTCATAAATTTGTTAAAAATATGAAAATTCATTAAAAAGGGACAAATGATACTAAATATAATTGCGGTTTGCACGAATGGGATTAGAAGGAGGTCGAATGTTTTTTAATAACAAAAAAGTTGTGGTTAAAACAATTGCCGATAGATGGCGCTGGCACATATAATATGAAGCAATTATCAAGGAGGGCCTTTCACTTCATGGACGATCCTCCAAACGACCCATTTCTTCGAATTGTCTGTCAAGCTTCAGTATCCAAGCGCATACAAGCACCCTTTCTGGTCTTGAGTTTTGTTGCCGTGCAGAAATCTCGAAATGCGCCAGTTGTTGATTTCCCGTCTTTGTAATATAGCTTAACCAATAACGCTTGATCTGGTAACGATAACATACTACTGGCATCGAATGAAGAATCTTGTGGATCGAGGTGTTTAGCCTGATTTAAATAAATCTGTTTCATATTATGCATGCCTTCGCCATCTATCGGTAATTTCTTGAACAACAGTTTTTTTGTTAAAAAAATCCGATCTTCCTCTAATCCCATTCGAACAAATGACACTTTTTTAGTATCATTTGTTCCTTTTTAATGAATATTTAAAGATTTAATGAATTTATGACGCACATGGTACATTTTATTTATTTTTTCTTAAACTCATTCACTTTTTTGAAATCCTATCCATACAGTTATAAAACACACTTGTAAGAAAAACATGCAAAAAAGTTTTAAAATGTTCAAAATTGTAAAAGAAATAAAAATGTCAAATTTATTTAAATAAATAATAATAATAATAAAAACCAATTACAATTGAATTGTATTTTTTCTTGATTAAATGATTTTCATTCATAAGACTATTTAATAATATATCAAAAATTTATTATAAAATACGGAAATAAAAAAGAAATAAAGAGGTAGACAGTCATCATAAGCCCAGTTGAATGTTAAGCATAAGCCAATGCACGAGACGTGTTCAGATACATTTAACCAAATTTACCTCAACCTAATCTTTGCGTTAAATACAATTATAATCTGGTATTATTTTAATTTCAATTATGGCGCAAGGGTTCATAAGAAAAAACTATTTATTTAAAATTGAATTAATTTGTAATTTAATTTTTTAAGATAGACAATTTTTACAAAAATGTATGCTTAAGATTTTTATAGTTTTATATCAGAAGACTTTGAATTATTTTGCACATTTAAGTCTGATTATGCTCTAGTCTAGATGTAACGTAATAACAATAATGAATAACAAAAAAATGTTCAGTTTTTTAAATTTCATAAAGAACAATATTTTTTCCTACTAATAACATGCTTCGATGCTTATTTCTTTTTCCTAAATTTATCTATAGTAAAAAAAATAAATACAAAATCAATATATATATATATATATATATATATATATATACAATACTTCCGAATGGAGAAAAAAATGTAAAATCTGCAGCTCATTACCTTCAAACATTAATAATCACAGATCTAATGTCTTTCCTTTGCATAACATTACGTTCATAAAAAATAACGCAACACGTAAAACCATTAAAGATAAACAGTTTTTATATTTTGTGGCAATTATACCTTGCAATTATCATTCATTAGATTTAATGAGATTCTGATTTTTTTTTTTTTTTTTTTTTTTTTTTTTTTTTTTTTATTATGAATTTCTTTTGATTACATTGCGGGGATAGAAATAAAGGAATAATGTTTCACCAATTTACTTATCACTCATTCATCTAACGATAGATTAGAGAACCATAGAAGATTTGCAGCTTTATAAAAAGCAAATGTTTCTTGAATTTTTTGAATATCTGTTATTGCATAAATATTCTTTCGATGCCAATTTAATTTTTTTAACACATATAGAAAATATAGCGATTCTTGTCGCACAGTTTACGAGTGAGCAAAGTGTGTTGCAAAGCTATGAACTCGATTTTATCGAAGCAGCAATTTTTCGAGACGATACCAGAAATATATCGGCAAGAGATGAACTGATTCCTTGCTTTTTTTTAAAAGGAATGTTGTTAAAGATACAATAATTAGACTTTAATTCACTAGATGACAGTACTACACGAGCTAATAACTCACTAGATGACAGTACTACACGAGCTAATAACTCACTCTTCCTGGGTACGCGCACGAATAGCCTTTCCCTACATCCTTTGCGATGTACTTACTTTACGCTGACAAGTACAGGTACTATAGTCTGTGGCGGCGAATTTCGATTTTTATAGCTCGTTCGATTCGTCTCATCGAGTTCAGTAATTTTATGCCTCGCATATCGGTTTGAGTTTTTACAGTGACAGGGGGCCGGGTCAAAGTCCAAAATTTCGTTCAATAAAAAACAAATTCCTTCAAAGAAATAAGTGCGGTTTAAGTTTACTAATTGTTTTTACAGTGCCATACATTGCCAACAACTACTATAAGGTTATATTATTGCTGTTTTTATAAGACTTTGTAATTGCAGATACAATATTCGTATGCTACTTGACAGGCAGGTTTTCGCAAGTTATGATGTCCACGTCTAGTTTTGTTCATCCTGTTAATAATTTTTCCCGAATTACGAGCAAAAATCTTTGTAACTACACATTGTTGGTTCTTTTGTCAGTTTTTCGGAATGCACAATGTGTCAAAAATTGACTATCATCAATGCATGTCAGTGTAAGAACAGTAAATAAATTTAAATCTTACTTATTTATTTGACGGCAACTGGTTTTCAATGAACGAAATTTCAAACTTTGTCCCGGCCCCCTGTCATTATCAAAGCTCAATAGCCGATGTGCGAGGTAGCAAATTACTTACCTCGATGAGACGAATCGAATGAGCTATAAAAATCGAAATTCGCCGCCACAGACTATGGTACCTTTACTTTTGCCGCAATGCGAACTCCAAGTCTCAAAAGCGAGAAACTTCAGTCTAAATCCCCCCCCCCCGACAAAAAACACAATCCGATCGTATCAACTCCAACAGGATTATTTATACTCGCCAGCTGACCACGGTAAGCTAATTAGCATAAACTCCGACAAAAAAAAAAACGTGATTCAGGAAGACACAATCATACTTGCAAAAATCAGAAAAACGACAGATAAATGGCACTTTTACATACAGTTGTTAGATGTCGGACACAAACTTTGTTATCCTTATAAGTTAGTAGCCAGACATTGCTCAGTTAGTAGCCAGACATTGCATTAGTGGCAACTAGTTGCCTTTTCTGAAACGAATAGATTTATTTTGAGAATGAAAATATTTACGTCATAATTTATAATACGTCATGATACAGATACCAGCTGAAAGATTTTCCATCGTTTTTGAGATGTTCCGTATTCAAAACGGAATAAAATGAAACCTGAAAAATCTTTTCAGAATGTAAACGTTTCGCTTCAGATGCGAAACGTTTCTAGAATTTTTTACAGTATATACTCTAATTATCATTACATCAGCATTAACTGCTATATAATATATATTTATTTTTTAGAATATCGTATGGATAATTGCAAAATTTGATTGGTTCAGATAAAAAGTTATTACTACTTTTTTAATTCAGATCTGTCGCTATTAAAAAAAAATAATATATACGCATGAAAAGTGTTGCAGAAATGAACATTTGGTTTCTAAGCATAAACAAAACTTTAACATTGATAATATTATATGTGCGTGATATTATGCTTGTATGTACGGATAGTATGAATTTCATTATAGTGAAATCATATGATGTGAATATTCTTGGCCAAATTCTAAAATTTTTAGACTGTATAAATTATATTATTTAAAATACAGAATGTTAAAAAAATAAATAAATTCCTTGCTGAAGAATTCTCCATTTTGTGAAAATGTTTCTTAAATTAACTCGAAGGTTTTATGTCTAATACTATTACAAGATGATAAATTTAACTGTCAGCAGGCATGTACAAAGTTAATTAAAGCATCTTGTCAAATCAATGGACCGAAGAAACCGTTCTTTATAGTACGCTGAAAACTTTTAAGAAAGATATATATGCATAATTGTATTAATGAGGCGGAAGCCTGTCTGAGTTTTAGTTATAGTTAAGGCAATAATTACTTTTCATCTTAACTAAAATGTCCTCTTAGCATAAAAATAAAACGTGAATATTATGTAACAATTCACTTACGTCTAAAAATATAAATATATAAAGCAGTACATGAGGGGTTGGAATGATAGTGGAGTAAGTCAATGTTTAGAAATTTCAGAAATGAAGTGTTTTGTGAAACTTGTCGTATTGCCGTTGCATTAAGTGGTCCAACTTGTTTTGCCCTCTAGTGATTCCGTATGTGAGTTATGACTTATTTGACTGTCGCACTGAACATATATTAATATACGTTCAGAGAAAATATGGTTATCTAGATTTTTCAAATTTTTGACTTACTCCACTGTCATTCTAACCCCCACAAATATGATTTCAAAATGTCATTTTTACTACAGAGGAGAGATGTCATATTTTATCATTTATTTTAAAGAATATATGTATATATATATATATATATATATATAGAATAGCACCGTGTACATTTCGAGAACATTCAAAAGACTTTCTATTAGTTTTAACACTTTTATTACTTGAGAAGCATTTACATATACTGCTAACAAAATATAAAGACGTAATATTCAATCGCGAGGATGCTACATTTTAGTTATATTTGACACCATTATTCCGAATAATAAGAATATTTTAGCTGGAACTCTCTTCCGATCCGAATTCGAACCAGAAAACGTCATACTATCTGACACGTGATTCATTCGAATGCTTTTCGTTAAATATTATTTTCCGAAACTATAAAATTTTATGAAAATTGAGACGACACCTCGAAATGAATAAGTGAAAAACAACAACAACAACAACAACGTTTAAGGCACTAAAAAATTATCAAAACATTATGTACCTCCTTCGGTATCATTAAGCGTATCGTCATCAGAGAAAAAATAATACTATTTTGCTCACCATATCATTATACTGAATTTGAGTAGAACTGTGAGAAAACAGCCAATAGTAGAAAAATGGATTAAAGAAGTAGGTTTACTGACCAATAGATTTGCAAGAAGATGGATTATACAGTCGGATTATACAGTATGCCCACTAAAGTCCCTTGCCACACTCTTAACTTCGGAACGGCTGCTTCTATATCCATAAAAATAGTGTCTAGGTATAGTAAAGAAACCATGCGCTACTCAATGAAACTGCCTACGGCGCCATCTGGTGGAATGCTGCGGAGTTAGCATTCCTATATCGAAAACGGAAAGAGATAGAGAATAAAAATAATTTATAAAGTTGTAGAGCATGATCGATTTAGTACGAAAAGACACCTTGTGGACATTAATTCGAAAAATAAAACGGTTAAAACGCGCATTTGTTTTTCCGTGATTTTCTACACTGTAACGTGACAAAATGATCTTAGAAAAAAAACAACTAGTTATAATAATATACCTTTATTTTAGATGTTCAAACTTCTCACCGTCAGCTGCAATGTATATTTGGATCCTTGTTTGAATTTCACGTTGCACACGTTGGAGCATAGAGGGTGACACGTTGGCACAAGCGTCTGTAATGCGTCGTTTAAGGTCCTGCAATGTTTGTAGAGGGATCGCATACACTTTCTATTTCATAACTGGTTGTTTCTTTCTTTCTAAGATCGTTTTGTCACGTCACAGTGTAGGAAATCACGAAAACACAATTGCGCGTTTTAACCGTTCTATTCTTCGCATTAATATCCGCAAGGTGTTTTTTGTACTAAATCGATGATGCACTACACCTTTGTAAATCATTTGTTTTTCCTATCTCTTTCCGTTTTCGAGATAAGAATGCTAACTCCGCAGTTTTCCACCAGGTGGCGCCGTAGGCGGTTTCATCCAGTAGCGCGTGGCTACTTTACTATTCCTAGACACCACTTTTATGAATATAGCAGCATCCGTTCCGATGTTAAGAGGGTGGTAAGGGACTTTTGTGAGCATACTGTATGTATGTGTATATATATAGAAAAGATGCTGTTAATACGAAAACTGCAAGTAAAAAAATAAGAAAAAGGAGTTTGGAGAAATAATGTTATTGAACAACTGGCTGCGGGAAATTAAAGGGCTAAGTTTATATTAATATATAAATAAATACAATAATTGGTAATACCAAAACAGCAGATTGTTATGAAAAAAGTATGATGTTTGGTGCTCTAAACATTGTTTTACTTACTTAAAATTAAATGGCTTTATGTTTAATTGTTTATCGAGATAACGAATTTATCTGACATCCTATGTAAAGTCCTGCACGAGCTAACCAAAAAAAAAATCGTCAACGAGAAACACCACCCGAACCCGATATACTTCAATTTGAATCCGAACAGAACACAAAATTTTCAAAACAAAACCCTACCCGAACCTGAAGTTAAAGAAAAATAATCTAAATTTTAATAGAATTATATATGAAATATCAATGTTATCTCCCTTTATTTATTTATTTTTTAATGAACACTCATGCACTCCTTAAAATTTAAATATATAAGATTTTTTCCTTTCAAAAATGTTAAGACTTTCTTCTGAAAAATCGGATTAACCCAAATTCAACTGGAAAGAGTCAAAACCTAACCCGAAACTCACCCGAACCCGAAATATTTAAAGCCATTTCAAAGGGCAACGAAATATATTAGCGTCAACCCGACATCGAATACCTCTACTCCCTGGGGTCGGGCTCAGGTAGAATTTCAGTTATCCGATCCGATTTAGGAGTCTCGTACACATACAGACTTAATTATTGGCATCTTGTCGAATCAATAAACAGAAGTAGTCGTTATTTTATATTGCAAACGTTTAAAACAGATTTATGAAAACTATAACTACGCACATAACAAGATACATCAGGAACTACCAAACGTTGTTGACCATCAGCATCTGCAAAATATTTTCATTTGTTTATGGATCTACATCACTTTACCATTTTTCTGATTATAATAAAATAATAAAAAAATATCTTATGTAATTATTAATTGCTTATTATTTCTATTACATATGTTGAATATTTTTATATGTAATAAGATGCATCGTTATGAAACTTTTTTTGAGTTTATAATATTGATTGATATTGTTAGTATGATGCATGAGATTGGAGATTCTGGACAATTAATTCAAAATTAACCAGTTTCGAACTTAAATCCTTAGGAAATTTAATATCTACGGTCTTCACATTCCTCGAGTTTTGGTAGAGCAAGTGCGGGTCGGGAAAACCCGACTTATGGCCCAGGACCTGGCTCCTTCTTGGGTGTTCAGGTACCAAGATGTTGGGGGACCCCGGCTCGTCTCCAAGTGTTCTCGTGGTGGTTTCCTCTAATATTGGGATCCACCACGTATCGCAACGATCTATGTCGTCACCTCATGTGTTCAATAGGAGTGATGCGCAGGTGGCGGTGCTCCTACCGGTCGTAGCGTATACGGGAGGTATCTCCTGGTCGTACGCGTTATGTCTTTCAGTACTTGGGTGCGACGGGTGACGTGCTTGACGGGCGCCATTCTGGCGCCTGGTAGAGCAGCTCAGTTTTACATCCTTGTTTCCATAGGATGTATTTAACATGTCTGAGTTCACATAAGAGCTTGGAAGTACAAGCAATATGGGGGTATTGCTTGAGACAGGTTCATGCTATTTTCAATTTCGTTCAAAAGTAAAATGTTCATTTTAAAAGTATTTTAATAATATTTTTTTAGTCTCAATTTCAATAGAAAATGTGTGTGTACTAATCCAATATCGGATGTGCATGCCGATTTTGGATTCCTTATTATTTCTTTTACATATGTTTGATATTTTTATATGTAATCCGATGTGTTGTAATGAAGCTTGTTTGAGTTTATAATATTGATTAACGTTGTTAGTATAATGAATGAGATTGACAATTCTGAACAAATTGGTTCCAAATTCACCAATTTCAAATTTAAATCCTTACGATATTTAATATCTGCTTTACTTATTTCTTTTCTTAGGATGGATTTAACATGATTGAATTCACGTACGAGCTTGGAAGTGCAAGCAAAATGGGAGCATTGCTTGAGACAGTTTCATGTTATATTTATTTTCGTCCAAAGTAAAATTTACATTTTTAAAATACAACCTTTTAAATTATATTTTTCTAGTCTCAATTGCAATAGAAAATGTGTGTGTACCAATCCAATATTGGATGCGCATACTGAGTTTTGGCATTTTCCCCTTGAATACAATACAAAATGTGAAATAATTGATGACATCAGAGGGGATGCACGACAGGACTTTGCCATAGCAGATTATTTTAAAAAGATATTATCATTAAACGCAATGTTGCCGAATGGATCCTTTTTATATGAGATCAATGCTTCAAAGGTCGATTTACACTTTAGCAACATCTTGCTATATATACAGGGTGAGTTTAATTTGTTTTACAAAATAAGAGGGGTGATAGCACCCGTACAACCGAGCAATAATTACCATGGAACATAGGGTCACATTCCACTCTGATAGGCAGAAAAGAGTAAAGTCGAAGCGTGTCGAGTATGAAGAAGTCATAGCCTCTGATGTAATTTTTTACCTGCCTACGTATCATATCTTCTAAGCAAGATGGCCTCACATTTTCCGTGAACATCTGGGCAGGTGTCACAGGTGATTACGTGGTAGGTCCTTACACCTTGCCAGATCGTTTGACCGGCGAAATATACCGTATCTTCTTCCCAAGTACTTAAACAACATTGTTAAAAATTTGCAGCAAACTGTCCAGTCATTTGACCGTTTTTGTAGAAAATGGTTACATAACCGTAATTAAACTATATTATGACCATAAAATGAGCAATGATACGGTCAGAATATAGTTAAATTACGGTTATGTAACCGTTTTCTTCAAAAACGGTCAAATGACCGGACAGTTTGCTGCAAATTTTTAACAGTGAAGTACTTCCCAGTTTGTTGCAGTTTGTTCCGCTCTTCATCCAGAGAGACATGTGGTTAATGCTCGATGGAGCCCAATCACCCTTTTCCGGTAAGTTCGGCACTTCTTGAATGCCACACATGTAATATGAATTGTAGATCAAAATAATGTAAATTCTAAGAATAAAATTACCAACACTTGTAAGAAAACAATAAATAAAATAACTAACTTTAACTGTTCTTGATTTGTTCAGTCGTTTGTTATGCAATGGATTGTTTTTGTACTGATGATGCCTTGCGTGTCGCGTGGCGAAACGTTTACTAATTTGTATTGTTAATTGTTTTTAAGTATATTTTTTATAAATTTTATTTTTTAAGTGTGCTCAAGTCTGTCTTAATTTATTTTATTTGGTGTTTTAATGATTTTTAAATTCAGAAGTTAAATGTATACATATTGCAAAAAATAAATAAGATCTGCAGTATTGCTGATTAATATTGAAATGTTATACATTTATTGGTTTTCTAATACAGTAAATTTAAATGAAAGCATACGAGTACAATTTTATTTATGGGATCTTACATTATAATAAAATATCAAACTTTTAAGAAAGTTATCCACAAATCGTAATTTTATTAAGCTGACAGCATGCATTCTAAGATTCAGAAATAGTCAAGGAAACACATTATATTTTTAATTAAAATGCTATTTAGAAATTAAAATAAAAGATGTAGTGTAAGTAACAACAATTTCTTTAATGGGAAATCGTTATAGAAGAATATATTTATTGACGCATGAAACATGTGTAACAGAATATGGGAATTTAAATTGGAAAAATCAAAATACAAAACTCTTTTACGAAAATAATAATTAAATTAGACCAATCAAATACACCTTCGCACTAATGAATAATACCATTCTGAAATTTATTGCTAATTAATACGGGAAAGTTTTATACTTAGTGTTTTTAAAGACTATAAATTTAATTGACAGCAGACGTGTAAAGATTTAATTATGTGATCTTGTAAAATACAACAGAAATAATCGCTACTTTATAGTAAAATTGTAAACTTTAAACAAAGTTATCTACAAATCACAATTTTAATAAGCAGACAGCATGCTTCTAGTAATAGTCAAGTAAACACATTCTAATCTTAATTGAAATGCTATCTCGACATCAAAATAGAAAATGCAGTGTAAGTAACAACAATTTACTTTAAAGGAACAAGATTCAAATTTAAAGAATACTCTTAATGAAACTTCAAACATATATAAAATGAAATGGAAATGGTAATTGGAATAATCAAAATACAAAACGCTGGCACGAAAATAATAATTGAATTAGAACAATCAAATAGACTTCGTACTAATGAATACTATCCTTAAAAACTATTAATTATAATCAATAGTTTTTAATACAAGAAGTTATAATTAAAGGTTTTCATAGACGTTAAATTTTATTAACAGAAGACATGTACAGATTTAACTGACGGATGTCATATAAAAATTTAATTAACAGATCTTGTCAAATAAATCAACTGAAATAATCGTTGCTTTGTAGAAAACTGAAAAATTTAAACAAAGTTATGTACAAATCATATAATTGTATTGAAAATACAGCATGCATTCCAGTAATAGTGAAGGCAACGTATTCTATTCTTAATTAAAATGCTATCTAGACCATCAAAATAGAAGTTGTAATGTAAACAACAACATTACAATACAAAAAGAAAAAAAAAGCATTTTTCGGAGAAGTATAAAATAAATTTTTTACATATCCATGGTTTAATAATTAAATAATGTATGAAAATGTGAAATTAAGTTCAAGTAATTAAAAAATATATGTTAAACATCGTTAGCTGCTAGCAGAAAATTTAAATTTCGGAGATTTAGAGTGAAATTGCTAAAAATAAAATTATTGAAGAATTTTAAATGTCACGTAGTTTTAAAAAAAATATTAAATATTGTTATTTTTTCAACAAATTGAGACTGTAATAATTAAAGTAAATGCCCTACCCATTCAATTAATATTTTTAGTTAAAATTCTGCTAAAAGACAAGCATAATATGTTATAAATTACAAGTTTAAAATTCATTTACTTCATTAATTGAGTAAGAACTTAGAGCAACATCTACCGCCTTACATCTATAAGAATCTGTTATACAACATCGCAATTGTTCAAATTATCAATGCTTAATTTAAAAGCAATGCAATAAAAGTTCAAACATTTTTCTACTGAAACTTTCAAGTTGTTCACTGTCAAATCTTGACGGATACTATCTAGTATCTACACTAGTGTGCAAAACTTAAGCGACAAACACAAAATGCTAATTTCTGAACACGTGAGTACTCAAAAGGAAATTCTGTAAACAACAAGTGTAGAAAATAAGTACTACTATAACAGCACAGCCAGTCAATTTGACGTCTCCTTGACATCACAAATGATCACAATTGTCACAGCCACTACAATGAACTGAAATGTAATATCTTTCATTCGTCTCATTTATACTCTCATTTGTTCACTCCACTGTGAATTCACCATGACTGCTGCTTTATGACGAGTCACCAAGTGACTTTAAAATGAAATAACCTTGAAACTTTCATGTGACTGTTATTTGGAGTTTCCATTGTAAAGTCATCATGATAGCGATTCTGTGAAGAGTTCCCAAGTGACAGAAAATGAAATCATCTGGTGACTTTTCACAAAGGAGTGCAATGGTGACTTCACAGTAGAGTATCGGTCCCCTGAAAGTCACCATGCGACTTCATTGCGATATTATTTGGTGACTCATCACAATACAATGCTCACAATGACTTCGAATTTGAGTCTACAAATGACAGTCACGTAAGAATCACAAGGTGACTTCATTGTATTGTCACCTAGTGACCCATTACAAAGCAACAACCACAGTGACTTTTCAGAGACAACAATAATTTGAGAGTAATAATGAGACTAGTGAAAGATCCCATATTTTGATTCGCCGTACTGACTGTGACACTTGTAACCATGTGTGACGTCAAGGAGACTTCACATCGACTGACTGTGCAGATAGGGTAGTACTTATTTTCTACACTTGCTCTTTATACAATTTCCTTTTGAGTACTCATGTGTTCAGAAATTAGCACTTTGTGTTTGTTGCTTAAATTTTGCACACTAGTGTAGTATTATTATTAAGCAGACATCATGCTTCTCTGTATAGGCAAAGAAACACATTTTATGCTTAATAAAAATGCTATCTAGACATTAAATTTGACTATGTAGTGTAAGTAACAATAATTTACCTTAATGTAACAACATTACAATATAGAAGAACAATTTTATTCAAATATATAACGTGTATGCTGAATAAGAAAATATTAATCGGAATAATCAAAATACAAACCGTTAGAACGACAACTTACTTTTTTTGAAATATCTAACGTGTATAACAGGATAAAGAAATGTAAATTGGAATAATCAAAATATAAACCGGTAGAACGAAAATAATAATTAAATTAGACCAGTCGAATAAATTTTGTATTGATGAATACTATTCTGCAAAATTATTGTTTATTAATATTACTAGAAGTTTATAATTAGAAGTTTCATAGACGACAAATTTAATTGACAGCAGTCGTGTACATATATAATTATCTGATCTTGTCAAATAAATCATCTGAAATAACCGTTACTTTACAGTAAACAGCAAACTTTTAACAAAGTTATCTATAAATCATAATTGTATTAAGAAGACAGCATGCTTCTGAGTAATAGTCAAGGAAACATATTCCATTTTGAATTAAAATGCAATCTAGATATCAAAATAAAGATGTAGTGTAAGTAACAAACATTTTCTTTAATATAACTATATAACAATATAAAATAATACTTTTTTTGAAATATCTAACGTGTATAACAGGATAAAGAAATGTAAATTGGAATAATCAAAATACAAACCGGTAGAACGAAAATAATAATTAAATTAGACCAGTCGAATAAATTTTGTCCTGATGAATACTATTCTGCAAAACTATTGCTTGTTAATATTACTAGAAGTTTATAATTAGAGGTTTTCATGGACAACAAATTTATTTGACAGCAGTCATGTACATATTTAATTATCTGATCTTGTCAAATAAATCATTTGAAATAACCGTGACTTTACAGTAAATAGCAAACTTTTAACAAAGTTATCTATAAATCATAATTGTATTAAGAAGACAGCATGCTTCTGAGTAATAGTCAAGGAAACATATTCCATTCTTAATTAAAATCCAATCTAGATATCAAAATAAATATGTAGTGCAAGTAACAAACATTTTCTTTAATATAACAATATAAAATAATACTTTTTTTGAAATATCTAACGTGTATAACAGGATAAAGAAATGTAAATTGGAATAATCAAAATACAAACCGGTAGAACGAAAATAATAATTAAATTAGACCAGTCGAATAAATTTTGTACTGATGAATACTATTCTGCAAAATTATTGCTTATTAATATTACTAGAAGTTTATAATTAAAAGTTTCATAGACGACAAATTTAATTGACAGCAGTCGTGTACATATATAATTATCTGATCTTGTCAAATATATCATCTGAAATATCCGCTACTTTATAGTAAACAGGAAACTTTTAACAAAGTTATCTACAAATCATATTTTTATTAAGAAGACAGCATGCTTCTGAGTAATAGTCAAGGAAACATATTCCATTCTCAATTAAAATGCTATCTAGATAAAAAAACTAGTCGGATGTGCCAATCCCAAAACTTTCTTCTATCTCAGACAGGTTAAACATGCATACACTACAAAGAATCAGCAACCAATTTATATCAAGGTCTAACTGTATCTACAGTTTTATTAAATTCCGTGCATTAATTCTTGAGATAAGACTATTGCTAAAATCGTGTAAATCCTGTAAAATGCAGCATAGCAGTGCGCCCTTTTGGGAGATTTAGACCAAAACGTAATCAACAACAACTTATGACAACATCTAACTGAATCTGAAGTTTGATGAATATCCAAGTATTAGTTCTTGAGATATTGTTATCGTGATAATAATGAAAAAAGTAACATAGCAACGCCACCTGTTAGGATATCTACACTAAAACGTAATCAGCGTCTATGTATGTCAAGGTCTAACTGAATCTGAAGTTTGATGAAAATAAACGTATTAGTTCTTGAGATATAGCTATTGCGGAAATCTAAAAAATGAAGCACAGCAGCGCCACCTGTCGGACGATTTTCACAAAAAACCAATCAGCACCAACTTATGTTAGGGACTAACTGAATATAAAGTTTTGTTAAGTTTCGCGCATTAGTTCTTGAGGTAGAGCGCCTACAAAAGTTTTGTCACATACAGACAGACAGACATTTTCTAAAAACAGTCAAATCGTGTTCAGGACCTTCTAAAACGTGTAAATCCGTCGAAAACCGGAAGTCGAAAATTTTCATGAATCCAATACTTTCTTCTTGTAAAGATAGAAGAAAGTAAAAATATGTAGTGTACGTGGGTGGTTTGATAAGTTCTCGGCCTGACAATGAAAGCACAAGATTTTTGACATAATTTCGTATTATTTTTCAATGTACCCTTGCAGTTTAATACTTTAAGACACACTATTGTGTGCGATTTCTTTAGTGCAGTCCTGTACAAGGGTGGTTCGAAAAATTCTCGGCCTGACAAAAAAATACTAGATTTTTGACTATATTTCATTTTATTTTTCAGCTTGCAACCCAATACATTTCAGAAAACTCTTGAGAAATGTTCATTCTTTGGCGATTTTTGTCAACGTGCAAAAGATGCGGCACGCATCGAGCGGAAAGAATTTCATGCCCAAAACATTGTGTAAAATATAGTGGACGTGGTCTATCGATACGTTTTCAATGTCAGCAAATTCCCGTATCTTCAATCGGCGATCATTCAATACGGCATTGTGAATATTTTAGACAATTTCATTGGTCATAGTGGTTTTTGGGCGTCCTTAGCGTTCATCATCGTAAATTGATTTTCTGCCATGTTTAAATTCAGCAGTCCATTTTTTTAATGTCGAAAATTAAGGACAAGAATCCTTTAAAGTGGAATGTTACTCTTTTTGTATGTCCGTCTGGGTTAAACCTTTTTCAACAAATGTTTTTATGACAGCTCGAACTTCAATGTTTCTCATATTTAGAAAATTTCAAAACTTGTTTACTTTACTTTATCTCCCAGCAATAACCAATAAACTCACGCGGTAAAACTCGGCACACTGTAAAAAATGACCAATGTTTCTTATTTTATGAAAATATGCTATAACCACTAACGAAAATATAATATAATCTTCTGAGGTATCCGAAATTTCTAATAGCATGTTACATTGTCTTTTGAATCCCCAGAAATGAATACATTTTCAAAATTTAATGAATAATTTATAAAAACAAATTATTTTTAGCTGCCCGAATTTTTCAGAAACGTTTCGAAGGGTTTTTATAGTGTATTAATGAGTGTCCTCAGGCTGGAATACCTGTTTTTCGAATGTTATCCATTCTCAAGTACACGTTTTCAGCCGCATAAGTTAATTTATACATGACAGAGTAAAGAAATAATCTTAATTTTAATGTTATTGTTAACGCTGTCAATTTTGCATGTTTGTCTGTTAAACATTTTTTTAGCATGAAAATGTTTACTTCAGAATTGATAGCATTCAAAAAACAGGTATTCCAGGCTGGGGACACTAATTAATACACTATAAAAACCTTTCGGATACGTTTCTGAAAAATTCGGGCAGCTAAAAATAATTTGTTTTTATAAATTATTCTTTAAATTTTGAAAATGTATTCGTTTCTGGGGATTCAAAAGACAATGTAACATGCTATTTGAAATTTCGGATAACTCAGAAGATTATATTATATTTTCGTTCGTGGTTATAGCATATTTTCATAAAATAAGAAACATTGGTCATTTTTTACAGTGCATGTCATTGAAATGATCATACTTTACAAACATCATTGTCATTTGGTCATACTTGTTCCATTTCTTTTTCAGGCCTAGAAATTATCAGACTACCATAGTGAGTAACAAACATTTACTTTAATATAACAATATAAAAGAATACTTTTATTGAAATATCTAACGTGTATAATAGAATAAAGAAATGTGAATTGGAATAATTAAAACGCAAAACGGTAGCACGAAAATAATAATTAAATTAGACCAATCACATAGACTTCGTACTGATGAATACTATTATGCAAAAATATTGCTTATTAATATTAGAAGGTCATTATAATTAATACTTCTCAAAGATAAATTTATTGATAGAAGACGTATACAGATTTAATTAAGTGATCTTGTAAATTGAATCGATCGAAATAACCGTAACTTTATAGTAAACTGCAAACCTTTTAAAAAGTTATCCACATCTAATAAATTTACTAGGACTTCCCTCAAAGGGATTAGTCTGAGTGATATTTCTCAGAACATAGGGTTAACAATTACGATATAAAGAAGATACAATGTGTGAAAAAGAGCAAATTAAATGATAGAATTACAAAATATCGTATATAAATTCATATATACTGTTATCTTTTCATATATATATATATATATATATAATTTGGCAAATAATCTCATTTTCTTAAGTTGGAATAGCTCAAAACTTTAAAAAAACAAACAAACAAACAAACAACAACAACAACAAAAAAAAGCCGGATTTTTTTTAAAACGCCAAACTTTTTAAAGTCACGTAATCAGATTTGCAGCCGAGAGCGTATTTTAGCAAGCGTAGTTTAACGCAAATTTAATTTCATTTTTGAAACATTTTCTTTGTGACAAATATTTACATTTGAATTAAAAAATTTTCCTCCTTGTTTATTTGTATAACTATTTATAGAAACTCATACACTTCAAACCACATTGATAACAAGCTTTACTACAAACCTGATTACGAAACTGTAGCCTAAATTCCTACTAAAGTAACATAAAAAATCTTTCGATGACTTCTGTAAAAATCAAATTTAAAAAATACATATATTTCAAAGATAATACTTCATGATTATTTTCTAGGAGACTCTACCCCCTGCGTTTTTACTGCTTCAAACCTCAGACTTTTCTTCTGCCTGTCTGTCTGTCTCTCTCTACAATCTGTTTGTTTCCCTATCCGTTCTTCTACCCATCTCCCTACCCGATTGACTGTCTCTCTACACGTCTCTGTACATGTCGTATATTTCCCTACTGGTCTCTCTACCCATTTATCTGTTTCTCTAACCATCGCTGTCTAACTACTTTTATGTCTAGCCGTGTGTCTATACTGTATTTCTCTCCGTACCTATCTGTCGACTGCCTCTCTACTCGTCTGTATACCCGTCACACTATCCATGTGTTTTTCCACCGCATCTTTAAGCGTATCGCTACCCATCTGTCTATCCGTCTCTCTAACTGTCTCGCTTCCCGTTTCACTACCCGTCTCTCGACACGTCTGTTTGTCTATATATCCCCTCTCTCTACCCGTCTGTCAACTCGTCGCTGTACTCATCTCTGTACTCGTCTCTCTATTCACCACGCTACCCGTCTCGCAACCTTTCCCTCTACATGCCTTTCTACCGGCCTGGCTACTCGTGTCTGTACCCATCTCCCTACCTATCTCGCTACCCCTCTGTCAACCCTCTTTTGTCTCAGTACCCGTCTGTCTATTCGTTTCGCTACCCGTTAGCTTATCTATGTCGCTATACGTCTCTACCCGTCTCTCTACCCATCTCACTACCCGTCTGTCAACCCGTTTGTTTACACGTCTCTGTACATCTCGCCACCTTCCCAATATTTAAACAATTTAGTATACAGAAGCTGTTCATCTGTTATTAAATGCAAACAGAAGTAATTTATCTAATAAGTGTAATCAGATGCAATTTTTTTAAATACATACATATACCAGCATAATAATTCATCAGGTTTATTTTCATTGTAGTTTATGTCATTTGGCAGTAAATCTGAACTTCTTAAAACCGAACTGCGTTAAGCTTTTTAAAAAAGCCCCAAGGTCCGTATAACTGGGAAGGAAAAGTACCCTAAGGGCTACTATATACATGTTATTAAGTTAAGTGAAAGTTTCGTAATCGAGTTCGCAGCAATTGCTTACGTCCAAATATTTACACTTAAATTCAAAGTATTACCCCCATGTTAATATTAGTGTTGTTTGTATTATTATGACCGAGCTTCATTCGAAACAAATGTAAAAGACTTCTTCCACAGTTTTTTTTCTAGGAGAAACTTCCGTAAACGGGCCCAAAGCTAATCGGAGAATTTAATATCATTATCGTTTGTAACTCTTATAGAGTTAAAACAATATTGTTGCTAGCATTACTCTTGTTTGAGACCAACCTTGTTTGTGTATCTGAATGGGGAAGAGTTCTGTATCATGCGCTGGTTGGCACGATTGGCGAAAAAATTAAAAATGGTGCTAAAAGGCAGTTTTAGCATCTTATCAAAATTGCAGAGAGAGGAAAAATATGTTTTTCAAGCATTTACAAATATACATTTATTAAACCATGTTTTTGCGTCATCTTAAAAATATAAGTACGATGCTAAAATAAAATTTTATTGCCATTTTCGATATTTTAATGAAAATACATAACAAACGTATATAACAAAACTAAGAGACATTTTTGTGATAAATAATTGTTTTTGTCAGGGGGGGGGGGCAAATTGTAAACAATTAATAAGCGAACTAACAGATTACCGAAAATAACTTGTGGAATTTCAGGGAAGAAATATCTGATATAAATAACTTTTAAAAGCTTAAAATGGAGAAGTGGTCCGTATAAAAATGCAAAACATAATACGCCTGATATAAGTATTTTTTAATTTTTTTATATTTCCAAAAGAACAGATAAAAGGGTAAAACTGCCGGCGAAGATGTCATATACTCACCACGTTGGCGCGATTTCCCCCCTGCCAATTTGGCAAAAACTGTTTGTTGTGTTTATTTACTTTTATTTTTTATTTTAATTCTATAGATTATTTTTATATGTATGTCAATATTTATTGATATCAAACTATTATTTATTTATTTTTATTTCCTTTTTTAAAATAGTAGAAGTTACGTTTATTACGTTATTTTATTTTTATATTGAAATAAAAAATCACGTGCTATTATTGCCTGATATTTGTGAATAAATTTCAAAAACAAAGTTTTCGCCAAATTGGTGGGGGAAAAAATCGCGCCAACGTGGTGCGTATATGACATCTGTCATTTCACTTATGTATTGGTACTTTTATGTTAACTTGGCGCAGTTGATAACTCGCCAAATATTGTTCTCATAACATCTTTATATTTCATTAATTTCATTTAATAGTACTTACGTGTTATCCGTGCCAGTTTTAAGCCAACTGCGCCAATGGAGCCAATATTACTAATTATATTAACCCTTATATATTTTTTTCTTGCTACATGGTACATGCCTGTGAATAATCTATAATATTATTCTTTCTTATTTACTATGCTATTTACCATTTATTAATTTTACTATAATAATGTTATTTACTATTTTTAACAATGTTAAAAATTTAATAAACATATATTACATTTTATTTATTTTATATTAATTACCATTTTTAACTATGTTATTTGATAATGTTAAATTACTGTGTTTGAAAACATGATTGGCAACGATAAACAAGATTGGTACTTGGCAGCCATTTTTGTCGATCAATCTCCTGTCACGGATAATACGTAAGTACCCATTTAACTATAAACCTTTCACTCATTTCATTTGAAATACATACATTAAAAATACATGTCTTCCACTCATTTAATTTAAAATACATGCCTTTCACTAATTCCATTTAAAATACTAAGAAGAAAATAAAAAGAAATAATGCCGCAAATCAAAATCTTTTATTTAAACATCATACAATTGATTCCCATTTACACACGCGAAATAAAAAGCTGCCAATGTTGAGATTTGCGCCAAATCTCTAATACAAAGTTATTGTGGATTTTTTTCTTTCAAACAGAAAAAATTCCAGATTAATTTTCCATTTTTAATAAATGGAAATATGTTTTATTGTACTGATATTGTATTGTATTGTGCGTGCATATTTTTTTGCTCCATGTTACTCCATGAACTTTTAAAATCTTATTATTTACGAAAATCTCCGCCGGTGAAAATGACGTATGTACTAAATTTTAGTGACGTATGTACTTTAATTGTGCTTTTTTATCTATTTTTTAAATATAATTTCCAAACGGTTTGACATTTATTCTTGGTAATAAATAGACGTCGTTGTCACCTTTATAGGTAGCTGCTGTAAAAATTTGAACGAAATCCGTTAAATATTTTTTGAGTTATGCTTGACGAAAGATTTTAATATCCATCGTAGCTATATATGGGGCAAAGTAATACTGCGCTGTGTATGAGTCTTCGTTGCACTCAGACAATTAAATGACAGCATACCATTCCAACTTTCAGTAATAGTCAAGGGAACATATTCTATTCATAATTAGAATGATATCTAGGCTTCAAAATAGAAGGTGTAGTGAAAATGATAACAATTTACTTTAAAATAAAAATATTATATTATAGAGGAATATCTATATAGGAAAATGTAACTTATATAATAGAATGAGAGAATGGGAATTCGAATAATTCAAATATAACATGTGATCAAATATAAAATGATAAGTAAATCTGACCAATCAAATAGACTTTGTGCTGATAGTTTCCAGTTTGTGGAAGTACAAATAGTAGGATGTTTAATGCATTTCAGAATGATAAATTTATCTGACAGGCGCTGTACAGTCTTAATTATAGCAATTCATTTAATCAACAGATGGATATGATCGTTACTTTATGGTAAACCGCGACGTTTTATGTAAGTTATCAACAAAGCAAAATTTTACTAAGAAGACAGCATGCCATTCTAAATTACAGTTGTTGTTTAATTAATAATTGTTTTTAATTAAAATATCATGTTAATGCCAAAATAGATAATTTAGCATAAAAGTAACACCAATTTAATTTAAGGGGACTGGAAAGTTTTGAAATAACAAAATGGACTGAAATTTTATCATGAATTAGAACGCCTATAATTCAGACGACTACTTCTTTTTTCACTTATTTATTTATGTTTTAAAGAAATAAGCTACATTTATCAAATTGTAAAAATTAATAATTTTTTCTTACAATAATAATTTTTTTGTTAAACTGGCAAAACAAGTTTTCCATGATTTCGAAGTTCAAGTGCCATATTTTTTAGTCATCATTTCTTTTTTATACTATTTATTACATTATCTCTCGATAATACTTGAAACAAAAACAAAAACAAAAATAAATTAGTAAATATATTAAAATTATTAAAAAAAAATTAAAAAAATCAAAATTTATATTTATCCAAAATCTATATTGATATATATAGTGAAATGGAGTAATAAAACTGTTATTAATTAATAATTTTATTCAAACATTTAACGTGTATAACAGAATAAGAAAATATTAATCGGAATAATCAAAATACAAACCGGTAGTACGAAAATAATAATCAAACTAGACCAGGCGAATAAAGTTTGTACTGATGAATACTATTCTGCAAAACTATTGCTTATTAATATTGCTAAAAAGTTATAATTAGAGGTTTTCATTGACGACAAATTTAATTGACAGCAGTCGTGTACATATTTAATTATCGAATCCTGTCTATAAAATCATCTGAAATAACCGTTACTTATTACTGAAAAGCAAACTTTTAACAAAGTTATCTAAAAATCACAATTGTATTAAGAAGACAGTATGCTTCTGACTAATAGTCAAGAAAGCACATTCTATTCTGAATTAAAATGCTATCTAGATATCAAAATCAAGATTCGAAACAGACTAGTTTTGATTGATTATTTATTTTTATAACTTTTTTTTAGATTGTAAAGAAAATAACTACAACTTGAAATTAAGCGTCAAAACATAATATTAAAAAAAGTACACACAAATACTCATATCAAAGATGTATTATTCTTCCTTTTTGTATATACTCAATTGGAATTTAAATAAAAATGTTTACAACACAAAGGCAAACATGTCTATTTATATACATGATAAAATTTGCATGCCCGACTTTCTATGGGATGAGCAGAAAAAGCCTAGTCGTGTAGACATGAGAAATTTTCAGAAACCATAATTGTAATCATGGATTAAAAAGATATAGTAAGTAAAGAATATTTACTTGAAATGGTGTCTGGTTTTGCCTGTTTGTTTCTAAGCTTTATTCTAATTATGGGATAATGTTTGTCGCATTGATACCCCCACTGTCGGAGCAGCAGAATTGTTCAACATTTATTTTCCTTGCATGACAAAATTCAGTATATTTTCTATTGAAAAATTCTGTCTAGACGTAGATAGAGGGACAATAAGGTTAAAAGTTATTGTGCCTAATAAAATCTAATTTAATAAAAACACTGACGAATAGATGTCTACTCTAATTAGTCCAGAATGCGGTATTTACATTGGTGGCGGATAATGGAACAACGTATTACATAAAATTTAAATGCAACTTGTCCCACTCTTACCTGGATTAGCATTAAGTATAGATGTATGCAGATGCAATACTGCCAATATTTACGATAAATTAAGGTAATAAATTAAATAAATAATGTGAATTAGCAGTTGTTCATATAAAAATAAGTATGAAGGAAAGAGAGATAAATCGGTAAAGCTGTCGCAGACACATCTGGGTATCTTTATGGCGCCAAAATGGCAATTTTATGCTTAGGCAACCCGGCGGTTTTGGCGAGATTTTGCTTCGTATGGCAAGCGGAACTGTTCTCTCTCATTGACAGTAATCGTCCAAAGAAAATCATCTTTAAAATTGATAATTTAATAGAAAAAGAATGACATGAAGTTCTACGACTTCCCCCCCCCCCCCCCCCCTTATCATTGCGATCCAAACGCAATAGAATTTGTGTGGTCCTCTGTGAAACGAAAAGTAAAAGAACGAAATGTTCACGAACTATCACTGAGGTTACTTCGGCAGAATGGGCAGCGCATTGCAAACATGTGAAAAACGTTAAAAATAATTACTGGGAAAAAGATGAGCTGTTAGAGGATTTATTAGACAAAGTGTCATTTAACATTAATACCGGCGATTCTTATTCAGAAGAAACCGAGACTTCTGAGAGTGATTTAGAGGACTTTCACATGTTTGAATAAAATTCTGAAAATTTAGAACGTATTGTTATTTTTTATATTTTTAATGATAAAAAAATTTCTCCGCCCTTGCAAATTGCTTGAAAATACATGCTGAAATTTATAATAATCACTGAAGTTCGGTCATTCTATTAATAATTTAAAGTCATTGATAATTATTAATGGCTATGAAAATATTAATTTTTAAACAGTTATTTAAGTGAATTCAATTTAATTTTTACTGTAATTAATTTCATGATTAATTCATATTGATTCATATTTAATTTTCATTTGTAAAATTTAAATATTATCATATAAATAATATATGAAATAATTTTCTTTCACTCCATGAATCGATTAAAATAATTACAAAAAAAGTAATAATAATAAAAACATCGCCAACACGCCTTCAAGGTGCTTAGTGTCCAATGTGATGCATCCAATGTGAATGCCTACCTTCTGGCTTCCCCTGTCGAAAATGGAGCGTGTCTTGCTTCCACGGCAACAGACAGGCACAGACCTTTTGGCGAGAGCTATTCTTGTGATCGACAAACAGTATATTACAAAGCAAAAACATGACCATGAGTAATGCTGACATCATATTGGCTATGCAACAACCTGAATAATAAAGTTCGCTTTTTTGCAAATTTATTAACTTCTAAATATTTCACAAGTTAATTTTTTACACCGTGGAATGGGTTAAAAAATGTACATTTACTTTGTTTGAAATGATCGAGAGGAAACACTGAAATAGGCTAAACAGTTCATGTCATGGCACAGTGAGTGGAAACAAATTATATTTTGGATAGCTACAATTACAATTGGCATGACTTGAGGAAAGAACGAAAAAAATGTTTCAGCCTACAAATGAACGGAGACTCAATATCGTTTGGAGAGCGTTTGCTCATGATAGACTATGTTATTTACTACGAATTTCGGGATGTATGAATTCTGAAAAATATTAAACTATGCTACATGATCATCTCATGCCGTTTGGGTATTTATTATATGAGGGTGAGGGGATGTTTTATCAGAATAATGCTTCTTAAACTGTAAAAATTAGACAAATATTTCTTAATTTACGAAAATATAACCACGAATTTAAAATACTGGTAAAACCAGTTTTTCGACGCTGACTATTAAAATAATGGTAATAAAGGTATAAAATATGGTTTATATGAATGATCATTAGCAACTTCAATAAAATATCAGGAAATATTTATACCCATCTCATATGGCAGTCAAGGCGAAACTGCGAATATCCCAATTTTGCAACTTCTGGGCAATTTTTTATGCTTGTTTATCTTGAATTGTTGGAACTAAACTGGTGTTGTCCATATCTAAGAGATGTCGTTTACCTGATTCGTCAAGATAGTGAGCAATCGGATGGATGGAAATGGGGTTTTCACATGCAGGTGCTACTAGGCGTCTTAATGTGTCTCATAGTGTCGTTCAAAGACTCTGGGATCAATTTAAATCCAAAAATTCAGTATCAAAAAGGTTTGTTCCAGAGCACTCACAGGTTACCCCTGCACAAGATCGCTTCATAGCGCTCTCGACCCAAAGGATGAGGAATCTACTGGGGTTCAGTTCATTTCATGTCATCCCAACGCAACAAGGATAACAATATTTGACACTACGGTACACAGACCTCTTCGCAATTAAGAAAATTCAAGACGACCCGTTTTAAGTGTCCCTCTTATATCGACAACGCAAACGTGCCCGTTTATGTTGCAAGAGAGAACGTTACCTAGAACAGAATAACTATGGGCTTCCGTACTGTTCACAGACGAGTTCCGGTTTGCTTTGGAGAGTGATTCAGTTCATGTGTTGATCTGCTGAGAACAAGCCATCAGGTTCTATCTATGTAACATCGTTGAAACACATAGTTATAGAGGAGGTGGAATCATGGTTTGGGTTGGAATCTGTCTGGTGGTCACAGTAACATCCATGTGGGCCATGGAAAAACTCTGAATGCTGTGAAATATCGGGAAGTCATCCTTTCTCGTTGGCACACCGTACGGTGGTGCTATTGGTGATGAATTAATCTTAATCGATGATAATGTCCAATCGCACTGAACTAGAATCGTTGTTCAATATCTTGAGGATCGAGGTTTAGAGCAATTGGAATGGCCAGCTCAAACTTCGGGCCTTAATCCGATAGAGCATCTTTGGGACTATCTCAGTAGACAGGTGGCTGCCATAAATCCTCCTCCGAAGTCGTTAAATGAGTTGGAACAGGTGTTTCTCCATATATGGGCATTGTTTCCCGTTCCAGTATCCGAGAGCTTAATTGACAGTACGGAAAGTCGATGCCACAAATTCATTACAAGTAAAGACGGGCATATGCCTTATTAAAATCCGTTAATTTAATTTTTTTCACAAAAAACTGCTATTTATTTTTTTATCAAAAAGTGGACTTTTGCAAAAAATGCAATTTTTATTTGAAAAATCATGCGTGATGTTAAAATTAAGTACAATTCGATAAATAACTGTTTAACACCTCTAATGCTCAATTCCAAAATTAGGAAAATCGAAATTCCCACAGGAAGTAACAGCTATTAATTTTCGTTTCTTTTTAATCAAATGTCTGTCATTAAATAAATCAAAACTTTCTATTCCGATTTTCTAGTTTGAATTCGGAATATCTGAATTAAAAAATCAACTAAATTGGCAACACTAATGGTAGCATGTATGCTACCATGGGCATTAGAGGGTTAAAGCACAATTCTTCTAAATTTCATGTTTTTATCTTCATTTGTTTTCAAATTAGACACAAAAGACTGGTTGTACCTTAACTTGTGGAGGCCAGTGTATACAGGGTGTCTCAAAAGGTCGTTTACAAACTTAACATGCTGGTCTGTCATATCATGATAAACAAGATTTACATAGGAACTTGTGTTCAAAAATGCAAACTGCGACCGCTAGAGGGCGATGAGCTCAGGTTTACTAGACAGTGGGAAGCGTAATCATTTCAGGGGAGGACGTTTCAGGAGAAGGATGAATCGGTTTAGTAACGCAGAATTGTCCGATATGCATTACGTATATGGCGCGCGGATGGAAATGCACGAGCCTCGGTATGGATGTACCTTGAGCGCTTCCCAAGCAGACGTCAGCCAAGTCATGTTTTTTGGACAATTGCACCGCAGATTGCGTGAAGCAGGAGCTTTCCAAGTACGTAGCCACATCGGTCGAGAACGCACTATACGCACCGCTGTCGTAGAGGAAACCTTGCCATGGGAATTTCACAGGAACCCGCAAACAAATCTCCGAGCAAGCGAACGCGTCTTGGGTGTACATCGTTCCAGCATTATGCGTATACTGAATGAGGACACGCAACACCCCTACCACTTACAAGTCCATGGTGTACGAGACGCCCGTAGCACCGGATATGGATCTTCTCGCCAGGATCGTGGAAGCGGCGGCACGTGTCCGTGACACACCTGCCCATTTTGAATAGGTCCGTGAATCCATGCGTCGACGTTGTGAAGCATGCATTGCGGCGAATGGAAGAGATTTTGAACCTCTTCTGTAAATTAAACCATGTTCTTTAATAAAAGTCATAGTAATACCTCTTTCGATATATTTTCTTTCTTCCCCTCCACACCTGCGCTCATCGCCCTCTAGCGGTCGCAGTTTGCATTTTCGAACACAAGTTCCTATGTAAATCTTGTTCATCATGTTATGACAGACCAGCATGTTAAGTTTGTAAACGACCTTTTGAGACACCCTGTATAATAACCTCTTCCAAAAGTTACCCACATGATTTCGAAAACATTCGTTATTTTTAGAAATTTCAAAAAATAATATTGTTTATACAATATTGTTTGTACAATTGTGTACAATATTGTTTGTACATCATACAATACAATTGTGTTAACAATATTGATTCCTTAAATCAATTATTAAAACAATTTTATTTTTGCTGAAACTGTTTTCAGAAAAAAAAATCCTAGTATTTTTTATAGTATATTAATCAGTTTTCTCAAACCAGAATAAATGTTTTTTTTTTTTTTTTTAATTCTCAATTAGACAGTTACTGTTGCATAATTGAATTTATACATGGAAGAATAACTACTAATTTTATTGTTAATTTTAATGCTTTTAATTAATTATGTTTGTCTGTAAAACATATTTGTTGAACATGAAAATGTTTATTTAAGAATGGATAGCATCCGAAAAACCTTCATTTCAGGTGGAGAAAATATTCGGGGTTGAGAAAAGATTAATATACTATAAAAACTACTGGGAAACATTTCCGAAAATCTGCGGCTACAAAAGAAACTTTATTTTTATAAATACTTCTTCAAATCTCGGAAATATGTTGATGTCTGAGGTATCTAAATATAAAGAAGTATTTCGGAATCGTACGTAACTCAGAAGAGGACTATAGAAATTGATTTTAAGAATAATAAAATAATTTATCTATCAAGACTTTATTTCCTATCTATTATTATCCGTGAATCAATAGAAATCTATATGCGTAACAAAAACATATGCAATGAATCAGCTTCTTTTGAATTACCTAAAATTTGGCATCAGGTGTTTTTCAATAAAAAAAAATAATGAAATATTATTTTTCACGTTTACAGTTGACTATTTTAAGTATCTGCTTTTATTACACATATGATCTCGTAGTTTATGTTTTTCAAAATAATTTTCAAAATTTTTTGCGAGAATAGTTTGTTTATCGTGTAGTTCTGGATAATGGCGCCGTTTGTGCGTTCAAAACATATCGATCATTATATTAAATGGTTTTTATAAGCCGTTTTGTGTTCTGTTTTTATCCATAAGCATTTATATATGTATTTTAAAGAGTGTATTGCATTTAAACGTCCTCTTTAGCTGGTATTAAAACCGTTTCGTTTATTTATGTTTAAAATTGCAGATGTATAAAATTATATTTTGCAGTATAGAACTTTTATAGAGATGTATGTTCTTTTTATAGTTTAAATTATTAAAAACAACGAAAATCCTTTAGTCCAGTATTTGTACAAAATAAAATTTACATTTGTTTTATCCTGTGACATTTAAATAGCTTATTGTCACACACTCTTTGTCATAACTGTCACGGAGCAAAATACTGTATATATATATTTTTTTTCATTTCACAAAATAATGACCTTACGGAATCTTACCATGTTACCGTAACTGTTTTTTTTTAGCAGATAGCTAAAATTTACGATTTTAATGTGTAGAGCTTTTTCAGAGCTTTGTATTCATTTTTAAAATTCTTTGAGATGAAATATAATCAAACGGAATTGCAGCTTTATATTTAAAAAAGCATAAAGACTTGCCGTGAAACAATTTAATTGCTGAACGTGACTTTTGTAGGAAGGAAAAAAAATCATTAAGCGGACCATAAAGTTTTGAAATGACGAAAAAATGTATTCTTTGTTATTATTACTTTTAGAATGTTGGAACCTTTAAGAATTTTCTTACGTTTGATGCAAAAGGAAAATAGTAACACAATAATATTAATTTTACTGTTAATGTTAAAGCTGTTTATTTAGGATATTTGTCTTTAAAACACAAAAATGTTTGCTTGAGAATTGATACCCTCCTAAAAAAACCACATTTATTGTTGAGAAAAGTGATTAATACACTAGAGAAAATACTAGAAAACGTTTTTGAAAATTCGGGGTAGCAAAAGTGACTTTGTTTTTAGAAATTATTCTTTGAAAATAATAATCTCGGTTTTGTAGGTTTCTAAAGTTGCAGAACGCATTTCGGAATCGTGGGTAATTCGTAAGAAAGTATAGATACTGTCGTTCGTAGATATGTTATATTTTATAAAGCTAAGAAACACTTTTTTTTTTACTGTGTGTAAAACATGTTTCTTGGACAAGAAAATGTTTACTTGAGAATTGATAGTATCCTAAAGTCCAATATTCTGCTTTAAGGAAATTGATTTATACATTATGAAATCTACTCGGAAATGTTTCCCGATAATCAGTGGCATATAAATGCTTCCTTAAAAGTTGAAAGTATATTGATTTTTTTGGTTTCTAAAGATAAACAATCTTTTTCAGAATCGTAAGTGACTTGGAAGAGGTAATTGTGTATTTTATTTCGTCGTTATATTTTTGTTTACCTACGTAAAGAAACACGTATCTCTATTTACAGTGCAATTGAACATCATTTCGTATTATTAACCGGATAAAAAGTTAGTTTACAGTAATCATCACAATCGCTAGGTCTTAATAATAGGCCATAATTTTCGAAAAGAGGTAAAAACTTCAGAAACAAATGTAGAATTTTTTTCGATTTCACTCAGCTAAGCGAAGTAAAATAGAAGCTTTTTACGTTGGGTAAAATAAAATTAAAATGAATGTAAAAAGAAAAAGAAAAAAAAACCCTAGTAAGGTGCAAATGTAACAAAACAGCGACTTTTCTTTAATGCTTAAACTAACGAAATAGAATAATTTAATATCTTAGTTTCCATGTGTCTACTAGTGGATACGTACTATGTAAAGAGCAACAGCTCATGTACGAGAGTAACACTGAAATGTTTGAGACAGGGACAGACGGTAAGCTGCAAATAAAACACTTTTATGTTCGCAGATGATAATGTATGGCAACAATTGCAATTTAACTATCGTAGACTAAATTTTGAAAAAAAAGAAAAATAAGTTGATACAAGAGCATCTAGCAATGATTTGCTATGATTTTGAGAATGGGGCTAAATAAAAAAGAATGCTTTCAACGTCTACAGTTCACATATAGAAATGAAGCTCAATTTTATAGTACTGTATTCAGAATGTTTACAGAATTTAGAAGATGTCAAAATTCTCTCCTGCATGAAGAATGTGCAGGAACACCTTTGTCAGACAGTAGTCGTCCCAGGAAATGTGTTCCCCGTATGAAAGATTTTAATCGTTGACAATCACTGTAATTACCACATGATACAGAAGGAACTTAGCGTTGGATCCGCAGCTATACATAAATTTATTCTTGAAGAACTGCATATGGAAAACAAGTAATATAAAAAAAAATTAAGGTCAATTCCTGCTTAGGTCAAAATGATTTTTTTTCCTAGCGATCTACACACTTCGCAACTGATGGTATTTATTCCTAAATTTATATCCTGCTAAATATCTTATATAAGAGAAATTTATCTTTGAGTAAGCGAGAATTTCCTTCCCTCCCAGGCGAGGCTCGATCGTGGGACATTGTGGTTACGAGCTCAGAGATTAACCGGCTGCGCTATCAGGACTTGTGAGTGAGTGCTTTTAAATGGAACTAATGTCTGAAATAAGTCGGCTGCGTGTTGATATTTTTTCTCCCATATAAAACTAAAATTAATTAATTAAATTTAATTAATTAATTAATATTTGAAGAAACTGTATTAACATCAAGTGTCATCCACTACAAGTTTAAAAAATGTATTTGAACTTGAGTGTATGAATAAAAAGTATTTTATTAACGATTGAAAACTTGAACAAGGTATATAAATATTATATAGGGAGAGTGTGAACTAATAGTAGGAATTGAAAAAAATAGTTTGCCTTTCTGTTCCCCCTTAATTTAACAGAATACCAAAAAGCAGAGTGTGTCAGAAATCAATAAAGAAAAAATAAAATTACTTTATGATAGTGTATGCTGCAATATTTCTAAAATCATAACTAGTGATGAGGAGTACATTTCTTTTTTTTTTACGTTCTAACACTTTGAGACAGTTGAGTATGGGTTTCTGAAGCTGACAGCAAACAAACAATGGTGAAAAGACAACGAGCAAAGAAAAAAGTAATGCATGCCGTCATTTTCAGAAGTACAAGGCAGATAAAAGCCATGAAACTATAGGGGCAGAAGTTCGTTACAACTAACTGGCCCACCAATCAGTGTCTTCTAGAAATTATTTAAGAGTTAAAAGTTAGGGGATTCATGCTTCACCATGACAGTGCTTCTTCTCATTCAGCAAGACGGATAAACGGAAACACCTAAAAATGATAGACCATCCACCCTATTCTTCTGATTTTGTTATTTGTGACTTTTGGATAATTTTAAATCTAAAAACAAATTTACGTCGGCATAGTTTTCATTCCGACGATTAGATTGATGAGACTATATAAGCATACTTTTCATCTATTCCCAGAAATGAATGACTTGAGTCATTTAATCTTTGGAAAATTCAACTGCAAAAGTGCATTCATCTTGAAGGGTACTACTTTGAACATCTCTAAGAGTTGGTAAACTTAGTTTGTACCATTTATCTGTATCTCAAAATTTGTGTGACCATAGTGTACTTGATCTATAAAACGAAAAAAAATCTTGTATTGAACCATGCGTTAAGATAACTCCTTCTGGTAGCAGGGCATTCAGTTCCGAAATATGTGTTATTAACAATTAAAAAAAATCTTATATTGCACATAATTATATTTTAAATGAGAAAAGTGTTTTCATAAGGATATATGTTTTTTTTCTATACTCTAAAATATTAAAAGAATTTAAAGAATTTCATTAGTTCACTTGTTGTACTGAATACTACACATATTATCACTGCAAATTAAATAACATATTGACAAACACTGTTTTATAACCGTCACAGAGTAAAAAGTATGTATCCTTCTCAGCACATATCGCAAAAAAAGGAAAAGAAAAGAGAAACATTTTTTTTTTTACTCAATTTAAATTCCAAAGCTTCATAATTACTTTAAAATTTCTTTGAGGAGACGTAAAAGCAAACAAAATTGCATCTTTATTTTCCCAAAGCGTAGACATGCAGAGTAACCTTTTAATTACAAAAGGGAACGTTTGTCGCGAGAAAAAAACTTGATTAATGAATAAAGAAAGTTTTTAAATTAAATACTGCGGAATACTTTTCCGGTTTATTTTAATTCGCTTCGAGATTAAACTAATAAAGGAAAGAGATTAAACAGAAAAAACTTAAACATTTTCATACGTATATAGAGAAAAAAGATTCAAACGACTTTTAAAAAAGTACCTTCTGTTTTGTCCATTAAGTACAGTCTGAAAAATCCTGTTGTTTTAACTGATATTCCACAGTATTTTTAAGAGAATATCGCCATTTCATGTACATTACAGATTTTTCCTATTATCCAGCATTTTTGCTCTCTGACGGAAACTTTTAAAGTTACGAGCTGCGAAAACTGTAAAAAAAGACAAATGTTTCTTAATCAACAAAAATGTAATGTAAACACGAACAAAAATATATAGAATAACCTTTTCCGAGTTATCCATGGCTCTATAAAGAGTCCGTTATATTTAGAAACCCCCAAAACATAACATTTTCGAGATTGAAAGAAGCACTGATAAACACAAGGTTTCTTTTGCTGCTACTGATTTTCGGAAACTTTTTGGAGTCGTTTTAATACTGTAGTATTCAGTTTTCTCTAACCACAATATCAGTTTTTAGGAGGCTATCAAATGTCAATTAATCATTTTCAGCTGCGTAACTGAATATATACCATGCTAGTGTTACAAAATAACAGTAATTTTAATGTTAATGATAAGGCTCTTAATTTATAGGCTGTAAAATATACTTGTTGAGCACGGAAAATTTATTTGAGAATGAGTAGCATCCGAAGAACTTATATTCCAGGTTGAGAAAATGAATTAGTACACCGTCAAAACTAGTTAACGTTTACGAAAATCACTGGCAGCAAAAGAAACTTTGTTTTTATAAGTCCTTTTTTAAATCTACAAAATATGTTGGGTTCTGTGATTTCTAATAATAAAGAATGCTTTCTCGGAATTATGGGAAGAGGTTATTGTATATTTTCTTTCGTGGTTATGTTATATTTTTCCAGTTTAAGAAACGTTCTGTTTTGCAGAGAAGAAATTGTCATAAAGAAATAAACAAAAAACCAGAAATAACGTAAAAGAAAAGAAAAGTCATCTCGGATATTAAATTTTGTGCAAATTGCACGAAATTTGTTGTATGTAAAACCAAAAAAATATGATTCATACAACTGAACTCTGTTATTATTCACAGGATTTATTACTCTATTAGATGGAGAAATCCTGTTTCATACGAAGATACTGGTACGCTTAAACAGTAGTACGCTGTTGATAATACGATTAAAATCTGCTTCATACAGAGAAAGTCTGCATTAATTTAACAGGAAATCCCTGAATAAATAGCAGGGAAAAGCTGGTGGCAATGATCAGATTTTTTTTTTTGTAAAATCTACAGGATTTTTTCTAGAATGTATGTGTGCATGTATGTATGTATGTACAACCACTGAATGAATTTAAATGTAACTTTTTATACCACAATTCCGGTATAACAGAAAAGGTTTTAAGCTAAAAATTTTCATCGTTTTGCGTATTTCGTTTTTCACAAGGACAGGACAAAAATTTAATATATTCTTCTCTACTATGCGTCAAGTGTGAGCGATGCAGGCACCTAGAGTGCCTTTATATAATAGAGAGTGAAGACATATGAGCTATAAAATTTGATTTGGTTTAGCAGAAAATGATTTAGAGAAGGATTTTACCCTGCCGCGACTCCCATTATTTTATACTGGTTGAACCTGGTTTAACCGGCAAGCTAATTCTTTTGTCGTCTCTCACTCGTCTAATCGAAGGTGTCTACGCGAGTATTGCCAAGTTCTGAAAATTAGGTTACCATATTTTGTACCAAAACTTGAAATCTGAGCATGTGCCTCGTACATATTTCGCCTCTCTCTGAAATATAAAAGTACTCTAATTGCAAACACATAGGATTAATTGAATGTGGCTGACAATAAAGAGTTAGCACAATAACACTCTTCTGTGCCAAACCACACTCGCTAAAATGCGCCAACTGGTGAGCTAAAAGTAAATATAAAACAAGCAATATTAATAACAATAGTTCTTTCCAAAAATATAAGTATGTCGTGGATTAAGAAAGAGACACTTGAAGTCACTTTTATTTATTTATTTATTTATTTTTGTAAATTATTTGTTTAAATTTCCCAACAATCGTAGAGGTAAATAGGAAAGATCACATGGAAGCTTTGAAATGAATACTTACAGAAAGACAATATTCATCAATAAAGCTGAAGTCAATAAAATTTAATTAATTTAAAATTTGTTTAATTAAAATTAGAAAAATAAATTTACAGTTACATCGGTCAATCTCTCAGATACTTTGTACTTCATTATCCTTATATAATTAGAAGTGAATATTATTTTTGAGGCATTCGATTTCATTAATGTAAAAAATAAATATAATCAAATATTTTTTATTGTTCAATTTATTTCTCTTATTAAGAACCTTTTTTCTAACTTGTTATAGAATAATATTTAAATTTAGAGAAAGGAATATATGTTTTTTTTAAAGGAATATATGTTGTTTCTATACTGTCAAGTATAAAAAGGAAAATAATTTCATTTGTCTACTGTTGACACTAAATGTAAATTCAAATATTATCTCGTGCATTTTATAAGTATACAATCCACATCATAACTGTCACAAAGTAAAAGTTATGTTCTTATTTTTCTTCTCATTTAACAAACTTTCACGAAAGTGCCTCTAAAATTTTTTTCTACGCCTATGTCTAAAGTTTGAGCTTTTCTAAAAATTTCAAATTTCAGGCTTTATTATCCCTTTTAGAATTCTTCAAGACGAAAGAAATAGTAATGCAGCTTATTTTTTAAAGCATAAAAACTTGACATAAAAGAATTTAATAAGAAAAGAGAGCGTTTGTAGGGGAAAAAACTGCCACTACCAAAGAAAAAAACAGTTTTAAAATTAAAGGCTGGAGAATTATTTTAGGTTTACTTTAATTTGTTTTTAGATTAAACCAATAAAAATGCAATATATATACATATATATTACAGTTTATTACATATTGAAGGAAATAAACTTTTGAGTGTCACAACAATCCGACAGAATTAAGGAAATATCTTATGAAAGTTTTTAAATGAAGATTTAAATATAACAAGAACGAAAAATCATGTAAATATAATCGTGTTAAATCTTGTAAAAGTATATCTTTTAATACACTTTAAAACTTTATTTGAATACATAATTGCTGTTTTTCATATAGAAATGTTTTTTGGTATTGTTAGTGGTCAATCTAAAAAAATATATATTAAATGTAAAAAATATATTAGAGGTTTCAAATAAACAAAAAAAAAAGTTTTTCAACTATATTTGGTAACTTGGGAAATCCGGGCTGGATCTCCTAGTATACAGGGTTATTCTAAATGAGGGATCCATTTTCAAAAAATTCTATTTATTAAAGTACAAATCCAAAAAGAACCATTTTTATACCAATAAAAAGAGGAAGTCTCAAAGTTTTTTTAAGGCATTATAATGTTCAATGTGTCCACCGTTTGCTGCATGGCAAACATCTACGCGATAGCCAAACTCGTCCCACACACGAGGAAGCGTATCTGCTGTTACTGAGTGCACGGCCGCACGGCGGCCTATTACCGCGCGAACTCTACCGGTTGTCTCTGGAACCATCATCGCTTTGAAAGCCGTGCACTCAGTAACATCAGATACGCTTTCTCATGTGTGGCACGAGTTTGGCTATCGTGTAAATGTTTGCCGTGCTGCAAACGGTGGACACATTGAATATTTATAATGTTAAAAAAAAACCATTGAAACTTCCTCTTTTCATTGGTATAAAGATTGTTCCTTTTGGATTTGTACTTTAATAAATACAAATTTCTGAAAATGGGTCCATCATTTAGAATAACCCTGTATATAAAAGAAACATTCGTATTTCATTCCGAACGCTTATAAATAACGTTTTGCTAAACGGATTTTTATGTGACTTACATTGTCCGATAGGTTAATTTTCAGAGATTTTAATTTGTTTCTAGGCTCGTTTGTTAAAAACTGACCAGCGTAGTGGGCGACGTTTGGTAGTCTACCTATAAATACAGCTGTCTCATCCTGTCGTAATTATTTTGCATTTCTTTTTGCGCGTGCGTTTATCTAAGCGTGTATCTATAAATATTTTTCATTCCGCTGGGAGCAGAAGTAGTCTAGTATTTCAGTTTGCCGTTGGAGCAACAACGGGATTTTTTCTGTCTCTGGAACAGATCGTTAACTTCTCCCGACAAAGTACTAAAATTGATGCGTTACCACTACAACAGCTAAAGATAGTGGAAGGAATGTTATTTTCGTCTGATGAAAAAAGATGATGTCGTTCGAAACGTGTGCGTTAACTTCCTTCTAATGGTATGTATATGTGTGAATTTGCCTAGGTATTATGACAATAAACTTGAGAAATATTTATTTGTTGATGTTGTAAGCATATTTTGAAAACGCATTGCTAAAATTCCAATATTAAAAGAATTTGGGCGTTATCAAGTTAATGTAAAATAATATAAATCGAACTGTAAAATGGATATATATATTTAACTAGTACAATAAAAACGAACTCTTTCAAAATTACCGCAAGGAAGTTTTTCCGAAAGCAAGATGTACTCAGACGTGAGGTAACTATAAAATGTTAAACTAAGTTTTGAAAAATATATGAAAATATATTATCTTGAGTGAGAATTACCTTCAAAACATTAACACTAGATAAAAGGTGATAGATATAACATAAATAATCACATAAGAAAAAATATCTATAATAATTAAAACAAAATACATATTCCAAAAGTGATTAGAGTAAACATAAAATTAAAATCCTTTTAATAAACAAACCGACTAGTTTCGTACACACAGAATAACAGTGAAATTTTCAAGGCTTGTAATGATAAATAAATTATTTTCTCATAAAATTTGAAACATGTAGTTGGTAAAAAAATACATTTACCTCAGTGATGTATATAAATTTCAATTTATTTGAAATAGCGCAACATCATTAAAATACACCGCAAGCGATTTTACCCAATGAACCGTAATGTAACGGAATTCTTTTCAGTGCCCCTGTAAGCTAACTATAAATACTGCACACATCAATTTCAATTGGAATATGTCAGAGTAAACCTGTATCAATAATATGGCGATCCGAGTATATTTACGCACGTTAAACCACGAACAGACAAACGGAATTCATAAAGACTATTCAACAAAGTTGGAAAGTGTTAGTAACACAAAATAAATCATGCTTAGGGATAATCAGTTTTGTTAAAATGCATGCTTTCATGGCACCTGATATATCCTAATATTTTTCTATTAAGTACATATTTCAAATTTTATTTGAAAACAGTTTATTAATTATTATAGACCTTGACAATGTCACCGTTATTTAGTGTGTACGAAACAAATCGGTTCTTCCTTTTTGCTGTAATGATTTATAGAATAAGCATTATTTTACAGACTAGGGGGCTTTGCCCCCTACGAGCTACGCTCGCCAAACCCCGTTCCGACACCGCAAACTTTAGAAACACTCTGATTTGATCAACTCTAAAACGATTACGGAAGATTGAATTATAATTAAACGACCAGTGACTATCTGCTGTAATCGGGTTTCCATTCATTTTCCTTTGACTGAGGGATTTTAAAGCGGAATCAACTGCTGTCGAAACAGCTAACAACCGTTTTCGTGATTGTTAAGATAAGATTAATTAAACATTTGAAAATCAACTCGTGCAAAATGGTTAAGTAAGCAATGTCGCTGCATCGGGAAATTTTATAATGATGCTATAGAAAATTGGGTACTTCTCCATTATACCGTCTACTACTTTCTTTAAAAGAAAAGAACTGTCGCCAAAATATAGGATTTAAAGCCAAAAGTGCATGTCTGTGGCGTCTCTTTCAATTGACATCAGATGCGTTACGCGTGTTAGTTATGTAATCGAGTGATCTTTTAATTCAACGTTTATCTGTATTTTTAGTTATATTTTACCAATTTATTAGTAATTTTGTTGATTTAAACGTAAAAATATAGTTTTTAATTGAAAGGAAATATTATTAAAATTACTGTTATTAAATTACTGCTATTATTAAATACTGTTTTAAAATTTAAAATATTTTGTCGAAATAAATTAATCTTACCTTACTTAATGCTTTGAAAATGCGTAATAATTTAATTATTTTGCTTTTTAATATTCACGCGCAAGTATATTTTTTATTACTTGATTTTCTACATTTACAGCTTTTAACACGTGGTCATTTAATTATTATTTTAAAGTTTTATTTCTGTTTTTAATAGTCATGTGTAAATACATTTCTTAATTGAAAGGGAATATTATTATGTGAGCTATTTTACAAATTGGCAACAATTCAATTCATGGATTTTATGAAATACTAGCAGGCTATGCCCGCTGCGCTGGTCCATTTTCCAAATTAACCTTGAATCAAACGAAATGGTGAATTAGACCACGTATTTTCAAATAATATGGATCTTCACCTGGAAATACTTAGGCATTGCTAAATACAATGCGAATGCAATTGCGTTATTATATTATTTTATGGGCTATACAGAATTCGGGCTATTAAAAAAAACTCTTTAATTTAATAATTTATTTTAGAGTTGGTAGAGAAATGTGGCCGTTGTGACCAACAGAAATTAAAATGTTCTCTGAGTCGCCACACTACTAAAAAAGAGAGCATTGCAATCATTGCAGAGATGGACCATTGAACTTAAATAATGTTCGGGTTAATCATTTTTGTTTGTTAGTTCATGAACTCCAGGCCTCTCTGTTAGATGCTATGTGTGGTTCTGGTAGCTTAAATACAACCTTCCTCTAGGTTACGTTATATTTCGGAATGTACTGATCTTCTGGCAGGTCTGCTACAGTTTTCTATCTTCGGATTCCTGCAGATAAATACAGTGAAAAATGTAATAAATTACTTGGACACAAAGAACAGTGTTTAACTTTCATATTTAAAAGAAATGGGAATGATAAAAAAGGGGGTTTTTAAAGGTGAATTGTTTGAATAAAATTAAAATAACGTTATTTTCACTGTCTTTCCACTTAATACACAAATTGCAATCATGTTATCATTAACCTGGAAAAAAACCCTCGATAACTGATTCTGGTAAATAAAAATAATCCTCTAATATGCATCAAATAAAAAATTTCTAATCTTGCTTAATGGGGTCTACAGCCAAGTTTGAAGTCAAACATTAGAAGTTTTTGCAACGATATAGTTACAAATGTACCAGAGTTAGCTACAAAATGATGTTAATTACGCGCCAAACTAAATTCCATTAAATAATGTCAAATTGCTGTCTACTGAATTATAAATCTTTCAAAAATAAAACTCCTTGAGAATGATAAATAAAGTTAATTATGCAAAATCTTTAGTAATAATCTTTTTTGTGAAGTCTTGAACCAAAGATTTTTGTGCATTTCTCTAATGAGCATATTGACTCTGAGAAATAAATAGGCTTGCTATTTCCTTTATTTTCAAGATTACATTATTCTCCTGTCTATTGTCTAAATAAACCCCATAATGTACATAATCCGTTACTTTGTCACTAAGTTTAGCGGTTAAGGCTGTGCGCTAGCCGAAATTGATTTATAATAATCAAAATTTTATCTAATCTGAATTCCAGGTACTTTTTGTCTTTTCTAGGTTAAAATGATAAATCAGCAAATATTGTCTTTTGGTCACCATTGGCATTTCAAAGTATTTTTCGTACATTGCAAGTATTGCTCTTTTGGTGATAGTAAAATAACTGTAGATGGAAAATATGTTAATTGTAAATATTCTTTTGACCGTTTGCTTTATAATGAAAAACAACAAATTTACCAATCGCCGAGTACAAATTCGCTGTAATCGGATTCACCATCAAAAGCTCCCTTCAAATATAAAAGAAATTTCCAACAATATAGTAAATATGCTAATTGGCAGGTGACCCGATTACAAAAAATTATTGCAATATATTTAAAAATCTTCAAAACGAAGAAAAGGTATGCAAAGAAAACTAAAAAAAAAATGAATGGTGGACATTTTTTAAAATGTGTGATAATAACTAATGTGTCGCAGACATTTACACTAAAATTTAAATATTTGACTCTATTTTTATAATAATCGTTGGTGAAAGAACTGAAACGGCTATATCATTTTTAAAAAATTACAAACACCTCAAAAATAAAAGAAAATCTATTATTTATATAATTTACATTTGAATATAATAACTTACTCCGAAAATGTTGTCGTACATTTGAAAAAACACCATTATTATGAACATCAATTATTGAGCCAATATTGTAACCGATGTCATGCTTATGCCTTTTTTGGCTTAAAATCAAGTTGTTTGGCGACAAAAGTAAAATCAAAATCGTAAATAAACAAATAACATGTGACTCAAAATTACAGTAATTTTTATAATTTCTTCTGTAAGTCACCTGACGCAACAGTTAGATAAAAATAAAAAAATAAAGAACAACTCAAAAACAACATTGTTACTCAGATTTCATCTAAAAAAATTTTCAGATGCATTTGTCTTAACCTGACGCAAACGATAAATCGCCAAATATGGTTTCAATTGCAATATTTCACATTGAACAAATTTTTAAGCATTGCGAACATTCCCTTTCATGTATAAATAAAATATTTTCGTTATATAACATTAATTTTCATCAAAACTGTTTTGCTTATTTTAGTTAAAATAAAATTAGTAAGATTTTCTTTTATTTTTGAGGTGTTTGTAATTTTTTTAAAATGATATAGCCGGTTCAGTGTCTTTCACCAACGATAATGGTCGCCAATAAATAACCAATAATAAGTAACTTTTTCGTCCAAAATAATGGAACTTTCCATCATAATTCTATAACTAATTTACAAAAAAAAAAAAAAAAAAAAACGTTGTGATATACTAAAACCTTCCCTGAAAAATTATCTATTGAACAGTATAAGTTCCATCAAAATCTATTCAGCGGAACTCGAGTTATAAAGGAAGGGAACGAAGTTACCGTTTGTGTTTTATATATATAGTAGATGAAGTAAATCTTCATCAAAATAAGGCAAATTTTGAATAAAAAATTGAAATATAAGCTCAAAAAATAACTCAAATTAAAAAAATAATTGCAGTCTGCACACTGCAAGCTTGTCAACTATTATATAAATTATGGTTAAATTCCTGCTTCAGCGTGTTTATCGAACATTTCTTTATAAAATCACCAATTTTTAAATTTTTATATGCAATAGTTTTCTGGATATTAGTCCAGAAAGACTTCAAGGCGCAAAATCTGCATTGACAGCGGCTGCGGTGGCGGTCGTTACATTTTTTTTTAATACAGCGAGATTTAATGTAGTTGATTTACGCTGCTTGTACATATGATCGCTGGACGTAAAGTTTCATTTGCAAAAAAATAGTGTTTATTTATATTAGAAACGTCTAATTAAATAGTCAAGGGACGCACAAGCATATCAACGTAATGTATGAAAATTCAACAAATTCATGTCTCTCAAATTGTTGATGTTAGCCACCGGAGTACAGTTCACTCTGTCTTCAGTGTCATTCCACAGAAAATAAAGTATTTCCGGACTGTATCGGGAGGAAACGGTAGCTTCTCTATTCCTTATTTTTAAGAATTCAGTGAATTGTACTCAAGGTAAAATATGTGAAACCCGATTATAGAAGATTCCCAGTTTTCGCCAACATTGAATTTGAATGGGAACTTCTATGTTGGTTTCATTTATGGTGACCTGTCAACTGTTTTTATAGAAAACGGTTACATAACCGTTATTTATGTCTATTTTGACCAATGAGAACGCTTCATAATATGTTCAAGTAACCTTTATGTATAAAAAAGGCTTAAAGACTACACACCTTTCAGCAGATTTTTAAAAGTACATGATATTGCAAAACCTTATTACTGAAAGAAATTTCAGAACTTTAAAATGTTTGAAAACTCCATATGAATATATTATTATTCAATATATTACCTCCTGAGGAGCTGTGTTTTGTAAAAGTTATTCAACAATGGAAACATAAGTTATATTAATGACGTTATTGAAATTGGATTTTGGTTTTGGAGCGGCGATGCTAAACATAATTATTCAATATATTGTCAATTTAGTCTGTTGAGAATCTAAAACATGAGCTTTCCGATGCTTGTAGATAGCTTTGATATGCACCCTCTTGTAAAATGAGATAAATAATCAATAACTTTGCATTGTTTAGAAGTCATTAATTACAGTTAGGGGAGATAAATTTCCACTTAATGGCTTTTTTTCCATCCATTAATTATGTTTAACTCATCCATAAGCACGGACTTGTAAAACAGAATAGAAATATGAAAAATATTGCATTATTTATGAGTAGACAGTAGTATAGCGAATATATCTAATTACATACCTACATATCCAATTATTTATATGCGTATTATTTGTGTTTTTGTGTATAACTCTATAAAAGTGAATATATTTGCTTTTAAATGCATACTTTGAGCTTTTAGTAAAGAGTAGACAGTAGTATAGTATCATTAATAGACAGTAGTATAGCGAATATATCTAATTACATACTTGCATATTCAATTATTTATATACGTATTATTTGCATTTTTGTATATAACTCTATAAAAGTCAATATATTTGCTTTTAAATGCATAGGTTTAGCTTTTAGTAGAGAGTAGACAGTAGTATAGTATCATTTAGTAGACAGTAGAATACCGAATATATCTAACTACACTGTAAAAAATGACCGATGTTTCTTATTTTAAGAAAATATGCTATAACCACGAACGAAAATATAATATAATCTTCTGAGTTATCCGAAATTTCAAATAGCATGTAACATTGTCTTTTGAATCCCCAGAAACGAATACATCTTCAAAATTTAAAGAATAATTTATAAAAACAAATTATTTTTAGCTGCCCGAATTTTTCAGAAACGTTTCCGAAGGGTTTTTATAGTGTATTAATGAGTGTCCTTAACCTGGAATACCTGTTTCTCGAATGCTATCCATTCTGAAGTAAACATTTTCATGCTCAAAAAGAATGTTTAACAGACAAACATGCAAAATTAACAGCGTTAACAATAACATTACAATTAAGATTATTTATTTACTCTTTCATGTATAAATTAACTTATGCGGCTGAAAACGTGTACTTGAGAATGGATAACATTCGAAAAACAGGTATTCCAGCCTGAGGACACTATAAAAACCCTTCGGAAACGTTTCTGAAAAATTCGGGCAGCTAAAAATAATTTGTTTTTATAAATTATTCTTTAAATTTTGAAGATGTATACGTTTCTGGGGATTCAAAAGACAATGTAACATGCTGTTTGAAATTTCGAATAACTCAGAAGATTATATTATATTTTTGTTCGTGGTTATAGCATATTTTCATAAAATAAGAAACATCGGTCATTTTTTACAGTGTATATACCTGCATATCAAATTATTTTTATGCGTATTATTTGCATTTTTGTGTATAACTCTATAAAAGTCAATATCTTTGCTTTTAAATGCATGTGTGTAGACATTAGTATAGTATCATTCAGTAGACATTAGTATAGAGAATTTGTGTAATTACATACCTGCATATCCAATTATATATATATGCGTATTTTTTGTACGTTTGTGTATAAACGAATCGAAACCAATATATTTGCTTTTAAATGCGTATTTCTAATAACTTTAGCACTGACATGAATGTTTATTAATTGTTATTTAAGTAACATAGATATTACTTTCATTAATAATTTATGATTATTTTTTTTTAACGTTGAAACAGATATATGTTTCTTTATCTACAAAAATATAGTATAATCACGTACGAAAATATACAATAACATTTTCCGAGTTACTCAAGATTCCGAATTGCATTCTTTATCTTTATAAACTTCAAGAAATAATAGATTTTCGAGATTTAAAGAAGCAATTATAAAAAAAAATCCTTTGTTAAAACGGATTTTCGGAAACGTTTCCGAGTTGTTTTTATAATGTAATACTCAGTTTTCTGAAACTGAAATTTTGTTTATTAGGATGCCATCAATTCTGAATCAAACATTTTCAGCAGCGTAATTGAATTTATACATGCAAGATGAAGAAAATAATATTAATTTTATGTGAATGTTAATGCTGTTAATTCATAAAAACCTATATTCTGGCATGAGAAAACTGATTAATGCTCTATAAAACTACTCGGAAACGTTTCTGAAAATCGGTGTCAGCAAAAGAAACATTTGTGTTTTTAAATGTTCCTTTAAATCTCGAAAATATATTGGTTTCTGAGGTTTCTAAAAATAAAGAACGCTTTTCGGAATCTTGGGTAACTCTGAAGAGGTTATTGTATATTTTCGTACGTTGTTATATTATATTTTCCTAGATTAAGAAACATTTGTTATTTTTATAGTGTAATATCTTCTCCGTCATATGTCTGAGAAAATGGAGGTTACACTTTTATAGGCTATTATTGCAGAGCAAAAGTTATCCTATAGCGTTTTGCCACTGTCTTTCATGCTCACTTCTCTATAAATGTGCGTAATATCATTTCTTTGTATAAGTCTTATTTGTTACCAAATTTAATTAAACCGGACTGGGCATATCCAAATCTCGCGGTACAATCCGACTATTCTATACTATGTACTAATACAGAAGCAGTTTACACTTTACATTAAACAACACATCTTTATTTAGAGAGCATTTTTTAAATTTAAAATATTACATTCCATGGAATCAATCTATTATTTACTGCGCATTGAATTAAGGAAGATAGTTACTTGTGAAAAAACGGTACTCTTGTGATTTCGTGTGTTAAGCGGAAACGTACACTCTGACAAAAATCCGTACATTGAAGTATTTTTCCGTTGCTTTTTTTTCCATTAAAACACAAAATATTCTGCTTTGATTTGCCAATTTCCACCAAAAGACATAAAATTTACCAATCTAAACGTGAAAGTTACCTGAAAACCTCCAATTTAAAGCTGCATTTTCGTTCCATCAAAGGAGTTTTCCGGCAACTGTGCTGCGTGTTTCTTTTTTGTATTAAAAACGGAATTTTCACGTATGTCCCCTTTCCTTCAAAACACGAAAAATTCGCGAACCGAAGCTCATATTTCTTGACATTCTCAATTCAATAGACGGAAATTTTCTCCAAATAACAGAAAAAATTATTCCAATCACAGGGGTTCTCCCGCAACTTGTTGGCTTTACTTTTTATGTTTTTGGACGAGGTTGGTTTTGAATGTGTACACAAACTGTAATGTATCATCTTTAAAATTGCTTATTTCTAGAAGTCGTTATAAAATCAAAACTCCTAATAACTTTAGCATAAACTAAATGTCAATATTTATTCTGGAAGACTGATGTACTACCAAAAAACAAATTTTGAATATAAATGCAAAAAAATAGGTTTTGAAAATATCAAACAACGTAACAATTTCACTAGATGCCATTTCCAAATAAACGTTATGTAACACAAAAATTGAACACAAATTTCTTATGGTATCAGGCAAGTAAAAACTACATAAACGGAATCAAATCTAATGAAAAAATGGCTCATTGAGTATGGAAATGTTTTCCCAAAAATTTGAGGAAATATTTACTTTGTCATGTGACCAAACACAAATTCGTATTCTGTATTTTTATAATCAATATCAAAGACACTGAATGTGAATTTACAATTAATATAGTATCTACAATAAACCGTTCAGTGTGTTACTTAGTTTTCAAGCTTTCAATATTTTCCCTTGTACTCTACCTTCCAAAACAAATAAACAGAATCCACTGAAATGTGATTAACAAACCAATCGCAAAGTTAGAAAATCTATTTATCCACCTCAAAACGGTGAATGTCAAATGTCAGAAGTCATGAACGAGATCATTTAAATTGAAAAGCGCGGGCAAGTCTCATAATGCATTTCTAAAATTAGCATTTATTTAATCGTCCGATTCTTCCGAATCGATGACTCCGGAAATGAATTTCTCGTCGAAATCAGAAAGCATATAAATGGTTTGAGAAGACGGCAGACATCACGCATATTTAAATATAGTTATGAATCGGAATTTTGACGGATATATCAAAATTTACATAAGCAATAGATTGTTCTGTCAAAATAAAAATAAGTGGAAATAAAATTAATTTAGTTTCGAATTATAAAGGTATATTATCTATACTAATATTGTAAAGAAGTAACGTTTTGTTTGTGTGTTTGTTTGTAGGAGATAATCTCTGGAACTACCGAATCGATTTCAAAAAGTCCTTCCGGCCTGTACGGGAGGAAAAGGTAGCTTTCATAGTCCATGTTTTTGAAAATTCCACTCATTTTACTCAAACACCCGAAGCTAAATAGCTTGGAACTCGATTATAGAAGATTAAATCCCGGTTTTCATTAATACTGAATTTGAATGCGAATTTCATCATGAGAATTACAGCATAACAAAAATCAGATTGTCGGCCACATTAGAATTTCAAACTGCCATATCTCTGCCATTTTTTAAGATAAATCCAAAACAAAAAAATGTTCCGGAATCCTTGTATCACGATCGAACACTTAATGGAAACAACTTTTTCAATTTGTAATCTTTTATACATCTTTTTTTTTTACTTTCTTTTTAAAAGTTTAACTTGAGCCATTTTAATACAGGATGGCACATGAAGCTGGCCAACAAACTTGGTCAAGACCTTGATATGTTCTGAACAGATGATCAATCACATTCATATAGGTTCATAAATACGAGAGTTACAGCATAACAAATATCAGATTGTTTCAAAATCTCAGGCACCCTAGAAGTTCAAACTGCCATATTTCAGCCATTTTTTAAGATATAGCAAAAACAAAAAATGTTCTAGAATCCTTGTATTACGTTCTAACACTTAACAGAAACAGTATTTTCAATTTATAATGTCTTTGTACATTTTTTGAATTTTTAAAAAATTAAATTTTTTTTAACTGACTGCCATTTTGAAACAAGATGGCGCATGAAGCTGGCCAACGAACTCGGTCGATACCTTGGTATGTCCTATACACATTTTCAGTCACATCTAAATCGGTTCATAAATAAGAGAATTACAGCATGACATATGTCAGATATATATATACAGTGTGATTCATAAATATCGAAACAATAGGCTATCTCCTTAAATATTGCCCGTATGTACATACTTCCAATTGCAAAGTTTCATGAAAAAAGGTGCAAAATTTGATGAGATAAGTTGCAACTCCATGGGGGGTCTATTTGAGAAAATACAAAAATTAACTTTTTATACGGCCTCCGTAGAATAAAATTTCCAATTAGAAATCTTTCCTTATCCATTCCTGAATTAAACAGAAAAAATTCCATCTTGATATCTGCAAAACTAAGAGAGATATGTCCATTTTAATAATTCGTGAGGTTTCGAGGGATCAGACACAAATTGAAATTCGTGTAATTCAAGAAACAATGTTACTGTAAGGTGGCCGGGAAACATTTATTATTTATTTATTTATTTATAGAGTTAGAATTTTTAATTTTTTTGTGATGTTTCACCATATAATTTGTTTAATGAATCTTTGACTTATTTAATTGAAAGATTTTAAGTCGAATTCATTCAATTAAATTTCTTAAAAGAGTTTCTGGTTCAAACGTATTAAACATATGTAAAATAAACACACTTATAATGGAAGATTACTGGGAACTTGGTATCTATTAAAAAAATACGCAATAGAAACGTTAATGATTATTTATACTCTTAGACCAGCGGTTCCCAACCTTTCATCTTTCCCGTACCCCTTTCTTAGGCTTTTCATTTAGGATTACCCCCCTTTTCTCATAAACACGCTCCTCTTTACCGACACAACGCAAATATGTTTGTTTTTATTAAGTCATTAAAACACTCTTAGCAAAGCTAAACAAATTGACTCAAGTTACATTGACATTTCTAACCTTTTATTTTTTATATTGCATTTTAAGTGAATTTTACTTTTTATAATATTAGCTTAACATCAAAGCAAACATTAAAAAAAGAAAAAAAAATCACTGTGAAAAATTATAACAGTATTGCTGTCAAGTAACTGAAAAGTAGCCAAAAATGGCTTTTAATACTCTTAAGGGGATCCTTGGACGTTTTTCATGAAGCTGAGTTTTTTAAAATTAGGTTCAAACGAAGACAGGTATAATATCAAATCAAGAGCAGCGTCAAGTTTAATTCACGCATCCTTAATATATGCCTAAGACGGAAATGCTCTTTTGACAAGCTCTGTATTTGTGAAGGATAACAAGTATCTTAATACTTTTTACTAAGTTTTTGGTTCTCTTCAATTTTTTCGAAAATTCGGGAAAACAAAAGTAATCATGCTATATAATTAGAGGCGGACGAAGGTAGCGACATTGAATTATTATAAAAGAATTACTAGATCTAATGAGGCTTTTCCATCATTTTAAGAGTAACATATTAGAGTTATGCATGAGACTTACTTCGTAATCCAAAACTATCAACTTTGTTTAAGTGTTTTCAGCTGAACTATTTTTGTGATTTCCGCCATTACCTATATTATTTTCACCTACCCCCAACACGCCCGTCACGTACCCCTAGGGGTACACGTATACCAGGTTGGGAACCACTGTCTTAGACTATTGCATTTGAATAAAGATTTATTTTAATAAAACAATGTCGTTTGGAATAAATGAAAAATAGGTTTTAAAACATAACTTTTGAAGATGTATAACAAAAAGTAAATTTTTGAAAATATTTCTGTGTAATTTATTAAAATATATTTCCAATGATTCCGTTAACAGAAGTTTCATTAACGTTGTTACTATTTTTACAAAACTTATTGTCTGCCCGACACGTTATAATAACAATAAAGACACGGGCCGGCATGTCACGGCCCGGCCAGAGGGCCGCGCCAGTTACGGCCTGGCGCCAAGAGCGTACTCATGCAGACCTCTAGCATATTTCTCAAGCAAGTTTTACGCAAAAATCTATACGCTGTTATTTTATATCTAAAAGTTAAGGCATTGTCTTAGATCTACTTTTAATAATGTGCAAATTTATGGTCGATCCCTAACTTCCATTTCAAATGAACTGATATCGCGTCGCTCAGAGGTTTGCTTAGGTGGTGTAAATCACGAATTTTGGATTTTAATATCTCTGTGAATTTTGCAGATATCAAGATGGATTTTTTTTGTTTCATTCAGAAATGGATAAGGAAAAATTTCCTAATTGGAAATTTTATCCTACGGGGGCCGTATACAAATTTTATTTTTGTATTTTCTCAAATAGACCCCCCATGGAGTTGCAACTTATCTCATCAAATTTTGCACCTTTTATTATGAAACTTTGCAATTGGAAGTATGTGCCTAGGAGCAATATTTAAGGAGATAGCCTATTGTTTCGATATTTATGAATCACACTGTATATATATGGATATATAGATAAATCAACATTTGAACGGAGGGTGGTTTGGGGGTCTGGGGGTCATGATCGGTGAAAATATACCAAAATGTTTTGGAATTGCTTTCCTCCGAACGGCTGCAATAAGTAGCTTTTTGTAATGAAAGCTACCTAAATGATGGTGGCAAAATGATGGTGACCAACCCCGTTCTAACATAGGCTAACAACAACCACGAAGGGGGTTGAATGAACAAGAAAATTTTCGAAAATTGCAATTTCTGTCATCTTGTTCAAGGTAAAAACTTGTGGCTTTTATTTTCACATAAAACAGAGACTAATATCTTTAAACAATGACAGCTGAGCCAAAAGACTTCGACCGAAAACAGAATTGTGGTGGATATTTGCTTCTGAACGAAGCGACTGACGAGCATTGGATGTAGCAACAGAAGAGATATAATTCAACCAATTGCAAGCCATTACAACTCAGGTTATCATAAAGCATATCCGTAAGCTCTACAATACCCTTAAACACGATACAAATACAAGGTTCATAACAATATGAATTTTAGCAGAATGTTTCTAAATTTGCGGTCACCGAGTGAGTGCATATAAAAATATTGTTTACTGGTTTTATGATTATTATTTAAAACCTTTTAGAATTAATAAAGTACACTTGTATGAATTAGAATTTTAACGGATGCGCAAAAACTTACAATAGTTGTTGTTTATTCTGTCTAAATAAAAATCATGGAAAATAATATATGTTTAATTTTGAAACACGAAGATATGTCTGTGTTTAGGATGAATTGGAACATTTGATGGGTTTCTAAGTTCAAGTGAACCGTTTCATATTTTTGCATGTTTTTCACAGATTGTTAAACGATAAATAATTGTATTAACAAACATACCTAAATAATAAAAACCTATTGCTTAGATTTAAATTCCCAGTATTCTTTTGGATTAGAAATTTCAAAACAAATAAATGAAATTCACTTAAAAATTATTTACGAATAAGCTATTTAATCTGTTTATCTACCTCAAAGAGTTTATGCCAGATGTCAGAAATAATGAATGAGATCATTTAAATTGAAAAGCATCGGAATGCTTTATAATGCATTTCTAAATTAGTACCTTCATATTGAATCTTCCGCTTCTTCTAAATCGGCGATCCTAGAAGGTCTTTCTCATGGAAATCAGAATGCCATTGTATGGTTTGCGAAGACAGCACATTTATTTGACATCGTGTATAATTGAACAGAGTTATGGATTTTAACGGATGCGCGAAATATATTATCAGCAGTTCTTTTCTTTTCTTTTCTTTTTTTTTTTTTTTTTGACAAAATAAAAATTACTGAAAATAATACAATCTTAGGTTCAAAGCAACATCCGGACAATATTTTTTGTACTGGCTATATCTTAGTGAAGATACTGGTATGAAATAGTACTCCAATTTTGCTTTGTTTACATTCGATAGATATTTCACCAATATTGTCAAGAAGCACTTCGTGATTTCATAGAAAATATTTTTGCAATCTTCTTTGGGCCTGTGCATATATAGCGTTATCACTTTAGAGGGGAGGGGGGCGTGGCATTTGATATCGTAAGTTATCTCTAGGGGGAGGGGGGTTGTCTTTTGATACCGTTATTATTATTATCATTATTTTTTTTAATTTATTTATTGTTTTTTTTAATTTTTTAATTTTTTTTTTCGAGTTATTACTGGCGCCGAGCTAACATAAAAGTACCAATTTTTTTAACAAAGGGATAATTAACCTCAATTCGATTCAACCTCGCGCGAAAATTTTATTTCAACGACGTTAACAAATGAACGCAATAAAATATATCTTAAAATAACGCTAAAAGTATTCGCAAAAAGTGAAATATTTTTTGTTATGGTAAAAAGAATGCAATACAATTATAAAGATTGTTATACCTACTAAGGCAAAATATTGTCCATAAAAGGGCAAAGTCGCTACCTGCAAAGTCTTAATGAAACATGTATTATAGTAAATGATTTTCAAGAAAATGAAACAAGATACTTGAAAAGCTCTTTTAGTATTTTGCTAACATTTTAAAGAAAATAAATTGAATTTTGTAATATGAGTTGTAATTTTCCAACTGAGTGTAACCGTGTTCAAAGCCCTTTTGGCTTAAGCTTCCAATGCTCTGCTAAGTGAGCTATTCTAGACGAATCTGGAGAATACATTTCACCCAGTTAACTTTATTGATCATGGTGTCTCTTCGGTTATCTGAAACAGCTCAACAGAACAAATCGCTGGTAATGGAATTACACTAAACGCTGGATACGTAATTGCTCAATGTATTTGCGTACGTTGTGTTAAAATTAATGTAGTGAATTTTGTAATGACTAAATTCAGTTCGGTGTCCTCAGCAGACCCGCTCTTCGGAGATGGTGTCGCTCTGGTAGCCATGCACAGTGATCACAGAAACTCTGTCAAATGTCTGAATCCACTGTAGTAATTAATCCCAATAGCTTCACGCAGCAATGCTTTTTAGATTATTATAACTGTTAAGATTGTTATATAGACTGTTTTTTAGGCCATCTCCTGTTGTTTGTAAGTAAGTTATGTATTTTAAATGACATCTACATGAGTTTTTTTTATATAGAAAAATGTCTTAATGTTTAATAAAATAAGTAAGTACTAAAAGTAAGTACTAAGAAAAAAATGTACAAAATGTGTATTTTTGACATTTTGTTTCAGGAAAATGAAAGAAGATATTTCAAGATCTTTTTTCGTATTTTGTTTACTACACTTCAAAGAAAGAAATTGGTTTTTGTAATGACAAAATCAAGTTGGGTGTCTCTAGCAGACCCGCTCATTGGAGATGAAGCATGTCTTGTAACACTCCACAGTGAACTCAGTAACTCTGTCCAATGTTGTTTTAAATTATAAAAATAATAATGTCTTTAATTTGAAAACTTAAACCTAGAGAGTAATCATTCAGTTTTTTCTGAGGGGGGGGGGGGGGGAACTGGTTTTCAACAAAATGGCAACCGTTCAAAATAAATGTATCGATTTTCACAAAAAAATTTGAATTTTGATTGCTTATAATAAAATTAAAAAATCATTAGATTGCCAGAAGGATCGATTACTCTCTAGATACTATTGTTGTTAAAACTTGCGCAGAATTTTAGTAAGAAGTTTTGTTGAGATTTGTTCGAGTTATTGTTAGCACCGACCCAGTTTATTGTCTTGCACGTTTTTTAAACGTGATTATCTCAAAACTATGTTTTGAGATAATCATAAGATTCAAATATTCATTCAGTTGTGATAGATAAAAGGTAAATTAAAGTTGCGTAACTTCCTTAATTTTTATCAGATCGACCAGAAAATGTAACTGTATATTCTTTATTAATTGTACATTCAGAAAACGCAAAATAAAATAATAAATAAATAAATAAATAAAAATTATTTTTTGTGAAAGTTTGAATGTAGGTATAACCTTTTAACGGAAGTTATTGTCAAAAATTATAAATATTGTATTAAAAATGCTAATCAAGATACTGTACATTTACATCAGATTTTCTGATATCATTATCTTTCACACAAAGGAAGATAAGTCTATTGAAACTTTCGTTAAAATGTCTTCATTATTGTTAAAGTTATAGCAAAAATCCGGTTTTTGTTTAAAATGAAAAAAACCCTGTAATTTTGATTGAATAAATGGATTACGACCCTGGTTCTGCTTTTAAAAATTGTTTGTTATAGTGTGTTCTGTCACCTCTTAAATTTTGTTTAAACTTTTTTAATCACTGTGTATTTTATCTTAATTTTCAAACGTTCTTTCATGTGTTTAGAAACACATTTGTCCAAAGACTTACTTTGGTAAATAAGAAGTCGGTGCTTATATGATAAATTTTCCTTCCGTCAGGGGAAGCAAAAAAAAAAAGAAGTTCTAAGTTAAACTACATTTTATACTTTACGAAAACAATAGCCACGAAATGAGAGTTACTATCTTTGTAGATTCAGAGTATATATAGAGGATCATCCGTTCAAGAAACCTTCAACTAGCTTTTAAAGAGAATAAATAAAGACTTAAATAACCTAGTCCGCCTTTTCAAAAAAATATTTCGAGCAAAGTTTTATATAAAATATATTTACCGAAAATATAAAATCAGTGTTACTAACAAAAATAAATAAAAATTAAAAATTATAATAACAAATGAACATTATAATAATTTATTATCATTATAACGTTTCATGAATAATTAAATAATGCCTTATGTACAAAAGTGAGGTGTCAATATCAAAGACGCTCAGTGCAATAAATGTTTAAAAAAAAGAACCACGAATTGAGAGTTATTATTTTTGTAGATTCAGAGTCATCCCTTGAAGAAATCTTCAACCAGCTTTAAAGAGAATAAATAAAGACTAGATGGAACCCGTCAAAACTTGACGAAAAAAAAATACTATAGCAATATCATTAAAATAAGCATGTTTGTTATTTATGAAGGTGTGCGTATGAAACAGTCTTTCAAATATTTTATTTTAAAAGTTTTTTTCCCCAGTCAAATACAGTACTATTTCCGATGCAAATTCCAAACAAACAATCCGTAAACAACTGTGTAATGCAAATCAGTTTGACATTACCGCCATATTCCCCAAGGCAAGGAAAAAATTTCATGGCATTTCATATTTATATTCGCATGAAGTATATATAAATAGTATATTCCTACGTTCATATTATATTTAGTAAATAAAAGAACATAGTAAATAAAGCACACATCTCCCCCCTCCCCCCCTGATAATTCAACCGAATGAGCTCCTATGCGCATGTGCATTGTATCTGCTCAAAATCACCGTCGAAATTCGACGTAAAAAAGTTTTAAAATGTTATGAATTAAAAGTTTTAAAATGTCCTCTTTAATCATTGTTTGTTTCAAATCCATATCTTCTAAAACGCATCCATTGTTTTAAGCTAATCAATTTTTATGTAAAGATGAAGAATGTTTTTATAGTAATAAATCAATCTGCAGATGGAGAATTTTAATGTTTTCAAGTGTAATTTATTTGAATGGTTTCTTCGGTTCCTTTACATAATCAGGATGATTATCCCTTTTTCATCACAGTCAGGGATATTTTCCCTCTTATACAGTTGGCAAATGTAAAAAAAAATTAAATAAAATACAATTCCTAGCATATTCTGATATCTGATGGAACACATACATCAACAAATTCAACATATCAATTTTATGTTCAACATAAGCTGAAAATAGTTTTTTTTTTTTTTTTTTTTTTTTTTTTTTTGCAGATTTTTATTTAGCGCCAAAATGCTCTATCTTATCTCATCTTATGATTTATCACTGTTATTATTATTATTATTATTATTATTATTATTAACTTTTTATGATGGTTAGGAAAATCTATTTTCAGTTGTGGCAATTTTCCCAGGAGCTATTTTACATTATTGAAGAAAACTGGTGGTCATTGATAAGATGGAATTGAAAAACTTTTCATGCTTGAAAATTATTTAAAAAGTCGTTAAATTAAACATCAGTTTTCAAATAAATTACAATCGAAAGCTAATTTTTTTTTTTTCAACTAATGATCTAAAAATTGAAATTGTAAAATCTAGTAAAATGTAGTAAAAAATAGAAATTTTTAGTATTTAGAAATGATGTAAGCGCGATGAAAGCTAAAGCGATAGCGCCGTTTGTTGTCACAACCATTGTACATTTTTAAAAATTGCCAGTGTATTTTGGCAGGTGTCCAAAAGTAGAAACCCATTTTTTGACATCGAAAGAGAAATTCACAGTGAAAGAAATAGGACTTTGCGCTAGGAACTGTTAAATGAACTTATAATAAATATACCAAAGTAATTCCTATGAAATATTAGTTTTACATTGTTTATGCTAGCTAAAAATACAATCATTATTTCAAGTTTTATTTTTCTACCATAACACGATTTTTAATAATTTTAAATTTCCTGAAATCCTTTACTTTTGAGGGTTTTTTTTATTAAAAAAAGAAATCTTCTAACTTATAATTAAAAAAAATGTAATTGGTAACATGCAATCAAGGTTTGCAATCAAGATGAAAAAATCAATGACGGCTGCAATTCTAATCTTTATAATTATGAATGGAAAACTGAGTTAAAATTACGGCATATTGACACAGTCATATACATTTTTCTCTTTAGTTTTATCAATTTTAAAATGCATTTCAAGCTAAGCATAACGTCATTTTCACCGGCGCAAACTGTTCACACGTACTTTATATACGTTACATTAATTCTTAAACACCATGCATAGAAATAAAAATATATTTTGTATTTAATTGTAACGAAAAAATGGCATCAACAAAGTTATAATGCATAATGATAAAATAAACCCAATGGACAATATTCCCGTGACGTCAGAATAAATATGAATTTTTATTCGCTTATAAAACACTCGGATAAATATTTTTACCGCAATTTAACTTGCAAATTAAAAAATTCGAACTAAAAACCGCGTGCTTTTAATATTTATTATTTTTCTTTTTTTTTTCTCGCAACCACAGAGTTTAGAAAATAAACCTCTGTGCCTCGCAAGAGTGGGCGTTATCCGATTATGACGTAATTAGCAGAAGTAAAAGTTTAATTGAAAATTATGGCTAATTAATTAAATTTTCGAACAAACGAATGCACGATAACAAATCTGTGTCCAAATATCTTTCATTTAAAAAAATAATGATGTAATTCGACGCAGTAGTTTGTTCTCACGGATTGTCGAAAGAAAATGCTTAGCGTTTTAAATATATAGATTTAAATATTCTAGTCAACGTTTTAAAAAAAATATGTCGAGCCAAGTTTTACCAAAAATATAAAATGAGTGCTATTAACAAATAATAATTATAATTATAATATAGCAGGTGAACATTATAATAATATAATGTTATAACTTTTCATGAACAATCAAATAATGCCTTATGTATAAAATTTGAGGTGCCAATTTCAAAGACGTTCAATGAAATAAATTTTCTCAATAATAATAATGATAATAATAATAATAATTTAAATAATAATAAAAAAATTGATAAATTTTTAAAGAAACATCACTAAGTAAAAAAAGAAAAAAGAAAAAAATGTTCAAGCAAATTGCATATCAATACGTCATAAAAAAAAAAAAATGTTTCCTAATCTTATTAAATATACTATAGCCACATACGAAAAAATGAAATAACCTCTCGAGTTACCCACGATTTCGAAAAGTGATCTTTGTCTTTATAAACCAACATATGTTCTTATAGTTTAATTATAGAGAAATTTTTAACAGTGTGAAAGAGTAACAAAAATTAAGTATAATGTTTAAGTTAATGCTGTGAATTTATCATGTATGTCTGTAAAATATGTTTTTTGAACGTGAAAATAATTACTTCAGAATGAATAACATGCGGAAAATCTACATTTCGTTTGAGAAAACTGATTAACTGTAAAAAACTACTCGGAAACAGAAAGATAAACTTATTTTTTTATTTTTTATTTTACAAATGCTTCTTTAAATCTCGAAAATATATTGATTTCCAAGGTTATGCTAACGGTAAACAACAGTTTTCGGAATCATGGATAACTTGGAAAAGGTTATTGCAGTTAGTTGGCCGTGTACATTGGGGCAGAAAAAAATAAATAAATAAAAAAGAGAGAGAAAAAACACCCCCAAACTTTTTAATAGCCAAAATGTCAAGGCAAAAAATTCGGCAATAGCCATTTGACTGTAACTTATATCTCTATTTCTATTTAAAACAAGAACAAAAAATCATGCGTCAAGCATAGATTATGTAACACTTTCCAACGCTTCCAAAATAATTTTACACATCATTACCGTTTAATAAGCTGAAAGATAACATCTATGTAAACAATTTGGAAAACGCATAACATATTTTAAAACGTAATTTCAGGAATTTACAACATATACAATATTCAGAAAATTATCCGAATACTTTTATTCAGCCCTGTATATGATCTATCGATTTGTATATATACTACATAGGGTGCTAAATTTTTGTTTAGTTAGGAAACGCGTAGCACAGTTTAAAATTCTCCTTCTGCAGTTTCTGTCAGTAAACGGAAATGTGTTCGCGAACTTTTGTGCTGCCCTGTATAGGATCTAAAGAATTTACACACACCAAGTAATAGACAAAAAGTGAGTTAATTTTTAAATCGCGTTCAGCAACTTAAAACGCACTTCCAGGATATTGTTAACAGACAGTAGATAATTATTTTGTGCGTCCCTGTAAATGAACGACGTCTGCTGTACACACACTATTCTGTAGTAAGCCTCTTGTAATGCACCTTATTGATATATATAAATTTCAATGCGTTTAAAATAGTGAAATATTATTTAACTAAACCGCAAACGATTTTTCTCCATAGACGTAATGTAACGGAATTCTTTTGACTGTCCCTGTAAATGAACAATGACTGTTATATACACAATATTCTTAGTAAGTCTCTTGTAATGCACCTTAGTGATATATATCATTTACAATGTGTTTGAAATTGTGTAACATCATTAAAATAAACCGTAAATGATTTTTCCCCATGTAACGGAATTCTTTTGAGTGTCCCTGTAAAAAAAAAAAAATATATAAGTGCTATACACTTCGGTTGAAATAGGAAACATGCTATAGATAACGACAATAACATATAAAAATTGCAGGGCAATCCGAGGATATTTGTGGGAGGACAAACCGAAGTCATAAACATTTTCAACTAGGTTGGAAAGTGTTAAAAATAAGCTTAAAGGGGCTTTTTCGGTAAAGTTTACTACAGGATACCAAATGGGAAGTCATTCGGTCAAGTAGTTTAGGAATTATGAAGGTTTATAGTTATAAAAGGTTATATAAATGTAATGTTTTAAACCTCTAATTTTAAATTCATTTGTAATCGTCACAAATCAGATGGCAATGCGGGTAGGTTTTCAAGCACAACTCAAATATTACATAAAGGAATGAATGAGGTGTAATTTTCGAATCGCATATTAGAAGCTTCTAGAAATTGATTTATTTAAAAAAAATACAGATTACAATTCATAACTGTTTCGATTATATATATTTTTTAAAACTGCAATTCAGAATTTTTGTAAAAAATTAAAAATAAATAAATTTATAGAAGCTTCAACTAGGCTAATTCCCAATTACTGCTCATTCCGCCAAGTAGTTTTTGAGTTATATTTTAAAATGCTATCCGCATTGCAAACTGTATTGATACGACTAAAAATTAATTTAACGTTGGGAGTTTCAAATTTCATAATTTCTAAACTACTTGATCCGATGACTTCCCGTTTGCTATTCTGTGATAACATGTACCGAAAAAGTCAAGTATGATGTCAAAATTAGTTGTTTTTATTTACAATTGTAGAGTTTAATGCAGTTTTACTATGAAGATGATCCCGTACGCTTTTTATTATAACATAAATTGGACGAAGACATGATTTACAGTTGAATGGCTATTTTCGTATTTTTCTGTTACAATTTGGGAATTCAAATGTATGGTGTACTCTTTTTTTCTTGCCTGACTGTACTTGCAAATAATAAAATATATCAGAATATTTTTTTTTTTTTTTTGTTTTTCAGTCATAGCAGGTGTTTCTGTATTACGTTTTCCTTTGTTTAAAATTTTTTAAAATCCTAAATCACCTGGTTCATTATTTGCTATTAAGGAAATTCATTAAAATGTAAAAATATTTCCTTCTCTCTTCTAACTATAAAGCTAATAACATTAGCATTAATTATGACTTTTAAAACATAATTTACATTTCAATTATGGATATCAATATATTATAAATACGCATTATACACATATACTTTTTTTTTCTTATTTACAATTATAATATTACTTCGTTGGAAACATTTTCCTTTATGAGTTTAAAAACATGTTGGTTCAAATATTTGCTTTTGTATAGAAGAAATCGGCGTTTACATAACACGTCTTCTTGCTCACTGTAAAAGCTAAAACAAATCCTAATTGAAGTCGCATTTTTCATTATATAAAAATACATGTCACAAATGAAGAGTTAATTTATCTTGGTTATATGTAATTCAATTGTAATATGTGGCTCCTCCTGGATTACACAAAGCTATAAAGCTGTAAAGCTTAACACCCTGGGGTGATTTTCTGTTTATCCATTTGTAGATATGGAATATATTATTCCTTGAAGAAATCTTTAACTAGTGAAAAAATAACAGTAAATAGTAAAGATATAACTATCTTAGACAGCTTTTTAAAGAACATAAGCATTAATTATGACTATTAAAGCATAATTTAGATTTAAATTATAACTATCATTATATTATGTATGTGTGCATTTTATTTATATAATCTTATTTACAATTATAATATTACTTCAGTCTAAAACTTTCTTTTATGTGTTTAAACACATGTTTCTTCAAATATTTGCTTTTATAAAAGAAGAAGTCGGCGCTTACATAAAAGTCTTCTAGCCCGCAAGAAACACAAAAAGAAACCCTTAGTGAAACTGTATTTTTCATTATACAAAAACAGGTGCCACAGCTGGAGAGTAAATCCATTTTGTCTTGTAATTGTAATATGTGTGTCTCCCGAGCTTGCATTAAAGTTATAAAGCTGTAAAGTTTAATTCTCTGGGGTTGTTATTCATTTATACATTTGTCGATTAGAATATATAATTCATTAAATGATAATTTAGCTGGCTTAAAATATAATTATTAAAGATTTAATTATTCCAGACAGCTTTTTAAAGAACATAAGAATTAATTCTGACATAAGTAATAATTATGACTTTTAAAGCATAATTGGGATTTAAATTATAATAAACAGTATATTATATGCAGGGTGTTTCACTACCAGACTAACAAATTTTGAATTGTGATAGTAGACATGAAGATAAACATTATTAAATAGGAAACCATGGGGCGCAAACGTCTTCTTTAGGAGCTAGGGGCCATTAAAGTTTAAGGTCCAAAACTTCAAACGAGGATAAAAAACGAAAAAAAAAAGAGTCGATTCGTTTGCGGTTTTCGCTAAAATGATTCTTTATATCACGATTTTCTGCAAAATTTTTTTTAAAGGTTACGTTCAAAAATTGTCGATAGAGGGTGCTTTAGACTTTAGAGTAACGAACAGCTACTTTTTACCGTTATTTTTTGTATGGGGTTAAAATTATTCTAAAGTTTAGAGTTTAACTTAAATTTTAAGCCCAAAATCGAAAACATTAGGAACGTGTAACTAGCGAAAATTGAACTGTGAACAGAAGAAGGGGGGGGGGGGAGATTTTAAACTTCTGGTTGTAATTTCGAAAACCTTTTGTAGGAAAACCTCTAAATAAGCCGTTTTCTGTCACATTAACGTGTTTTAACCATAACTCGCAAAAAAGCATTTCCAACGTTAGGTTTCTATGTGATTCCGAGTCGTCTGTGATTCCTAACACTTCCTGGAAGTATGTTGGTCTGGTTGTAAAACACCCAGGAATAATATCATTGAAATGTCGGAGATGTGTCGGAAGCGCCCTCTATCAAAAAGTGAGGACACAAAGCTGTACGTCATTTAAAATAAAATAATTACCAAGGGAATGACCTACACGCAAACCGCAACAAAATCGATTAGTTTGTTCAATGTTTATGATCGTTTAAAATCCCCCCCCCCCCCTCTGTTCACAGTTCAATTTTCGCTAGTTACCCGATCCCAATGTTTTCGATTTTGGGCTTAAAATTTAAGTTAATGTAAAAATTTTAACACCATACAAAAAATAACGGTAAAAAGTAGTTGTTCGTTACTCTAAAGTCTAAAGCACTTTCTGTCGACAATTTTTGAACGTAACCTTTCAAAAAATTTTTGAAGAAAATCGTGATATAAAGAATGATTTTAGCGAAAACCGCAAATGAATCGATCTTTTTTACTTTTTTATCATCGTTTGAAGATTTAGATCTTAAACTTTAATGGCCCCTAGCTCCTACAGAAGACGTTTGCGCCCCATAGTTTTCTATTTAATAATGTTTGTCTTCATGTCTACTATCATCCCTCAAAGTTTGTCGGTCTGGTAGTGAAACACCCTGTATATTCATTACATATGTATAATCTTATTTTTAATCTTATTTACAATATTATTTTAGACTAAAATTTTCTTTTATGTGTTTAAACACGTTTCTTCAAATATTTACTTTTATAAAAAAGAAGTCGGCGCTTACATTAAAAGTCTTCTAGCCCGCAAGATAAACAAAAAGAAATGCTTAGTGAAGTTGCATTTTTCATTATACAAAAACACAAACCACAACTGGAGAGTTAATTCATCTTTGTTTTATGTAATTGAATTATAATATGTGTGTCCCCCGATCTTGCATTAAAGTTATAAAGCTCTGAAGCTCTAAAGCTTAACTCCCCGGGGTGGTTATCCATTTATATATATTTGTAGATTTAGAATATATCATGCATTGAAGAAAACATCAGCTAGCTTTAAAAAATAATAAGTAAATATTTAACTATCTTTGACAGCTTTTTAAAGAAAATAAGCATTGATTGTGATAAAAGTATAAAATATGACTATTAAATCATAATTTGGATTTAAATTATAACAAACATTATATTATACATATAGACACTATATATATATATATATATATATATATATATATATAATCTTATTTACAATTATAATATTACTTCTGTCCAAAATTTTCCTTTATGTTAAAAAAAAAATGTTGAAATATTTGTTTTTGTAAATAAGTTGGCGCGAACATAGCAAGTTTTCTCGCCTGCAGGTTAAGCAAAGAAGTCCCAAGTGAAGCGACATTTTTCATTATAGAAAAACACAAGCCACAAATAGAGATTTAATTCTTCTTGGTTTTTTGTAATTGAATTGTAATATGTGTGTCCCACGGGCTTGCACTAAAGCTATAAAGCTGTAAAGCTTATCTCTCCGGGGTGGTGATCCATTTATCCTTTTATAGATTCAGAATATATCATTCCTGGAAGAAATCTTTAGCTAGCCAAAAAAATAACAAGTAAAGATTTAAATATCGTAGACTGCTTTTTAAAGAAATTATTTCTACAGAAGTTTTAGAAAAGAGACAAAATCAATGCTGTTAAAAGAAAAAATACGTATTATATTAAATAAATACTATAGTAATAGATCTTTCAAAAATAAGTAAAAAATAAATAAAAAATAAATATATAAATAAAATGAAAGCAAAAATGATCCCTTTTAAACGCTTTCAAAAGTAATTAAAACTAGTATGTTGTTGCCACCAACAAAACATTTTTCTATATAAATCAAATGTACTTTTTTGATGATTTTTTAAGGGGGGGGGGGTTACGTCACTTTTTAAAAATGCTAAAAATGTAAATACTTTCGATGATTTGAGTTCATTTAAATTACAGATACAAATATCGCATATTTCGAACAAATCACCAATTTTCGGCACCCCTCTTAGAAGTCTGCAACCAAAATTAAATGAAAATATATTTCCATAATGAGGATTTGTAAAGGTAAATGCTCGTTGAATTATATGCATTTTAAACTGCAGATAAAAGCATTGCATATTTCGATCAAATCATTGAATTTTAACATCCGCCTTCATATGTCTGCAACTAAATTTGAATGGCAGTTTAATCCTATCATATGGATTCTAAATTGGATGTTTCGTTAATTTCTGCTCACACAAATTTTAGATATATGCAACTAAAATTGAATGGCAATTTAATTCTATCATATGGATTCTAAACTGGATGTTTCGTTAAATTCTGCTCACACAAACGTTAGATACATGCATCACATAAATAGAAAATAATCATGGATTGGCGGCACTTCCTCTAAGGGGACTTTGTTCAAAATTAATCAACACCAGTTCACATTCTTTGTGAGAGCAGTGATGTCACGCTTGTCTCTCATTACTGCTGCAATTGTCTTTTAACAGCTCACTGGCATGTTCGACGACCTCATCGTCCGTTGGCTAATATTACATCGTGTTCGGCTTTGCTCTCAAACCTTAAGAATATCTTTTATAACTTTCTGTGTGACCTTTCTACCTTTTTCCATGACTGAGCCAGGGACTTCATATTTGCTGCCCTCTGTCGGGTCGGAGCTTGGAATTTTCCAGCAGTGAAACTATTTTGTACTGTTGTCTTTTTACAAATATTGTTTTCGTTATATTCACACATTCATTTATCTATTGTTCACCACACGCCCTCTTTTGCTCTGACTGGCGATATTTTTAAAAACCTCAATAAAGAGGACCAGAAGGGACATCTATGTTCTACAAATTTGGTTCCTACTCTGAGCAGTTCCTTAAATGCAGTGAAGAAAATAATTAGAAAGTCATATAAAATATCATCCTATTTTTCTATTCAGTAGTTCGTAAGTTAGGCCACAGAATCTGTGTCACATACAAACAGACACACAGATTTACGGACAGATCTTTTGTAAAAACAGTCAAATCGTGTTCATAACTTTCTGAAAAGTATATATCCGTTAAAAAATTTCCACAAATGCAATACTTTTTCTTGTATAGATAAAAGAAAGTAAATCAATTTTTTTACGGTAATTTATGTTGACAAACTGGTTGAAATGAATCCAATACTTTCTTCTTATATACATGGAAGAAAATAATAATGCTTATGTATAAATAGTAACTACAGCGATATTTTCTCATCTCTTTTTCTGGATAATAATGTTTGTGTTATTTAATAGAAAAAATAGGCAATGTGAAGTTTACGATTCTGATGTAGCATGACAAAAAATCATAGCATTTGCCAGCTACGGCTTATGAATTGGCCTCATAATTTTTAAAGAACTTTTTAGCAGGTGAAAGTTATAAAGGGTGGACAGATTTAAAACGACTCTATTTTTTAATTACTCAATGTGTAAGCTTCAAAATTTGAACACATAGTATTCAAAACATAGTGAAACAGATTATGCGAAAAAATTAGTTTTAGAAATCACCGATAAATTACGCTGTACAACTGGGCATATGTTGAAACAACACAAAAACACATTTCATATGAGCGTACAAAAACATTCATGTAACAAAAGTACTTATAGACGCAGTGAATACTGTTGAATATGGTTCCCTATTTGAAAATGTGAAATCTGCAGTCTGTGGTCAGGTTGTTCAACTGCGGATCGTAACTGATCAACTGAGGTCGGGTTTCCATTCATTTGCCTTTCATTGAGGTATTTTAAGGCCGAATCGACAGCTGTCGCAAGAACTGTCAACTGTTTTCGTGATTGATTAAATAACATCAATTAAACATTTGAAAATCAACTTGTGTAAAAAATGTCGCTGCATCGGGTAATTTTATAATGATGTTGGGTACTTATCCGTTATTCTGTCGACCACTATCCAAAAAAGAAAAAAACTGTCGCCAAAATATAGGATTTAATGTCAAAAGTGCGTTACAATGGCGTCACATTCAATTGACATTAGATGCGTTACACGTGTTTGTTATATCATCGAGAGATTTATATTCGACATTTATCTGTATTTTTAAAGATATTATACTAATATTTTAGTTATTTCGTTAATTTAAATATTAAGTACGACCTTAAACGGCGCGCCATGGTATTAAAAGAGAAAAAGCGTTGAAAAGATGTGGCATTACATAGTCACGTACAACAGATTCGTTTCAACTGACGTCATAAACACTTATCCATCAGCTGAGGGAGATAATTAAGATAAATATTGTAAATAAATAAATATTTAAGATTACATTTTTTTCTCTTTTCATTAATGTATTATAAATTTACTTGTTTAAAGTAACTGATAGTTCACACTTTAGTGAGTGGTGGTTTAGATTCCAATGGCAACCTTCTTGCATTGGTTTTTTGGGCATTAGACTTTGGCGAATAGTTTGGGGATTGTTTTCTTTACTGGAAAGTTGTCAACGGTATAATGGAGAAGTACCGAAAATTGTTTTCAGTAAGACATTTCAAATGTATCCTTTCCAATATGACGTAATTTTAAAAGTTCTTTACCATTATTAAACGTAAAAATATAGTTTTTAATTGAAGGGAAATATTATATTATTTACGCTGTTTTAAAATTTGCAATAAGAGGTGAAAAATTTTGTCAAAATAAATTAATCTCTCGTGTAAATATATTTTTAAACGGAAACTGTTTGGAAATATTGTTATTTGAGCATATGACGTAAGTTTCCACTTTTAATGCTTTGGACGCGTAATAATTTAATTATTTCTGTTTTCAATTTTCACGCGCAGGTATACTTTAGGTAGATTTCGTAAGAAATACTACCTATTACATTCTCACCTAAGTTGGAAATTTTGAAAAATTTTTGCAGATCTACGTCGATCATGACTCCCAGAACCCAAAACCACCCCCAGTTCAAAAGTTTATCTATCTATCTATCTATCTATCTATCTATCTATCTATCTATGTCACTTTTTTCTGACCACGATAACTGGAAAAATTCTGCATAAATCTCTTCCAAACTGATACATAAAATCAAGGGTCATAAAATCTCGGTCAAGTTCGTTAATGGGCAAAATCGAACCAAGGGGGGGAAATGGGGGGGCTTTTTGTGAAAACAGAAAAATCCTCATAATTTCTTTATTATTATACGTATCGAATCCGTTTAAAGTTATTATTACTTCTTGGAAAAGAGCCGAAAATTTATGTATGACAGATTTTTGATATAATTAAAAATGGCCCCAAGGGGAGAAAAAAAGGGGGGTTTTAGAAGAAACAAAATCATAGCTTCGTCAATTCACAAGATATGAAATCCGCGTAAATTTATTATTAATCCTCTTAGTATTATCTAAAACTTTTATATTGACAAGTTTTTTATAGGACCAACCGTTATAGCAAAAAAAAAATTAAAAACAAAAAAAAATCCCTGCCGGCTTCGCCTGCAAACAAGTTATTTTTCGAAGTAGGCGGTTCCAACTCCCGCATCTTTTCGAAACTGATACATAAAATCAAAGGACATAAAATATCTGTCAAGTTCGTTAACGGGCAAAATCGAACCAAGGGGGGGGGGGTTGTGAAAACAGAAAAAAACCCATAATTTCTTAATTATGATACGTATTGAATCCGTTTAAAGTTGTTATTACTTCTAGGAACAGGGCCGAAAATTTATGTATGACAGATTTTTGATATAATTAAAAATTGCCTTAAGGGGGGGGGGGTGTTTTAGAAGAAAAAAATTCCTAACTTCGTCAATTCCCAAGATTTCAAATCCGCTTAAATTTATTATAAATTCTCTTAATATTATCTAAAACTTTTATATTGACATGTTTTTTATAGGACCAACTCTTATAGCAAAAAAAAAAAAAAAAAAAAAAAAAAAAAAAATCCTTGCTGGCTCTGCCTGCAAACAAGTTTGGTTTCGAAGTAGGCGGTTCCAACTGCAGCATCATCGCAAAAAGGTCATTTCTTCCGCAATTCCCGACAAACAGGCGCCCCACGTTCTGCGTCTTACTATGTTATCTGCATCTTACTATCTGTGTCTTAACTCTAATCTACCTGTGCCTGTAGGCCGAGCCTTCAGTGATTTTTTTATTACGTAATTTTCTACATTTACTGCTTTTAACACGTGATCATTTTACTTTTATTTTAAAGTTTTATTTCTGTTTTTAATAGTTACGCGTAAATACATTTTTCAATTTAAAGCTAATATTATTATGTGTGCTATTTTATAAATTGGCAACAATTCAAATAATGGACTTTTTAAATATGAAATAAATCTCCATCAAAATAATGAAAGTTTGAATAAAAATTTGAAATAATGCCTCAAAATGTTAGTCAAATTAAAAAAATAATTGCACTGTGTGCACCGCAAGCTTGTCAACTATGTCCTTTTAAATTAGGGTTAAATCCCTTAGCATAGTTTTCGTTCCTATAAAACTTTTTTAAGAGAACTTTTTTGACCAAATTTAATATTAAATATATCTTATAATAATTCTTCGATTAAAAAACTGTCTGCTTCAGCGTGTTTATCGAACATATTTATATAAAACTCTCAATTTTCATATTTTTGTATGTAATAGTTTTCTGAATATTCGTCCAGAAAGACCTCAAGGAACAAAATCTGCATTGACAGCGGCATCGGTATTTCTGGAACTAATTTTTTATCGCGTAATCCGTTCCCCCATATCTTGAATAGTATGTTCAGAAAATTTGAAGCCATCACACTGAGTAGTTCGACTATGAACATAGAAGTAAAGAAGGACTTCTAACGAAATAGTGTTAATATCGTGTCCCGACTTTGGAACAAAATGGCAGCTGCACACGTACGCGCACGGTTCTGGGCCGCCGGCGAGAATCCTGCTAATCCCTGCGCCACCTACAACATCAAACCGAAACAGCATATCAGATACCTACCAGACGACAGACGGTTTGAAGAAGCAGACGAACTGGTGACGTATGGAGAAGCTGTCCTACACATGCGCCACCTATTTGAGACATTTTTCCAGGAATGATTTTTTTCTTGGAAAGGCTATTTCGTTAGAAGTCCTTCTTTAGATCTATGTTCATGAGTTCGACATATAAGGAGATTCGAGTAGAATTGTTTAATTCTGGCCACCCGGTATTTCATCATTTCCATTTGTAAAACTCTAGCGTAAGCATTAAATATTTCTACCAGAGCATAATCTTTATTAATATCAGTTTTGCATTATGCAATCACATTATACAGACATTATATATATAAACTTATTTTGAATATTTGAAGTATTCTATTTTAATTTTTAAATATTCTTTCATTTGTTCGATTTTTTTTTGTTCAAATATTTACTTTGGTAAATAAGAAGTCAGTGCTTATATAACTAGTTTTCTCTTCCACAGGAACATTAAAAGGAGAAATTCTACGCTAAGACATATTTTATTCTTTAGAAAAGCAAAAGCCACAAATGGATAGTTATTTTCTTTGTAGATTTAGACTGTATGAAGAGGATCACTCCTTGAAGAAATCTTTATTCAGCATCGAAAAGTATAAGTAAAGATTTAAATATGGTAGTCAGCATTTTTCAAAAAAACATTTATAGAAAAGTTTTGCATAAGATACAAAATCAGTGCTAAGAACAATTTTTAACCTTTTCCAAGATAGTTGAAAAGTGGTAATGATTCCAGTTTGTCTGTCGGTCTGTATGTGCTCTATGTCTCGTAAATATATTCGAAGTTCCCTGTAATTTTTATATATTATTGACTATAGCGCGAATGCTATTGAAAAGGAAGTGTGTAGCATTTGTAGTTCGTTTACAGTTACAGTCAAAAGTATTCCTTAACATTATGGTTAATGGAAAGCTTTTAATGTGTATTTTGATGATGTTACACTTTCTTTAACATACTGAAATTGTCATGCATTTCTTGACGAAACATGTGCACTAAAACATGCATTTTGTAGAATATGTAGTGAAAGCATTTATTATTTATTTAGAGGGTCACACAAAAGAATTCTGTTACTTAATAGCCTACGGGAAAAAATCGTTTGCAGTTTATTTTAACGATTTTACACAATTTCAAACATAATGCAATTTATAAGCATTACTGTGTGGCTCTATGCGTTGCTTATTGAAAAGTTTGGTCTGCATTGCATTTATAATTCACTTACAGGGACACACAGAAGAATTCGGATACAGTACTGTCTCTAAGTGATAATTACTGGAAGTACTTTTCCAACTTTATTTGCGTTTTTAAGTTTAACTAAGTTTTTACATAGTACGTGGCCTGTATAAATTCTGTTGATCAGATACGGGTCTTCACAAACGACTTCGTGAGTATTACTGACTATGGGCGTGAATTGCTTAAGTTTAGTTTTTAATTGTGTTATGCCTTTTCTTGTGAAGCTATATTTTGTATACTAATAGAAGATGGAGAATTATAAATAAATTCACATACAAGGATACGCAAAGAGCAAGATATATTACTATTTATGGTTGGCAAGTGCTGGAAGTGCGTTTTAAGTTGTGTTATATGATTTTACCTGAATTAAATTTTAGTTTAAAAAGGCAGTATGTACAAAAGTCTTTAGATAATATATAAGGCTGTACAAAAAAATTGAAGAGCATTTCCATCTATAGACGAAAATTTCTAAAAATGAATTTTCGAACTAAACAAAATTTTAACACGCTGTGTAGTGTATATGGAAATCTATAGATCATATGCAGGGCTGAACAAAATAATACGACTACTTTCTGGAGTATGGAACGTAATTGCTAAAAGTGGAGTTTTAAATGTGTTATGTGTTTTCCAAGCTTTTTACTTACATGTCTTCTGTCACCTTATTAACAATGAATTTTCGTTGCAGTTTTCTGGATGCTTTGGAGAGTGTTACATATTCTATGCTTTACGCATGATTTTTCGTTCTTTATTTTTTTATAATAACACATGATTATTATAATAACATGTACTGCAGGTTTCTTCGACTACTTAAATTACTCCCACATTAGGTAATATTATATTTATAAATATAGAGGTTCAAATATGAAAGAAAAAAAAAAAAGCAAGAAAAGTTCTCAAATAAAATTTCATAGAAAATATTTTTTCTAAGAAACAGCAGTTAGGAGAAAAATGAAATATTCTTTTCTCTTCTCCGCTGAAAAATATTGCAGCAACTTGCATATAAATATGGCGAAAAATGTTCTCTGTCTCCAAACTAGTATATGTCACTGCGTATATCATTTTATAGATGCAGTAAAACTTGAGAAGTAGAACTTGTGTAGAACGGACACCTATATATTGTAAAAAAGACAAACATTTATCAATGTACGAAAAAATAATATATCCACAAACGGAAATATGCAATAACCTCTTCAAAGTTGCACCAAAGATTCCGAAAAGCGTTCTCTTTGTACAGAAAAAGCGTATTTTTGTAATTTAAAGAAGCATTCATAAAAAATAAAAAATTTCTCTTGTTGCCACGGATTTTCGAGTACTTTTTTAAACAGTTTAAATCAAAACTGTTTTAGAATGCTATCCATTCTCATTTAAACATTTTCAGCTGCGTAAAAGAATCCACACATGCAAGAATATCAAAATAATACTAATATTAATGTTAATACTAGCTGTCTAACCCGTTGTACGCACGGGAGTTCATGAATTTAATTCTAAAATGTGAATAAAATGAATTTAAATCCCCTGCTAAAGTGTTGAGTTGTTCCATAACTATACGATTTAGAAAAATATTTTTCTACTACTGTGCATTTTTTTTTATAATGAAACTTAATTTATCACGTTGCTATGGCAGCAGACGATAAAAAGAAATAAGGGAATAAATAGAATAAAACGTTTTGTTGTTGTTTGTGATAAAATGTTTTTCTATATTTTTTATAAAAAAGGTAATAATTAAGCACAATTAAATAATCTCTAATTATTTGCATGCGAGGCAAAAGAATTATCGTAATACCCGCTACAGCTTCTTAGTATTGCAGCGTGGTGTACGTAATATGTATATCTCACCTTACAGTAAACATTTAGAACTGGTTAGAAATCGCGCGATTACGAGTTGAACATAAAAAAGCAAAAATCCGTCAAAAGATTGAAAAAAATCTATTTAATATTTTCGAATTTTTTGCTCATATCGTTCATGGGCCCCTTACCAGCAACCGTGTGCCAAATTTCGTAATCCTACACCCTGTGGTTTCCAAGGTTTTGATGTTACATAGATAGATACGCGCGCGGATTTTAATAGGGTAGATTAATACTGTTAATATCATGTTTTGTCTGTAAAACATATTTGTTAAATATACAAATGTTTACCTGGGAATTGATAGCATCCAAAAATCCTATATTCTGGATTCAGAAAACGGATTAATAGATTATGAAAATTACTCGGAAACGTTTCCGAAAATTGGTGGAAGGAAAGAAAGTGTTTTTTATAAATGATTCTTTAAATCTAGAACATATATTGTTTTTTGAGGTCTTTAAAGATAAAGAGCGTTTTACGGAATCGTGAGTAACTCGGAAGAGGTTATTGTATATTTTTGTTCGTGGTTTTATTATGTTTCGTAGATTAAGAAGCATCTATCTTTCTTTCTTTTACAGTGTACCTTAAAAGTAAGTATTCAATGTTCTAGCGAAAAAAACACTAAAATTATATTATAAAACATAATGTACCAGCAAATTAAAACACTTGTCAAAATTCCAATATGAGATCCGACAGATCCCACTGTTTACTTTTTTTATATACCGCTAAACAGGCCCCTACCTGCCCGGCATGAGTGCCTGGCTTGACGAGTTAGTACATGGGAGCGGGGTGGAAATCGCCTAATCACAGCATGGCTGTGATCCAACTGACTGTAGTTTTGTTGGCATCTCTGCAGTGCTTGCTCTCTAGTGGTTTGCTACAGATCACTTTGTTTGCCGGTTCAAGGTTTCTGTTTATCTTTGTTGAATTGGCAGATTTAAAAAAGCAAAAATCAAGGAAGTGATGATTCCACTGTTTACTTAAGAGGTGACAAGAAAATTTAGTATACACAAATAGATGTTAAAAGAAGTTTAAAAACAGTCCTAGTAGTTTCGGCCGGCTACCGCCACCATCATCAGGGAGCAAAAATCCTTACTGAGTAGCCGAAAGTACTAGGACAGTTTTTAAATATAATTTAACATCTATTTGTGTATTTTAAATTGTCTTGTCACCTGTTAAGTTCGAATATTTTTTCTGTCTTTTGTAATTTTGTCATAGCAGACATTACTTTATTATGCTTCACTCTTGTTTGTTTAATTTTTTTGTAAATCCATCGATTTATTTTTGAATAATAAGATACTTCATTGAAAGGAAACAATATTTGCCCCTTTTTTCAGTTATGAAACTCATAACATAAGCAACAATGACAACTAATAGAGCATTATTTGTATTTAAATTATAGCTAGTTTTATATTATATAATCACACTACATCCAACTTTATTTCTCCGCTTATATTCGAAGTATATTCCATCTTTAGTTAAAAATGTCTTTAATGTGTTTAAAAACACGTTTCTTCAAAAACTTACTTTGGTAAATAAGAAAGTCCCGTAGGAAAAGTAAAAAGAAATTCTAAGTTAAGCCAAATTTAACATTTTTCAAACGAAAAGCTACGAATGTGGAGTTACTACATTTGTAGATTCATAATAGCTTAAGAGGATCATTCTTTAAAGAAATCTTTAGCCAACTTTAAAATAAAGGTTTAAAAATTTTGTATAGCCAATATAGTATGTTTCAGAAAATATTTTAGAAAACATTTACATAATTTGTTTTTTAAATCTATCGATTTCTTATTGAATATTTAGAGACAATAATATTTTCCTCTTTTTATGGTTTCGTTCATCTCACGAAACCCTATACGTCTCGCTTTCTGTCTGCCCGTCATAGAGACCGTTCTCGGAAACTGTAATTTAGAGACTTGAAATTTTGTGTACTGGCAGCTGAATACCTACTGTCACACAGTAAATCATAAAATTTTGAAAATCTCTTTATTAACGCTAGATATTAATTAAAACCCTAAAAACCCACTCATTAATGGAAAAAATATTCAACTAAGCATAGAATTTAATCAAACCGCAAAAGAAATTCATTCTGAAACTTCAGAAGAGGGGAAATTGTTGCCATAGTCACAGCATTGCAATGGGGATAACTGATTGGACAATTTCAAGGATACTCCTATCTCATAAACTATTCCTCCTAGGAACGTAAAAATTGGGACATACGCACAAATAAAAAAAATAGCTTTCATAATTTCTAAATTTTTTTTTAATTGCTCCCACTAGAAGTATAAATATCAATTAAAAATCCATTTGAATAATTTCGTTTAATTTCCTTTCATTGGAAAACCACAGACGAGCAATATGACACCTGTTCACACAGATCAAAGATGGCAGACTAGGCATTTTTCAGGCTCTATAGAATTTCTTTTATTATTGCATTTATCGATTTGAAATTAACACATCTATGCGTATTTTTTTTACAGCGAACACAGAAATCTAATTTTTATAAAGATGGCTTAATTAGAATAGCAATTACGAATTAATTTTGCGTTATTGAAAATAATTTTTATCCAAATCCAAAGAACATTTGCAGCTGGTTGTGAAGTTGGAGACTTATGCCATTTATCAGCAGGATTATTTTCGTTTTTTTTTTCTGAACTATTGAAGGGATACGTATATAAACAGAACGCAGATTTTGAGGTTAGTAAGAGATTAAAAGCTCTATTATTATTATTTATTTTTATTGCATTTACCGATTTGAAAAGTTTTCATTCAGGCATGTTTTTTTTTTCTTTCTTTCTTTTTTTTTTTTTTTTTTTTGGTGAATCCAGAATTTTTAAAAAGATCACATTATTGGAACCAAATTTATATTTTATCACAAAATGCTGATTTTTGTATAGAAAACAGAAATAAAACGCCAATAGACAATGATGTAATTAGTAATCGAATAGGGATTGTTAATAAAGAAAAGTTGAGGGGGAATCTACTTTTTTTTAAATACCGCATTTAGTCCACATGTCAGATATTATTATGACAGAGCAGAATAGCGGGCTTTGCCCGTTCTCGGTCCTGTTCAGATATTCGAAAAAAAAAAAGAAAAAATAGACCGGTAAATTTTTACTTTATAAAAAATGACTTTTTTTTTTGGAAAATGAAATTTATTTGGATTTATTAATTAAAGGATAAAGTGTTTCTATGCGAATAACAAACGAAACCGTTTGTACGAGTTTTCGATCACACTTACCCAATTGTTTCGGTTATAAAACTCATAACATAAGTACCAATCATAACTAATAGAGCATAGTATGTATTTAAATTATAGCTAACTTTATATTATATAAACACATTACGTATACATTATAAATCTAAGTTTATTTTTAATCTTATTTCCAAATTATAGTCTATCTTTGTTTAAAAATTTCTTTCATGTGTTTAAAAACATGTTTGTTCAAACGTTTACTTTGATAAATAAGAAGTAGGTGCTCACATTATAAGTCTTCTGTCATGTGTTTGAAAACATGTTTGTTCAAACGTTTACTTTGATAAATAAGAAGTAGGTGCTCACATTATAAGTCTTCTGTCATGTGTTTGAAAACATGTTTGTTCAAACGTTTACTTTGATAAATAAGAAGTAGGTGCTCCCATTATAAGTCTTCTGTCACGAAGGAAAATTTAAGTCATTTTAATATTTTGCAATAACAAAAGCCACGAAAATGTGAGTTACTATCTCTGTAGATTCAGAGGATATAAAGAAGATCATTCTTTGAAGAAATCTTTAGCCAGCTAAAAAGCAGTTTTAAAGATTTAAATAGCAGATTAAATTTAAATTTAATTTTTCAGAAAATATTTTAGAAAAGTTTTACATAAGATACGAAATGTGGTAACAGAAAACGACTTATAATAATATATAAAGAAATAAATATTATAAATACAGAAATGATTTCTTTGAATAAATACTATAAGATAATAAAATGCATTAGAAAAGAAAAGAACGTGGTCCCTTTAAACCGTTATCAACATAGTTGAGAAATGCTTATGATTTGGACCTGTCTGTTCATGCGTCAGTGCTCTATCTTTCGTAAATATGCAGAATTCCAAAAATTGTTATATATTAAAGTGGTTCTTTCAGCATACTCGCGAAGTGGTATGTTAGCATATTTCGTTTTCTAGAGAGACACTGCAATAGGTATTCTTCGGATAATAAAAATATAAATAGTAGTTTTAAATCTGTTTTATTATAATTGGGTACAGGAATAGGTGCAAACAATAATTTATTTACACATATATTATATACTTTTGTATTCATATCGAATAAACATTTCATTTGTGTTCTATTTTTTTAGTTTGAAAAAAAAATTATATATTTGTTTATTGTATGACATTTACTCTCCGCAATATTCCTATTACTCCGATGCCAAATATCCTATGATATCCGAGGCATCGACTAACTTTCAATGATATTTCATTTGTCAAAATGAATTGGTTGAGTCTCGACATCCGGACGCACATATTTGTACATTACCAGTACATAATCTTCATGGCGCACACTGTGACAAAGGGACTTCTTTTGCGTCTATTGACCGAACACACAAAGCGGTTTTCAGTGTTTATCGAGTCGGTACACAATTTCCAATCACAACTAATTTTGTTAATCATATAAATTATTTATCTTGTCAACATCCCCTTTTCTATGTATTTACAAAACGCACAGCAATGAGTGAGGTATCATTCGAAATATTTTTGAACAGGCTTCTGACTCTACGTAGTTGACAAGCCTTTGGAAAATACATACAATTTACACCTATGTCACAAAAATTCTTTGTTTCGGCACGCCGGCCGTGGGGCGTGTCACGTTCTGGTAGAAAACCGACAGTAAATGGTAATCTTTATTAAAACTTATATTTTACAAAACTTGAATACCACATTTTAAATCTTAACATCATAAAATTAAAAATTCCCTTGTTTTCCTTAAACATTAAACAGATGATCTATAAACTAGACACATTAAGGTAAATTTAAGGCAAGATAAAATCTTTGCTTTTGTTGAAAATATACAAAATATAGCGGATTCTCATTTAAGCATAATGGCTGCAAGTGAAGTTGTGTTTGTAACTAATGATCAAAAGTTCTAACAGAAAATTTTTCTCTTGAACTAACTCTTAGGTTTTAAAAATAACTTTTCGCAGCTTTTAAATTTTCTCAACAATAGAGATATCCTTTAATAGTATTCAGTTGTCTTATCTTAAATAAAGATATTTGCCGCTGTCAAAGGATTGTCATTTGCCGTTGGCATTGGGAAATTTTTTAAATGGGCACCGTTGAAATAATTAATTTTTTTAATTCTTCAAATTTAATCCCCTGAAAATTTTAATCAATTTCATAAAATACTGTACCCTTAATTAACGTAACTTTACAAATTATAATATGTGTCTATGATCAAAATGTAACGATTAAAAGCCGAGTTCAATGTTTTATGGGACACCCTGAATATATATTTGTAATCAAAGGGTTTAACATAAAACACGTATTTGTTAAACTGAATAAAACAAAATATAGGGCAAGGTACAATCTCTTTGTGTTGGTATCAAATAATGTATATAAGAAGTTACTTCTCAATTAAATAAAACGGCTCTAAGTAAAAATGTCTTTGTAATTAATAAGAGGACATTTTAAGAAAAAACACATTTCCCTTGAGTATCTTTCTTCTTAAAAATAACTTTTTAAAACTTTTAATTTCTTATAATTATAAAAGTACTTGCCCTTAATTAATTATTCGTCATTTTATACATTTTATCAACATAATGATTTTATAGGACTTCACGCTGAAGTTACTTAATTTTGCACTATCTATTATGTATACTATTTGTATATTACTTAGTACATTGTAATTAATGAGAGGATGTTTTAAGAGAAAACACTTTTCTTTAGTTCGTCTTAAGAAGAACTTTTCAGAACTTTTAATTTCTCTTAATAATAAAAGTACTTGTCCTGGATAAATGATCAGAAAATACTCAATTTTCAATATCTATTTGCATACTATTTGTATGATTCTTAGTATTTATTTAGTTATTTCACTAAAGTTTAAAAAGCTTAAATAATTCACATTAGAATTAAATTAAAATTAGAATATTATCTTTCTATTTGTTAAAATAGATATAACAAAGTTTAGGGCAAGATATAATCTCTTGATGTTTGCAGAAAGATAAGTAAACAAGTACTTAGTTCTCAATTAAAAACAATGGCTTCAAGTAAAAATGTCTTTGTAATTAATAAGAGGACATCTTAAGAAAAAACACATTTCCCTTGATCTTTCTTCTTAAAAATAACTTTTTAGAACTTTTACTTTCTCTTAATAATAAAAGCACTTGCCCTTGGTAAGTGATCGGTCATTTTATACATTTCATCAACATGATTATTTTAAAGTAATTGAAACAAATCAATTAAAACTATCAGTAACAAAACAATTTTACAATATCTATCTGTATACTATTTGTATAATACTTAGCATTTATTTAGTTATTTCACTAAAGTTTAAAAAGAATAAATAATTCACATTAAAATTAAATTAAAATTAGAATATTATCTTTTTAACATAAAAACATATTTGTTAAAATAGATATAACAAAGTTTACGGCAAGATATAATCTCTTGGTGTTTGCAGAAAGAAAAGTAAACAAGTAGTTAGTTCTCAATTAAATACAATGGCTTCAAGTAAAGATGTCTTTGTAATTAATGAAATGACGTTTTAAGAAAAAACACTTTTCCCTAGTTTCTCTTAAGAAGCACTTTTCCGAACTTTTACTTTCTCTTACTAATAAAAGCACTTGCCCTTGATAAGTGATCGGTCATTTTATACATTTCATCAACATAATTATTTTAAAGGAATTGAAACTGAAGTTACTCAATTTTACAATATCTATATGTGTACTATTTGTATATTACTTAGTATTTATTTTGTTATTTCACTAAAGATTGAATAATGCATATTAAAGTTAAATTTTAATGAATTATTATCTTTTTAACATAAAGAACATATTTGTTATATTAGATATAACAAACCTTAGGGCAAGATAAAATCTCTTTGTGTTTGCAGAAAATAAAATAAACGAGTTAGTTCTCTATTAAATACAATGGCTTCAAGTATAGATGTCTTTGTAATTAATGAGAGGACGTTATAAAAAAAAGACACTTTTCCCTAGTTTCTCTTAAGAAGAACTTTTCAGAACTTTTAATTTATCTTAATAATAAAAGTATAAAAGTACTTGCCCATGATAAATGATCAGTTCTTTTATACATTTCATAAACATAATGATTTTATAGGAATTCAAACTGAAGTTACTCAATTTTACAATATTTATCTGTATACTATTTGTATATTACTTAGTATTTATTTTGTTATTATTTAATTTTTAAAAGATTAAATAATTCATATTAAAGTTATTTTAAAATTACTTATTATCTTTCCAACATAAAGAACATATTTCTTAAACTAGATAAAACAAAGTTTAGGGCAAGATAAAATTGTTTTTGTGTTTGCAGAAAATAAAGTAAACACGTTGTTATTTTTCAGTCAAATACAAAGGCTTCAAATAAAGATGTCTTTGTAATTTATGAGAGGACGTTTTAAGAAAAAAACGCTTTTCTTTAGTTTCTCTTAAGAAGAACTTTTCAGAACTTTTAATTTCTCTTAATAATAAAAGTAATTGTCCTGGATAAATGATCAGTCACTTTATACATTTCATCAACATAACGATTTTACAGGAATTCAAACTGAAAGTCTTCAATTTTACAACATCTATCTGTATACTATTTATATAATACTTAGTATTTATTTTGTTATTATTTAAGTTTAAAAAAATTAAATAATTCATATTAAAGTTATTTTAAAATTACTTATTATATTTTTAACAAAAAGAACATATTTCTTAAACTAGATATAACAAAGTTTAGGGCAAGATAAAATTGTGTTTGTGTTTGCAGAAAATAAAGTAAACACGTTGTTAGTTCTCAGTTAAATACAATGGCTTCAAGTAAAGATGTCTTTGTAATTAATGAGAGGACGTTTTAATAAAAAACACTTTTCCTTAGTTTCTTTTACTAAGAACTTTTCAGAACTTTTAATTTCCCTTAATAATAAAATTACTTGCACTTGATAAATGATCAGTCATTTTATACATTTCATCAACATAATGATTTTAAAGGAATTCATACTGAAATTCCTCAATTTTACAATATCTATCTGTATATTATTTGTATATTACTTAGAATTTATTTTGTTATTATTTAAGTTTAAAAAGATTAAATAATTCATATTAAATTTATTTTAAAATTATTTATTATCTTTTTAACATAAAGAACATATTTCTTAAACTCAATATAACAATGTTTAGGGCAAGATAAAATCTTTTTATGTTTGCAGAAAATAAACACGTTGTTATTTCTCAGTTAAATACAATGGCTTCAAGTAAAGATGTCTTCGTAATTAATGAGAGGATGTATTAAGAGAAAACACTTTTCTTTAGTTTGTCTTAAGAATAACTTTTCAGAACTTTTAATTTCACTTAATAATAAAAGTACTTGTCCTGGATAAATGATCAGTCACTTTATACATTTCAGCAACATAATGATTTTAAAGGAATTCAAACTGAAACTCCTCAACTTTACAATATCTATCTGTATATTATTTGTATCTTACTTAACATTTATTTAGTTATTTCACCAAAGATTAAAAATATTAAATAATTCATATTAAACTTAAATTATAATTACTTAATATCTTTAAAACATAAATAACATATTTCTTAAACTAGATATAACAAAGTTTAGGGCAAGATAAAATGTCTTTGTGTTTACAGAAAATGAAGTAACCAAGTTGATAGTTCTCCATTAAATACAATGGCTTCAAGTAAAGATGTCTTTGTAATTAATGAGAGGACGTTATAAGAAAAAATACTTTTCCATAGTTTGTTATAAAAATAATTTTCAGAACATTTAATTTCTCTTAATATTAAAAGTGCTTGCCCTTGATAAATGATTAGTCATTTTATACATTTCATCAACATAATGCTTTTAAAGGACTTCACACTGAAGTTACTCAATTTTGCACTATCTATATGTATACTATTTGTATATTACTTACTACATTGTAATTAATGAGAGGACGTTTTAAGAGAAAACGCTTTTCTTTAGTTTCTCTTAAGAAGAACTTTTCAGAACTTTTAATTTCTCTTAATAATAAAAGTAATCGCCCTGGATAAATGATCAGTCACGTTATACATTTCACCAACATAATGATTTTAAAGGAATTCAAACTGAAAGTCCTCAATTTTACAACATCTATCTGTATACTATTTGTATGTTACTTATTATTTATTTTGTTATTATTTAAGTTTAAAAAGATTAAATAATTCATATTAAAGTTATTTTAAAATTACTTATTATCTTTTTTAACATAAAGAACATATTTCTTAAACTAGATATAACAAAGTTTAGGGCAAGATAAAATTATGTTTGTGTTTGCAGAATATAAAATAAACACGTTGTTAGTTCTCAGTTAAGTACAATGGCTTCAAGTAAAGATGTCTTTGTAATTAATGAGAGGACGTTTTAAGAGAAAACACTTTTCTTCAGTTTGTCTTAAGAAGAACTTTTCAGAACTTTTAATTTCTCTTAATAATAAAAGTACTTGTCCTGGATAAATGATCAGTCACTTTATACATTTCATCAACATAATGATTTTAAAGGAATTCAAACTGAAATTTTTCAATTTTACAATATCTATCTGTATACTATTTGTATCTTACTTAACATTTATTTAGTTATTTCACCAAATATTAAAAATATTAAATAATTCAAATTAAACTTAAATTATAATTACTTAATATCTTTAAAACATAACTAGATATAACAAAATTTAGGGCAAGATAAAATCTCTTTGTGTTTACAGAAAATGAAGTAACCAAGTAGATAGTTCTCAATTAAATACAATGGCTTCAAGTAAAGATGTATTTGTAATTAATGAGAGGACGTTATAAGAAAAAAGACTTTTCCATAGTTTATCTTAAGAAGGGATTTTCAGAACTTTTAATTTCTCTTAATAATAAAAGTGCTTGCCCTTGATAAATGATTAGTCATTTTATACATTCCATCAACATAATGATTTTAAAGGAATTGAAACTGAAGTTACTCAATTTTGCACTATCTATATGTATACTATTTGTATATTACTTAGTATTTATTTAGTTATTTCACTAAAGATTAAATAATTCATATTAAAGTTAAATTATATTTACTTATTATCTTTTTAACATAAAGAACATATTTGTTATAAACTAGATATAACAAAGTTTAGGGCAAGATAAAATCTCTTTGTGTTTACAGAAAATGAAGTAACCAAGTAGATAGTTCTCAATCAAAAACAATGGCTTCAAGTAAATATGTCCTTGTAATTAATGAGAGAAAGTTTTAAGAAAAAACATTCTCCCTAGTTTCTCTTAAGAAGGGATTTTCAGAACTTTTAATTTCTCTTAATAATAAAAGTGCTTGCCCTTGATAAATGATTAGTCATTTTATACTTTCCATCAACATAATGATTTTAAAGGAATTGAAACTGAAGTTACTCAATTTTACAATATCTATCTGTGTACTATTTGTATATTACTTAGTATTTATTTAGTTATTTCACTAAAGATTAAATAATTCATATTAAAGTTAAATTATAATTAATTATTTTCTTTTAACATAAAGAACATATTTGTTATATTAGATATAACAAACCTTATCACAAAATAAAATCTCTTTGTGTTTGCAGAAAATAAAATAAACGAGTAGTTAGTTCTCTATTAAATACAATGGCTTCAAGTAAAGATGTCTTTGTAATTATTGAGAGGATGTTATAAGAAAAAAACCTTTCCCTTGTTTCGTCTTAAAAAGAACTTTTCAGACCTTTTAATTTATCTTAATGAGATAAATTGGTTAAGTGCGAGTATAACTCGCTCGCAAACGGTTTCTTACATTAAATTTATTAATTATTAAACACCTAAAACCCCTAATTTTGTTCATAATTTTAATTTCAATTGGTTTGGAAATAAGAGGGGGAGGGGACCTATTTTTCCTGTATACTTTCGACGATACCTCTGAAAATATAAAACCTAAAACTGAAACAAATATATTTTTGAGTTCGATATTACGAGATCTTTCGAAAAATACCCTACACGATATAAAAATATTTTTTTCAAGTAAATTAATTAATATCTCTGGTAATTACCAACATTTTTTTTGGAAAATAATAATAAACTATCCTTGGATTATTCTGCGTCGATACATACCTCGAACACCCCTCAACTCTCCCTCTTACCTCCCGAAAGTTAAAGTTTGTGTGTAACGGAAAAATGCTTTTTTCTCAAAAACGATGTTACCTAGGAAAATCGCAATATTATTTTCTGTACGGTTTAAATAAACTCTTTCTACGCCTAATTTTTTCATAATTTTTGTTTCAGTAGATTAAAAAATAGAGGGGGGGGGGGGGTATTTTTATGGCATTTTGAACGATATCTCTGAAAATATAATATCTAAAATTAAAACATATTTTTGAGTTCGGTATTACGGGATCTTTCACACGATACTCCATATGATACATAAAAGAAACCTTTTTTTTCAAGCAATTTAATTAGCCCCCTAAATTTTTCCTAAGAACATTTGGGAATGGCCATTAATCTGAAAATATGTGGGTAGAAAGGCTTTATAACTTTTCCAAGTTTGACCTTTCTACATCCCATTTTTATACGAGGAAAGGGGCTCTGACAGACAGACGGACAGGCACATGAGTGATCTTATAATGGTTCCGTTTTTACCAGAACCCTAATAAAAGTACTTATTCTTGATAAATAATTCACCCTTTTATACATTTCATCAACATATTGATTTTAAGGGACTTCAAATTTAAATCACCTTATTTTACAATACCTATGTGTATAGTATCTGTATATTACTTAGTATTTTACTTGAGTGTAAAAAGATTAAATAATTCATGTTAAAGTTAAATTAAAATTATTTATTTGTTAAACTAGATAAAACAAAGTTTTTGGTTAAGATACAATCTCTTTGTGTTTGCAGAAAGTAAAGTAAACAAGTACTAGTTAGTTCTCAGTTAAATACAGTAGCTAAGTAAAGATGTCTTTGTAATTAATGAGAGGACGTTTTAAGAGAAACCATTTTTCCCTAGAGTAGCTTTTGTCTTAAAAAGATCTTTGTAGAATTTTTAATTTCTCATAATAATAAAAGTACTTGCCCTTGATACATGATTCATCATTTTATACATTTCATCAACGCAGTGTTTTTAAAAAACGTCAAATTTAAGTTACTCAATTTCACAATATACAGCTTGTCCATAAAACATAGACAACGGCTTCTATTCCTTAAATATTGATCATAGACATACATTATAAATTACAAAGTTACGTAAGAAAATGTACAGAATTTTATGAAATCGATTAAAAATTTTACGGGATTCAATTTGAAGAAAATCAAAATTTTAATTTTTATACGGCCCTCGTACAAAAAAAAAATTCCCAGTGAGTAAAAAGGACCCCATACACTAATAAGGTCATTTATAAAATTTCGTCATTTTATCATAAAAAGTCGCAGAGATATGAAAATACATATAAGCCTCTGACTTAAGCCACTTTTCGATGCCTGGATACGATTTCGCAAAGGGAAAAAATCAACGTCGAATGATCGAGTTTCAGGGGGTGTCAGACCAATTACAAATGAAAACAATGATTGCATAAATAAATAATAATTGTGGTATTTATTGGTACAAATGTATCAAAACTGTGCAGAAAAAATAACTTTACAAAAGATTACAAAACTTGTTCAAAATGTTTACATTATGTTTACATTTCTGTCAAGCATTTCTAAACTTTTTTAATGTGCACTGACTGTGCCATTTCAAAGTTTTATTCTTTATTTCATTGTGCACAATTTTAAGGTGTTTTTCAGGAAGCATAGTTTTGTAAATTTGTAAATAAGTTTGAATATAAAACTAAATATAAGAGCCATAGTTTATTTGCATATGATGCATTTCTGCGTCACGTCATCCGCACTCTAGCTGTAAACATTTACATTTTAATTTATGATTAATTCCTCACCAAATTTGTTTAAACATATCGCTGCGCCTTTTTTGATAAAATGCTGAAATTTTGCACCTGACCTTATTAGTGAATGGGGCCCATTTTACTCATTGGGATTTTTTTTGTACGGAGGCCGTATCAAAATTTAAATTTTGTATTTCTTCATATTTAATCTCATGAAAATTTTAATCGATTTATAAAATTATGTACCTTTTTATACGTAACTTTTTACTTTATAATATATGTCTATGATCAATATTTAAGGAATAAAAGCCGACGTCAATGTTTTTGGGATACCCTGTATACCTGTATAGTAACTAAATATTACTAAGTATTTATGTAGTTCTTTTACTTGAGTTTAAAAAGATTAAATACTTCAGATTAAAGTGAAGCTATAATTATTTTCTTTTTAACAAAAAACACACGTTTTTGAAACTAGACGAAACAAAGTTTTTGCAAGTAAAAAGCAAAATATCTCGCAAGATAAAAGCTCTTTGTGCTTCTATCCAATAAAGTAAACAAGCAGTTAGTTCTCAGGCAAATACCGTTTCTTCAAGTGAAGATGTTTTTGTAATTAATGAGAGAAAGTTTTGGAAGATTTTTCATAAAAGTAACTTCTCTCTTTAAAAGAACTTTTTGATGCTTTTAAATTCTCTCACCAAATAGGTACTTGCTATTAGTAAATTATTGATCTTTTGTGAATTGCATTACCACTATGTTTCTAATGATAAAAAAATGAAATTACACAGTGCAACAGACTGTATACGTATATTATCCGTAAGGTTATTTCAAAAGCCCTTTGGTAAACATCAAAGAATGGTAAAGCGTACTACAAAAGAATTCTTCTATTCTGTGTTGGAATGAAAAAGGTACATTCTTCCTTGTTTTTATTAAATCTTCTAATTTAACTCAAAAGCACGAAGCTGAAATATGTGAAACCCAATTATAAAAGATTTCTAGTTTTCATTAATACTAAATTTGAATGGGAATTTCGAAAAATTGACCAGCTATCCCTAATTTGGCTTCATTCATGGCGACCTGTGCTTTTTCCAAGTATATTTGAGACACGAGAGAATTTGACACTGGCGGATGTAAATATGTAGTTTTATGTGTATCAGAGTAGCAACAATAATTACAACAATTAAAGTAATTTTGAAAGAAACTGCGTTTTCTAAAGCTCATAAATGAAACCTATTATGGAAAAATCAGCTACCTTAGATATTCAAACTGCTGTATTTCAGCCATTTTTTGAGACAAAGGCAGAAGAAAAAATCGTTCGGAATCCTTATATTAAGCCCAAACAGTTAAGGGTCAAAAAGTGTTTTATTTCTATCTAGCATATTTTATTTCTTTACTAGCTGACCCGCCTTGTGTTGCCCGAGCCCGTGTAATAAACTCAAATCTCTTAAAAAACGAAATTCTGGAGCAGTCTCCGATGGCTTCGACATCGTATACCGGGCAAGCTCGTACGTTTCGAAAAATCTTTTATTTCCCCCTTCCACAGCCAAGGGAGCAACCCCTTTACCAAAGAACCTCTCAGACAGATCACTGTTGCCTACGGTACTGTACACTGTAAAAAATGACCAATGTTTCTTATTTTATGAAAATATGCTATAACCACGAACGAAAATATAATATAATCTTCTGAGTTATCCGAAATTTCAAATAGCATGTTACATTGTCTTTTGAATCCCCAGAAACGAATACATTTTCAAAATTTAAAGAATAATTTATAAAAACAAATTATTTTTAGCTGCCCGAATTTTTCAGAAACGTTTCCGAAGGGTTTTTATAGTGTATTAATGAGTGTCCTTAGCCTGGAATACCTGTTTTTCTAATGCTATCCATTCTGAAGTAAACATTTTCATGCTCAAAAAAAATGTTTCACAGACAAACATGCAAAATTAACAGCGTTAACAATAACATTAAAATTAAGATTATTTCTTTACTCTTTCATGTATAAATTAACTTATGCGGCTGAAAACGTGTACTTGAGAATGGATAACATTCGAAAAACAGGTATTCCAGCCTGAGGACACTAATTAATACACTATAAAAACCCTTCGCAAACGTTTCTGAAAAATTCGGGCAGTTAAAAATAATTTGTTTTTATAAATTATTCTTTAAATTTTGAAAATGTATTATTCGTTTCTGGGGATTCAAAAGACAATGTAACATGCTATTTGAAATTTCGGATAACTCAGAAGATTATATTATATTTGCGTTCGTGGTTATAGATTATTTTCATAAAATAAGAATCATTGGTCATTTTTTACAGTGTATAGTAGGCGTGCTACAAAACTGAGCTGGTTTCGAGAAGATGGGAACATTATAAGCCGAGTTATTGAAATAAGGCACAGTTAGAGAAAATAACCATGAGTGAGGTGCCGGGTGAAATGGATGTTCAAGTGTCCTTCAGAAAGTGACTAATTAGAAGGTCTACGATGCATCTTTAAAAATTCGTTCGTTTGCTTAAGCTAGGAGCTTAATTACAAATTTGGCTTAAACTATTATTCGGAAATAGTGGTAACCGCTACTCATAAATTTACCTTTAATGTTATAGAAGGTGACTATTAAGTTAATTATAATGTTCGGAATCACTTGCGTTAAAATCGGAAAGATAGTTGCGGAGATACGGAAACCGGACATATTTAGAGAAAAAACCTTGAAGGAGGGGCCGGGGAGGGGAAGGGATGTTCAAGTGCCCTTTAGCAAATGACTAATTAGGAGGACCACTATGCATCTTTAAAAAATCGTTCGTTTGGTTAAGCTAGGAACTTAATTACAAATTTGGCTTAAGCTATTATTCGGAAATAGTGGTAACCTCTACTCATAAATTTAGTTTACTGTTATAGAGGGTGTTAATTAAGTTAATTATAATGTTTGGAATCAGTTGCGTTGAAATCGGAAAGATAGTTGCGGAGATATGGAAACGGGGCGTAGTTAGAGAAAAAATCTTGAAAGTGGGGCCGGGGCGGAGGGGATGTTCAAGTGACCTTCAGCAAATGACTAATTAGTACAACCACTATGCATCTTTAAAAATTCGTTCGTTTGGTTAAGCTAGGAACTTAATTAGAAATTTCGCTTAGACTCTTATTCGGAAATAGTGGTAACCACTATTCATAAATTTAGTTTAATGTTATAAAGGGTGACTATTAAGTTAATTATAATGTTTGGAATCACTTGCGTTGAAATCGAAAAGATAGTTGTTGAGATATGGAAACGGGGAATAGTTAGATATAAACCTTAAAGTAGGGCCCGGGAGGGAGATGGGGCGAATGGTCAAGTGACCTTCAGCAAATAACTAATTAGGAGGATCACTATACATATTTAAAGATTGATTCATTTGGTTTAAGCTAGGAACTTAATTTGAAATTTGGCTTAGGCTATTATTCGGAAATACTGTTAACTGCTTTCTAGAAATACACCTTGAAGTAATGAATGCTGATTTTTTTATAACTTAGTAAAAATGGAACTAAATGGAGTAGTTTGGAACATTATTAGCAGAGATTAAAAATAGCGGTATTCTGTATATAAAACAGAAATTAAACGCTACGGAGAAGCTAAAAATTTTAAAATTGTTAAATTTAATTAGACCCTTACCCCTCTTCAACCCGCAAATATAACAAATAATCTGTTAAAGTTTTCTGTATTAATAATCTCTATCATAATAATATATTCCTGTTAAAAAAACCTTAATCCCAGCTAATTATCATGAAGAAAAACATGCCTGGAAAATACCTTAAACAGGTGGTGTTTGTGTAATTTGCCGTGAGTAGATGGCACTACATTAGGTTGGCTGTACGCCGGTAAATGCAATCCATGTTGGCACTATTTCGTTATAAGTCCTTATCTATGCATCGTTACTCTGATTTATTTAATATTTTCTGTGAACATTCTATACAACCAACCAACCGAAGAAACAAAAAGCCTATTTTTGATAAGAGTTCTTTGTGCATTTTAATTAATATTTCAGAAAGTTATTAAAATATTAAAATTCTGAGGTTCAGGTGCACCAGGAGAGGGTTTGTGCTACCTAAATCTAAATTTTCAAGTTTCTAGGTGGGCTAGAATTTGCTGACCATCGCCAACAGACACACAGACACACACACAGAGCGAAATTTTATTTTATTAGTATAGAATTTTTGTACATATTTTTGAATTTGAAATTATTAAATGGCCGCCACTTTGAAATTAGAAGGACGATGAAGCTGGTCAACGAACTCGGTCGAGACCACATCAGTCACATCTAAATCGGTTCGTAAGCACTATCATAGGTGGCGCTTCAATAGGTAGCTTCTTATATTTAGTAATGGAAGCTATCTAACACAAGTTTGTATTAGAAACTAGGGTTGAAATCTATTTATTCAGTCAAAAATAAAGGGTGTGACACTTCTATCCAATCCCAGTTTTTTTTTAAATATATAACTTTAACAATAAAAAAGATATTTTTAAAAAGTTGGCAACATACTCACCTTTTCTTGGGTGAAATATATCTATATCAGGAGAAGCGGTAAAAGTGCCTAACATCCACATAGAAACAGTGCTGTATTAAGCTCTTCATACTTCCGAATCTAACCTTAATTCCATAATATCTATCTTTTCATGATGCATAAGTTACCGTATTTATTTTTTGAAATATCAAATGTAGTTTATTTTATCAAGCGTATCTTAAAAATTAAGCAAATAATTCACGAAAATATCTTTTGCGAAAACAAAAACAAATTAATTATTTTCAAATAGAGTAATCTTGAAAGGAGTTTTTCTAGAAAAACAAATAGCATTAGTTAAATAATTTGCTGTGGCCATCAGAAAATTTCTTACGTATTATATAAATCAAATCATCTGTAACCAAAATTAGATGACAATCTATTCATTCTGGGGATATAGCTATCGTGGAAATCGGGATAATCACAACATAGAAACGCCATCTGCTGCACGATTTACACCAAAACCTAATCAGTGTCTATTTATGTCAATTTCTAACATAATATGAAGTTTGATGAAAGTCTGTGCGTTAGTCTCTCTTGAGATATAGGTATCGAAGGAATCGTGTAAAATGCACCATAGCAGCGCCACCTGTTGAAAAATTTACAACAAAACCTAATCAGCACCAATTACTGTACCAATTGCTGAATCTGAAGTTTGAATAAATTCCGCGCATTAGTTCTTGAGACAGAGAGGCCGCAAAATTAGTGTCACATATAGACAGACAGACAGGCATATGGACAGATTCAAGGAAGACATTTTCTGAAAACAGTCAAATCGTGTTAAGGAGCTTTGAATGAACCTTCCTATTAATCCGCGGAAAACCGGTATTCGTAATTTTTCACGAATCCAGAACTGTCTTCTTGTAAAGATAGAAGAAAGTAAAAATTATTCATGACCATTGTTTTATACATTTTTATTGGATGGCAATTTCTGCCTAGTTATTAAAGATTAATTTTGAATGTTTTAAAAACATCTTTAATCTCATTTGCTTACTCAAAGTAATTTTTACATGTAATAGAGTCTTTTGCAAGTCTCTTTGTTTTACACTGGTGTAGTCGGACAAAAAACAAGAGATATACCCAAAATATATTTTAATTACCAAATGGTCCCAGAAGAAAATAAAACAGAAAAATTCATTGGACTGGAAATTATATCATATTTTATATATATGTTACGGTCAATATGATAAATCCCGTCATTATTAATAATAACCTGTTATTATTAATGATGACCTGTCATAATGCTCGGTTATTATTAATAATAACCGCGGTCATTATTGATAATAACCGGTTATTATTAATAATGACTGGATTTATCATATTGACCGTAACATATATATAAAATATGATATAATTTCCAGTCCAATGAATTTTCATGTTACGGTGAATGTAATAAACCGGTGGTTATACATAATCACCACTAAACTTGGTAAATGTGATAAATTATTGAATATTTATCAAATTTACCCGTTAGTTTACAAAATACCCAACTCGTAATGGGGAATGTAATAAATTCGGATTATTTTGTGGAGTAATGAGGTCTTAATTCCAAAAAATGAATATTTTCAAATAGTATGCATGCTTCGTGTAACCGCAAAGGACATCACTGGACGCATGAAACTAGCTGTACAGCAAAATCCTGAATGCATGAAATTCATTCAATCAGCGTTCAGTAGCGCTTCGCTCACATTAATCGAAAAAAAATCAGTGGACGGATGAAACTCCCTATAGAGCAATCTGTAGAATATATGAAATTCCTTCAAGCAGTTAGTAATTCATGTATGTAGGCTTCGCGCACATTGACCGAAAAAAAATCACGGGATACATGAAACTCGCTGTACAGCAATCTCTAGAATGCAGGAAATTTATTCATACAGCGGTTAGTAATTTCTGTATGAACGCCTCGCGTACATTAACCGAAAAAACATCACTGGAAGCATGAAACTCATTGTACAACAACCTCTAGAATGCATGATATTCATTCCAGCAGCGGTCAATAATTTATGTATGTACGCTTCGCGTACATTAACCGAAAAATATAACACTGAACGTATGAAACTCGCTTTACAGCAGTCTCTTGAATGCATTTTGGTAAAGTTATTAGCATATTAGAATCCAAAAATATCGCTCATTCAACCAAGTAGATTTTGATGAAACTTTAAAAAAAATACGGAAACACAATTCTGAAAAAGTTTCACGTGGCTTTCCGAGCATTTTATAGAATGCCATTGATTCAGTTTGGTTTCAGATACTATAGAATCAGCTGGATTCTTACACTGGACCTCCCGTTTCGAATCTAGAGACGTTATCGCTGACCCACTAATGTTCGACTACGCATCGCAACAATATTTCTTTTGCTATTTTCCCTGTAAAATTGGTCATAAAATTGTCTTAAAATGATTTAAATTCCTAATATTTTAGCCGATTTCCAGGAAATACAGTTTCTGCGACAGTGGTCTTTAGCATATTTACCAAGTGGGAGCATAATCGGAAGTACCGCTTGGAAGCTATTGTGTTCACTCACACAGGTGCGCGTGCGTTTTTTTTTTCTAATTTTCTAATACAACTATTTTTTTCCCGTTGCCACAAAGAGAAACTGCGTAAGGGCAATATTTTTGTAAGTCAATAAAAGTTCAGCCTCACTCGCTATCATTTCGCATTCGAAATTGATTTCATTCTGAGCAGATAAAGTTCTTTTTCATATATAAAATTTAAAACATTTACTGTAAGTGCGTTAAAATGACGTAGTACCTACATTTAACTTTATTTGGAGATAAAACATCTACTACAATACAGACATTTCAATTTCAAGAAAACAATCCGAAAAAAATATATATTTTTTTTCTAAATACGACGTCACATTCAATAAGATGATCGCAGTGTGACGTCAATCTGGCACTAATCAAACTGTTCAGTTCATTTTAGAGAAACTTCTGAGAAACTTCAGAACTTTAAAAATTTCTTTGCTATGTTTATTTACTTACACTGTGTTTGGAAAATTAGAATTCGAATTTTTGGACAATTACTCATTTAAAAATCCTCTGTTCTGTTCATTTCGGAGAAACTTCCCTTCTCTTTAAGAATCTAAACTCTAGTATCAGTTTCTTTTATCGTATAAAACACGTAAAGATAAGAAATGCTTTTTTTTTCTTTTTTAATTCAAATTGAGATAAAAGTGAACGATATAAATCTAACCTTTTATTATTTTTCAATTTATAATAAAACATAAAACGAAATCAATCTGCAAGTATATTTTAAAGACAAGAATTTTATCGGAAACTTTTTGAAATCGATCACCGAATATATGAAAGAAGTATGGAAACATTTTCTTTGCGGATCATCATGATTACTATTCAATTCATAAAGATAAAATCGTATATCCATCATTCATTGTTCAATGATTTATATATCTTGTCACTTCCTTTCATGAAAATCATTTACCTTTGTAACCTTTTCTTCAGGTGTATCCGGCGTTTATAGATGGTATTTATATGTATATAAGACAACTGAATTATCACTGTTCCACAAGAGTTTGTTTAATTATTATTTATTTAACGTAATGACTTGGCGATAAGAATTTTTTTTTTCAATGTGAGTATTAAAATGCCATAGAAATCCATTTTAGATAATATTTTTGATATTTTGCAGTTATTTTATAGGTAGCATGCACTATAAGAAAATACATATGTTTTCTAATCTATGAAAAAATAATATAACCGCGTACGAAATCATATAGAAAACTCTTCCGAAATATCAGCGATTCCGAAAAGCATTTGTTATCTTTAGAAATCTGAGAAACCAATATAGTTTCCAGATTTAAAGAAGCATGCATAAAAACAAAGTTTATTTTTCTGCCAATGACTTTCAAAAACGTTTCCGAGTAGTTTTTAAAGTGTATTAATCAGTTTTCCAAACCAGAATATGTGTTTAAAGGATACTTTCAATTCTCAATTAAAATTTTTAGCTGCGTAACTAAAATTTTACATGCGAGGGTAACAAAAACATATTTATTTTAATGTTAATGTTAATGCTGTTAATTAATCATGTTTGTTGAACATGGGAATGTTTAATTGAGAATTGATATCATCCAAAAGACCTTTCTTCCAGGTTGAGAAAACTGATTAATACACTACACAAACTACTCGGAAACGTTTCCAAAAATCAGTGGCAGCAGAAGAACCTTTGTTTTTATAAATACTTCTTTAAATCTAAAAAATGTATTAGTTTCTGAAGTTTCGAAAGCTAAAGATCGCTTTTCGGAATCACGAGAAACTCGGAACTGGTTATTGTACACTTTCGTTTATGTTTATATTAAATGTTCCTAAATAAAGAAACATTTGCCTTTTTGTACAGTGTAGTGCAATCAGATAATTCATTGACGATAACAGCACCATTCAATGCGATAGAGGTTTGAAGAAAATATTGAGTTTTGAAAAAAAAGTCTAATAGAGATCCAACTGGCATTAAAGATAATTGCAGAATTTAGAAAATTAAAACTCTGACCTGTATCTCAAGAATGCTTAGCAATAGACGGTTCAATTTTTTTTAATAGAATCATAACTGGAATGCTGTTTTAAGTCAGTTTCCAGATTTCGTTTATTTAGGCCTGCACACGAAAAATGATAGTTATTGCCAGGGATGGTTATTTTTATGTTTTATTCAAAGGTTTTTCGCTACATATTTTTTTTCTTACATTTTGGGCACGTAGTATTTCATTTTTACTTTTTTCTGTAACACTATTGATTAAAATACTTGTTGGCGCAACATTAATTTATTAGCGATCACTTCACAGTGCACAGAAATTTTACATGAAGCAACATATAGTTAATTTCAGTTCATTTTTAAAGTTTCTGTCAGGACGTCCGGCTTATGCGGGTCTAAAATTCCTTTCCACGGCAGTTTGCCGTAAAATATCTCTCACTGGAGAGAATTTCTCAGCCAACTGCTCCAGCAGTTACAAAATCGAATCTCCCTTAAAGACCTCAAGTATTTCGAGTATATATCGTAGATGAATTTCAAGTGGGGTTATAGAGTCTTGGGAAGAAGTTACACGTGCATGCTAGGATATTTCAAGTGTTCACGAATGGTGGCCTGGATTCAAGTGCTATCAATTTATAATGTTATAAATGTCTCTATACAATAACATAACAAGATGCGATAGAGAATTATAACCTCTTGGAGATGTTTTATGGTCTCTTGAGAATATTTTTCGTGCATACATCTGGAAACTCGCTTTCAGTTTTATTTTGAAGGAGTTAATATCTAACAGTAATATTATATTTCTTATTCTCATCCAGTTAGTGAGTCATTCGGACGTAATGCTCTACACTTCTACCTTTACAAGAAGAAAGTATTGGATGCGTGAAAAATTTCGATTTGCCGTTTTCGACGGATTTATATATTTTAGAAGATCCTGAACACGATTTGACTTTTTTTAGATAATGTCTGTCTGTGAGTTTGTCTGTCCATGTGTGTGCCTGTATGTGACAAAAATTTTGTGGGTGCTGGATTTCAAGAACTAATTCGCGGAATTTAATAGAACTTTAGATTCAGTGAGACCTTGATATAAATTGGTACTGAGATTAGTTTTTGGTGTGAATCGCCCAACATATGGAGCTGCTATTCTGCATTTTTCACGATTTCCTCAATATCTCTACCTCATGAACTAATGCACGGATTTCCTTCAAACTTCAGATTCAGTTAAACATTGACAGAAGATATTGCGGATTAAGTTTTGGTGTAAATGGTCCAACATTTGGCGCTGCTATCGTGGCTTTTCAGGATTTACACGATTTTAGCGATAGCCATATCTCAAGAATGGAATTTCATCAAACTTGATATTCTGTTAGATCTTTACATAAGTTGGTGCTGATTAGTTTTTCGAGTAAATCATATAACAGGTGGCGATGGTATGCTGCATTTTTTTTATTCTAAAATGCATAATTAAAATAAAATCCGTCTTTTGACGTATTAACATGTATTAGATAGAAGAAATGTTTGGGATTTGCACATCCGACAACTTTTTTTTTTTTTTTTTTTTTTTTTTTTTTTTACCAGAAAAGTATCGTATAAGCTAACTTCATTGTTAGTATTTGTATAGCTTTGAATTGAAATAAATTTGAAAAGCGAGTAAATAAGATAAGTAATTTTAAGAAGTTTTCTTTGGTTATATATATTACAAATTTTTAAAATACTCATTTGCTACTTATAAATTTTAATTTTTAAATTCTTAACATTTTTGTCTAATTTAAAATTTTCTTTATTATTCTGAAAATGTAAACACGTCTGGTGCTAGAATAAATATATTTGATAAAACTTACTTGTAACTAAATTTAATTAGCACTTAAGAAAAATTTATTAGTGCTTTTTATTAATTTTTATGTAAATATTTGAAGAAGAGCTATGCCGAGATGAAAGCAAAGTAAATGTGAGTTTTGAAGAATGGAAAAAACATTTTCCTCTAATCAGAAGCTTAAATTTTCAAATAATATATTTTCATATATAAAAAAAATTAAAATGAACAAGTATAACAAGCCTTTTCATTCATTATTCAAATCGCATACTTATTCAAGTTAAGCCTTTTTGAAAAGTGTTACTTATTTTATTTTATTTGAAGGTGATGTATACATATTGTAACGCTTAACCAAATGCAATAAAATTCAGTTATTTAAATTATGCAAAAATGCCAATTACTGCTTCAGTGTTTTTAAAAGATTTACTTTTTTTACTGTCTACAATTCCTTTTCTAATTTTGAGAACACTCTGTGAAGTTAAAAATGAAATAAATTATGTATATGCATAGGTAAGATCTTATACAAGAGAAATTATATTTCTTTTACGTTAAAAATGTCTTTTATTTCACAAATTAAGTTTTTATATTGTACAAATCTTACATAAATTTTTCAAGTAAGAAAAAATGTACAGAAAAGAAATTTAGAATAATTTAGACTTGAACATTTCCTACAGATATTATTTTAAATGTATAGAGATATTCTAAAATTACGTCTCAAATTATTTGTTATGTATGATTGAAAGATTATTTATTACTAGCTGTTTAACCCGTTCTACGCACGGGAGTTCATGAACTTAATTCTAATATGTGAAAAAAATGAATTTAATCCACCTGTTAAAGTGTTGAGTTGTTGAATAAATATGAGATTTAGAAAAATATTGTTCTACTACTGTGCATTTTTTTAAATGAAACTTAATTTATCATGTTGCTATGGCAGCAGACGATAAAACGATATCTTTGAAATAAGGGAATAAATATAATAAAAAGTTTTGTTGATGTTTGTGATGAAATGTTTTTCTTTATTTTTTAAAAAAGGTAATAGTTAAGCGCCATTAAATAATCTCTAATTATTTCCATGCGAGGTAAAATAATTATCGTAATACCCGCTACAGTTTCTTAGTACTGCATTTGGCGCCCATAATATGCATATCTCACATTGCAGTAAACATTTAGAACTGGTTAGAACTCGCGTGATTACGGGTTAAACATAAAAAATGACAAAAATTCGTCAAACACATAAAATTAAAAAAAAAAAAAATCTATTTAAAATTTTCGAATTTTTTTTACCCAATCGTTCATGGGCCCTGTACCAGCAACCCGTGTTCCAAATTTCGTAGCGCTGAGCAATCGAGTTTTTGAGGTTACATAGATTTATATACGCGTATGGATTTTAATAAAGTAGATTATTCTAGCTGATCCGCCCGGCGTTGCCCAGGTCCGTGTAATAAACGTAAATCTCTTAAAAAACGAAACTCTGGCTTGGGTCTCCGATGTCTTCGGCACCGTATAACGGACATGCTCGTACGCTCAGGAAAATCTTTTATTTCCACCTTCCACAGCCAGGGGAGGATTCTTTTCTAAACAAACCTCTTTCCGAACGAAATTCTAACACAGGTTTCCGCTGCCTACGACACCGTATAGTAGACGTGCTACAAAAGTGAGCTGGTTTGGAGAAGATGGGAACATTATTAGCCGAGTTACTGAAATAAGCACAGTTAGAGAAAATAACCTTGCTGGGTTGTCGGGGGGAAGGGATGTTCAAGTGTCCTTTTCAGAAAATGACTAATTAGGAGGACCACTATGCATCCAATAAAATTCGTTCGTTTTGTTAAGCTAGGAACTTAATTACAAATTTGGCTTAAACTATTATTCGGAAATAGTGGTAACTCTACTCATAAATTTACTTTAATGTTATAGATTGAAATGATGTTACAGAGGGTAACTATTAAGTTAATTATAATGTTTGTAATCAACTGCGTTGAAATCGGAAAGATAGTTGCTGAGTTGTGGAAACGGGGCATAGTTAGAGAAAAGAACCTTGAAAGAGGTGGTCAGGGAGGAGAGGATGTTCAAGTGTCCTTCAGAAAATGACTAATTCAGAGGACCACTATACATCTTAAAAAAATCGTTCGTTTGGTTAAGCTAGGAACTTAATTGCGCATTTGGCTTAAACTATTATTCGGAAAAAGGGGTAACTGCTACTCATAAATTTACTTTAATGTTATAGAGGGTGACTATTATGTTAATTACAATGTTTGGAATCACTTGCGTTGAAATCGGAATGATTGTTGCTGAGTTATGGAAACGGGACATAGTTAGAGAAAAAACCTTGAAGGATGTGCCGGGGAGGAGTGGATGTTCAAGTTCACTTCAGTAAATAACCAATTAGGAGGACCACTATGCATCTTTAAAGATTCGTTCTTTTGGTTAAGCTAGGATCTTTATTAGAAATTTGTCTTAGACTGTTATTCGGAAATAGGGGTACCCGCTGCTCATAAATTTATTTTAATGATATAGACGTTGATTATTAAGTTAAATATGATGTTTGGAATCAGTTGACTGAAATCGAAAAATTAGTTGCTGAGATATGGAAAAAGTGTAAAGTTAGACAAAAAACCTTGAGGGAGGGGCCGGAGCGGGAACGGATGTTTAAGTGCCTTTCAGCAAATGATAAATTAGGAAAACCTCTATATGCATCTTTAAAGATTGATTCATTTGGTTAAGCTAGGAAGTAAATTTGAAATTTTACTTAGACTATTATTCGGAAATACTGGTTGCTGTTTTCTAGAAATACACGCTGAAGCTATGAATGCTGATTTTTATGATAATTTAGCAAAATGGAACTGGTTTGGAGAAGTTAGGAACATAATTATCTGAGTTCTGAAAATAAAGCACAGTTAGAGAAAAAACCTTGAGGGAGGGTCCGCGAGGAGGCGCGCGGTCAAGTGCTCAACAACAAATCACTAATTTAGAGTGTTGGTATGCATCAACTGAATACGGGCTCTGTACTTTTATTAGGAACATAAATTTAATTTTTATAAAAACTGTTATTCTAAAATAGTGGTATTATCTATATAAAACAGCGATTAAACGTTACGAGTTCAGCTAAAAAAGTTAAATTTGTTAAATGTAATTAGTTCTGTTGAAATCAGAGCAGTAGATTTGGATTTATTAATAAGAAGGGTCAATTAATGAAAAAGCCGCCGCCAGGTGGCGCGCGGTCAAGTAAAATAAATTTTATATATAATAAAAGTCGCTTACCCCCCCCCCTTCCCATCCCCGCAAATTTAACAAATAATCTGTTAAATAAAGTTTTCTGTATTAATATTCTCTATCATACTAATATATGTCATGCAAAAAAAAACCCTTAACCCAGCTAATTATCATTCATTAAGTCGATAAAATCCTTTAAAGTTAAGTTTTTAGCATTTGGCAATGGTTAATAATTAAGTTGATTGTCTACATATCATATAATCTCTGATCAATTGAATTTAAACACTCGAATCGCAGTTGCAAATGCTACCTTGATATATTTAATGACTTCTGTGGAGATATTATACAACCGACCAACCAATGAAAAAAAGCGGATTTTTGATGAGATCTCTTTGTGGATGGATTTTAATTAATATTTAATCTATCAAAAATCTATTTAAAAATTTCGAATTTTTTGTCCCGATCGTTCATGACCGCCCTATCAGCTACCTTTGTGCAAAATTTCGTATCTCTGCTTCCTGCGGATTTCGAGTTTTTGAGGTTACATAGATAAATACGCGAACGGTTTTTAATAGTATAGATTTACATTTCTCACTATTTTGTATTATTGATAAATCATTCATTTTTAAGATGTCAAAAACGTTTTCTGTAGATAAATTGGAATATAAGGGTTTTTCATTTTTAAAAGCTTTAAGTAATGGAGACATTAAAATAATGTATTTAGGAATGCTTTAAATGTGATTTTATTTCCACATGTTGTGATTTAGCTTAATTTGATTTGAAAATTTTCAACAGGCAGTCTGTATTTGATTTTTAAAAATTCACGGAGAGTAATTAATAATTTTCTAAAATTTAAAGTTGCTACGATTGCATAAATTATATCGAAGATTATCTTCGAAAATAAATTTTCATTTCAAAATGCTCATGTTGAAATACTTTTGGGATCCCACAACGACATTGAGAGAATTAAAATAGGAGATTTTAAATTAAGAGCATTAGTAAATAATGTAATTCAGCTAATTCCGTATGTAATTCAATAAATATAAACGAGAAAGTCTTATACACATTTCTAACATATTTTTACTTTCTTCTATCTATACAAGAAGAAAGTATTGGATTCGTAACAAAAATTCAACATCCGGTTTTCGACGGATTTATACGGTTTCAATGGTACTGAACACGATTTGACTTGTTTGATACGAAATGTCTGTCAGTGAGTCTGGACCTGCTGACTATAGTCTAAACATGCATATGAAGTTTGGTTCAATTCTATATAACTTTAACACTCTTCGATGATGCAATAAAGAAAATGGCACAGAAATTGCTAATATCAGAAATTGCGCCCCTTATGGTGAATATCTTTAAATTCAACTGGGACTTGCTGACATATGTATGAAATTTGGTTCAATTCTATGCATAACTTCAACACTTTTGGATGATACAATATTGAAAATGGCACAGAAATCGCTATGACGTTCCCTTACTGTGGAATATCCACAAATGCAACTGGGACCTGCTGACATATGTATGAAATTCGGTTCAGTTCTATGCATAACTTCATATCCTTTTCGATGCTACAATAAGGACAAACACACGGACACACAGACATATGGACACACGGGCAGACAAACAATTTGTAAAAATGTGTTTTTCGAGATCTCTGACCACTAAAACATGTAAATCCGTCAAAAACTGGAAGATGAAAACGATAACGATTTAGATTACAGTACTTTCTTCTATAGTAGACAAAAGAAAGTAGAAATGAACTTTTCCATACAATATACTTATAAGATTACTTTGTAAATGTACATGTAGATTAAATATACCGCTTCCTGATGAGTGATATACTACAGAGACTAGTTCTGACAAAGTTAGAAAGTTATGTTTAATGACTTCCCAAGTTAATTAATTCGGTTCGCTTCAAGCGTGCCTCAACATAATTATTAAGTCTTATCAATTGAGTAAACACAGCTAAATAACACATTACTCTTTCGTCATTTATAGATTGTCATTAAAGTTATCTGCATATATAATTCTCGTAACAATTAATAAAATTGCATTAATTTGCCAGCATTCACGAATATTTCATTAACTACATTTTCATTAAGTCACTTATTTTGTGATGAAATTATTCTGTTTGAGTTACGTATAATTAAATTTTAGTTTACTGGTAAATTAGATAGAATGAAGAAAATAATAACAGTTTTTTTTTTATTCTTTTTAAATACACAAATACATGTAAGATTGTTTTGTAACAGTTTGAAAAAAAAAATTTACTTAAAATGCTCAAAATGTTTAATGTTTGAATGTTCCTTTTTGTTAGATATTGTAATACTTAAATTTATCTCTGTTTGAATAGTTAAGTAGCTTTTTCAAGTTATTAAGCTTCCTAATTTTTATCAAATTAAAAATTAACAACAGATCGTTTCACAGTAAAACTTAGTGTAATGCTATTTAGAAAATTAAAAAAGGATAACAAAATTATAAATGATACATTATGCTTTCAAAATCTAAATATTCTGAAGAAAACGTAATTTAGTATTTAATGAGATGTTTGAATGGATTGTATTAAAAACGATTCGTGTAGAACGATATGTGTCTCGGTTTTGCTTTTTTTTTATGACGAAATGAATCCATTTCGAATTTGTAAGATAAAATATGTTACAAATTAAATAAATATAAGATGTTTAAAGACTTTAAAAAAGGAATTGCTGAACATTCTGAATTTAAAAAGATATATATATATATAATATTCAAATTTTAATTGCTTAATAGGCGTATAGCCAACATAGTGAAAAAGTACCCAAGTCGGGACTCGAACCCGGTTCATGAATTTAGCGCACTGACGTTCTACCAACTGAACAACTCGGGATCGATACTCAGCCTGGAACGTTTTCACCATAACATGTTGGCAAGGCTACAAACGCAGCACAAGATGAAATATTTTCCGTGAGCCGCCAACCCTGGGGCAAACACGAAATCAAAGAAAATCCAGCATCGACAATTGAATAAATTCATATTTAATACTTGGAAATTTTTCCACAGAAAATTTCTCACGCCTTGCATTCATAATATTCAAATTTGTATTGCTTAATAGGCGTATAGTCAACATAGTGAAAAAGTACTCAAGCCGGGACTCGAACCCGGGTCATCATATATATATATATATATATATATGAAATATATGTGTTTATATACATAATAAATACTAAATATATATGTTTATATACATATAAATACTAAATGTATATGTTTATATAAATATAAATGTCGTCTTTATATATATATATATATATATATATATATATTATTTATTTATATAGTATATATACATTATTATTGTTTTTTATATAGAATTTACGGCTGGTTGTATATAAAAATAGATAAATGGCTTCTTTATTTTAAAAAAATTGTGTAAATATTGAAAAAATTGCTTGCGTATATGAAACAGTGAATATATTGTCAGAAAATATGTTGCCGCATTTCCCTCTCTCTCCAAAGCCATTTTCCCTAACTCTTCAAGGTCCTATACTGGAAAAGTACCCATTTTTCTACGATTGTGTGTAAATGACGTAATTTGAATTGGATTTTCATTTCTCGTGTACTGAGATTAATCCCAAAGACCTCTTCAACATTCCCTTTTCTCTACAAACGGTCCTAATCACTGAAAGGCGGTTTGTTCCTATAATGATATAGAAACTATATCTGTATCCATGGTTATCGATACTTATAGTTATATTATTATATCTATGGTTTTTTAACAATAAAAATGACTACTTGTTTAAGCGAGAACGATAATTTTTAGGTAGCTTCCAATAAAAAAAAGTATAAAGCTACATATTGCAGCCGTTCGGAGGAAAGCAGTTTCAGAAAATTTCGATATATTTTCACCGATCATGACACCCAGACCCCAAAACCACCCTCCGTTCAAATGTTGATTTATATATATATATATATATTGTTATGAATTTTGTATATATCTGTAAATATTCCATTTGTTTAAATTTATTTTATTTTATTATTGTGAAAATTGCAGTATTATTAATGTATTTCCTATTGAGCATCATGTAACTCAATGCTAAAGGCCTCAGGTGGTTTGCAAGGAAAACAACCTTACAGCATCGGTTTTTATAATGAGTTCTATTGGAAAATCGCCAAGGAATGGGTTTATCGCCAAGTTGGCGATGGTTTTGGCGACTTATTTTTGTCGCCAAATTTGGCGATATATCGCCAAATGTCGCCAAGTTGGCGACGGATTTGGCGACTTTTTGTGTAACCACACCCCCCTTATACCTATACATTGGGATCCTTTCTTGCTTGGGTTCTCTATCGAAAGTTAAAGCACTTTCTGGTAATTTCTAGCATCTGAAGCCTCTGGAATAATCTGGAAAGATCTCTGAAACCTATATAAGGACCTCCATCAGTTCAGTTAGTTGTCTGTCAACTGCGATTGAATTCATACGAGAGGCTTTGCATTGAGAACTGTGTTACTCAGATTGATTTTGTCGTTGATACGTCGTATTGAACACATAGTTTCTGAGTGAAATTTTGCTGTGCTGTTATTAGATTTGAAGATTACTGAATATCTTGTAATTTTCAGAAGATATTTGTGATCGTATTGCACTGTTTATAGTGAATAAAGCCTTGGTATTGTTCTTATATATTGGCATCAGTCCTTTTGAACCCCGAGCTCACAACATTTGGTGTCAGGAGTGGGGTTGAATGCCGATTACCAGAGCAATGGAGGCGCAACTGACTAAATTATTGGAGAAATTAGGAGAGATGGATGAGAAAATGACTGCGAATCAGGCTGAAATGAAGAAGGATATGTCAGCGATGGATGAGAAAATGACTGCCAACCTTGGCGAGTTGAAAGATGAAGTGAACAAGGATATGTCAGTGATGGATGAGAAAATGACTGCCAACCTTGGCGATTTAAAAGATGAAATGAAGAAGGATATGTCAACCAACCTTGGTCAGTTGAGAGACTTAATAGAGGATAAAATAACATCTTTAAATGACAGAATTGACTCGGTGGAAAACAAATTTGAAGGAAGATTTCAAGAAATGGAAGAAAATGTTCAAATGACAGCCAAAACCGTAGAAGAAAGAGTAGAAGAGAAAGTTCAAAAGATCGCCAAGACCGTTGAAGAAAGCATAGAGAATGTAAAAAAAGATTTGGAAAAAGTCAAGAAGCAGAAGATAACTGCCGGAAACTATTCCGAAGAAATCAAGTATCCAGATATGCTTCCTCGGGCCTTTATTAAGCTCTCGACCTATGACGGAAAATCCTCATGGCCAGTTTTTAAGATACAATTTGGGATCGTAGCGGACGCCAATGGATGGGATTCCCAGACAAAGGCTTGCCAGTTAGCTGCTTCTCTACGAGCTGATGCTGCCGACGTCCTACAGACTTTGCCTGCAAATGAACCGCTGGATTTTGAAGCGCTCGTCAGTGCCTTAGAATTACGCTTTGGCGAGAAATGCATGAAAGAATACAGCAGACTCCAGCTCAAATCTCGACAGCAGAAATCCACTGAATCCCTGCAAGAGCTTGCTACGGATGTCGAGAGACTTTCCCACCTTGCTTATCCTGGCTGTCCGACTGAAATTAGAGAAAGTTTAGCTCTGCAACATTTTATCGATGGTGTGCGTGACCCTGAGATCCAGACAGCACTCCGGATTGCAGATCTCAATGATCTAAAAGGGGCTTTGGTTTACGCTCTGAAATTCGAGGCAGCCCAGCAAGCTACTAGGAAAGATCGACACTTTGTGCGAGCAGCCAACCTGCCTGAGACGTCGGATAGAGCTGTGGAGCGCTTACAGCAGCAGATGAAGGACATAATGAGACAGATGAACTCCTTAATGGCCAACAAGCCTTACAGGAAGATCAAGTGCTGGAAATGCGGTGGAGAAGGCCATATCCAAATCGACTGCCCAAGACGACCCAGCACTGAAGGTAATAGCTCACCCGCGAACGGAGGAGCAGGAAAACTGATTAATGGTCATCTCACGGGGTGGAGGTTGTCAGATCTCAAGAAGCCTCATTTTCAAGTATGTGAAATTTCTGCAAGAAGTTGCGGCGAAAACGGAGTTTTTCTAGTCGGAAGTGTGAATGATTTGCCCTGTAATATGATCATCGATACAGGAGCCAATGTGACCATCATTCGGAAAGATCTAGCTCAGCGGCTGAAAGAAAAACTCTTCTGGAGCCCGCCGCGTGTTATTCTTCAAACTGTGACCGGAGATAAGATCGATATACATGGAAGAATGACACTGAAAATAAAGTTTGGGAACGCCGCTTATCGCCATACAGTCTACGTGGCCGATATTTCAGACCCTTTCATACTCGGACTGGACTTTTTAAAAGAACATGGATTTACACTGGATTTTAAGAAGAATGAGTTACGCTCTGCTCAAGAAGATGTCACTATTTTCAAACTTGGAAATGAGTCCGGGTCTATTCAACGGATCACAGCCAAGGCAGATGTTATCATCCCTCCTCGGACCGAAATGAGGATACCTGGATTAACTGAGAACGAAAGTAGTTTTCAATGTGGCTTGGTTGGATATCCTGAGAAGAGCCCAAAAGGAGTGCTAATAGCATCAGCGCTGGTAGATCTGTCGAGAGATGTGATACCCGTGAGGATGGCGAATGTAAGTGAAAAGTCTAGAATTATCCAGAAGGGTGAAGTGCTTGCTACCTGTGCTCCAGTCACCTGTGTTTGCAAAGACCCGAGCTTGACGTTATCGGAGCCGCCTACAAGTTTAACACCTGTAATTGGACGAAATGAAAATTTATCTCCTGAACAGAGACATGCCGCAGAAAGACTGTTCCAGGAATTTAAGGATGTGTTTTCACAAAACGAGAATGATATAGGTCGCACTTCTCTGACACGTCATAGAATTGATACTGCCGACCATCCACCGATTAAACAGCATCCAAGACGCTTGCCGTTCGCAAAACAAGAAGAGGTTTCTAAGCTCTTACAAGAGATGCAGAATAGTGACATCATCGAACCGTCATCAAGTCCGTGGGCCTCTCCCATCGTGTTGGTCCGAAAGAAAGATGGCTCCACAAGGTTTTGTGTGGATTATCGAAAACTTAACGATATCGCGAAGAAGGACAGCTATCCGCTACCAAGAATAGACGACACACTAGATACTCTTTCAGGACATAAATGGTTTTCCACACTGGATTTGAAGAGTGGATATTGGCAGGTAGAGATCCATCCTGATGACAAAGAGAAGACTGCATTTACTACTGGACAAGGACTTTGGCAATTCAAAGTTATGCCGTTCGGGCTCTGCAATGCTCCAGCAACGTTCGAGCGCCTCATGGAGACAGTGTTAAAAGGCCTGACTTTTGAAGCTTGTCTCATCTACCTAGACGACGTCATCATTGGTGGCCGCACGTTTGAAGAACATCTAGAAAATATTCGAAAAGTGTTAACGAAGCTAAGAGCGGCGAATTTAAAGCTGAACCCTTTGAAATGCAAGTTCTTCCAACGGGAAGTAAATTATCTAGGACACATCATTTCAGCTGAAGGTGTTCGAACAGATCCTGAAAAAGTGTCCGCAGTAAAGAACTGTAAGCGTCCGGAAAATGTCCATCAGTTGCGAAGCTTTCTGGGACTATGCACTTATTACAGAAAGTTTGTCCAGGGGTTCTCCAACATCGCAAGACCCTTGCATAGGCTCACTGAAAGCAAGCAGAAGTTTCTATGGACACAAGAATGCGAGAATTCCTTCCAGCAGCTGAAAGAAGCTCTCACATCCTCTCCAGTCCTAACCTATCCACACCCCGACAAACAATTCATTGTGGACACGGATGCTAGTCATGAAAGTGTCGGTGCTGTACTTTCCCAAGAAATAGATGGCCAAGAACGAGTCGTAGCATACTGGAGCAAATGTTTGTCGAAACCAGAGCGGAATTATTGCGTCACTCGTAAGGAGTTATTAGCTATAGTAAAAGCCATAGAACACTTCCATCACTATCTCTAGGGCAGGAAATTTCTCCTTCGTACTGATCACGCATCCCTAACATGGCTGATGAATTTTAAGAACCCAGAGGGCCAAGTAGCCAGATGGATACAACGACTCCAGGAATACGACTTTGACATCAGGCATCGTAAAGGCTCATCGCATGGAAATGCTGATGCCTTATCAAGAAGACCGTGTCCCGAAAGTTGTCGCTATTGTTCCAGAGCGGAGAACAATTATAATCCCGAACATGTCATACGCCAGACGAAGACTTCACTATCAACGCCACCAGATCCCTGTAGTGATGAGAAGATTCGAGAAGATCAAATGGCAGACTCTGACATCAAACCAATCTTGGAGTTATTAGAATCTTCTAGCACGAAGCCCAGTTGGAAAGACATCTCGACTTACAGTCCTACGACGAAGCAATATTGGGCTCTCTGGAACTCCCTCCACGTCAAGAATGGTGTCCTGTTCCGAAAATTCGAATCGGAAGATGGGAAGACATCTCGGTGGCAGTTGGTACTTCCTCGATCCCGAATACCAGAGGTCCTCAAGGAATTACATGGCAGTCCCACTGGTGGCCATTTTGGAGTCATGAAAACATTACACAGAGTCCGAGAGCGCTTCTTCTGGGGAAAAGCGAGAGCTGACGTCGAACAATGGTGCAAATCTTGCGATGCATGTGCAGCTCAGAAAGGACCAAAGAAACGTAGCCGAGGAAGACTACATCTCTACAATGTAGGAGCACCTTTCAAACGCATCGCCCTAGACATCCTAGGTCCTTTGCCAAGAAGTTCCGATGGCAACAAATACCTCCTTGTTGTCATGGACTATTTCACGAAATGGCCTGAAGTTTATGCCATCCCTGATCAAGAAGCTTCTACGGTTGCGGATGCCTTGGTACACCAGTGGATATCAAGGTATGGAGTCCCCCTTCAAATGCATTCTGACCAGGGGATAAATTTCATCTCTGCTGTGATTGAGGGTCTCTGTCAACTTCTCGGAATGGACAAAACTAGGACGACGCCTTTACATCCACAATCGGATGGCATGGTTGAGAGATTTAATCGTACCATCCTCAACAATCTCTCACTGCTAGTCTCAAGAAACCAACAAGACTGGGACCAAAAACTTCCCTTGTTTCTTCTCGCCTATCGCAGCGCCGTCCATGAAACAACCGGCTATTCCCCGTCTCAGATGCTTTTCGGTCGTGATCTTCGTCTACCTTGTGATCTGCTTTTTGGTCGCCCTCCAGATGCGCCTTCATCGCCAGAGGGATATGTGCAGAATCTCCAGGCACGATTTGAAGACGTCCACAACTTGGCTCGAGAGCGGATCAATATACAGACGGAGAAGATGAAGACCAGGTACGACACGAAAGCCACGGGACATCAATTCAAAGAAGGTGACAAGGTTTGGTTTTATAATCCGACTCGACGTAAAGGACTTTCTCCCAAACTGCAATCGCACTGGGACGGTCCTTATACAGTCCTAAACAGACTGACCGATGTCGTAATTCGGATCCGAAAGTCACCAAGTTCGAAGCCTAGAGTCGTTCATTACGACAGGCTGGCTCCATACTATGGCCATAGTACTTAGTTCATTAATTGTAAATAGTGTAATGTAAATAATGTAAATTAGTATGACCATGGTCTTGTATATAAGTTAATGTAATTATTTATTTTGCTTAGCATTATCATTATTATTGTTATTATTATTTAAATACTTGTATCTAATAATGTCTATGCTTTAATTTTATTTTATTAAGTGTATATTTTGTATAATTCAGCATTATGAATGTGTTTTGAATAGTATAGCATTTGTTAGTAACGGGTTTGCTTTCCGATCAAAGGTTGAACTGCCCGGGACGTGCAGTCCTTGAGAGGGGGGCAATGTTATGAATTTTGTATATATCTGTAAATATTCCATTTGTTTAAATTTATTTTATTTTATTATTGTGAAAATTGCAGTATTATTAATGTATTTCCTATTGAGCATCATGTAACTCAATGCTAAAGGCCTCAGGTGGTTTGCAAGGAAAACAACCTTACAGCATCGGTTTTTATAATGAGTTCTATTGGAAAATCGCCAAGGAATGGGTTTATCGCCAAGTTGGCGATGGTTTTGGCGACTTATTTTTGTCGCCAAATTTGGCGATATATCGCCAAATGTCGCCAAGTTGGCGACGGATTTGGCGACTTTTTGTGTAACCACACCCCCCTTATACCTATACATTGGGATCCTTTCTTGCTTGGGTTCTCTATCGAAAGTTAAAGCACTTTCTGGTAATTTCTAGCATCTGAAGCCTCTGGAATAATCTGGAAAGATCTCTGAAACCTATATAAGGACCTCCATCAGTTCAGTTAGTTAGTTGTCTGTCAACTGCGATTGAATTCATACGAGAGGCTTTGCATTGAGAACTGTGTTACTCAGATTGATTTTGTCGTTGATACGTCGTATTGAACACATTGTTTCTGAGTGAAATTTTGCTGTGCTGTTATTAGATTTGAAGATTACTGAATATCTTGTAATTTTCAGAAGATATTTGTGATCGTATTGCACTGTTTATAGTGAATAAAGCCTTGGTATTGTTCTTATATATTGGCATCAGTCCTTTCGAACCCCGAGCTCACAACAATATATATATATATCTGACTTATGTCATACGATAACGCTCGTATTTATAAATCGATGAAACTAATTTTGTGTATTAAGCTCACCAATGTCTCGACCGAGTTCGTTGGCCAGCTTGGTCTGCCATCTTGAAACAAGATGGCGGCACCTTAAAGATTTAATAAATATTTAAAACTAAAATAAATATGTAAAAAAGTTAAAAATTCAAATTTATTTTTTAATTGAGTGTTAGGCCTTGATACAAGGATTCCAGAGCATTTTTTGTTTTACCTCTATCTTAAAAAATGGCTGAGATAGAGCAGTTTGAAATTCTAGGGTGGCTGAAATTTTGAAACAAGACAGCACATTACAAAAATTTTCATTGTTGTAATCATTTTCCCAATCATACGCATAAAACTATATAGTCATATCCGTTAGCGCCAAATTCTCGCCAAACTTGGCGACACTTGGCGAAATATCGCCAAATTTGGCCACCAAAATAAGTCTTCATAAATGAAGTCAATTTGTCTATAGCTCAATAATTTGGCGAATTTCTTATTCTAATTCAGTATTAACGAATCTTTTGTAAACGTTTTCTTTGCATTTTAGCTTGCTGTTTTCGTGTAACATTAGCTAAAATTTTAAAGATATAAGAAAGCTACCTTTTCCGATCCGGTACAGGCCGGAAGAACTTTTTCTAATGAAAATGTTACAATTAAATACAGTTGTTTCGAAATAATTTTCAGAAATCTTCGGATCGGATTACCAGCTATTACCCTCACATTACCCGATTCACTGTTTGGGTCGGGTCGGGTTGCGGTATATTTTTTCGTTGCGGTTCGGGTTCAGTTGAGTTGACTTTTACTTTTTTGCTGCTTGTCGGTTTGCTTTTCATTGTTTCGGGTTCGGGTTAGGTTTTGACTTTTGCGAGTCGGGTTTGGGTTGATCCGTTTTTTTAAAAGAATGTCCACAATATTTTTTTAGGTTAAATATATATATACAAAAAGACCCCAATAATGGACACTCCCGTAAAACTATCACAAATACGATACATGTGTTTTTATGTGTATCATAAACGAAATGTTGGTAATGCTTTTCGTATTCTGAGGAAAGAAAAAATGGTTTTAACTACACAGTAAATAAAGAACAATCTATGTTTTCATTTCATATATACATTTTATTTTTTCTCGTGCAGTAAATTGAATATATACTCATTCATATTCAAATGAGTATTTATTTTCATCTGAAACATAGTTCTGTTCAAACTTTTTATGAAAATCCCAACGTCCGACTTGCAAAAAAACTAAATATGACCCGGAATAAATATTCTAGGGTGAACCCGACACGAAAATTAGTCATCCCGATCGAAAAAAAAAACTAGAAATAATCCGAACCAAAGCTGAACTCTAGTCAACAATCTCGAGGTGTCCTCTATTCAGAGGTTTCGCTATATTTGAATATTAAAGATCATAGATTTGTTCTTTTCCTATCTAAAATATAAAATAGTTATTATAGATATAATTGTGCATTATTTTTCATAATAGCATTAAAACATGATCTATTGTCCTTTCATTGCAGGTTCGGGTCGCCGAAAATTATTTTTGCGGGTTTGTGTCAGATTGTGGGTCGAAGAAATTTTTTTGTCGGGTTCGGGTTGGGTAAAACCTGACCCGTGCCGAACTCTAAGTGGAATCAACTAGCAAACGATTTAATGTATTTTTAATAGCATTTCAATAACATTTGAATGTTTACAGGCTTAAAAAAATAACTGAAGAATTAAAAAAAAATTATAAAGCAATAATTATTGAAGGTAATAGTAAAAAAGGTCAAATCAGCGGAATTTTAGAAAACGAAAATGGAAATCTGTTCTAAACTGTCCAAAGCCACAATCAAATGATTATCAGTTAACTATAATGGTTAGTGATGAGCCATTCTAGATAATTTAACAAACGATGAAAATTGACATGCTATAAAATAACAATTGATAGCTAGCAATCGATTCCCAAATTCCGCTATCGAGATTTTCTACAATCGATTGTCACAATGGTAAGCTAAAGACAATAAGTTCAAAACTTAGTGATCAATCTATTAAGAAGTTTTATCATAGTTACGGGGATCTATAATTCTGCTATCGATCGCAATGTTTTGTTCCTGACGATTTAACTGGAGAGAGAAAATAAAGATGAACGATAGATATACCGGGTGGTTATAATATACTAGCAAGTTACGCCCGCTGCGCTGGTCGGTTTCTACAAATGAACCTCGAATCAAAGAAATATATCGTTTAATTTGACCTTGTATTCGAAAGCAATCTGTATATTTACCTGGAATATCCTTCCACATTACTGAAAAATAACGTCATTGCGCTATTATATTTTCTAATGTGCTGTCCAAATTTTAGCTGTTAAAGACCAACTCTTTTGTTTGGTCATTTACAGTTGGGGTTTGCTAAAGAATGATAAAACTATATGCAATATACTAAAAGCATCATTAAAAATTATCGAACTAACAAAGCAAACAAATTAACTAACAAAGCCGATTCAGTAGAAGTTTTTATAAAGGCTAATCTTTGATAATCGGGTTCGACTGATTATAGAACGTTTCCACATAATTCTAAAACTAACAGAACGATATGAAATATACTAAAACCATCCTTACAAATTATCTACTTAACAATGCAAGTCACAAAAAATACGCCCAGGAAAAAGTTTCAAAAAGGCTAATCTTTCGGAATCGGGTTCACCTGACTATATAACCTTCACACATAACTGTTTGACTAAGCAACGTAAAACAATATGTAGTACACTATAACCATTCCTGAAATAGCATGTAACTAACTAACAATACAATTCTCATCAAAATCCGTCCAGTAGAACTTTTTCAGATAGCTAATCTTTCATAATTGGAATCAAATATTGAAAGGGCTAATATTTGATAAAAAAATGGACACCCGAATTTCCCCTATAATTCTAGAACTAAGCAACGTAGAATGATATGTTACGTAATAAAACTTTTCCTAGAAAATTATCTAACTGCGTAGGTTCCATCGAAATCCATTCGGCAAAATCTTTTAAAAAGGCTTATCTTTCATAATCGGATTGATCTAATTATAGAATCCATTTAGCAGAACTCGAGTTATAAGCAGCCGGAACAAAATTTCATATATGTAGAAGTAAATAGAAGTATATTGCCATTAATGTAGTTTGCATTTGAATAAAAAAAAGGTGCTTTTCGACTTGCCGGGCGCAAGTGATATATGAACATATATAAATATATATATATATATTCATACATATAAGTGTATATATGTATTTGTGTAAATATATGTGTATATATATGTGTGTGTATATATATACATGTATATATCTATCACTGGCGCCCGGCTAACCGAAAAGTACCCCACCCCCCCAAAAAAACACCTTTTGGCTTAAAATCTGTTATAAAAACTGTTTTTCTTTTTTCTTTTTTTTAAAAATAGAATTAGTAACAGTTTTTTCTTTTATTTTTCCAGGTGTATAGCCATTTTAATTCCTTCTGCAAAAAAAAAAAAAAAAAAAAAAAAAAAAAAACCTTTTGGCTTAAAATCAAATTGTTTTGGGTCAAAATTAAAATCAAAATCTCCAAAAAAAAAAAAGATAAAATCGCCAAATATTGTTTTACAATAGCAATCCTGCCCTTTGAATAATTTTTTAAGCATTACGAACATTCCCAATCATGTTTAAATTAAATATTTTCGTTTTGTAATATTATCTCTCATCCAAACTCTTTTTCTTTTTTTTCTTTTCTTTCTCTTTCTTCCTTTCTTTCTTTTTTAAATAAAATTAGCAACATTTTTTCTTTTATTTTTCGAGATGTATAGCCTTTTCATTTCTTTCCGCAACAATAATGGTCGCCAAAAAATAAGCAATGGTAATCTTTTCGGCCAAAATAACAGAACTTTCTATGATAATTCTGTAATTAATGTACGTAGAACAAAATAGTATATCTGATATCACGTTTATCATTTATGCACAAAAATTAACACCTAAAAACTCGTTCAACAATAAAACACATTTATTGAAACAATACTCTGGATTTTCTTTTCAAAAATATGGTCAACCCTTATCCGATTTGCATGAATGGAAACTCAAACTGAAACAGTTAGTCAACCAGACCCGAGTTCGACCCTCAACGAAACAAAGTAGTGCCTACACAACCGACCTACGTGTCGGGTACAATTTGGCATAAAATCGCATGTAAAATCGGTTTACTCCAGCCAATGCAGTACTCTAATACAAAGATGATTCAAAGCAGATGTTATAGTGTTTATATCTCAAACCTCTGGTGATAGAAACATACTTTCAATTTGTAAACATATGCAAATCAAGTATAAGTTTTAGATGTGGTATTCGTTTTGCAAATTTCTGCAAACATATTAAAAAACTAAATTTACATTTTTGCACAGTTCAACTTATATATGTATAAGTTATATTTAAAAAATAGTCCCCGTTCTCTGACAACTAAAATAGTAAAAATTTTATTCATTTACGACCAAACATGCTAAGTTATGATATTTCGAAACTTGATTTATGAAATTTCGCTAAATTTAAAAACTAAATTAAAATATTTTGCAGGTATTTATAAACTAATTTAAACTTACATGTAGTTTTTATGGTTTTCAGATTTTAATATACGGTTTTACTATAATCTCTTTTCTTAATCTATCTATTTACCAAGCTCTTCTCTAAAACTGTGTAATTAGCTTACTATTAGACGAAACTTAATTCTCTAAGCACTCACTAATTATCACAATTTATATTCCACACAAAAGAATTATGCTATACAGACTGTAACCCTTCAACTAATTTAAATTTCAAATGATGGAAGAGGTAACGTAATTTATTCTGAAATTTAAATTTATTTAATAGCTTGCTTTATGAGAAATTAGCACTTTGAGACAGTTCCTCTTAATAAATGCGGAAACCCTATTACAGTTTGAAAGGGAGACATATTTATTTGAACCTACGCATACATAAATAATATTACATGACTCTAATACAAAATTATTAAATGCACTTTAGCAGTAAATTATTTTTATAAAATCAGGAACTGTATATGGATAATTCTCACAAAAAGTGCAATATATATATAGTTAAAATGAAATCACAAGTGTGAAAAACTAAGAAAGAGACAGTAAAAAACTCAAATGAAATGATAATAAAAAATTTAACATAAAAAGAAAAAAATCAAATATGAAATACAATGAATAATTTATGGATTCATCACTGGAGCATCATAAGTATAATTTATCGTAAAGATATCTTATTTACCAAATATCATCAGCATTAAGCCTAAATATACAATATTATGCCACTTACAACATATCAAAATGAAACCCAAGAAATATTAAAACAAAAATAAATCCAAACAAGTTTGAAATTGTGCATTAAGCGTGACATATGAGGTGGGTTTTTTTTTTTTTTATCACTAGTTTCACAATGTAAAAAAAAATCATCTTTATTATTTCAGTGAAGTGAATTACATCATCTGCTCTGAGCGGAATGAGCATGATTTTTTTTTCTTATTACGTATGCCACGTTTACTAATGCCATTTTTCTTTCTACACCAAACAGCGATGCGAAATTCACAATGAAGATCTTGCTTTACAAATGATTACCTCCATGGTTTAATATTTCTATGACTCATAATGAACGAATCTCCTGTTTTTATTCACTCTAATGGATTGAGATATTCGGCTGTTAAACTAATTTTCACGTAAGTTATCTCAGAATCTATACATTTTTTAATGTAACTCACCTCTCAAACAAACAATTTTTTGAAAGGTCTTTCTAAAAATGTAACTTTTTTGCAATTTTATTAAAAAAAAAATTTTTAAATAAAAATGGCCACCTGGCATATGAAAAAAGAAGTGATTTGCCCGTATTTGTTTTCCTCAGTCACATGACTTGCGCTTTTATTATACAGATTACGCATGATAGGATTTACTAGAATAAAGAACACTTTTATTAATATCTTTTTAAGTTTTGAATCGATTTTCGTAAAATTTGAAATGACTCGACAAAATTTTGCAACTATTCTATATATTAAATTTCAAACCAGACGGTTGGATAGTTTTGCGCTGTTATATGCGGACAGACAGACGGACCAGACGACGACTATAGGTGCTACGTATTTGAATAATTACGAACGCACCTAAAAATAAGTAATTATCCATATCAATAGTTAAGAAAACCAAAAAATAGTACACACAACTCACCAGTAAAAAGTATATATATAAATGATATTTTATTAAAGTATGTAAACAATCGTAAAAATTTCCATTTATGCTTAAAAAATAACCTTCTATTAGTGGTTAAGTTTTCTATTTTATTTGGAAAGGGGTGTTTAAAGTTCAAAAATTTAAATAAAGAGACAATTGAGTAATTATTGGGCGTAGTTGTTTCATATTTATTTTTTATAATTAGACTGTTTCACAGCAAAGGCAAAATTAGCTAAAACAAATAGTTTTAATGTGTTGAATTTATGGAATGTAATTTTTTGAAAGACAATGCGCATCAGGATTTCATTACTTTTCAAACTTTTCTTTGAATCTCTTACCTTCTTATACTGCACACAATGTATTACAAATGATTGATAAACTAGGCAGCATCAGTAAAAATGGATATGCTAAGTCCTCGGAGGAGACAAAAAATAATTTTTGAATTTTGAAGTACTTTGGTTTTCACGTGGCTAAAATGGTGCATTTTTAAAAATTAAAAATAATGTGTAATGTTAATGTGTAAAACTGTCTATAATTTGTATCATAATTACAAATTAGCTTTTCTTGCGTTATTTATGATGACCACGGAGTATACACTCAGAACCTTCCAAAACTTCTAATAAAAGGAAGAATATTCAATAACTTCATAACAGAACAAAGAGTTATATCTATGAATTTAAATCACCGAATGAAGATTTGGCATGTACTGTCGTCTATTGCACTTTGTTAATTTATTTGCAGTGTCCATTTAAAGATACTATTTCGGCTAGAGACAAAGTTTTTAAGTAATTCCTTAGTAAAAATAAAACCATTAAAAAAAGCATCAAGTTAAAACTTAAGAGCCTACGCTAGTCACGTGAAGAAACGCTCAAGCCAATGTAAGTCTATGGTAAGATTCTTGCGCGATTTCTCGCTCGCATTTTAATATTTTTAAATTATTTTTTTTGGATAGTTGAGGTCGATCTCTAACGTTGTTAGTTTTTACTTTTTTGATATTGGTTACAGTTTTTTTTAATAAGTGGACATTTTCAATTTTGGAACCGGTTCTGAAAGTGAAAGTACCCTTATATAAAAAAACTGGAACCAAAATCGAAAAAGTAAAAAACTAACAACGTTAGAGATCGACCTCAACTATCGTATTCAAAAAACATCATTTAAAAATATTAAAATGCGAGCGAGAAATCGCGCAAGAGTCTTCCCACAAAGTTAACATTAGCTTGCGCGTTTTTTTCGCATGACTGATGTAGGCTCTTAACTACAGACTTTTAACTAGCTATTTTTGTACAAGAAATTGTACAAAATAAATAAATAAATAAATAAAAAATAAACATCAGTGAAATGAACGTTGTGTTTTAGATGTAGGTACGGAGTACACTTTCGATTTATATTCATTAAAATAATAAAGTTAAATATTGAAATTATTTTGTCAGAAATGTATTTAATAGCTTACTTAAAACATAAGTTCGGACATATGAATAAATATATTAGGGAATTTGCTATATTTGCTAATATTTATCTCTTTCGGACCGTAAACAGTATCGTTTCGTGAGAAAAAGCCATATGTAAGGCAAGAGAACAAGAAAAATATCAGTAAGAAAAATCTGATATTTCGTTAATAATTACAAAAATTAGAAGCTATGTAAATTAATGTGGGTATTATCAAATTTTACATTTTTGCATTTAATTTTGTAATCCTCTACTAATTTCAAATATAAATAGAGCTTTTAATTAAAACTTACATTTTTACTAAATTGATGTAGAAATTTTCCAACTTAGTGATAAAGTGTCCATGCGAGGAGTCGAAACCATGACCTCTGTCCTAGCACGCCAACACTGAACAGATTTGTTGAAGATAACGCACTTAGTGGAGCTTAAGCATATTAAGACATAGTCCTGGACTCGACTCCTAGCCTGGAACATTTTTCACTCAGTTGAAAAATTTTCCTAGAATAATTTTTACTTCCTTCTATCTATAATCGAAAAGAGTATTGTATTGGACATTTTTTTCGTCTCCCGGTTTCTGATGGATTTACAAGTTTTATGGGTCAGATATATGGGTCAAGTTTTAAAAAAAAGTCTGTATGTCCTCTTTGTATCATCGAAAAATGCATGAAGTTACGTATAGAATTAAACCAAACTTCATATATTTGTTTCTGGCTATGACCGACAGGTCCCAGTTGAAATTGGGGATACGTGATAGCTATTTTTGTGCCATTTTCCTTATTGTATCTTCAGAATGTCTATGAAGTTTTGGATAGAATTGAACAAAATTTCATACATTCATTTTTACTAAATTGGTATACAAACACAAAATAAATCAGTAGAAAATTGCAAACTAAGTGATGAAATGTCCAGGCCAGCAATCGAAAACAAGACCTCTGGCATAGCACGCCGACGCTCAACAGATTTGTTCAAGATAACTCATTTAGTGGAGCTCAAGCATATTAAGACAGAATTTCCTGATTCTTATTCTGGCCTTGACAGTTTTCATCCAGTTAGAAAATTTTAACTAGCATGACATTTTCATCAAACGGTATGATAGAGCCAAAAAATAAAACGTCAATTAATTACGAATAGTGATTGCCATTAGGTGAATGAATTATTTGTCATTTAATGCATTCTCTCTTTATACAATAGTGGAAAAGGTGGAAGTTAAGTTTGAATTCAAAATCTCATTTTTGGATTTTTTACAAGCTGTTATTTAACTTGACTTGTGTGTCCGTTCGGCCCAAATCTTGCAGTCTAATTTTCATCCAGTTATATCCAGAGAATTGTACAGTGGTGGACATAATTATAAGACACCTACCTAATTTGACATACAGTGAAAGAAAAGTTTCAGAGCTTAAAAATGCTTTATAAAATACGACAAAAACATAAATTTATTCTGTTATCGCACGTAATTGTTTTACAGAAATGATATTTTTATAGAGTTTAATAAAAAAATTAAAAATATCATGGACAAAATTATAAGACAACCTAACATTTTAATTAAAATACCTGCTTTTTTTCGAAATATGCAAATTTTCTGCACGCTGTTATGACGTCAGCATTTAACTAAAGCAGACGATAACCGACTTCACGCATTTACAAACATGCCACGAGATACAGAATGACCCAGCACATTTTATAGCATTCTTTAGGTCTTCGACACATGTAAACTGCCTTCCATTTCGGTAAACCTCACGAGCTAAGATCCCCCACAAGTTTTCTATGGGATTTAAGTCTGGGGACCGAGAAGGCCATGGAAGAACATTGATACTTTGCTCTGAACGCCACATTTTTGTTACGTGTGATGTATGATTCGACGCGTTATCGTGTTGGAAAGTGTAGTTTTCGCCCCAAAGAAGTTCACCGTATATGGCTGGTTGATCTTTAAGAAGATTCTTATACTTTTAGGAATTCATTCTTGAATGCACAAAAACGATATCAGTTTTCCCTTGAGCCGAAAAACCAGACCAAACCATTACTGATCCTTCACCCATTTGGCGGCTCATTTGTACATTAGGAGACTTCAGTAAATCATGCCAATAATAGTGAAACTCGTCAGGACCATCCAGGTTAAACTTTTTTTTTCATCAGAAAAAAACACAGAGTACCATTTGGAGGTCCAGGCCATAGTTTGTTTAGCGAAGTTTAAACGGTCCATTTTGTGCCACCTTAGAAGTGGTGGTTTTTTCTTCAATTTTTTAAATTTCACATAGGAAGCATTATGCAACACCCTGCAAATGGTTCTCCTTGAACAATTCAGTTTCAAAGCATTTTTAAAGCCTGTAGTGGTCATCTTATTCTGTGTAGCGAGCAAAAGCACATGGCGTCTGTCTATCGAGGACAAGCAAGGAGTACGTCCAGATCTGTTCATCACTGATCCATTACTTCCTCTTTTCAAAACATTTAAAATTGCACATGTAGAGTGTTTAATAACTTTTGAAATATTATTAACTGAAGCACCAGTTTCATTTAATCTCCAAATTTCGCGAATTTCACCTTCTTTTAATTCTGTACCCCGTGGCATGTTTGTAAATGCGAGAAGTCGGTTATCGTCTGCTTTAGTTAACTGCTGACGTCATAACAGTTTGCATAAAATTTGCATATTTCGAAAAAAAAAGCAGGTGTTTTAATTAAAATGTTAGGGTGTCTTATAATTTTGTCCATGGTATTTTTAATTTTTTTTATTAAACTCTATAAAAATATCATTTCTGTAAAACAATTACGTGTGATAACAGAATAAATTTATGTTTTTGTCGTATTTGATAAAGTATTTTTAAGCTCTGAATCTTTTCTTTAACTGTATGTTAAATTAGGTAGGTGTCTTATAATTATGTCCACCACTGTATTGGGTTGTCCGGAAAGTTTGTGCCAGTTGAGAAAATCAATTCGTACCAGAAATTTCTATTATTTAATTATTAGACATTGATTCCGATATCTAATATTTAAGGGGGAGAATTTTCCGGTGCGAATTGATTTTCCCAACCGGCACGAACTTTCCAGACAACCCAATGCACTGCATCAAATAAAATCGGAAAAAAATAATATATTACTTAAAATAATGAACTTGTATTTCTTATAATAATGTAGTAGACAATTATAATTAAAAAAACTGCAGAAGACCTTTTGCAAACATGTTATTCACCTTCATTCGTTTTTGTTGTATATGTTATTCTTTGATGTAGCGTTTATTGTTGTTTGTTTTCTATTACATGTGTTATGTATGTACTGAATTTGTTTATTAATAAACCACCCCCCAAATGCAAAACAAAGTTTCCGTATGATGTATGGTTGCCTGGAACTATACGGCGTGGTAATTTATACGGCGAAATGACTTCTGTTTTACTCTGATTGTAACTTTAACTGATTGACTTTGGTGCTATTTGTGATTGTTTGTGTATGTGTAATGTTGTACACTGATGAGGGATTCAGAATCGAATCCGAAACGTTTAAATTTTATTGTATTTAGTAAGTTAGTGAATGTCTGAAGATTTATTGATTTTAACGTGTTAATTATGTACCCAGACGTAACATGTTTGTGTTTTTGAAAGGCTAACTAAATGTTTGTTGCTAAATCGCCAGCAGTGTTGTAACATACAATAAAAAGAAATAAGAAATTTTAAAGTTGTTTAATTTTTACCATTGTAATTATCTTATTATTATGTAACCCAATTCTTATACAGCTCTATAATATATAATGAAAAGAAAACAGAATCATATGTTTATTTCAGAAAAGATAAATATTAAATGCAAGATCAACTGCATCCTTTTGTTTTATTTGTTCTGGGTGAATAAATGTTAAAATTTTCAAATAACTATTCAAAGACAAAATCATTTCGGCTTTTTGTTGTTTGATGGTAGATCCATCATTTTGATGAATGATTTCATCACTTTATTTGAACAAAATAGTTTACTTTATAAATCAGTTTTCAGGTGTAGATGACTTTTTTAGGATGAAACTATCGCTTATATGAGAAAAAAGATTAATGGATATTTGTCTAAAATACGATTATTTGACAATGATAAAAATAAATCGAGTTTATAAAAAAAATATCATTATCTATGTCACCTATACTGTTTACGACTGAATTGATTTAATTTGAGTAAATAGCGTTTCATAAAAAATGCTGCATTACAAAAGTTTATATAATTAAAAAATCAATCATATATGGACATAAGTCCATGATTAATATAACATAAAATAACAAATAATTTAATTTTGTATGAATTAGTCTCATAACACAAATATTTCTTAACAAAATGAATGGTAGAATGTTTAAATACTTTTAGAGAGATTTGTAATGTGTATAGCTGAAACAAAAACAAAATTCAACAAGTGGGTCAGTGTGATCGAAGATCGCTCAAAGGGTTTCGTTTAATATTCCTTTCAAAACACTTTATCCTTTTTTTAATAAATCCAAATAAATTTTATTTTCAAATAAAAAAAAATAATGTTTTTTTATAAAGTAAAAATTTTTCTCGTCTTTTTTTTTCTTTATATATATATATTTTAACCGGCCCGATAGCGGGCCAAGCCTCCTATTATGCTCTGTCATAATAATATCTGTCATGTGAACTAAATGCGACATTAAAAAAATCAATTTGAAAATTAAACATGTTGTATAGAGACCTTCAAAATGTTAAAATATGCCAATATTTCCATAATCGGGTTTTTATCATGATTCAATACGTTCCTCATACTTATATATTTACTATTCTCTATTACTCATATTGATACTCTCTTTGTATTATTCTCAAACATTTGAAAAATACGTTATGACGACAGATTAATTTTCTTTTTAATTCTCTAATGACGTCCTATTAATTTACACAAACTCATACTCCCTGTATTATTGAGAAATGTTTCAAAATTTCCATTTTATTACCAATATGACGTCACGTGGAAATCTTTCAACAGAAAATTAATTGTTGTAGAAAGAATTTTATTGAGGATTTTTAATTGTTGGCAACTGCTATAACGAAAAATGTTTAAATTTAATAAGAAAAGGCTATTCGATTTTTGGTTTTTTATCTTTCTATATTAAAGTAATACTCTTTTTATGATTTTGAGCTTCATAGCAGGTATTCAGCTATAAGTACACAAAATTTAATGCCTATAAGTTAAATAGTTTCTGAGAAACAGCTCTTTGACGGACAGACAACGAAGAGGGATTAATAGGATTTCATGAGATGAACGAAATCCTAAAAAAAGGTGTGAGTGGGAGAGAAATAACTTAGTCTACTTATTAAAATAATTATAAAAGTAAAAGTAGTTTTAAAAAGAAAAAAAAAAGCACTCTCCACACTCTTTCATGCATTCAAAGTTTATCTTAAAAACCACGCCTACTTTCATGACTGCAAATCATGTTGTCCAAAAAAGTACCGTGATAATATGATAATTTTGCTTTGTCCTAGAATATGGAAAATTCCGGTGTTTGATTTACGCTTGGTATAAAGCGCAAACTATTAAATAGATTAAGCAAATTATAATTTTTGATCTCTTTAATTCATATGGCTATAATCGAAAAACAAAAGCCTTATTTAAACTATCTAAGCAGGATTTTTAAATTGTTTTCTCAACATATAATCAAAATTTAATTAATAATAATCTATTAAGTGATATAAGCGTATCTCTCTCTCTTTAAAAAAAAAAAAATACCAACGCTGCCGCTTCCGTAATTCAATCTATTGTGACCTTTTAACCGAAAAGTCATGGAAGTACGAATCTCACTCGAACTTTTCGTAATTATTTTTGTTCCGTTCCTAAGAATCAATTTTTGCCGGCTCCAATAAAAACTCTGTGTCAATAATGTTAACGTAACCCCGATTTCTGCTTTACAATTCCTGCATCGTATTTTTTTTTTTTACAGTCAGTCCAAGTGGCAATTTTCTTAAAATTTGTACTAATTTTTAATTGGGATTACGACTTGTATCACGATATCATGTCTTCTAATGATAGTGGTCATAAAGTTGGCGAAGAACCTACAGAAAATGTGCTAACATTGACAAAAGCAATTGCAGGTTTGAAAACTGCACAAAAGAAGAAAGAAAAATAAATAGAATTGCACAAAATACTAGCCAACTTAATTTGTCTAGTATTTTAAATTACAGACAATGTGCTAACATTGACAAAAGCAATTGCAGGTTTGAAAACTGTACAAAAGCAGAAAGAAAAATAAATAGAATTGCACAAAATACTAGCCAACTTAATTTGTCTAGTATTTTAAATTACAGACAATGTGCTAACATTGACAAAAGCAATTGCAGGTTTGAAAACTGTACAAAAGAAGAAAGAAAAATAAATAGAATTGGACAAAATACTAGCCAACTTCATTTGTCTAGTATTTTAAATTACAGACAATGTGCTAACATTGACAAAAGCAATTGCAGGTTTGAAAACTGTACAAAAGAAGAAAGAAAAATAAATAGAATTGCACAAAATACTAGCCAACTTCATTTGTCTAGTATTTTAAATTACAGACAATGTGCTAACATTGACAAAAGCAATTGCAGGTTTGAAAACTGTACAAAAGAAGAAAGAAAAATAAATAGAATTGCACAAAATACTAGCCAACTTCATTTGTCTAGTATTTTAAATTACAGACAATGTGCTAACATTGACAAAAGCAATTGCAGGTTTGAAAACTGTACAAAAGAAGAAAGAAAAATAAATAGAATTGCACAAAATACTAGCCAACTTCATTTGTCTAGTATTTTAAATTACAGACAATGTGCTAACATTGACAAAAGCAATTGCAGGTTTGAAAACTGCACAAAAGAAGAAAGAAAAATAAATAGAATTGCACAAAATACTAGCCAAATTAATTTGTCTAGTATTTTAGATTACAGACAATGTGCTAACATTGACAAAAGCAATTGCAGGTTTGAAAACTGTTCAAAAGAAGAAAGAAAAATAAATAGAATTGCACAAAATACTAGCCAACTTAATTTGTCAAAGATGTCAACTGCAGAAAATACTACATATGAAATAGTTAGTTATAACAACCGACACAAGCATAGATTATATGTTACTTTAATAAAATTAGTTTTCCTGAGCGATAAAGGCGCGAGTGTGTTTACATTTCTTTATATTGTAATTTTTTTTTCTTTCTTTTCTCGGGTTTTACGCTTTCCCGTTTTTGACAATCCGACGAAAAACGAAAAAAAGTTGGAAATTGTACGTCAAACTTAACAAATGAGGTGCGTTCTTACTATAACAAATTTCAGTGAAATGAATTATATCATCTGTTATTGTGGTACGATTAATTTCCGTAATAAAATAAATACATTTTAAATTGGCAACATTTTATCTTTTGTTCACATTTACTGAAAATTCCAATGGAAAACTTAAGCCTAGCTTTGAAAATTTCAGAACTTGAAATTCATATTTAGACTCTTTTCCATTTAATAGATATTTCTCCAGAAAAATCTCTCCAAAAAACTGTTGGTAGATTATAGGATTGCTACAATTAAACAATTTTACTATACAAATTTGGTTTTTAAATTCAGCAATACGGAAATTATATGACTAAATCTTAAATAGGGCATAGTTACCGTAGCAACCTAGAATCTTTATCTATCATGGAATATCATTAAATTAATTGCGTATGACAGAATTTAATAGAATGAAGAATGTGACTTAACTTGGTCATAGAGGTTATAAAATGTCATATACGTCGTTTATGACTATAACGCCATATATGTAAGATAACTTGGCGATACATATCGGTCGATTAATCCTTGGAAGTTGTTATAACAAGGAAGTACCGATTTTTAAAAAAATCAAATTACTTAATAAATATTTTTATTAATATATTTTTAAGTTTTGATTCGATTTTCATAAAATTTTATATGACTTGACGAAATTCTTCAACAATTATATATATTGACTTTCAAATCATTCGGTTAGGTAGTTTTTGCGCTGTTATATGCGGACAGACAGACAGACGGACAGACTAGACGACGACTATAGGTGCTAGGTATTTTTATAGGGGAGAGTAGCCATATTTGGACTGCCGCTTTAAATGGGTCACTACAATTCTGCCGTTAATTACCGGCCTTCCACGCGCTGTTTTTAGACAATTTAAAAAAAACCTAAAATTAGCTGTTTTAATCTAATTTTTTCCTAATAAACGTAAGAGAAGATTTTAAAACTATTGTAATATGTTGTGCTTTTATATAGATATCTAAATTCATGTGTTCATTGCACATATATTTCATGCGATTTTGTTTGCTTTCGTTTTTGTTCTTAGTCTTGAGATTATCTGTTTTAAACAATGGCGAAGTTGCCTTAATTGAAGCAATGTGAGTTGTTTAAATTTGACCAAATATACGATCATAAATTTGAAAAGTAAGTTATGAATTTCAAGGGCTGTTGTCTTCTTTAAATCCTTAAATACTTATTTCGTAGAGGCACAATAATCGTGACTTCGAGCTCATAAAGGTTTCCCTCTAACAAATTTGCAGGTCCCACAGCTTTTAACCATAGTTTACAATACAGCAGCAATCGTTGAAACCAAGTCCAAGTTTTAAAAGAAAGCTACATTTGGCCTCCTACGAGGCATGTTTTTAAAAGTAATCGGTTTGCAGATGCTTCTGCACTTATTCCTGACGAGGAGATAGGCACTACAGATAGATCAGTTGATTTTCCTGCTAGTGAGATTTCGGAGTCAAAGACATTAATCATGAAATTCACTAAAATTAAGAGAGTAAAAAAAAATGATGAAAACGACACAGTCTGGAAGAAAAACATCAGTGACAGCAAATGTCAAAGATATCAAAACGATAATGAAAGAGTAAGTTGCGAAGAGATTGACCCACAAGAAGACTGCAGCTGCAAAACCGCATAAAAAGCAAAATAATTATTAGAAATGTTATTTCCCTTGGCAAAATCAGTTAAGTCAAAGTACAGAGGAACCAAAACACAGCTGTGTATCTGTGTAGTTGTGTATAGAATCTTCACCATATAAAGTAAACTTTGAAATGAAAAAAAAACAAAAACCGACAAAAAGGAAGATCTCAAAGCACAAAAGCAATTGGAACATCAAGTTTTAAAAAATAGGCGTAATTCAATTGGAAGCAAAATGATCGAAAGGAATAACTACAGACATAAGATAAAGAAAATTTCTGTTGCAAAAAAGAAAAAAAAATGTCTAATGATTCAGAATATACAAAGACAAATCAAGACAGTGATGAGTGGTTTTGCCTAATTTGTAAGAAATATAAAATAGCAGAAATGATTCATTGTTCAGATTGCCAAATATGGTTCCATGTTGTATGCACTGGAAAAAAATAACAAAAAAAATTTCATGTGTAAGCCTTGCTTCACTTCTTACATGATATTCAAGTGACTGGCAATTGGTTCTAAAATTTCTATTCTTAATTACTTATAACTTTCACTTATATTTCGAATACATTTTGATTTAAAACATTACTCTTACTTTCAGACATTTGATTTCATTATATTTCATTGCTGTTGTTTTGTTTAATTGTTTCATTAATCGCAAATTTTGCTTTTAATAAAATTAGTTATATTCCTTAATATATAACAGACTAATATTGTTTGTTCCAATTTAGGAGACTGGGGTCCAATTTAGCCGACCAGTCGCTAAATTTGGACTACTTTTGACAAATTTTTCCAATTTAAAAAAAAAAAAAAAACTTAAAATTTTCAAAAAGGAATTGTTCTAAAAATTCATTTAGTTAATAGATAAATGGATTGACCACGTGTAGTGATAATTTGCAGATAGTCCAAAAATGGAGTGAGTTACACCTGAAAATAAGTTAAGTGATCCAAATATTGCAATTTTGTTTCACATGGCATGTCACAATCCGCACGATAACGTACCTCAGAATTGATATATGAATATAAAACGTATGTTAAAATGACCTTTAAACTATATTTTGTAGAATGTATTAATGATATATAAATTCTTTGATAGAAAATATTTACAAAATTGAATTAAATTGGAAAATTGGGAAAAGAATAATTAATTCATTAAAAATAATCAAAATATTTATCTATCTAAATAATATTGATTCATTCTCTAAATTATAGTTTAGAGGTCATTTTAACATACGTTTTATGTTCATATATGCATTCTAATTCAAGTTATCGTGCGAATCGTGACTTACCTTGAGAAAAGATATTGCAATATTAGCTGAACTGTATTTTTTATTATATTATATTATAGGTGTTTAAGTTTACATTTCATAAAGCCGGAAATATGGTTTAAATATAGTACAAGGTCTGTGTATTTTCAATATGTATTAAAATAATTATGAGAAATCGAAAATACATCACTTTTAACTGGCGCGGTGGAAAGATATCAAAAGGTATAACCCTCTTAAGAGTTTATAGATTAATCCATAATAAGTTATACTCCCTTTTTCTTTTAGAAAAAAAAATGCAATGTATCTCACTTCTAGGCAAATTCGGATTGTTGGTCATAATTTTAAGCAAAGTGAAAATAGCGCAACAATATTTTCAAATTGTACTTGATTCATGTCTTACAAAATAATTATATCATAATATGTGTTTGATTGTTCACCATTCGCGTTCAAATAATACTAAGGAAGATAATACTAAGGAATTCTGATTTTAACTGACAGTGTATATGGTCTCAATAACCCTAACAGTGAATTTCTGGCGCAATACATAACATTTAAAGATAGCAAAGCAAGTCAGACTTTAAATACTGTTAAAATAGCTTTATATTAAGTCCCTTTCTCTTCTTAATTGAAATAATGTTCTTTTGTATGAATCGTTTTCTTGTGCATCATAAAAAGAGAACAACTAATAATAGTTGTTAATTTAGGAAATAGTTGAACTAAAAAATACAGTGAGGCAGTCGGGTAAACGAATGTGTTTAATTAAAACAAATAGCTTTAAATATATACAGTCTAAGTTTTTCCTTCAAGGCAAAACAATTTTCTTAACGAAACTCACTTGAAAAATATTCTTTATAAAAAAAAACACACTGAAAGTGCGCAAGCTCATCTTAATTAAAGAAGATAGCCTGAAGTAATGTTGACTTTGTAGTAAGTAATTACTTTTTGAAGCTGAAAACTTGTTTTCTTTAAAACAACTTCCAATATAAAAGTAAACTGTCCCGATATATAAACTTTTTCTTTCTGAAATAAACTTCCTAGTTTGAAAGAAATACCAATTAGAGTGTATTTTACACCAGAGAGAGCTTTATGCCCTTTAAGCAATTCAAAGCTCTTTTCTATTTAATGAATTGTTACATAAATGAGATATAAACTATTTTGTCCATGTTTTATCATTTACGTATTTAAGATCTAGCTTTCATGTAAATTAAAATCTTGATATTTCTGTTAAATAATATATATCTGCTGGTATAGAAGTTACAGTAAAATAAAAGTTTATTTTGTATCTTCGACTTATTTGTCTTAACTATAGACTATTTCTACACTAGTCTTTATTCCCTATCAGAAATGTTATATAATAGAGGAAAAGGTCCAAAAACCGGGTATCATTTTTATTTTCAATCTATTTCCTCCAACTTCGAAAACTAGTTCAGGAAAAAATCATGTTAGGGTAACTTGATATGTTTCACATCATCTTAGATAAAAAAATCTATTTAAAAAACGATTTCAGTTTATAAAAATAAAATATTCGAAAGTCTGCAAATTTAGAGTTTTGAAAATGGGGCCTAAATACTGGCTACGTCAGTTTTTTCCAAAAGAATCGCACTAATAGGGCTAATTTTGCTAATTAAGAGAAAAGAACACTGCTTTAATAAATTTTATTGATTAATAACTTTTAATATCTACAGAAAGAACAACTAATAATACTTTCTTTAAGAACTTTTTAATAAACAATCATTTTTGTCAAATTTTTAAAATTCTTAACGACTATCTCTAAGTCCCTTTTCCAATCTGGTCCTGGTTTTGTTTTTTAACGTGTTACACAAAAAAAGCTTGCTGCTTGAAATGTATATTACTTTTATCTACAAAAATCAATAACTCTTTAAAAATAGTAAGTCAGTTTTCCATGAAGAAAGAGAAGTTCCGTATGCTCTTCGTGAAAGAGTTGAGAAAGAATTATTGAGTGTAGTAAGAGGTTGTAAAGCGAATTTTGTCTGACGTTTACTGCGAAATAGCACACCAATCAGTAGACCGCTTTTGTGTCATGTGATAAGAACCAGTTCAGCGTTTTCAAATCGACGCAGAAGCTATGAGAAAAGTGAAAGTGAAGTTTATCTTTCGAAGGTTAAAGATATCATGCGATAAGTCACTGCATTCGTTACGAATTTCACCGAGGAAAAAGTGCTGCAAAAGCATATCAATCAATCTGTTTTGTTATTGGAGAGGAAATCGTATTGAAAAGCACATGCGAATTTTGGTTTCGACGTTTTAAAGATGGCGATTTTTAAGTTATGTTATCGATTGAGAACGTAGCGGCACTCCACTGAAGGTTAGTCATGAGGATTTGAAAGCACTGCTAGCTGAAGATGCATCTCAGACGCAAAAAGAAATTGCCGAACAATTAGAACTATCACAAAAAACGATTTGTAATCCTTTACACACAATGGGAAAGATTCAGAAGGCAGGAAGATAGGTGCGACATGCATTGAGCCAGAGTAACAAGAATGAGCGTATCTTAAAGTGCATTAATCTGCTAAACAGCCAACAGAAAAAATTTTCTTGTGGAAAATCGTGACTGGAGACGAAAAATGGATATATTATGACAATCTGAAACGCAAAAAATATTGACTGAATCCCGGTGGAACAACAACATCAACGCCGAAATGAGCCATTCACTGCAAAAAAGTTCTCCTCTGTATCTGGTGGGATATCAAGGCTGTGCCCTATTACAAAATGTTGGAGTCTGATGTAAGTGCAACTGCTGAACGTTACAAGTAACAATTGCTTCAATTGAACTAGTAAATTGGTCGCAAATGTCCATTTACTGGCAAAGGTTTGCGCCCCGTGAAATTACTCCATGACAATGCAAGACCTAATGCTGCAAAACCGGTCAAGCACGCGATAGTAAATCTTGACAGAGAAGTTTTGGAACACCCGACGTATAGTCCCGACATAGCCCCTTCGGACTATCATTTGTTTCGGTCGATGCAAAATGCCTTGTGTTCTGTACACTTCCGGACAGTGGACGAAGTGCGAAACTGGGTTGACGACTTCATCGCGTCAAAAGACGCATCGTTCTACACTGCTGGCATCCGTGAGGACTCCTCAAGCGATGGTGGAAGGTGCTAGATAATGATGGAGATTATTTTGATGAATAAAAGTATTATTCTCAGCTCTTAGTTGCACATTCAGTTGACTGAAAAACACTTTACAACTTTTTACTTCACCGAATAGATAAGCTTGATTCTTAAAGAATAATCTCGAAAATAGCTGCGAGCGATTGGGAATCGCCTCTGGTAGTCATACCAAGAGCTGATGGAGGTGTACGAATGTGCGTCGATTACGAAGTTGGCGTAAATGAACGACTTGTAAGAGCTAATTATCCAATTCAACGAATAGAATAGAATTCAATGAAATTCTTAATAGCCTCAGAAATTCAAAGTATTTTTGTCACCTAGATATTTTCAAAGCTTATCTTTATGTTCCTGTTGATGAAGAAAGCAGAATTATTCAGATTATAACAACCCATCGAGGAACTTATCGCATGCATATATGTTGTCGTTTGGAATAAAATCTACCCCTAGAGAGTTCAATTGAATTCTAGATGAGATTCTTCGGGATCTACCAAAACCTTAAAGCATTTCGATGATGTTATTGTGCATGAAAAAACAAAAGAAGAATGTACAGGGTGTTTCACAAAGGACCCCCAACTTTAAAAATCAATAACCCGGAAACGGTGATAGATAGAAACATGGAACCAGTCGTATGTTTATTAAAAAAATCGTAAGAATCTTATACGTAAATCTCAAAATTTAGTTAAAAATAGCACCGATAGATGGCACTGAGAGCGTTAAGAATCCTTCTAGAGAGAGTTCAGAAGCATAGAAAGACTAGCCGTCGTAGATTTCGCCATTGAAATCTGACCGCTATTTCCGTATAGTGAAAATAATTCGCATCGGCCACGTTGCCTGTCTGTTGAATTTTTTTGAAAAGCTCACGAATTGTTTTTCCATCTGGGCCTTTTGCGACTTGAAATCGCGTTTGAAAACTTCTCCTTGTGGCAGTAGGACTCTGATTTAATCGGTGGTACTCCAACACAATAAACACACGTTCCTCCACGGTATACACCACTTTCGGAATTATTTTCACTATACGCTAATAGCGGCCAAATTTCAATGACGAAATCCTCGACGACAGTCTTTCTATGCTTCTGAACTCTCTTTAGAAGGATTCTTAACGCTCTCAGCGCCATCTATCGGTGCTATTTTTAACTAAATTTTGAGATTTACGTATAAGATTCTTACGATTTTTTTAATAAACATACCACTGGTTTCATGTTTCTATCTATCACCCTTTCCGGGTTATTGATTTTTAAAGTTAGAGGTCCTTTGTGAAACACCCTGTAGAAGAAATCTAGAATTATGTCTTCAAAGATTAAAAAAAATATGATCTACATTTAAATCGCACAATTCGATAGATCTGTAATTATTTCAATAGCGATATGTATTTTGCAAGCTGACATAGGTAAGTTCAAACCACTGTAATTTACATTCATTTACCAAACTAAAGTTATGGATACTTGCATTACATAACTATTAACCAAGTATTAACAATTCTGCAGTTGTTTTCCGCCAAACATTCTATAAAAATTTGAAGTGTGTATTGGACCCACTTTTTTTAGATTTGTGTATGCTACAGAAAAATTTCAAAATCAGGTATCCTGTCACACTTATTATGTCTACAAAATGCAGAAAATCTTGAGAATCCCTTCTACAGAATTTCTACAGATATCAATTATGACGAAAATCTATAGATCCACTTTTTAAGCCTACATTTGCAAAAAATTTTGGAGGGGATTTTTGAAAAAGATATGTAGATATTTGGCTCACTTTTTTAGCGTACATTTGCAGAAATTTTTGAGGATAATTTCTGCAGAAATTCTGTAGGTATTTGGTGCATTGTTTAAGACTACATTTTCAGAAAAATTTGAGGATGAGTTTTGAAGAAAATCTGTAGGTATTTGGTCCACTTTTTAGGCCTGCATTTGCAGAAAAATTTGAGTATGATTTCTGGCAGAAATTTTGTAGAAAAAATTCCGAAAAAACTCTGTAGGTATTTGGCCCACTTTTTAAGCCTACTTTCTGTAAATCTGTAGACTTGATTTCTGAAGAAATTCTGTAGACTATATGCTGCAGGAAAATTTGCAGAAAAAATGGGCCTACAGATTTTCTTCAGATAATTTCCAGATTTTTTTCTGGTGGAGAATCACGAAATTAAAAAATAATAATAATAATAATAATGTTCCGGTTTTCTGGTATGAATTTAGACTTTATGAACAAAAAATGAGTCAAAACTGTGTTTATATTTCAACTGTGTTATACGTTTTCTAATTTTTTTATTTATATAATTATTTTCTTTATGTAAAATGATGAAGCTTCTCAACAACATTACGGTTGTGTTGGAAAGTGTTTCCTAATCGATGCGTAACATATGATTTTTTTTATGAATTATTTATTGATGAACATGATTTATTATTTAATGTTTATTTATAAATAGGATGCAACATCCAATAAATAACTTGAGAAAGTACTGTGACAGAATTTAAAATATAAAAACTACAAAAAGAAACCTTCTGACATTTTGTCGAGAAGCTGACTGGATTCGTTATATTATACGAGGGTGGTTCAATAATTATTGTCCCGAGTGTATATAAAATATTTGTACTGAAATGGTTAATATAGAATATTAAAGTCTAATGTCTTAGATAGCTATATGCTAAATTTCAAAATCGTAGCTGCTATATTAACCTGTGGCAATCGGCAAACATTATTTTCGTTTTAAACCAAACTACGGCAATCAGGACAAATTTTTTCCCCCTTTAACTAGTGGGTGAAGGGGAGACCTTCTTTTGTCTGCCTCAGAGAAAAGTATTCATCCCCACCTACTCAGAAAGGTTGCTGTTCAATTCCGGGAATAGTTGCATTTTTCAGCTGGTTATTCATTTTCTCCATGAAATCGGTAGTTTTGGCGCTATTAAAAAGAATATAGTTTCAGTCAAATATTCTTCTTTCCCCCTTTTTTTTTTTTTTTTTTTTTTTTTTTTTTTTTTGTCTTTTAGGTATAGGTACTGTGAGCTTTACAAATACTCATTATACAAATAGTACGGCCTTTATTTTAATTATTATTTTTCATTAAAGACAAAAACATTTACATTGTGTCGCAAATTATATTAAATATCGTTCATATTCATAGAGGAAACGCATTTTAGATCATGCTTTTGTTGTTTGTATTTATTTATTTTTTATCAGATATCTTTAAACTAATGAAATACTTGAAATATTTATATTATCATTTGAATAACGGAACTGCTAATTTAGCGATTTTAATTAAGAATAGTCTGAGAATATTCCTAAGGGATCTGACTCGTTTTCAAGTTGCTCCTAAACAAAATATCTTGCACATTCCACCATGTACAAAATATGTAAAAAAAAATCTTTAATGCAAGGTCTACTATCTACATATAAATATAGGTTTTTTTCTTTTTTTCCCCTCACTTAAACATCTGTTGTTTATTTCACCCAATATATACTTTATCGTTTACCCGTTCAGTGTCAGAAAAAAAAATCAAACAATAATAGCTACTTATAAAAAGGTTAATAATGTAGATAAATGCGAAATGTATTATGTGCAGGAGTCGATCCAGGCAAAATGTGGGGCCGATTTAGGGCACCTTCATAAATGTCCATTTATTAAGCAGATTCCATTTCCCAAAATTCCTCTTAATAAAATAGGTCTCTTGCAACATTCCATTTCATAATAACATAATTCTCATTAAGTAATTTTATTTTGTTACATTTTAAAATATGTAGTTTCGAAACAGAACAGTTCACCAGAAAGGGAAAGTTTAACAGAAGGATTTAAATAAGTTATTAATAACTGCTTGGTTTGAATTAGAGTAACTTGATTTCATCTCTCGTTACAAAATGTTATTTTACACACAAAAAAAAAAAAAAATAATAAAAATAAATAAATAAATAAATAAATAAAACTTTTACTTTTTATAAAATGAGCCGCAAAGAAAAATATTCTGCATAGACCTCTGAAGTGTAACATATTTTTAAGGATATGTATTAGTAGCGCATAAATTAGTGAAACAATAACCGAAGTGACAAAAAAGATTAAGGTAGTTTGGAAAAGACAAACGCTAATATGAAAATAAAATCCTTCACAAAAATCCATTTAATAAAACAAAACCTTTCACAAAATTATTTTGAATAAAACAAGACCCTTCTCAAAATTTCTGTTAATAAAATAAGTCTTTTTGCATAATTCCATTTCATAATAACATATTTCTCATTAAATTATTTTATTTTATTAAGTTTTAAAATATGTAGTTTGCAAACAGGACAATTACCAGAAAGGAAAATTTGGTAGAAGGATTTAAATAAGTTATTAATAATTGCTTGGTTTGAATTGGATTAAACTGGTTTGAATTAGAGTAACTTGATTTCATCTCTCGTTACAAAATGTTATTTTTCACAAAAATAACTTTTACTTTTCATAAAATGAGCTGCTAGGAAAAAAATTCTGCATAGACCCCTGAAGTATAATTTATTTTTTAAGGGTATTTATAAGTAGCGCATAAATTAGTGAAACAATAAACAAAGTGACATACATAATAAAGGCAGTTTGGTAAACGCAAAAGCTAATATGAAAAGAAAACCCTTCACAAAAATCCATTTAATAAAACAGGACACTTCACAAAATTCCTCTCAATAAAACAGGGTCCTTCACAAAATTATTTTTAATAAAACAGGACCCTTCACAAAAGTCCTCTTAATAAAATAGGTCTCTTCACAAAATTCCATTTCATACAAACGTACTCTTTATTAAATAATTTTATTATGTTTAATATTAAATTTTGCAAACAAAACAAGATCCCCAGGAAGGAAAACTTTAGCGGAGGGATTTAAATAAGTTATTAATAAATGGTTAGTTCGAAATAGAGGAATTTGATTTCATATTACGTTACAAAATGTTATTTTTCACAAAATGGGAATTAGAGTAACTTGATTTCATCTCTCGTTACAAAATGTTATTTTTCACCAAAAAAAAAAAAAAAAAAAAAAAAAAAAAAAACTTTTACTTTTTATAAAATGAGCCCCAAGGAAAAAATTCTGAAGTGCATCTATTTATGAAGTGTATCAGAAGTACATCTGAAGTGCAATCTATTTTTTAGGGATATTTAAAAGTAACACATAAATTAGTGAAACAATGAACGAACTTGTAAAAAGGATAAAGGTAGTTTGGAATAGACCAAAACTAATATTAATATAAAAACTTTTACAAAATTCCCTTTAATAAAACAGGACCCTTTCACAAAATTCCTCTTAATAAAACAGGGCCCTTCACAAAATTCTTTTTAATAAAACAAGAAGCTTTACAAAATTCCTCTTAATAAAATAGGTCTCTTCTCAAAATTCCATATCATAAAAAAAAATTTGCTCTTAAAAGAGCATTTTATTTAGTTGTAAATGAAAAATACTATATTTCGATACAGAAGTTTTCACTTCAACCTTGTGTTCATGTTCAGGGGTCTGTACAGACTTTTTTCCCTGGGTCCTGTTTTTGTGAAATTGTGAACAGCTTTTTATATTTGTGAAAAATCTAATAATAATTTTGTGAATTTGAAATGATCGTTATATTCAGATTCTTGTTTATACATTTTTAAGAATATATATGGATCTAAAATACATATATTTTCTTTATATATGTAAAAGTGACAGGTCATATTTCACTTTTATATGAATAATTTGTGAAATGTTCAGTTTAAATAAGAAAAAAATTTGTGAAAAATCTATTTTTAATACAAAGAATTTTGTGAAGGGTCCTGTTTTAGGGAAAATAATTTTGTGAAGGGTGCTATTTTAGGGAAAATAATTTTGTGAAGGGTTCTGTTTTGAAATGAGAAATTTTGTGAAGAGTCTATTAAAGGACCCAATTTTTTCCTAAACAGATCTCTGATGTTGGTGAACTAAAATGCTTATTTTTTTTTCTTTTCTAAGATTCTGGAAAAATTTTATTTAATGGTAAATGAAAAATATCATCTTTCGATACAGAAGTTTTCACTTCAACCTTGTGTTCATGTTGCTGAAGTAAAGTGATTATTATTTTTTCTTCTTTAAGATACTGGAAAGAATCAATTTTGCTTTTAAAAAGAGCAGTTTATTTAGTGTTAAATGAAAAACTATATCTTATGATACAGATATTTTAACTTCAACTTTGTGTTTATGTTGTTGAAATAAACTGATTATTAATTTTTTTAAGCTTCTCTAAAAGTTTTTTAGAACTTAAAAATGTATTAATTTTGTGTGTCAATTGAATGAAAAGCGATGTCATCTGATATAAAAGTTCTCACTTCCACCTCGGGTTAAAAGATTTAAAGAAATAAAAGTTTTATCAGATAATCGTTCTCCTATTAAATATTAAAATAATAAAAACAGATGGGATCAGAGAGCTTTTCTGCATCAAAATCATTCATAAGTTTATCAATTTCTTTCTGACTCAGACCTTTAAAACGTGGAGCCATTGTTCCCAGAATATAAATTCTATTTAATAATTAAACAATATATCTAATTATTTTAGAGCGACCAAAGAAAGCAAAAATATAATATTACTCAGCACACGTGCGTGTAATAGAATGACAAAAAAGACGCTCTGTCTAAGAAATCGCCAATACAAAATCCTGTCATTCCAGTAACTCGCCAAGGCCAAAGATAATCCCCCTTTCACCCCGGAAAAAGAGACTTACCTCCTCTGAAACTCTGAGATGACAGATGATTGATCAGCTTAGCTTAAAAACGGGGGTAGCAAACTTTATGGTACAGACGTCTGTACCCTAGCCGTTGTGAGGGGATATTTATTTTAGGGTACATATATCGTACCCGCCGAGGCCTAGAGGTTAACGTATTTGTATTCGTTTTAAGTGTGAGAGATGACACCTAACTTGAAAAATGGAGAAAACCGAACAACGAGCCGTCATCAAGTACCTCCAGAAAAAGGAGTTAAGCCCAAAGGAGATTCATGAGGACATGGTCAGTGTATTGAGTGATGGGGCCCCTTCCTACCAGGTGGTAAAGAACTGGTGCCGCGAATTCCGTTGCGACAGGGAGCGCTATCAACAAGCCCTGCTGCTGGTTCCCAAAAAACAGCATGCACCTCCGAAAACATTTATGCTGTGCATGACACGATTATGGCAGACAGACAAATCACCATGCAACAGTTAGCAGACATCTTGTACATCTCAGTAGGCTCAGTGGAAACCATTGTGCATGAACAATTGGGATTCAGAGAAGTGTCGGCGCGTTGGGTACCCAAAATGTTATCCCTTCAACAACAGAAAGTGTTCGATGTTCAAGGGCTGGTTTAGAGCTTATGGGGCCAGACCTGAAGCAGTTCTGTGATAGATTTATGACAGTGGATGATACATGGCTACATCACTATGATCCCGATTCCAAACGACAGAGTATGGATTGGTGGCACAGCAGTTCACCTCCCCCACAAGTTCAAGGTGCAAGCATCAGCACCCAAGGTTATGGCCGCAATGTTTTGGGATGCGAAGGGTGTACTCTTTATTGACTACCTGGAGGCTGGACGCACTATTACGGGGGCCTATTATGCAGCCCTAATCTCTAAGTTACGCAAAGCAATCAAGGAAAAACGGCGCGGGATGTTGCAGCGAAAAATGCCGTTCCACCAGGACAATGATCCGGCCCACAGAAGCCATGTTACTGGTGCCGCAATCCATGCAAATAGTTTTGATGTGTTGAAACATCTTCCCTACTCTCCAAACCTCGCCCCTAGTGACTTTCATTTGTTCCCAAATTGAAAGAGCACCTCAGGGGGACAAAGTTTCACACGAATACAGTTGTTATGGAGGCTGTGGAGTAATGGCTCTCAGCTAAGCCAGAGACTTTCTTTGAAACAGTCATAGTGGCTTTACAGCTTAAGTGACAGCAGTGAATTTCTGTGAAAGGAGACTTTAATGAAAAATAATATTGCATATATGTCAGGGAAAATAATTATTGAACCACCCTCGTACACTTTGTCATTCTGTCACGAAGTGCAGAGATAAAGCTGACGAATGATGACAAGCTGCACTTTGAATTCTCTGAGTTTAGTTGTTTCACTTTAATCTTATTAGTCGTATATGACTGATAAAATATATTATCTATAATGTTAAATAATGCCAATTTTTTTTAGATAGTTATCAAATGTTTAACTATAACCTTTATAGCCATCACGTTTTTTGAGTTGAGGTATCATCTTCGAAATACCAAATATCTTTAAAAAAATAGAATAAATGCGCTTTCGGAAATAGAAATCGTCAGATTTAAATAAAATTGATATATTTTAAAATTTAATAATCTTCATATTTAAATGAAATTGATGTATTTTAAAATTTAATAATATTCATATTTAAATGAAATTGATATATTTAAAAATTTAATAATCTTCATATTTCTCGAAATGATTTAAGTGACTTAAGTGAAAATAAATATACTGTATGTATAAAGTGTGTTTCTTAAAGGACCCCCTAAATTTAAAATCCAATAATTCATGAAGTTTAATTAAGTGTTTGTATATAGCAATTAAAAAAATAGCTACAATTGTCATGGGGCGACGATTTGCCAATTGGTACAATTGTTCAAATTAAAGTATAAAACTCCATTAAAAGTATCCCATTATTCAAAACAAAAGCGTTATTTTCCCTTTTCATTAAAAAAAAAAATATGTGTAAAGATTCATTTTTTTTTGTTTATAAATATAATGCAACCACAAATGAATAATTCCAAAGAAAATTGTAGAAGAATTTAAAATATACAATTTCACAAAGAAACTTTGTGAAACTGAATGGATTCGTAATATTACGAATACATTATTATTTTTTTTATTTACGAATTTAATGCAATATACAATGAATAACTTCCAATTGAATTGAAAAAAAAATTTAAAATATACAATTGCACAAAAAGTTTTTGTGAAACAACATGAATTGGTAATGTTACATTCTTTGTTATTCTGTCAGATCAGAGATGAAGATGATGAATGATGTCAAGCCGCGCTTTGAATTTGCTGTGTTTAGTTATTGCACTTTAATCTTATTATTCCTATATGACTGATAAAATATGTTAAATAAAATGCTAAATAATATAAAAAGGTTTAGAGATAGTTATTAACTTTTTAGTTAGAACATATTATAGTCATAACGTTATGCTTTCTAAAGTTAGAAATCTTCATATTTAAAATAAATTGATATATTTTAAAATATAATAATCTTCATATTTCTCGTAATAATCTATAAACGACTTAACTTAAAAAAAAACATATTGTATGTATAATATAGTAGTGTAGTAACAAGTGTGCTTCTTAAAGAACCCCTAATTTAAAATTCAATACGTTTATTAAACATAAAGATGGAATAAGTGATTTTTTTTCCGGTAGCTTAAAAGTTTGTACAATACTTTTATTAAATCATAAGTTAAAAAAAAAAAAAATAAAGACAATCTTCTATTATAATGTACTAAAAAGGAAAAAAAATGTTGAAGGAAAATTGGTTGAAATAAATACCTTTTTAAAAGGAATAATTTATAAATTGTGAGTGTTCTTATGATTTTATTCATCTAACGAAACTCTATTCGTCCCTCTACATTGTCTGTCCGTCACAGAGCCGGTTCTCAGAAACTATATAACTTACAGACATGACATTTTGTGTACTTATAGTTGCATACCTACTATGAAGCTCAAAATCATAAAATTTGAAAAAATCGTATTATTTTAATATAGAGAGATAAAAACCAAAAATCTAACAGCCTTTTCCTATTAAATTTAAACATTTTTCGTTACAGTAGTTGCCAACATTTAAAAATGCACAATAAAATTCTTTCTACAATAAATAATTTTCTACTGAAGGATTTCCACGGGAAAGATGAAAAATAAAATAAAAAGATTCACGAATTGAAAAAAGATTAATATGACGTCATATTGGTAATAAAACGGAAAATTTCAAACATGTCTCAATAATACAAGGAGTATGAGTATGTGTAAATACAAAAAGTAGCTTAATATGACGTCATTAAAGAATTAAACAGAAAATCAATCTGACGTCATATTGGAAGTTTTGCCGACTTTTTCAAATGTTTGAGAATAATACAAAGAGAGTATCAATATGTGTAATAGAGAAAGTAAGTAGATATGACGTCAGCAAGTCATTGTAACATCATATGAGTTTGAGGAACGTATTGAATCATGATAAAAATCCGATTATGGAAATATTGGCATATTTTAACATTTTGAAGGTTTCTATAAAACATGTTTAATTTTTTAATTGATTTTTTTAATATCACATTTAGTCTAAATGTCAGATATTATTATGACAGAGTATAAAAGCGAACTTCGCCCGCTATCTGACCGGTTCAGATTTTCGAAAAAACGAGAATGACCGGTAAATTTTTACTTTATAATTTTTTTTTTTTTTTTTGAAAATGAAATTTATTTGGGTTTATTAAAGAGAGGATAAAGTGCTTTAAAAGCATTATTAAACGAAACCCTTTGTGCGATCTTCAATCACACTTACGCACTTGTTTAAAAGTAAAATGGATATACAATTTTAAATTCATCTTCTTAGCAAGACAAAAATCCATCAACCCCCCATCCATTCATACACTGCACGGAACTGAAAGATGACGCATTTGTCAACCATGCCACTGTTCAATCGAAGAACATCAGCTTATTTCTGAAGCAATTTATTATATAAGCAATCATATACGCAATGACATTTACGTACCCTTGTTGGATAAATGTTTTTACTCCTGGGGGATGGCGGAGACAATTTCTTTCTACAGTTAATTGTATTGTCACCGGAAATACGTCACACTACCAAATACTAGGTCAATTGTAGCACAGGAAGTGTGATAAAATCAGATAGCAAGATTTGAGCGGAATGGATGAACAAAACAATTTAAATAAAAGCTTGTAAAAATAGATAAAAGTTTCACGATTTCAGTTCTATTTTCCACTTTACACGAATGCATAAGTTAACATGTAAAACTCCATTAAAGGTACCTCAGTATTAAAAAAAAAAACGTATTTTCCCTTTCTGTTAAAATATATTCGTAAAGAATAATTGCCTTTTTTAAAATTTAGGAATATGATGCAACATACAATGAATAACTTCAAAGAGAACTATGAAATAATTTAAAGTACACAACTGCACAAAGATTCTTTGTAAAACTGACTAGATTCGTATTATTACGTATTTCGTCATTTTGCCACGAAGTTCAGAGATAAAGTTGATGAATAATGAGAAACTGCGCTTTGAATTTTCTAAATTTAGATAGATCACTTTAATGGTATTAGTTGTATATGTGTGTTAAAAGTTGTGTTTTATAATACTAAATAATGCCAAAACGTATTTATTAAAATATCTTTGTCTTAGTTAATAGTTTTTTATTACCTTTGTTGTCACCACTTGATTTGAATAAAGGTATCACTTTCAAAACAGCACAATTCCGAGAAAAAATAATATAATTTTTCGAAAATAATAATCTTCATAAATCTCACAGTATTTAATTGATTTAAGTTAAAATAACTATATATATATATTTTTCAAGTGCCACATATATAAACATATAGTTATATTGTGTATGTTATTTTATGTTATGTTTTTTTATGTTGATGTCTGTCACAGGCGAACCCAGCTATAGGCAAACATCAGCAAATGCCCACAATTAAAAGTGAAAAAATATCAAGTGAAGCTTCTTACATGTATCAAGTACAGTCTGACAGTGAAATGGACTCGAAATTTCGGCAATGATTCGATTATTTACATCCAACATAGATGGTAGAAAGATTGTAATAAAGGGAACCTATATTTGAAATTTAATATGTGGCCTGAGTAATTAAAAGTCAAAAGTATAAACCAAATCCTATGGACGAACCAGTGTCTCTCGCATCGTCATAAGTATTCATCAATCGCAAGGACATTTGATGAAGAAGTTACGATATTAGTAGAAACGCATTTTCAGTTGGGAAAACACATATCGTCTGCTCACCTGTTAAAGAACTGACTATTAGTTACGTTAACCGTCCTTCAAAATTGATCGTTCGCTGAAAAGTAACTCGATAAGTCATTGATTTCATAAGGCGTACAGTTACAGCTCTTTTAAATTCACAATAAACTCGGCATGTCCTTTCTGAAGTAGAACTTCATGGTATTTATTTTTCTACATTTTTCCTAGAGTATTTTTTCTTTTAATTCGATGTATACTTTTAAGAGCTGCTTTCAGTTCTATTATAATAAGTTTCTTGAATTCCATACACACAAGCAAGACTACTGTGTTTCCATTACACATCCTCAATTTATCCTACTAAAAATTATGAACATGGGAGTATTTCTGAAGACAATACAACATTTTAATATTTTTAGAACCAAATTATAATTAATACATCAATTTTAAGATGTATTTTTATGCCCGTTAGTTTTAGACCTTAATTCAGCCCACTAAAAGTAATGTACACAGTTGTATTTTCGATGACAATTACGGCATTTTAATAATTTTAGAACTTAATTAATTATAAATAAGCTCTAAAGAATTAATTTTAAGGTATATGTTTAGGGTCGATAGCTTGGTGATAAATGACCAAATTTTCTTTAAATACACTGAAAAAGAAAGTTTTTACGGTTAAATTTCGGCACTACATCTGTCAGTATTATACTGTAAAATTAACAGTAATAAACAGTAAAATAAGCAGTAATACGTGAACAGTAGCGTATTCTTGCTTGTTTTACTGTTTAGTACTGTTACTTTTACAGTATAATACTAGCAACCAGTATTATACCGTAAAATGAACTATTTTTAGCAACATTGCATTGAAAATATAAATCTTTCACTCAGTTTATTTAAAATACATAGCTTTCATTCAAAATTAATACATTAAATCATTTAACATAGATATACTTCACTCATTTAATCTAAAATGAAAAAAAAATATATATAAATAAATAAATAAATCAAGTTTAACAATGTCTACCATTTTGGTTACAACCTGAGTATTTCAATGTCACTTTATGCATTTGTCGACAAATTAGCAAGATTGTTTGCGTCTGCAAATTTATTACGGAGGAAATTGTGAATAAAACCACTTAAAAGAGAAATTACCTATACATATTGAACAAGGTTTAACTATGTTAATTTATGTAAGAATATGTATATTATATACACGGATTTTCTAAATTATTGATTCAAACTTTCGGGAGTGATAATACGGGTCAAGTCCAACTTTTTTTTGTATAACGAGGCTTCCAAATGGTCAGATTTTTGAATAACCACATTTTCCAACCGAAAATCTCCCTTTTAGATTTATATTGCAAATTTTGTAGAAACCTACCCTAAAAGTTATTTCTATTGCAAACTTTGTATATACCAGTCACAAAAGTGTTTCTTAGGAAATGCTGGTATTCTTCGAAACTGACCATTTGGACTGACCCTGCCTAGTAAACAGACACATACCCAGTCAAAAATAAAGATAACTTACTACGATACCTGTTTTTTGCATATTACAAATAATGAAGATATTTTAGTGATGTTTTTATTCAATTACCTTTATTTGAATGAAATGTGATGACATCATTGGGAGTGTTGGAACTGCACTGTAATTGTATTAATGACATCGTATGCACCGTTAGCTTTAATAAAAATTATGAAACATCCAGCTGAAGGTTGTTAGATACGTGAATCGTATCTATTTTCAGCAATTATCGTAGTCTCAACTTTTTTTCGGACTGGAGGAAAAGTTTAATTATATTATTCGGTTTTTTCCATCTGACAAGTCACTAGACGATCCAGCGTAATGCGTGATCGTCTCGTGATCTTGCCTCTCTAGGGATACTATAATACAAGCTGAATCATCAAACATTTCGATGCTGGCCTAGACCAATAAACGATTATTGCCCACGCGGCGTTGTCAATCGTTCTTATCCTACGACAATTAAATGGAGGCGTGTGTCAGCTCGGATTATAGAACAAGAGTGATGTGTAGATTATTTTATTCTAAACTTTGAGTTTTAAACATGCTTTATGCAATTTTTTTATTCTAAAATGTAATTTTCTCTCAATGTCTTACGTATTTATTTGGATTTTAGTCTGCAATATAATACTCGTGTAGGAATTGAATTTAATATTTGATCTCCAAAGTCAAGCAATTCTCTAGTAAAGGTGTGTTATACGAGTCTAACAGTACAAATTTTATAGAACGCTTATTCGTTTGTGGAAGTCAGTATTTTGCATTTGCTATGCAAGTTTTTTGTTATGTGCGTTCTCTAAAATAAATTACGTGTCCGTTTGTTTCAAGTGTCTATTATTTATGCCTCCCATGTTGTCATTTTTGGGGGAGCTGGGAAAATAATCATCCATGAGTTCTGAATATTTATTGTAATGCTAATAGACGCTTTCAGTGTGACGTCAGTGATGACGTTTCGGTTGGAAACTGACTCCAAACAAACGATTGCTATGCTCCATATCTTATTAAATATAAATCGTAGAAAATGTTACCTCTTAATATAAAGTATTAAACACTTAGCTGTGAGATATACACTGTAAAAAATGACCAATGTTTCTTATTTTATGAAAACATGCTGTAACCACGAACGAAAATATAATATAATCTTCTGAGTTATCCGAAATTTCAAATAGCATTTTACATTGTCTTTTGAATCCCCAGAAACGAATGCATCTTCAAAATTTAAAGAATAATTTATAAAAACAAATTATTTTTAGCTGCCCGAAATTTTTAGAAACGTTTCCGAAGGGTTTTTATAGTGTATTAATTAGTGTCCTCAGGCTGGAATACCTGTTTTTCGAATGCTATCCATTCTGAAGTAAACATTTTCATGCTCAAAAAAATGTTTAACAGACAAACATACAAAATTAACAGCGTTAACAATAACATTAAAATTAAGATTATTTATTTACTCTTTCATGTATAAATTAACTTATGCGGCTGAAAACGTGTACTTGAGAATGGATAACATTCGAAAAACAGGTATTCCAGCCTGAGGACACTAATTAATACACTATAAAAACCCTTTGGAAACGTTTCTGAAAAATTCGGGCAGCTAAAAATAATTTGTTTTTATAAATTACTCTTTAAATTTTGAAGATGTATTCGTTTCTGGGGTTTCAAAAGACAATGTAACATGCTATTTGAAATTTCGGATAACTCAGAAGATTATATTATATTTTCGTTCGTGGTTATAGCATATTTTCATAAAATAAGAAACATTGGTCATTTTTTACAGTGTAACTATAAAATATAGTATATATCGATAATCGATATAATAGTATATTTCGATTTTTTTCTAATTTTCCGGATTTTTTCTTATTTTGTATCCTAAATACTACATTTATTACAATTTTCAAGTTTCTAGCGCTATAAAATCGAATTATTTTCAAATTTTCGCGCTTTTACGATTTATTTTATTTTATTTTCGAATTTATTGTGTTTTAATTTTTCCTTTTTCTGTATCCTAAATGTCTATAGTACCTTTACGCTGAATTTTCAGTTTCTAAACCTACAAGATCGAATTTTTCAATTTTTCGAATTTTCGAATTTTTTTTCGAATTTTCAAGATTTTTCAATTATTTTTTTTTTGTAACCTAAATACTACCTTTATTCCATATTTCAAGTTTCTAGCGCTACAAAATCGAATTATTTTCGAATTTTCGATTAATTTTTTTTTTTCGAATTTATTGTGCTTTAATTTTTTTTTTCTGTATAACACTACCTTTACGCTGAATTTTTAGTTTCTAAAGCTACAAAATCAAATTTTTTTGAATTTTTCGAATTTTCCAGATTATTTATTTATTTTATTACTATTATTTTTTTTTTGTATCCTATATACTACTTTTATTCCAAACTAGCTGACTCGCCCGGCGTTGCCCGGGTCCTTAATAATATATATATATTTAAAATCAAGTTTTTATTATTTTATATCTTTAATCGATTTTGTATGAAATTATATTTTAAAATGAAAAATTCGTGATAAAATATTGATGTTTAGTGATAAAAGCGCTCATTTTTTTGTTCTTTTTGTCCAAACTCTTTGAAGCCCCACCAGTGGCTGAGAGGTTCTGCTCTCGAAGCTGGTAGACGGGAGGTGCTGGGTTCGATCCCAATCGCGCCCGTCGGCCTAATCGTTCGGAGTTTTCGTGGTTTTCTTCGAGCCGTGGATTTATCCATGCGTAAATACGGGTTAGATTCCCTTAGAAAGACCCCCACGAAGGGCACTGCCCCCGGGCCTATATCCTAAGTGTAGATAATTGGCCGTCAATAATCAACCCAACCCAACCCAACCCAAACTCTTTGAAATCTTTATTGGTTACTAGCTGACCCGCCCGACGTTGCCCGAGCCCTTGTAATAAACTTAAATCTCTTAAAAAACGGAACTCTGGCCACGGTCTACGATGGCTTCGTGTTCAAGTGCTCTTCAGCAAATGACTAATTAGGAGGACCACTATGCAGCTTTCAAAATTCGTTCGTTTGTTTAAGCGTTGAACTTAATTACAAATTTGGCTTACACAATTATTCGAAAATAGTGGTAACCGCTACTCATAAATTTAGTTTAATGTTATAAAGAGTGACAATTAAGTTAATTATAATGTTTGGAATCACTTGCGTTGAAATCGGAAAAATAGTTGCTGAGATATGGAAACGGAGCAGAGTTAGAGAAAAAATCTTGAAGGAGGACCCGGGGGGAGGGGATGTTCAAGTGCCCTTCAGCAAATGACTAATTAGGAGGACCACTATGTATCTTTCAAAATTCGTTCGTTTGCTTAAGCTTTGAACTTAATTACAAATTTGGCTTAAACTATTATTCGTAAATAGTGGTAACCGCTACTCATAAATTTAGTTTAATGTTATAAAGAGTGACATTTAAGTTAATTATAATGTTTGGAATCACTTGTGTTGAAATCGGACAGATAGTTGCTGAGATATCTAAACGGAGCATATTTAGAGAAAAAAACCTTGAAGGGAGGGCCGGGGGGAGGGGTTGTTCAAGTGTCCTTCAGCAAATGACTAATTAGGAGGACCACTATGCATCTTTCAAAATTCGTTCGTTTACTTAAGCTAGGAACTCAATTACAAATTTGGCTTAAACTATTATTCGGAAATAGTGGTAACCGCTACTCATAAATTTAGTTTAATGTTATAAAGAGTGACTATTAAGTTAATTATAATGTTTGGAACAACTTGCGTTGAAATCGGAAAAATAGTTGCTGAGATATGGAAATGGAGCATAGTTAGAGAAAAAACCTTGAAGGAGGTCCCGGGGGGGGCTGGGGTGGAGGGGATGTTTAAGTGCCCTTCAGCAAATCACTAATTAGGAGGACCACTATGCATCTTTCAAAATTCGTTCGTTTCCTTAAGCTTTGAATTTAATTACAAATTTGGCTTAAACTGCTATTCGTAAATAGTGGTAACATATAAACAAACACTCATAAATTTAGTTTAATTTTATAAAGGGTGACTATTAAATTAATTATAATGTTTGAAATCACTTGCGTTGAAATCGGAAAGATAGTTGCTGAGATATGGAAACGTAGCAGAGTTAGAGAAAAAATCTTGAAGGACGAGCTGGGAGGGGGGGAAGGGTGTTCAAGTGGCCTTCAGCAATTAACTAATTAGGAGGATCACAATACATCTTTAAAGATTGATTCATTTGGTTAATCTTGGAACTTAATTTGAAATTTGGCTTAGACTATTATTCGGAAATTCTGGTAACTGCTTTCTAGAAATACACATTGAAGCTTAAATGTAAATAGACCCTTGCCCCTCTTTATTCCCGCAAATATAAAAAGAATCTGTTAAATAAAGTTTTCTGTATTAATAATCTCCATCATAATAATAAATGTCATGTAAAAAAAAAAAAAAAAAAAAAAAAAAAAAAAAAAAAAAAAAAAAACTTAAACCCGACTAATTGTCATGAAGAAAAATGTGCCTGGAAAATATTTCAATCAGTGGGACGTATGTGTAATTTGTCATGTACAGGTGGCGCGACATTCGACTGGCTCTACCCTGATAACTTCAATCCATATTGACACTATTGAGTTAGAAATCCTTATTTAAACATCGCTACTCTGGTTTATTTAATTACTTCTGTGAAGAATGGATGCAACCAACCAGTGAACCAACCAACCCAAGAGAATAAAAGAGTATTTTTTATGAGAGTTCTTTGTGAATATTAATTAATATTTCAGTAAATAATTGAAATATTATAATTCTGACGTAATGGTGGACCAGGAGAGGGTTTGGACTACCTAAATCTAAATTTGCAGCCTTCTAGGTGGGCTAGATTTTCCTAGCCATCGCGAACAGACACACACATAGACACACACACACACAGAGCGAAACTTTCTTTTATTAGTATAGATTTCAAGTTTTTAGCTCTAAAATTCAAATTATTTTCTAATTTTCGTTTTCTTTTTTCCGATTTTTCGATTTTGTTATTTTATTTTCACTTTTTGTTGCGTTTTTAATTTTTTTTCTTTTTCTGAATTCTTTTACACAAAATTTCTGTTTCTAAGACTACGAGATCGAAATATTTTCAATTTCTCATTTTTATTTAATTTTTTTTTTCGAATTTTGCGGGGTTTTTTTTCAAATTTTCCGTATTTTTAAATTTGTCCTTAAATAGCATCCTAAATTTTACCTTTATTCCAAATTTCAAGTTTCTAGCGCTATAAAATCGAATTATTTTCAAATTTTCGTTATTTTTCCGATTTTATTTTCGAATTTTATTGTGTTTTTCATTTTACCTTATTCCGAATTTTAAACGCTATCTTTACGCCGAATTTCAAGTTTCTAAGGCTTAAAAGATCAAATTATTTTCAATTTTTCATTTTTTTCGACTTTTTTGAATTTTTGAATTTTGTTTTCTAATTTTTGGGACTTTTTAATTTTTCCTTATTTTGTATCCTCAATACTACCTTTATTCCGAATTCCAAGTTTCTAGCGCAAAAAATCGGATTGTCTTCAAATTTTCGGTTTTTTCAATTTTTTCGATTTTTTCAATTTTTTTTTCGATTTTTTTTTTTGTGTTTTTGATGTTTTCTTTTTCTGGATGCTAAATTCTACCTTTACATCAAATTTTAAGTTTCTAAGACTACAAGATCGTATTATTTTCAATTTTCAAATTTGATGGAATTTGTTGAATTTTCGAATGTTTTTTTTTTTTTTTTTTCGAATTTTCCGGATTTTATAATTTTTCCTTTCTTTGTATCCTAAACACTACCCTTTTTTTTTCCAAATGTCAAGTTTCTAGGGCTACGGGATCTACCTAATCTTTTTGATGACGCGTGAACGAGTGAGTGAATGAGTGACAAAAAATCGAATGTGTGAGTTCATATATCGTCTGAACTAGAAAGCACAGAAAGTTGTAATTTTAAATTTTGGTCCTGTGTGTCAAATACTCTAAAAAAACGAAGTTCCAGGTTTTTGGGAAACTCCAGCGCAGAGATATGGGATGGGGGGGGGGGGGTCAAAAGCACCCTAAGTTGCTTCCAGAAAAGGATGCTTACGGCTGTGCTTTCTCGACTTGGCGGAGGCACTGTCGGGCACTGTTCCAAGCACTGTGCAAGCTGTGAGAATTAATGTGAGAATTCATCTCACAATACTAACCTGACTTCATATTAAATAATTTTTTGTCTTCACGTACATTATCTTCCATGAAACTTTGTTCCATCTCTCTCTTATCTCTATAAAAGAGTAAGTGTCTGTCTGCCTGCCCGCGGATTTCTCCGTAATTATAACACCTAGGACTCAGAAATGTTTGTCATGTGTAGATGTTGTCACCGGATAGTATACCTCGCGGCCGGATTTTTAAATTTTAATTTAGATTTTTATAAAAAAATTAAAACGTGTATATGGAATTTTGGGTTCGAGGCTATTTCAAGCTCCTCCCATGAAATAGCCTCGGCAACGAAGCAGCCAGCCAATGAGAGACCGAACCGACCGAAGAAATCTATGGCCTAGCCTGACTCGTGAGTTGCTGGCCTAGAGTTGTCCAGTTTTTGTCCATGGTTTTGTCGCCTAGCTTCGGAGGTTGACTGCCGTGTAATCGAATCGAAAGGACAGTTTTCGATATGCAAAGAGACTGCAAGAGATGTTAGTTGGCAGGTCAAAAAGAAGTGAATCGAGCTAAGATAAGAGAGATGCAGAGAGAGTTGAACAGACGATGGTGAGCGGAAAATGATGTGTGCGCGTGAACAGTATATGATGATTGTGTACGCTGGGATTTTGATGGCAGAGTGTAATGTTTTTTAATTGTTCATCTTATTTTAACTTGTGTATCAACGATGCCTAATAAAAAGTGCTGGATGTTAATCATCACCTTGGATCACTGGAGTTCGTTAAGTCATTACAGTATGGCTCTTTCCACCCGACATCAATAGAGCTTACTGATTTTAGTTTGGATTTTCACCACAGGGGGCGCTTTCGTATCTTTGGTTCTATGGGCTGGATCATGACGGGGTATGCCTGATTCGACTCGACATCGATAACCTTAATGAATTCAGTTATGATCGTATAGAACATATTGTGCCCCCTGGCGGTGGAAGGTGTAACTAAAGGATTTTGCAGCTAACTCGGGTTCTATGGGTCACATCACGACACGGTTTGGCTCATTCGACACAACATCAATAGAGCTCACCTATTTTAGTTCTGAATTTCACCACCAAAGGGTGCTTTCCTATCTCTGTTTCTATGGGATGGATCACAATGGGGTATGGCTCTTTCCACTTGACATCGATAGAGCTGACTGATTTTAGTTAGGATTTTCACCACAAGGGGTGCTTTCCTATATCTGGTTCTATAGGCTGAATCACGACGGGATATGGCTCATTCGACTCTACATAGATAGAGCTTTTCGATTTTCACCACCAGGGGTGCTTTCTATCTCTGGTTCTATGGGCTGGATTATGAAGGGGTATGGCTCTTTCGACTCGACTTACGGTAATATATGGGAGTGTGTATGGCACGCCCAGTGTTTGCTGTCTAAGGTAGTGGGGGCCCCAACATTAGATTTGTTTAAAAATAAAAAAATGTTCAACACTGATTTCAGTTACATTTAAGGTTGTTGGCACGGGCAACGCCGGGCGGGTAAGCTAGTTAATTTATAAATATTCTTCTATCCTGTATATATCCTTATATACATATCCTTCTGAAAATTTATTTGGTTTGAAAATTCAGAAATGAAAATTGTTGAATGCTGTAAAACGTACCTTAAAATCCATGACCTTAACTAAAATAATAAAACATTTTGAACACTAATTAAATTAAACATTACATTTATTTCTTGCGTTCTGGATTTACCATTGGCATTATATTTAACTTTGCATATTTTGCATAATTAATTAAATATTTTATTTAATATTATATTTAATCGCTTTGATGCATTAATTAGAATTTTATACTAATTGCATTATTTGAATAAAATTCATCAGTTAAAATTCTCATCTAAAAATTAAATAATATATAAATAGTATTTAATAAAAAGCAGTTTAAAAAAAAATGTTGTTAAGTTTGTTATTTATGTCGCTTTAAAATATTATTTTTTTCATGTGTTGCTTTTAAAATTCTCATTATTTTTCTCCCCAGGATATTTCTTTTGTTTCGAAAACAACCTAAAAATCCAATTAAGCTTCTAAAAGTTAATTTCTTAGAGTAAACAATGTGTAAAAGATTTTCTTTCATGCGCTGAAAATATTAATTTTGCTTTTTAATATAAAATTAAGCTATGAACAAAGCCGAATTCTCATCTTGTAATCTTTTTAAATAAAGGTTATATTTAATTAGAGATGTACGGAAGAACATGATTTAAATTGGGATTTTAAAATTTATTTGGAAATTACAAAGTAATTTAATAGAATAATACATAAATATGAAGAGTACCCTTATATTTAAATTTAATATTGTACTAATTTTAGAATTTTTAATTAAAGTTGCAATTTTTGTACACGCTTTTATTTAACTTAACTTAGTTTATGTATGGCCACACGCATCTGTATTCTGTAAACGCATGAGAACCGGGTTGGGTTCCCTAGTTTATTTTAAATTGATAAATGATTGAATAATTCTACATAACTGTAGACGTATTTAATATGATTATTTTTTTCAAAAAACATAACAAATAGGAAATGCGCTTGCTTTAATTCGTTAGACTTTCATAACCTCGATTGGCAGTATTAACCAGCGAATACTAGATTTGCTTGCAATAGGTGAAAAAAAAAAGAGATTGCATTTTAGTGTACCAAAGGAATTTAGATACAAGCATTTTTTTAAAAATCAAAATTCATTTTCCTTTAAATTTACAAATTTCCAACTTAAGTCACATATGGCCAAGTGCATCTCTGAGTTGTCCCGCATCAACCTGGTATAGGCGCAGGAAGATGCACGGGAGTTTATCCGAAGACGTCGCAGCGACACCAACCAATTTCGGAAGATTGCTTAAGCGAAGTCCCATACGGATACGGGTGTCGATGGAGCTCTACTTCCGATCTCATGATTGCGAGGGGAATTGTCTTGGCGTAGTCATCGAGGACAAGTTCAGTCGGGGTTTCCCTTTGTAGGTTTAGCATCGTGTGTACGCTACTCACACCTATGGGAAAACAATGCTGTTTTTGGGTGACAGTCGTTGTTAAGATACCGGAAGCAGGTGGGATGTTCTTTGGGGCAGATGAGCCAGCGAGGCACAGGCGGTACTAAGTCCGGACGAATTACTTTTTAGCTCACAGGCTATCAAAGAGTATCCTGAGAGCTAATGTGCTCGCCCATTCTGTATGTATGTATGTATGTATGTACGTAACGCGATAACTCTTGATAGAAATATCCGATTTGCTTACAATTTTGTTTATAGGTTCATTGTCATAAGGTGCTTCCCTGATTAGTTTTGGGGATTCATTGGTGAAGTATAAAGGGGAAAACGGGGGGCTAACCTCCCATAATTTAAAAAAAAGGCTTTTCACGCAGAACTATCCGATGCACTTAAAATTTTGTTTATAGGTTCTAGGTAATAAAGCGCTTCCATGATTAGTTTTGTGGATTCATGGGTTAAGTATAACGGGGGGGGGGGGGGGGTACGGGGGCTAATCCCCCCCCCCCTTTATTTTGATAAATGGGTTTTTCATGCAGAATTATCTCATGTGCTTCAAATTTTGTTTACGGGTTCATTGTGACAAAGCACTTTCTTGATTAGTTTTGTTTGTTCATTGATTAAGTATAAAAATGAGGAACAAAGGGGCTAATTCCCCCTTCAATTTATTGTCGTTTTTTTAATTTTTCGAGGGGCATTGTTCTTTGAAATAAGAGTATATAAGGTACAATTAGTGTGAATAGCCTGTGAGCTCAATGCCATCAGTTTAACTGGGCACTTTTCTTTTTATTAGCTCACAGTCTATCAAAGCCTGAGAGCTTATGTGCCCGCCCGTTCTGTATGTATGTATGTACGTATGTACGTACGTAACGCGATAACTCTTGACAGAAATAACCGTTTTGCTTCCAATTTTGTTTATAGGTTCCTTGTGATAAGGCGCTTCCCTGATTAGTTTTGGGGATTGATTGTTTAAATATAAAGGGGGGAACGGGGGGGCTAACCCCCCTTAATTAAGATAAATGGTTTTTTTCATGCAGAATTGTCCAATTTTCTTCAAATTTTGTATATAGGTTCATTGTGATAAGGTTCTTTCCTGATTAGTTTTGGGAGTTCATAGGTTAAGTATAAAGGGGCTAACGTGGGGGGGATCCTCCCCTTAATTTAGATAAATGAATTTTTCATGCAGAGTTATCCGATTTTCTTCCACTTTTGTTTATAGGTTCCTTGTGATAAGGCGCTTCCCTGATTAGTTTTGGGGATTGATTGGTTAACTATAAAGGGGGAGGGAACGGGGGGGCTAACCCGCCTTAATTTGGATAAATGGTTTTTCATGCAGAATTATCCAATTTTCTTCAAATTTTGTATATAGGTTCATTGTGATAAGGTTCTTTCCTGATTAGTTTTGGCGGTTCATAGGTTAAGTATAAAGGGGGTAACGGGGGGGGGGGTTAATCCTCCCCCCTTATTTTAGATAAATTATTTTTTTCATGCAGAGTTATCCGATTTTCTTCAAATTTTGTATATAGGTTCATTGTGATAAGGTTCTTTCCTGATTAGTTTTGGGGGTTCAAGGTTAAGTATAAAGGGGGTAACGGGGGGGTTAATCCTCCCCCCTTATTTTAGATAAATGATTTTTTTCATGCAGAGTTATCCGATTTTCTTCAAACTTTCTATATGGGCTCATTGTGGTAAGGGGCTTCCCTGATTAGTTTTGGGGGTTCATTGGTGAAGTGTAAAGGAGGGAAACGGGAGCTACCCCCACCCCTTAATTTTGATAAATGGGTTTTTCATGCAGAATTATCCAATTTACTCCAAATTTTGTATATAGGCTCATTGTGGTAAGGAACTTCCCTGATTAGTTTTGGGGGTTCACTGGTAAAGTATAAAGGGGGAACGGGGGGGGACTAACCCCCCTTGATATAGATAAATGGGTTTTTTAAGCAGAATTATCCGATTTTCTTCAAATTTTATATATATGTTCATTGTGATAAGGCGCTTCTCTGATTAGTTTTGGGGTTCTTTGGTTAAGTATAAAGGGGGGACGGGGGGCTACCCCCCCTTAATTTAGATAAATGGATTTTTCATGCAGAATTATCCGATTTTTTCAAATTTTGTATGTAGGTTCATTGTGGTAAGGCGCTTCTCTGATTAGTTTTATGGGTTCATTGGTTAATTATAAGAAGGAGAAACGGGGGATGGTTCCCCCCTCTTAATATATTGTTGATTTCTTCATTTTTCGAGGGCTTATTTCAAATTCTTTGAAATAAGAATATAATTTACAGTTAGTGTGAATAGCCTGTGAGCTCAATGCCGTCAGTTTAACTGGGCAGTTTTCTTTTATTTGCTTTATTTCCATACTCTGCAGTCCGACGCCTCAGGATTAGTCACCCTTGGGTACGCGGGCTGTAGAAGACTAGTTTTCCTATTTTTTATGCTATCTGGTTTTTTATTTACTAACTTTTTACGCTTTGTCTTGTTTTTTATCTGCCAGCAAGTAGGTAACGGTCGCCTCTGTAGGTTTTCGATATTTCGACCTTGTGGTATAGTAATTCTCAGGTACTGGCTTCTCGCTAGTTCTTGGGCGGATGGTTTGATTCTATAGGCTATGATGCGATGGGTGCACTTATGGGCGATGATGCGATGGGTCTAGCTTGGGGACCGGACCTGCTCCAGGCCCTTTCGGTCTATTGAGTGGGGTTCTATCGCAGCGTGCGGAATTAGTTAAAGGACCTGTTATGTACAGTATTGCATGCGAATAATACTAATTAGTCTTAGTTCATGTATGTAGAGATGAAATTTTATAATGGATTTTTCACTTACTTCCTATTCTGCATGAGTTGTTCCCGATGACGACCCAATATTTTTATATTTCCAAAATTTAATTATCATTTAATAGATTAATTATAAATTAATTTTGATTAAATATTAAGAAAACAATTTATAAATTTCAGATTCTTTAAATATTTTTCAGCCAAGATTTTTTAAAAATCTGTTACCATATAACTTAACAATAAATATTTGTTTGTAAAGTAATGCTTGCAGTAATACAAAAATCGAAGCCAGCTAAAGTTAGATTTTAATACTTATATTAAAACAGACTAAACAAAAACTGACAGAGAATGGGTTACAAATATATCTAAAATAGCCCCCCTTGAGAGTTAAATTGTAATTTCTTCTTTACTACCGAATAAAGTTTTTGTTTTCGTCGAGTTCTCGTCGCATCGTCTTCTTTATAATGCTATACAAGATGTATGTATTTTTTTCTCTTTTACTCCAAAGAGATTTCGTGTCAGAATGAATTAATTTTATTTTCTTTCACATCGTCTCCGGTTTTCCCTAGGGCGTATCTGTATGTAAATTTTTGTCTTCCTGAGACCTCATCATTCATTGACCTTCTTGACCTGTATGTAAATTTTAAGTCCAGCCTTCACCATTGCATACATTTTTTTACGCCTCCCTCCGATTCTTCTTCCATACAAATGCTTACAGTTTAGGAAAGGGATGGGGGATATAAAATCCACTTGGTGACTTCTGTTTGTTTGTTTTTATTTTTATTTTTTTGCAGCTGTGGAACACCAATTGTAACCTGTCACAGCCTGACGTTTACTGTGTATTTATTTCATCTGAAAATAACTGAATTTCTTGTTTTTTTTTTCTGGCCGATGGTTTCTATGTGGTTAAATATATATATATATATATATATATCAATTTGCATCATTAAAGAAATACAGTATAATAAAAAGTACAGTATAAGAATACAATATATGTTGATATTTAATATACAATGTAATGTAAACACCGACACTACAATTAAAACCGATAATTGTTCATTTTGTGAATAAATGTACACATTGTTCATAAAATTAATTTTTTAGGATCTCTTAAACGATTGAATTTTCAATTCAATATCATTCACTTAACATTGCAGCGGAGTATGCGATGTTGTTATTAAAACACCCCCGCAAGTGCAGCAGCGGACTGACCGTTTCGTTATCTGCACCATGTAGTGTCGTATTTAGCAAAATCATCGACGATAAAATTGGTTTGAAAATATGATGCTATCCCCTGGACTATAATAGAATGCAATGCCAGTGGCAAAAGTTATAAAATATTCAACATGGAATATATAAGTTATTTTATGCCTTAGATATTGGAAGTCTTTGAAAAATGAACTTTATTAATTTCTTTATTTACCGTATGTATTTATATTGTTTCTACTTTGCGTTTTATAGATGTGGAAAGAACTATGAATATTTCGTTATTGTGTATTTACCAACCTGCTATTCTGGCAAAATACTATAAGCATAAGCACGATTGCTAGAAAGATTTATATATCACTTATAGATTTATAAAAGCCGGATATGTGCTAATAAATTTATATTCGTACGCACATGCTTAGTCATCGTCAATATAGAACATATCTTGGATATATGGATAGTGAAGATAAACAGATCTACCTTCTTATACAGATATTTGACGGATTTCCATTATACAGTTTCAAATGTTAATTTTGAACTGTTAAACAAGATAACAATTTTCATTTTAAGTGGACAAATTATGAATGTGGATTATTAAAACATTCCCAATAGACAAAGTACTTAGAGTTTACGTTTGAAATTACAATTCATCTGTGTAAACTGCAACTTCAAGGCCAATTTCATAATGCTATCTTATTATTTGGTATTATTATCAAATTATATTATTATTCTTATTATTATAAAAGGAATTTATTACTTCGATAAGACAATTTTCAAAAAGAAAATGTATTTCATCTTAAATATTGCTAGGTATTACTACAAAAATCATCTGGGTGAAAGAATTTTAGAATATATTAAAAATACATTAAAAATGAATTCAAATGATGATTTTTGAATTTCAAGAAATATGAAAATCAGTTAATCTATTAACTTCACCTCTAATAATGAAATTATTCTTCAACATTTATTGCTTACAAAAATCAGTGCGATTTCATACTAGAGCAAAAATATATGTATATAGGGTTTCCAAATTTCTGTAATTATTCATCAATCGACTGATTTGTTTTAAAGTATACTCTGCAATTAGGCATATTTTAGCTATTTTTGGTAGCTAACTTTTATGCGACATCTTTGTGTTGTTGCAGACCTTTTTTTATTTTACCAGTCGAAAAAAGCATAATTTGATTCAGAAAGTGTATCAAATCAAATAAGTAAAGCATAGAAATACAAGATATGTTTTATTAAATACATTTTCTGAACCAAAATATGTTTATATTTATCTTTTACATGAAGAAAATGCGGAAGATGGACATCTATACCTTTGCTAGATCGTCAGATTAACAGACCAGCTTGTACAATCAATTTTTAAAATAAATACAATTTAGAAAACTCAAATAAATTTTATAGATTTGGTTGATAAAAAGTAATTTTGAGTAGTTTTTTGAAAAATAAGATAAAACAAACTATATATAGTAACTATTAATTAAACTTAGCGGGGTTATTTGTTTTAACATAGCTGTATTTTGTATAGACAAATTTTATTCTTTGAAATGGTAATAATATTGTCTAATTTTGTATCTGGCCTACGTCTTTGTATGTAATGCTTAATTTGGTTCGCGGCTGTAAACGAGTTTGACGTGCCTGATTTAAAATAATATCTACGAAAGAAAGAAATTGCAACATTTTATATAAAAAAATATATAATAAAACAAGATGTTTATTGTGTCACTGATATAGTCACTTGATTAGTAATGAGTTGCTATTGAATTGTAACAATATTCCGACAGTGTTTGTAAGTGTTCCATAATGCGCCCTGTGATGCATGAATTTTCTTCCTTGCTCAAAACATAAATGAAGATTTTTAAAATCATAAAAATAAAAACAGCATTTGTTTCAAAATATAACATTATTTTTGAAGTAAACTGAGTAAAATTTTAATGACAATTAAATGAACTCAAGTGAAAATTTTGTTTTGCGGTAATAATCTATTTCCAATGAAAAATTATTTAAAAGATTTTAACTCTTAATGTTTCAAATTATTCATTTCGAAACATTCTACCTCTAGAATGTTTCTGTTTAATATTTTAACATAGATTTGAGAATAGCATGTAAAATAAAATTTAATTTATAAAGGACTCGTTACTTTCTTCTACCTTTAATAGGAGAAAGTATTTGTGATCGAGATTTTTTTTCGACTTCTGGTTTTCGACGGATTTACACGTTTTAGGGGTTGGCAATACCGAAAAACATATTATGCAAAATATCTATCTGTCCGTCATTCCATACGTCCTTGTGTCTTTTTTCATTGTATCATCTAAAAGTGTATGAAGTTATGCATAGAAACGAACCAACTTTTTTTTTAGGTTTGTGATTATGGCCAGCAAGTGCTTCTTCAATTTGGAGATATTCTGTCGGAAGGGTGAGCTGTAATAGCAATTTTTGTGTTATTTTCATTATTGTAATATCGAAAAGTGTATGAAGTTATGCGTAGAATTGAACCAATTTTTCTTTTATAAGTTTGGGACTGTGGCCAGCAAGTCCTTCTTCAATTTGGCGATATTCTGCCGGAAGGGTGAGCTGTAATAGTGATTTTTGTGTTATTTTCATTATTGTACTATCGAAAAGTGTATGAAGTTATGCGTATAATTGAACTAATTTTTCTTTTATAAGTTTGTGACTGTGGCCAGCAGGTCCTTCTTCAATTTGGCGATATTCTGCGAGAAGGGTGAACTGTAATAGTGAGTTTTGTGCCATTTTCATTGGCGCTGTAACAGCAAATTTTGAAGTAATACCCTGTATGAGATAGAAGAAAGTTTTGGGATTGACATATCCGACTCGTTTTTATAACTGATTTATTTAACTGGAAATAAGTTGTCTTTCTTTAACACTTTCCAACATAGTTGAAAAGTGTTTATGAATTTGGTTTGTCTGTCTGTCTGTTTGGCCGCCTGACTTTCCGCACTCTAACGCAAATAAATGTACTCGGTTTGCTATATAGTTTATGTATGTTATTGAGGTTTACTATGGCATGTTTGGTATTAAAAGTGAAGTGTGTAGCTTTCATAGTTCATTTACAGCATACTCAAAATAATTCTGTTATATCATATTCTATGGCGAAAAATCATTTGTCATGTATTTTAATGATGTTACACTATTTCAAGTATATTGAAACTTAAAATAGCATTGAGTTGTACTACATGCTGCTTACTGTAGAACATGGTTAGCATTTTTAGTAGGGACACACAAAATAATTTGTTTACAGTGATGTCTATGAGCGATAAACGCTGGAAATGAGGTTTCAGTTGTGGAATGTGTTTATGTGTTTTTAAATTTAACTAATGTTTTGCACATGATGTCTATATATTCTATAGATAACATACAGGGCTTCATAAAATAATTTAAGTACAATTCCGTTTACTGACGAAAATTGCTTAGGCGGAATTTTCAACTTTGTTTTGTGTTTCTTAGCTGAAATAAATCTTAGCATAATATGTAGCATATATGCAAATCTATAGATGATATTCAGAGATTCACAAAATAATTGGAATTAGTTTCCGAATATCGATAGTAATTTTAGAAATTGTGTTTTCGAATGTTTTATGAGTTTTGCATATAGATATCATCTTAGAACTTATTAAACGATGACATTTTTCGCAGTATTCCGAAAGTGTTTCATAATCTATGATTGACTTATGATTTACCTTTCTTGTTAATTTTTATAGCAATGCTTACATTGATAGCAAATATTTTTACATTTTGAAGCCTCGCGGGTTTTATAAAATAATAATTGTAAATATATATTTTTTAATCTGTAAGTGAATGATGTTTTGCGCGTAATATTTTGCATGCGTTCATCTTTCAAAAGCATAAAAGGTATGTACGCATTAATGCTTCAGAACTTATCAATTTTCAGAAATATTTAGTTAAATTGGCTGTGTTTGACGACCAGGATAAAAAAAGAGTGTTTTGATGGAATAAAACGATTGTGTTTGCACCGTACAATGGTGTATATATGTTGCAATAACAACAACTGTTAATAATATATTTTTTATATAAAAGGTAATTTAAATTTTCTTTAATTAGAGCTTAAATTCTCGTTTGGACACAAAGGGTCAAATTATAAAGTTTATTTTAGTTTACCCCTATAAATGTTATTATATTTATCGGGCATTTCGTCGTTCATGTCATATAATAAAATAGAACATTCATATGAAAAGTATTTTTCATATCCAAGTATTTTTAGATATGTTGAAGAAAATAGAAAGTGTAACATAAAACTACACAAATCTTCATGATTCAAAAGTCAAAAATGTTTCCAAATTATTTATTGATCTTTACATCAAAAAATATATTTTAGGTTTGGAAAATATGTTTTCTGGTTTTGCGTATATACATATTTGATTTCGCACGAAATAAAACAATACTTTGTACATGTTCTGTTATGTGTTTCAGTTTTTCTGTTCTGCTTGTATCGTCAATTTATGAGATTAGATTTGCCACATAGAAGAGTTTTGTAAATGAGGGTGTCATAAGAAAGAACATAAAAATACAAATACCAAAGTCAAATATTTTCGAAATCTATATCATTTATTGGTTTTCACAACAGAAAACTTTTTTTTTTGTTGGATTAGAAGATATGTGTTCCGGTTTTGTCTAGACACATATTTATTTCAAAGGAAATAAAACAATGCTTTATCAATTCTTTTATGTGTTTTAGTATGTCATCTGCTAGTATCCTCTAACTTTCAGATTAGATTTTACGGTACTTTTGCGCTTACGGTACTTACGTTGTACCAACACCGTGTCAATATATATAGTAATGCGCCATTTATTTCATTCCTAACTATGCAAAAGATTTGCCAAACATTGTTATTTGATGTTTAATGTATGTGAATTATTTTTTAATATAATTATTTAACCGTAAACACTTAAAACATCTTAATTTTAAAATTATCTCTATTTTTTAAATATAAAATATCTTTTATTAAGTTATAACTTACATTTTTCGCTGCACTGAGATGAGATCATTTGTGTGTGCATAACTATGGATGTCATACACCAGCGGTTCTCAACATTTTTCCTCTCACGTACCCCTTGCTTAGACTTTTCATTTTTGCGTACCCCTTCTCACATAAGCCGGCCCCAAATATTTTTGATTTCGTTTGTTAGTAATGTCGTTATACTAGTTACCAATGTTAGATGCAGTTCTCTTTAGAATTCCAGTTTTCAATCACTTATCCATTTTGAACCAAAACACGGTATCAACATTAGTGTCCCCCAAAACAGTAAATATTAGCTAAAGATTTCAAGTTAAGCACTCACAAAGAAGAAATGAAGCTACTCCCATTCACATACGTTAATGAGTTTATACTAATACTGCCTTGTTCAAAATTTAAATGAAGACCAGCTTTCAAGTGGGTTCAATGAAGTTCCAATACGATTCATGTTTTATTTACAAATTTCAAGAATGAAAAAAATATTAAGAGGAAAGGAGGAGGAGAGAATGACATGAAAGATATTATTAGGTGTTGGCGGATAGTATGGCAACGAATAATCAACCAGTTACTGAGTTTTGGCGTTTTCTTCATTTAATGTAGATAGTCTATGTTACTTTTACACAAGTCTTTCACTGTAAAAGAAAAGTTTACAGTTTTGTTTATCTGTTTTCATTTTAACACTTTTTTTTGCTTTTCCATCATTACCAATGTAATTTTCACGTCCACTCAACTAGACTGCCATGGACCCCTAAGGGTACGCGTATCCCAGGTTGAGAACCGCTGTCATACTCAATTTTTTAAGATATTATCCGGCATCGATATCAAAATTGAGAAATAGAAGACAGAGCGGTGTTCGTCATTATTTATAATCCTATCTCATAGAGTCCACCTTGTGACGTGACGTATTTATTCAAAAAATAAAATATATGCTGTAATGCTAAGAAACATTTACAATTTCATGCCTGAAATTAAAAATGAGTATTAATTTATTATTTTATTGTATAAAATTAATTTTTTCTTTTATTTTAAATATATATTAGTATAAATATAAAAAAATAGTTCCTGAAACTCTGTAATCTTGAAATTTTATATTTTTAAGTGGTCATTTTCGCACCAGAATTGTTGATTATTTCCATTTTGTGCCAACTATTACTCTTGATGACAATGGTGTTGGTTTAACGGAAAAATACCGATTTTCCTCAAAGGGAGGATTTTGTAAATGCAGGTGTCTTAAGGAAGAACATCAAAATACAAATACCAAAGTCAAATGTTATAGAAATATATATCATTCATTGGTATTTAAAACGGAAAAATATTTTTCGCATTAAAATATGTTTTAAGGTTTTGTCGAGATACATATTTGATTTCAAAGAGAACGAAATAAAGCTGAAAAAATTCTTTTATGCTGCTATTATCAGTCAATTTTGGGATTAGATTTGCCTCAAAGGAAGTTTTTTTTAAATACAGGTATCTTGAGAGAGAACACAAAAATACAAATACCAAAGTCAAATATTTCAGAAATCTATAACATTCATTGCTTTTTACAACGGAAAATATTTTTGCGGATTAGAAGATATGATTTCGGGTTTTATCAAGATAAACATTTCGTTTCAAAGAGAACGAAACAATGTTTTATAAATCTTTTATGTGCTTCAGTAGTTGCTATTATTTGCCAACTCTGAGATTAGATTTGCCTGAAAAGGGGTATTTTGTGAATGCAGGTGTCTGGAGGAAGACATAAAAATACAAATACCAAAGTCAAATATTACAGAAATCTATATAATTCATAGGTTTTTAGAAAAGAAAATGTTTTTTCGTATTATGATTTGAAGATATTTTTCCGGTTTTGTCGAGATTCACATTTGATTTCAAAGAAAATAAAACAATACTTTATCAATTCTATTATATGTTTTAGTATATGCTAGTGTCGTCCAAATTTGAGATTAGATTAGCCTAATAACAAAGTCAAATGGAAATCTATATCATTTATTGGTTTTTACAAGTTAAATATTTTTCAGATTAGAAGATTTTTTTTCCAGTTTTGTCTAAATACAGTTTTGATTTCAAAGGAAATAAAACAAGACTTTAACAATTTCTTGATGTGTTTTAGTATCTGCTAGTGTGAAAGTAAAGGATTTTGTTAATACAGATGTCTTAAGGAAGAATAGAAAAATATAAATATTAAAATCAAATGTTCTCCAAAATCCAAATCATTTATTGGTTTTAAAACAGAAACTGTTTTCTCAGCTTAGATGATATGTTTTTCGGTTTTGCCTAGATGCATATTTGAATTCAAAGGAAACAAAACAATGCTTCATAAATTTATTTATGTCTTTTAGTATATGTTCGAATCCTCCAAATCTTAGATTAGAGATGCATCAAAGAGAGGATTTTGTAAATGGAGATGTCTTAAGGAAGGCCACAAATATGCAAATACCAATTAAAAATTTTTTTTCGAAATCTATATCATTTATTGCTTTTTTGCAACAGAAAATGTTTGTTTTCGGGTTTTGACTAGATACATATTTGATTTCAAAGGAAACAAAACAATGCTTTATCAATTCCTTTATGCGCTTTAGTATCTGCTATTCTTGTGCAAATCCAAGATTAGTGTTACCTCAAATAGAGTGTTTTGTAAACGCAGGTTTCTTAAGGAAGAACATAAATATATAAATATTAAAATGAAAAGGTTTTCGAAATCCAAATCATATTTTTTAAAACAAAAAATATTTTTCTCGGATTAGAAGATATGTTTTCGGTTTTTTCTAAATACATATTTGATTTCATGTGTAAACTATTTATACAATGCATTGAACTTCGAATAAAATCGTGACTTGATGACGTCATAAACTTTAACTGCTCTATTACTGAATTGCGTAAAAGAAACATCCTTAAAACGCCATAAATTATAATCATATTAACTAAGAGTTTACTGCGTCGGATTAAGCGTCTCCTTTCCAATTAAATTATGTCTTTGAATTGAAATTTGAATGAAATACAGGGACACGAAAATCGAAGAGTGTGGAAAATGTTATTACAAATATCTCGGTAAGTAATATCCCGATTGATTTCATTTTTTTTGCAAAATTTATATTTTTTTATTGTCTTTTATATTTACTCCTTAAAATAAACAATTTCGAAAATTTTTATATAGCTTTTATCAGAACGATTATTTCGAGACTCTGAAAAAAATACTTCCGGATAATCGCGATTACTGAAATTCAAAGAGCTTCTTCTAATTATTACATAATAAGTATATACCACATTTCATGTCTCCATCTCAATTTTTCGGGCGATGGAACGTTTACAGACACACACACATAGACACACAGACATACATACACACAGACACACAGGCAGACGGTCGGCAATTTTTTTTCTCCTAAAAATATGTTTTTCGGAATCTCTAGTGTCTGAATCGTGTGAATCCGTCAAAAAAAATTTTTCGATTTTCAAAACGATTACAAGATTTACCCTATACTACGTATGATGGGTAAGTAATAAAACAATGCTTTATGGATTCCTTTATGTGGTTTAGTATCTGCCAGTATCGTCCAACTCTCAGATTAGATTTACTCAAACGGAAAATTTTCCGAATCCAGATGTCATAAGGAAGAACATAAAAATAAAAATACCACTGTGTTTAAAATGTAACACTGTATTTGGAATGGTTTGTTGATTAAATAGTTTCTCTAACTATTAAAAGTTTTAAATTTAAGATTTCCAGGTCTGGCAATATTTTACATATGAATGGAAAATTATTTTGTGTGATTGAAAATATGTTTTATTATCTTCTAGTATCGTATAAGTATGATATTAAATGTGCCCCTTAAGAGCCTACGCTTGTCACGCGAAGAAACGCTCAAGCTAATGTTAAGTCTATGGGAAGGTTCTTGTGCGATTTTTCTCTCGCATTTTAATATTTTTAGATGATTTGTTTGCATGGGATAGCTGAGGTCAATCTGTAACGTTGTCAGTTTTTACTTTTTTGATTTTGGTTACAGTTCTTTTATAAGCGGACATTTTCAATTTTGGAACCGGTTGGAATTGGTTCTGAAAGTGAAAGTACCCTTATGTAAAAACACTGGAACCAAAATCGAAAAGTAAAAACTAACAACGTTAGAGATCGACGTCAGCTATCCTATGCTGAATAAAATATTAATCAAATTGAATAAAATTTATTATATCACTTACCACAAATCATACTCGTGATTGATTCAAAAGATATATTTTAATTCCCATGAATTACACTCGTTAAAAAAAATATTTAAAAATATTAAAATGCGAGCGAGAAATCGCGCAAGAACCTTCCCATAGACTTAACATTAGCTTGCGCGTTTTTTCGCATGACTGATGTAGGCTCTTAAACAGGATTTTGTATATCTTTGTGTCTTACGAAAAAACATAAAAATAAAGATACTCTGCGATCAAAATGTAATGTTGCTTTTAAAAGAGGTTTTGAAAATAATTTTTATTAGCGTTTAAAAATTTCAAATAATGATTTTTACATTTGATGATATTGTTGATACCGATGGAAATTTATTTAAAAGATTTTAACCCTTCAGGTCACAAATAAGGAATTACAAACAATTTCCCCTTAAAAATATCTTTTTTATGTTTAAAATATATCTTAGAATATGTATGTAATAATAATATAAAAATTATAAACGTTTCCTTTTTTCAAAATAAAAGTATTAAATAGGTAGTTGTTTAAGCAGGTATACTTGGCGACCTCCCTTTAATTTTTTGTAAACATTAGGTTTTAAATTGCCACTAGTAAAACATGTTTTGAACCAGAATATTTATTTACTAAATGAAATTTAAAAATAATAACCTTTGAGAAACCTGAAATTTAATTTTTAATACACATTAAAAAAATGTTCTCGTTCAAAACATGTCTAATTTAGCTCAAATTAACCCAGTTTTTATGGAAAAACTGCGCTAGTTTCATACAAGTATGGGTTAGTTTCATACAACTAAATTATCTCTTTACGGCTTTATTTATTTAAAATAGTTATGTACTTAAAAGGAATATTATTAATTAACAAGGTAGATTTTACTTATCAAGAATCACACTCGTCATTTATTTACGGGATATATTTTACTTACCACGAATAATGCCCGCGATGATTTACAAGTTATATTTTATTTAACACGAATAAGACTCGTCATTGATTCATAAGGTATATTTTACTTACCAAGAATCCCACTCGTAATTAATTCACAAGGTGTAGTTTACTTACTACGAATCAGACTCGTGATTGACTCATAAGATATATTTTACTTACCAAGAATCACACTCGTGATTGATTCAAAAGGTATATATCACTTACCACAAATCATACTCGTGATTGATTCAAAAGATATATTTTAATTACCATGAATTACACTCGTGACTGTTTCGCAAGACAATGTTTAATTTGAGCTTGCAACGTTCCTAAATTGTTCTACATTTCCTAGACCACTATTAATAAAAGTATATTCCTAGTAGATTCCATTAGCATCTGCAATAGAAGTCTACAACAGAAGTCTACAATAAAGATAATTGTTTAAAAATAATGGTAGCAAATTCAGAAAATTTTAGGAACCTTGCGAGCTCTGGTTTACTTTACACGAATAGCACTTGTGATTAATGCACAAAGGATTAAAAACTTCACATAGGTAAACGTCAAACAGACTGTAGAAAAGTGCACTCATAATAACATTTAAACACATATAATATACATAATACACATATATAGACTGTAAATAAATTTTTAATTAAAATACTAAAACCGTCGATATTTACATTTGGATAGTACAAGCCATTGAAAATGAGCTCACTGTTCCGAAAAGAAAACATACTACTACACTGTAAAAAAAAATTCCTGAAAAAAACGGAAATTATACTGACAATCGAGACGCCAGTACTATTTCCGTTTTTTAACGGAAAATAAAATCCGTAAATTCTAGGAAATTTTCCGTGATTTCTGAAATATCCGTTTTGAAATTTCCGTTTTATAACAGATATCTTCCGTATTTTTTAGAAATTTGTATAATGTTAAAATAAACATTATAGGACCAAAAAAAAGTTTCTTCTCAATAACAACCTCATAAAGGACAGAAGTACTGCTTTTTTTTTTTTTTTTTCTCATTGAGTTTTGTGTAAACAACCACCCTTCCCTCGATGAGGACCGAACCCGCAATCTTTCGCTTACTGAACCGGAGGTCCAAATCCCTACGCTATGATTAGATATTCAACTATTTCAAGCGTTGCTACTTATTTGCGCCACTTTTTAAGATGCAAAAACTTAAAAGTTCCATGGATTTTTTTTTCAGTTCCAATGTTTTTAATATTTTCTTTTCATATTTTTCAATATTTTCTTTTCATATTTTTCAATATTTTGCTTTAGTATATGATGCTTTATAACAGACAAATTTTAGCTTATTATGTATTATATGCCTAAAACATTGTATTAAGAGTCATTGTATGATTGCATCCTTTTGTAATAGTACATTTTCTTTTTTTATAACATATACTTTTTTTAATTATTTGTCTGATGATCTATTTATCAATTCCAATAAAAATAATAATTATCTGAAGGAGACGTATTTATTACATGCTATTAAAATACCCTTTCGTTATCTCTTATTTTAAAAAGCTTACGTAAATAAACAATTTTATAATAAATTAAATTATTATATTTGAGCTATGCTGAGAACTTTTGTGTACGGTTCTGTCAAACTGAATAGTTTTGCTAATATTAAAACAAAAAAATGATTCTTAAAGACAATTTCGAAATTAATGATCTTATGATAGGTAAGATTTAAATTTGGACTTATTGATTTAATTTAAATTAATTTAGTTTAATTTATAAAATTATAAGCTAAAGAAATAAATTATAAAGTTAATAAAATTATAAACTTCATTTTTATAAAAGAAAAAGAAAAAATATTAACTATTTTTATAAATTTAAGGAAAAAATTGTAAACGTTGTAAAATTATAATTTATAAAATAATAAATTTTAGTTTAATTCATAAATTTATAAGCCAAATCAGTTTATTTAATACAATTTGCACAGCGATAATTTGCAGAGATAATATGTTATGAAACCTTTAAATAACCCAATATTACCTCACGTTAGAAAAGTTAAAATAAAATTTTAAAAAAATAGTGAAAAAAAAAAGTTCTAATTTTGAAGCACTATTAATAAAAAAAAAAATAGATTAAAAAAAATACTTTTCTGTAACTTATAAAAACAAAATCAATTTCTGAATATTTTATTACGAAAATATAAATATTACTATTATTTTCACAAAAAATTATTGTCCAGACATGGCCCCGGTTAGAAAGGGCCAACATGTCGAGTCGGGTCAGGCCTGGATCCTTGAAGAACTCTAGTAAATACAACAATCTTAATTCCCATTTCAAACAAGGCGATTTCTATACGCAAACCTCTAAAAGTTATTTACGGAAATTGCACTGTTTTGGAAGAAATACGGACATTGTACTGTTTTGAAAGAAATACGGACAAAATCCATTAAATTTACGGAAAACTTTCTGCATATTTACGGATTTGAAATCTCCTTTACGGAACTAATGTCATTTACGGAAATTGTACTGTTGTTTTGGAAAAATGAAACTTCTCCGTGAATTTTTACGGAAAATCTCTTGTATTTTCACGGATTTTTTTTAGAGTGTACAATACTATCAGGGTTGATCAAATGAAAACGGAAAGGAGCCACACAATGAAATTACATTGTTTATTTTAAACAAAATCTCTAAAGATACACAAGAACGTGTCCCACTGATTCACCAAGTAATGAATACTTTGCCCGTAGAAGTTCTTTGGCTGAAAGAGGAACCAGTTTGGAATATTTTCCATGACTTCGCTGTTCGAGTAAAAGCTGCAACCCTTCAATAGCTTTTTCAGCGAACCAACGATGGGAAAGTCATATGGCGAAAGATCTAAGCTATACGGTTGGTATTCCAACGGCACAAAAACTTTACCAGATTCCATCGCAAAAGTGCTTGTGTCCGTCCACGAGTCAATGACAGTGTATGTTCTCCATAAACTGCCTTTATTTGCCGATGTACTTCGCAAAATCCAACTCGTTCTGCCACTAAATAAGAATGACACTGCGTTGCTACTTTTTATTCGCAAACATTCCAGAGATGCAAATGAATAACAACAACAACCGATTGCGGACCGAACACACTGTTGGCCGACCACCAGCGCATATCACGTGCTTCTGTGTGACTATCTAGTTCAAGTCAATTTCTGCAGTAAGGAATATCTTCCTTACTTTTAGGTTTGCTTCTAAACAAAATTTCACCACTCTCACACAAAAATAAACTGAATTATAATTATTGTTCCGTTTTCATTTGATCCACCCTTATAGATAAGCTTTTACGGTCAGAGCCTGTTTATCACAGGGGCACAAACAGGATATGTGTCCTGGGCCTTCAGTTTCAGAGGGCCCCAACATGCATTTTGTGCCTTCTCTAAAAATACAAATTAATACAAAATTCCATTTATAGTTCAATGAAAAAATAAATGTTTCCCAGACATATAAACCAAACTATCTCATTGTGCTGCACTAACGGCAATGAATTGTAATGTAAACTTAGAAATTCGTCGAAGAACTGATATTACATCAAACATGTTTCATTCCATCTCTTTGGTTTAAAGATTTATTCATTCTAAATAGCGTTTGGTGCAGAAAATTTTACCTTCATATAATTTTTTAATGCATTTTTATATGTGTCTACAATATATTCTTTTTAGGCGTGTTCATACTTATATAAATATGTAACACCTATTGTCGTCGTCTGATCCGTCCGTATGTCCATCTGTCTGTCCGTGCATCCGCATATAACAGCACAAAAACTACCCAACTGAATGGTTTGAAATTTAATATAAATAACACTGGTTTACACGGTTTATATACTTTTGCCGAAATGTGTATTTTTCCATAGATTCTAGTGCACTGAGTACGGGAAAATTATTGTAAAAAATCTGTCACGTCTAGTTTTAAAAATATTTATCAAATACTTAAAAATAATAATAACATGAAATATAAAAAGAAAAAATTAGAAATGATTGATTTTACTCTTCGTTTTATAATTTTTTGTATCCGTTTTTCTTAAAATAGACCAGCAGTAGTCCCCTAACATACTTTCCTAACATAACTCCCTTGCACCAATGCGTACAGCAGCTTTGAGTTAAAAAATATATTATTGAAAGAGGTGCTTATTGAAATTTATTAGGAAATAAAAACTTTCCTGAAAATGTTTTGTGGAAGTGAGGCGGTAATCTTATCATCTGCGGAAGAAAAACAATGAATAAAAATCAGCTGCCATACTGGATACTGTCAAAAGCCTGCCATTTTATTCTTTGAACTACAAGCCGGTAGACGTACGTTCTTTTGGCTAGCGAAAATATTTATAATATAATTTTAATCCAATATCATGCAATAATTAGTCAAATGGTAACTGGGTTGGTTTTGCGAAGTGTTTTATGTATTTTTTCCATTGTCACCAGGTCGCTTTTTAGCTTTAGTTTATTAATTGTTCTTGATTCTTGGATTACAATCTTCTTACGATTCCCCAGAATAACAGTTGGATAATCAAGAAAAAAAACGTATGTACGTAATTTAATATAATTAAAAATATTTTAAATCAATAAATGATGGAAATTTTTTTCACAATTCTGTTTTTTTCTCCCTTTAAGCTACAAGCTTTTAATTTCTACAATCTAAAATTAGTAAACATTACTTACTATTTAAAAGTATTTTTTTCATGCTTCTGACTTTTAAAGTTGTGTATGTAACTTTTTGTACCAAATAAAATTCATAAATGGGAGTGTAAAATTATTATTATTATTATTATTATTATTATTATTATTATTATTATTACTTTTATAAATTGATGCATACATTGAGAGCAACGGAATGTAAGTGTATAAAATACTTTTTCTGTCCCATTAAAAAACACCCGACAATCTGAAAAAAATAGAGTTAAACCTATATTGCAAGGATTATAATATTTTAAAATGTACATTTACTCATATATGAAAAATATTACTATGTTTGTACATTTGGAGTATGCCTGCTTTTTAAAAGGAATTAAATTTTAATCTTCAAAAAATTAACTTTTTCGAAAAAAAAAAAAGCACGAAAGAACAACATCGTTTGAGCATTTTAAAATAACCTGTATTAAAAAATCCCGATATTTACACGAGTAATGGCTAAAAAATATTATATGTTGTTCTCACTATAATCAGTGATTAAAAAGATATTTTAAAGTGGTCTATCTCAAAAAGTAAAAAACGTACTTTGTTTAGATTGTGCACAATGATTTTATAAAATTAGTTGATGTTTCTACCTGCAATCTTTGTGAATTTATTATATTAAGACTGAACCTAAATTTGTGTATATTTTAGCAAAATTTCTGTTTAAAAACAAAGTTAAACAGGTTGCTTTTTTTTTTCGGAGTTTATCTATGCTTTTTTTTCTGTATTTGGTATTATAAACAAATTTTGCCCCAATCTTAAGACATAGATATAATCTCTGAACCCGTAAACTAATTTTAAATGCATTTCATGAATTTTCAAAATATTTAACTTAAAAAAGAAAACATTATACAATTTTAAAATGAAACAACATATATTTATCTTAAAAACAAGTTGATTTTTAACATCAAACTATATTTTGTAAGAAAAAAATTAAATACAGTGACATTAACAAAAATAAATACAGACAAATTTGATATAATTAAACAAATATATTTTTACAAATTAAACAAATATATTACATATTAAATTAAAAAATATATTTTTTATAAGTTAAATATTTTAAAATAATCTTAAAACACACAAATATTACTTTGCAAAACTTTTAAGCTAATTAAATTGTGAGTTACCTATCAACAAAAATCATATTGCTGTATCAGAAACATCCCTGAAATATATAGGCTGTTTCCTTATATTTTCAAATACTATTACTGGCTTTCTGCGGAACTTTTCTAAATTATTAAAGAATGTTCCTAGTTTTTACCAGGAAGATGACAGGATGTGAACATATCTAAATCTTTTTGGAAGATTGCTGATTTATTCCAGGAAGGTTACTGGCTTTTACTGGGAAGATTTTAGTATGTTCATGTTTTTTCCAGGAAGGTTACCGACTTAAACCTGGAACCTTTCTGAAGAATTGAGAAACCTTACTACTATAAATCCAGGAAAGTTACTGAATTTTAATATTAACTTTTCTGAATTCTTAAAAAAGTTTTCTGCTTTTTGCCAGAAATGTTACTGGTATAAATTAGGCACATTAGCTGCCCATTATTTTCCAGGAACGTTCCTGAATTTTTTTTACAGTGAAGTATATTCTATGTTTATTTAAAAATTTCTTTAATGTGTTTAAAAACACATTTCTTCAAAAACTTACTTTGGTAAATAAGAAACAGGTGCTTACTTTATATGTCTTCGGTCCAGTAGGTAAAGTAAAAAGAAATTCTAAGTTAAGCCACATTTAATATTTTTCAAACGCAAAATGCGGAGTTACTATCGCTGTAGATTCAGAATATATAAAGAGGACAGTTCTTTAAAGAAATATTTAACCAGCTAAAAGATAAAGGATTAAAAATTTAAATAGCCAATAAAGCATGTTTCAAAAAATATTTAAAAAAACTTTACACAGTTTGTTTTCTAAATCTATCGATTTCTTATTGAATATTTAGACACATCATTGAAAGATAACAATAGTTTCCTCTTTTTTCGGTTATAAAACTCATAACATAAGTCACAGTTATAACTCATAGAGCATAAAATGTATTTAATCTATAGCTAGATTTATATTATATAACCACATTACATATACAGGGTGTTCTAGAAAGGACTCCCCAACTTTGAAATGACATAACTTCGAAACAGTGAGAGATAGAATTGTGAAACAAGTTGAATGTTCGACAGATAGGTCTGGAATTTTTTATACATCAATTTAAAAAAATAGCTCCAATATTGGACACGAGAGGGCGCTGCAATCACAAAGCTGTGTCTTTTAAATAGTTCCTGAAAGTGGGCTGCTTGAACTGAGATAAAAATCACATTACAATGGTTTCGATATGGTTACCTTTTTCAGCAACAACATGACGCAACCTAAAGGTAAAGTTCGAAATCACTTGTTGCAATACTTCTATTGAAATGGATGCACATGCCTCACATATGAATTGTTCGAGCTGTTCCAACGTTTGAGGATTCTTAGAATAAACAGCGTCCTTCAAGTAACCCCATAAAAAGAAGTCGCATATGGATTCAGATCCGGGGAATATGGTGGCCAATCCATACCAATACCTGTCACTTTGAGATAATTTAAAGCAATGACTCTCTCACTGAAGTATTCCTCGAGGAACTCAAACACTGCAGTAGTACGGTGCGATCGGGCCCCATCCTGCATAAACCATGAAATCTCTGGTGCATCATCTAGAGCTTGAAATGTTCCAATAAACTGCTGTAAAATTTCAATATATCGAGATGCGTTAATCGTTTCCCTCCTGAAAAAGGGCCCAATGATTCCTTTACTGGACAGCCCTGCCCACACTGTAATTTTTGCTGAGTGCAGTGGTTTTGAAAGACACACAAACGGGTTTTCAGTGCCCCATATTCGCCAGTTTTGTTTGTTCACATATCCCTCTAAATGAAAATGGGCCTCATCGGTGAACCATATATGACCGACATCAATTTTATTTTCATCAATCATCTGCAGTAACTCATTTGCAAAAACTTCTCTTTGTTGTAGAGCTGTATTTGTGATCGCTTGATGGCACTGTATTTTATAGGGAAACAGCTTCAGGCCTTTTCGCATTATACTGTACGTAGTGGTGTTTGCGAATCCTGCTTCAGCAGCGACTTGCCTTATGGATTTTCAAGGACAACGTCTAACAATTTCTTCGACTACTTGCACATTTTCAGGTGTCATGACTGATCGACTGCATCCCACATTTCCGTCGAAATCATCGGCCACACTGCCCGTCCGTTCAAACTTGTTGAATAAATTGCGAATTGTTTTCAAGTCTTACCTTTTTTAACATTAATTTTTTTTTTTTTAACTTCGCTTTGTCATCGTCGGACTTCGATTTAATCGATGGTATTCAAGTACAATAAACATTCGTTGTTCCAAGAAATACGGCATGATATTCTTGAATTCCGAGTTATTCTCTAATTCTATACAACTTTTTTACACGTGTCAGCAATGAAACAGACGCACGAATGAAATTTCTGTACTTCTGAGTACCATTTAAAGTTCCGTGGGCTTGTGCTGCCACCTATTATCCAATATTGGAACTATTTTTTTTCAAATTCGTGTATAAGAAATTCCAGACCTATCTGTTTAACATTCAACTTGTTTCACATTTCTATCTCTCACTGTTTCGAAGTTATGTCATTTCAAAGTTGGGGAGTCCTTTCTAGAACACCCTGTACATTATATTAGGGTGAATCAAATGAAAACGGAACAGGAGCCACAGAATGAAATGACATTGTTTATTTCAAACGTAATCTCCAAATTCACACAAACACTTGTCCCACTGTTTCACCAAATGGTGAGTACCTTGCTCATAGAAATCCTTTGGCTAAAATCAAAACCAGTTTCGAACATTGTCCATGATTTTGCTGACCGAGTTGAAATGGCAACTCTTCACTGCCTTTTCCAGTGGACCAAAGATTGGATAGTCACATGACGAAAGATCCGGGCTATACGGTGGGTATTCCAAGACTGTCCACCAAAATTTCACCAATTTCCCTTGCGGAAGTTCTTGTGTCTGTCCTTCACACGAGTCAATGATAGTGCATGTTTTCCGTGCACTGCCTTTATTCGCCAATGCGCTTTGCAAAATCCAAATTCTTCTATCACTAAATAACAAACGGTTGCTCTTTTTTGCTGGTAAACATTCCGCAGACGCAGATGAATATAAACAACAGATTGCCTGACGGACGAAACTGTTGGCTGATCCCAGAGAATATCACGTGCTTCTGCGAGACTTCCTAGGGCAAGTTCATTTCCTCTGCAGGAGTTGCTTTACTTATATATACACTCTACCCTGTACACAAAGTTCACCACAGTCATACAAAAATAAACCAAATTATAACCACTGTTCTGTTTTCAGTTGATCCACCGTTATACATTTAAGTTTATTCTTAAACTTATATTTTCAAATTATATTCTATCTTTATTTGAAAATTTATTTCATGTGTTTTAAAACCTGTTTGCTCAAACGTTTACTTTGATAAATAAAAAGTAGATGCTCCCATTATAAGTCTTCTGTCCCGAAGGAAAATTTAAGTCACTTTTAATATTTTGCAAACACAAAAGGCACGAATGTGAGTTACTATCTTTGTAGATTCAGAGGATATAAAGAAGATCATTCTTTGAAGAAATCTTTAGCCAGCTAAAAAGCAGTTTTAAAGATTTAAATAGCCTATTTAGTATGTTTCAGAAAATATTTTAGAAAAGTTTTACATAAGATTCGAAATGTGGTAACAGGAAACGACGTATACTAATATATAAAGAAATAAATATTATAAATACAGAAATACTTTCTTTGAATAAATACTATGAGATAATAAAATGCATTAGAAAAGAAAAGAATGCGGTCTATTTAAACCGATATTAAAATAGTTGAGAAATTCTTATGATTTGGATCCTTCTATCTGTCTGTTCGTTCATCAGTGCTTTAACTTTCCTCAATAGGCACGGAATTCCAAGAAATGTTATACACTGCTCAAAACAATTAAAGGATATTTGAAGTTTTATATAAAATAAAGATATAAACGAAATTTTTTTTGCCGAAAACAGAAGAAGAGAATCACAAATGCAAATTTTTCTGGTTTTCAAACTGTGGAGTATGCAAATTTTGAGTTCGACGTCAAAAACGTCGCGTCAGCGGCAGCGAATGAAATTTGACTTTCAACTGGATAAAAGAGAATGAAGACAAGGATGATCGGCATTCAGTGATTGCTTTGTTTCGATGAGTACGATGTCTGAGCGAAGTCATTTGACAGATTCAGAAGCTTGGAGAATTGTTGGTAGGTTAGAAGGGGGCCAAACACAAGCCGAAGTAGCGCAAGCCATTGGAGTGTCACAAAGTGTCATTTCCAGGATCTGGAACCGTTTTTTGGAGAGTGGATGTGCAGGCCGAAGACCAGGGCAAGGTCATAGACGGGCAACAACGCCCAATGAAGATCGGTATTTAGCGTTAACAGCTCGGACACACCGAAACATGAACGCTACTCTTCCCCAACAACACCTTCGCTCGGCTACAGGCACCACGATTTCAACTCAGACTGTCCGAAACCGGCTCCATGCTGTAGGTCTGTATGCTCGCCGACCGATGGTATGTGTTAGATTAACATCAAGGCATCGTCGCGACCGCAGGGAGTGGGCAACCGAGCATGTCAACTGGAGGAGAAATGAATGGAGCAATATTCTGTTTTCTGACGAGTCCCGTTTTTCTGTGCATCCGGATAATAGGCGTATTTTCATCTGGAGGGACCGTGGCAGTAGGAATAATCCTGCGTTCGTGCACGAAAGTGTCAGATTTGGCGGTTGAGGAGTGTTGGTGTATGGTGGATTCTCCATTGACGGGCGCACTGACCTCTACATCATTCGAGATGGAGCTCTCACTGGTCGCCGATATAGGGATGAGATTCTCAGACCTATTGTAGTCCCTTACGTTGCAGCAATCGGAGATAACTTCATTTTAATGGACGATAACTGCAGGCCACATCGTGCAAACCTGGTGGTGGATTTCCTTTTCGAGGAAGGAATCGTTCCAATGGAATGGCCAGCGTGTTCTCCAGACATGAATCCAATCGAGCACGTTTGGGACGCTCTAGGAAGACGAGTTTCTGGCCGCCAACAACCCCCACAAACTCTCCAAGAACTGGAAAGAGCTCTTCTGGAAGAGTGGGGCAGAATACCCTAACTCGTCATTAATAGCCTCATTGAGTCCATGCCTCAAAGGTGTTCAACTTTGCTGGCCGCCCGTGGAAACCATACCCCCTACTGAAAATGATTTTCTTTGAAGAAAACACCTTTTCTTATTCTTTTTTTCTCATATGCACAAATTGTGTTTTTTTTCCTTTTGTACACAAATGCGCAATAAAATGCATTTTTTTCTGCCAAACATATGTAATTTATTCTCATATAACCTACTATGTCTGTCGACCATGTATCAATCAGCTAAAAGTTTCCCAGATACAAAATTCACCTAAAACTGCAATATCCTTTAATTGTTTTGAGCAGTGTATATTAGAATAGTGCTTTTAGCATACTCGCGAAATGGTATGTTAGTATATTTTGTGTTCTACAGAGACACTGCAATAGGTATTCTTCGGATAAACAAAATATAAATAGTAGTTTTAAATCTGTTTTATTATACGAGGGAAAGTCATTAAGTAAGTCAAAAAATATAATTAAATAATAACGTACAATGATATTCACTTCAAAACTGTTTTTTTTTCTCAACATACTCTCCACCAATATTTATGCACTTATATCGCCGTTTCATCAGTGCCCCAACACCAGCTGCATAACATCCTTTGGGTTGCTGTCTCAGCCACATTATGACTTCAAGTTGAACCTTTTCATCATCTGTGAACATCTTGGAAGCAAGATGATGTTCACAGATGATGTTTTTTTAGAGGACTAAACAGATGAAAATCGCTTGGGGCTAAGTCGAAGCTGTATGGTGGATGTTGAAGAAGTTGCAAGATGATGTTCACAGAAGATGAAATGGTTCAACTTGAAGTCCTACTGTGGCTGAGACAGCAACCCAAAGAATCTTATTCAGCTGGTGTTGGGGCACTGATAAAATGGTGATATAAGTGCATAAATATTGGTGGAGAATATGTTGGAAAATAAAAATAGTTTTGAAGTGAATATCATTGTAAGTTATTATTTAATTATCTTTTGTGACTTACTTAATGACTTTCCCTCGTAATTGGGTACAGCAATAGGTGAAAGCAATAACTTATTCACACATATATTATATACTTTTGTAATCATATCGAATAAACATTTCATTTGAGTTCTGTATTTTTGGTTTGAGAAAAGATTAATTTCTTTGTTTATAGTATGACATTTCCTATCCGCAACATTCCTATTACTCCGATGCCATATATCCTATGACATTCGAGGCATCGGCAAAGTTTCAATGATATTTCATTTGTCAAAATCGTCTAAATGGCTATGGGTCACTATTGTGTTACATTCAACATCCGGACGCACTGTGACAAAGGGACTTTTTTGCGTCTATTGACCGAACACACAAAGCGGTTTTCAGTGTTTATCGAGTCGGTACACAATTCCCAATCACGACTAGATTTGTTAATCATATAAATTATTTCTCTTGTCAACATCCCCTTTTCTATGTATTTACAAAACGCAAAGCAATGAGTGAGGTATCATTCGAAATATTTTTGAGCAGGCTTCTGACTCTACATAGTTTACAAGCCTTTGGAAAATACACACAATTTACACCTATGACACGAAAATTCGTCATTTCGGCACACCGTGCGGCGTGTCACGTTCTAGTAGAAAACCGACAGTAAATGGTAAACTTTATTAAAACTTATATTTTACAAAACTTGAATACGTCCTTTTAAAGCTTAACATCATAAAATTAAAAATTTCCTTCTTTTCTTTAAACATTAAACAGATATTCCATAAACTAGATACATTAAGGCAAATTTAAGGCAAGATAAAATCTGTTTGTGTTTGTTGAAAATAAAAAAAATGTATCGGATTCTCATTTAAGCATAATGGCTGCAAATGAAGTTCTGTTTGTAACTAATGATCAAAAGTTCTAAGAGAAAATTATTTTCTTGAAATAACTCTTAAGTTTTAAAAATAACAATTCGCAGCTTTTAAATTTTCTCAAAATAAAGATATTCTTGAATAGTATTAAGACATAATGTTATCAAATCTTAAAAGAAGATATTTGACGTTGTCAAAGGATTGCCATTTGCCGTGGTAACTGGGAATGTTTTTGGACGAAGGCGGCATAAAATAATTTTTTTTTATATCTTATAATTTAATTCCCTGAAAATTATAATCGATTTCATAAAATACTGTACCCTTTTTTTACATAACTTTGTAATTTATAATATATGTATATGATCAATAATTACGTAATAAAAGCCGAGTTCAATATTTTTGGGACAGCCTGTAAATATATTCGTAGCCAAAGGGTTTAACATAGAACACGCATTCGTTACACTCGATAAAACAAAGTTTAAGACGAGGTACAATCTGTTTGTGTTTGTGTCAAATAACGTATACAAGAAGTTAGTTTTCAATTAAATAAAATGGCTTCGTATAAAGATGTCTTTGTAAATAATGAGAAAAAGTTTTAAGAGAAAATACTTTTCCCTAGAGTTGCTTACGTCTTAAAAAGAACTTTTCAAACCTTTTAATTTCGCATAATAATGAAAGTACTTGCCCTTGATTAATGATTCGTCATTTCATACAGTTCATCTACATAATGATTTTAAAAGAAATCAAACTGAAGTTACTAATTTTGCAATATCTATCTATAAACAATTTGTATATTACTTAGTATTTATTTAGTTATTTCACTAAAGTTTAAAAATATTAAATAATTCTTATTAGAGTTAAATTAAAATTACTTATTTTATTTTTAACATAAAGAGCATATTTGTTAAACTAGATATAACTGAGTTTAGGGCAAGACAAAATGTTTTTGCGTTTTCAGAAAGTAAAGTATTCTCAATTAAATACAACGGCTACAAATAAAGATGTCTTTGTAATTAATAAGAGGACGTTTTAGGAGAAAACAATTCTCGAGTTTCTCTTAAGAAGAACTTTTCACAGCTTTTAATTTCCTTTAATAATAAAAGTACTTGTCTTTGATAAATGATCAGTCATTCTTAACATTTCATCAGCATAATGATTTAAAAAAACCTCAAACTGAAGTTACTCAATTTTACAATATCTATCTGTATACTAGTTGTATATTACTTAGTATTTACTCAGTTATTTCACTACAGTTTAAAAAGATTAAATAATTCTTATTAAAGCTAAATTAGAATTGCGTATTTTCTTTTTAACATAAAGAACATATTTGTTAAACTAGATATAGCAATGTTTAGAGCGAGATAAAATCTTTTTATGTTTGCAGAAAGTAAAGTAAAGAAGTAGTTAGTTCTCAATTAAATACAGTGGCTTCAAGTAAAGATGTCTTTGTAATTGCCGAATCATCAGTTGAGGCTCACTGTGGAGACGCGAAAAGTTTTTGGTTTGTTTGTTTATCTGTCTGTCTGTTTGTTCCGCGATAACTGCCGTACAAAGCGCCCGATTAGGTTGATTTTTGGTGAGTATGTTGGTGAGATACCCGGAATGAGCTGTATAGATTTTAGTTACATTTGGTTCATTCGTACGAAAAATATAGAACGTTTCATTTTAGATCATAATGCTTTTCTATGGGAATGCAGACGATTTTTAAATTTCATTTTTAACTGAAATGAAAATCATATATTTGAATAATGGATTTAAACGTAAAATTACTGCTGCTGATTTTTTTATACGGAGGTGTTAAATATATTCAATAGCTTGAAAATTTGACGATACATTTATTAGAATTTAGAAATTAATTGTTTAAATTATTGAAACATTTTTTGCATCTGTTCTGGAAATATAAAACAATTTATTTTCATATTTTTACAAATATTAAAATAAATTTCTTTTTACTTTGTTCTTTAATTTATTAGTTGCTTAGCAACCCTATTTCAAAGAATATCAAAATAATAAAATTCAAGTAACTCTCACTTGCTGCAATATTTTATTAGCAAAATAATTTATTTTCGGGAGATTTTATTATTCTACCGACATAAATGAGAATTTATTTTGATACGCGTTTTTTTTAATCTGAAAATTTACATGAATAAGAAGTTTATAAGAATTTCAGAATATCATTGCTTAAACGGTGTTTAATTTAACGATTCTAATTTCTGAAACCTCCGAAGTATTTTATATGCCTATAAATATATATGTAATATAAAAATATAAATTGCGGATTCTAAGATGTTAAATATCATGAAAAGTGAGATTTAAAAACAATGACATTTAGAGCTGACGTTGAGGTTCCTGTTCTGCTGATTTACTAGTTAATGAGAGCAAGTTTTAAGAAAAAGCACTTTTCTCTACTTCCTCTTAAGAAGAACTTTCCAGAACATTTAATTTCTCTTAATAATAAAAGTACTTGCTCTTGATAAATGATCAGTCATTTTATACTTTTCATCAACATAATGATTTTAAAAGAATTCATACTGAAGTTACTCAATTTTACAATATCTATGTATGTACTATTTGTATATATCTTAGTATTTATTTAGTCATTTCACTAAAGTTTAAAAAGATAAAATAATTCATATTACAGTAAAATTAAAATTACTTATTTTATTTTTAACATAAAGAGCATATTTGTTAAACTTTATATAACAAAGTTTAGGGCAAAATAAAATCTTCTTGTGCTTTCAGAAAATATACTAAACATGTAGTTAGTTCTCAATTAAATACAATGGCTTCAAGTAAAGACGTCTTTTTAATTAATGAGACGACATTAAAAAAAATCCCTAGTTTCGTCGTAAAAAGAACTTTTGAGAGATTTTTATTTATATTAATAATAAAAGTACCTGCATTTGATAAATGATTCGTCCTTTTATACATTTCATCAATATGATGATTTTAAAGGACTTCAAACTGAAGTTATTCAATTTTACAATATCTATCTTTATAGTATTTATCTGTCTCTATATCTTTATCTGTTATTTATTCAGTTATTTTACTTGAGTGTAAAAAGATTAAATAATTCATATTAAAGTTAAATTAAATTTATTTATTTGTCAAACTAGATAAAACAAAGTTTAGGGCAAAATAAAACCTCTTTGTGTTTGCAGAAAATAAAGTAAAGAAGTAGTTAGTTCTCAATTAAATACAATGGTTTCAAGTAAAGATGTCTTTGTAATTATTGAGAGCCGTTTTAAGAAAAAAACACTTTTCCCTAGTTTGTTTTAAGAAGAACTTTCAGAAATTTTAATTTCTCTTAATAATAAAAGTACTTGCCCTTGATAAATTATCAGTCATTCTATACATTTCATCAACATAATCATTTTAAAAAACCTCAATCTGAAGTTACTCAATTTTACAATATCTATCTGTATACTAGTTGTATATTACTTAATATTTATTTAGTTATTTCATTAAAGTTTAAAAAGATTAAATAATTCATATTAAAGTTAATTAAAATTAAAAGGGCGTTTTAAGAAAAAAACAATTTTCTTAGTTTCTCTTAGGAAGAACTTTTTAGAACTTTTAATTTCTTATAATAATAAAAGTACTCGTCTTTGATAAATGATCAGTCATTTTATACATTTGATCAACATAATGATTTATGAAAAAATTCAAACTGAAATTACTCAATTTTACAATATCTATCTGTATACTATTTGTATATCACTTAATATTTATTTAGTTATTTCACTAAAGTTTAAAAATATTAAATAATTCCTAATAAAGTTAAATTAAAATTAAGAGGATATTTTAAGAAAACAACATTTTTTCTAGTTTCTCTAAAGAAGAACTTTTCAGTACTTTTAATTTCTCTTAATAATAAAAGTACTTGTCCTGGATAAATGATCCGCCACTTTATACATTTCATCATCATAATGATTTTAAAAGAATTCAAACTGAAATTTTACAATATCTATATGTATACTATTTGTGTATTACTTAATATTTATTTAGTTATTTCACTAAAGTTTAAAAAGTTTAAATAATTCATATTAAAGTTAAATTAAAATTAATAGGATGTTTTAAGAAAAAAAAACAATTTTCCTAGTTTCTCTTAAGAACTTTTCAGAACTTTTAATTTCTCTTAATAGTAAAAGTACTTGCCCTATATAAATGATCAGGCACTTTATACATTTCATCAACATAATGATTTTAAAGGAATTCAAACTGAAGCTACTCAATTTTATAATATCTATCTGTATACTATTTATATATTTGTTAACATTTGTTTTGTTATTTCACCAAAGATTAAAAAGATTAAATAATTCATATTAAAGTTAAATTAAAATTACTTAATATCTATAAAACATAAATAACATATTTGTTAAACTAGATATAGCAAAGTTTAGGCCAAGATAAAATCTATTTGTGTTTGCAGAAAATAAAGTAAGCAAGTAGTTAGTTCTCAAGGAAATACAATGGCTTCAAGTAAAGATGTCTTTGTAATTAATGAGATGACGTTATAAGAAAAAAACACTTTTCCCTAGTTTCTCTTAAGAAGAAAATTTCAGAACTTTTAATATATCTTAATAATAAAAGTACTTGCTCTTGATAAATGAGCAGCCATTTTATACATTTCATCAAAATAATGATTTAAAAAAATACAAAGTGAAGTTACACAATTTTACAATATCTATCTATCTGTATAGTATCTGTATATTACTTAATATTTATTTAGTTATTTCACTAAAGTTTAAAAAGATTAAATAATTCATATTAAAGTTAAATTAAAATTAAGAGACGTTTTAAGAAAACACAAATTTCCTAGTTTCTCTTAAGAAGAACTTTTCAGAACTTTTAATGTCTCTTAATAATAAAAGTACTTGTCATGGATAAATGATCAGCCACTTTATACACTTTATACATTTCATCAACATAATGATTTTAAAAGAATTCAAACTGAAATTACTCAATTTTGCAGTATCTATCTGTATACTATTTGTATATTACTTAATATTTGTTTAGTTATATTACTAAAGTTTAAAAAGATTTAAAAAGATTAAATTATACATATTAATGTTAAATTATAATTAATCATTTTCTTTAAAACATAAATATCATATTTGTTAAACTAGATATAACAAAGTTTAGGGCAAGATAAAATCTGTTTGTGTTTGCAGAAAGTAAAGTAAACAAGTAGTGAGTTCTCAAGAAAATACAATGGCTTCAAGTACAAAGATATCTTTGTAATTAATGAGATGACGTTATATAAAAAAAAACACTTTTCCCTAGTTTCTCTTAAGAAGAACTTTTCAGAACTTTTAATTTCTCTTAATAATAAAAGTACTTGCCCTTGATAAATGATCAGTCATTTTATACATTTCATCAACATAATGATTTTAAAGGAATTCAAACTGAAGTTACTCAATTTTACTACATATATCTGTATAATATTTGTATATTACTTAATATTTATTTAGTTATTTCACTAAGGTTTAAAGAGATTTAAAAATTCATATTAAAGTCAAATTAAAATTAAGAGGATTTTTTAAGAAAAAACATTTGTCTTTAGTTTCATTTTAAGAAGAACTTTTCAGAACTTTTAATTTCTCTTAATAATAAAAGTACTTGCCCTTGATAAATGATCAGTCATTTTATACATTTCATCAATATAATGATTATAAAGGCATTCAAACTGAAGATACTCAATTTTACAATATGTATCTGTATACTATTTGTATATTACCTAGTATTTATTTAGTTATTTCACTACAGTTTAAAAAGATTAAATAATTCATATTAAAGTTAAATTAAAATTACTTATTTTCCTTTTAACACAAAGAACATATTTGTTAAAATAGATATAATGAAGTTTAGCACAAAATGAAAATCTGTTTGTGTTTGCAGAAAGTAAAGTAAACAAGTTGTTAGCTTTAATCAAATACAATCACTTCAAGTGACGATGTCTTTGTAATTATTGAGAGCCGTTTTAAGAAAAAAAAACAATTTTATCTAGTGTCAGCTTAAGAAGAACTTTTCAGAACTTTTTATTTATCTTAATAATAAAATTACTTGCTTTTGATGAATTATCAGTCATTTTATACATTTCTTCAACATAAGGATTTTAAAGGACGTCAAACGGAAGTTACTCAATGTTACAATATCTATCTATACAGTATCTGTATATTACTTAGTATTTATTTAGTTATTTCACTAAAGTTTAAAAAGATAAAAAAAATTCATATTAAAGTTAAATTAAAATTAAGAGGACGTTTTAAGAAAAAAAAATCTTAGTTTCTCTTAAGAAGAATTTTTTTGAACTTTTAACTTCTCTTAATAATAAAAGTACTTGTCCTTGATAAATGATCACTCATGTTATACATTTCATCAACATAATGATTTTAAAGGTATTCAAACTGAAGTTACTCAATTTTACAATATCTATCTGTATACTATTTGTATATTACTTAGTATTTATTTTGTTATTATTTAAGTTTAAAAAGATTAAATAATGCATATTAAAGTTCTTTTAAAATTACTTATTATCATTTAAACATAAAGAACATATTTCTTAAACTAGATGTAACAAAGTTTAGGGCAAGATAAAATCACTCTGTGTTTACAGAAAGTAAAATACAGAAGTAGTTAGTTTTCAATTAAATACAATGGCCTCAAGCAAAGATATCTTTGTAAGGAGGTTTTAAGAATTTTTTTTCTAGTTTCGTCTTAAGAAGAACTTTTGAGAGATTTTAATTTCTCTTAATAATAAAAGTACTTGCCCTTGATAAATGATCAGTCATTTTATACATGTTATCAACATAATGATTTTCAAAAACCTCAAGCTGAAATTATTCAATTTTACATTATCTATCTTTATAGTATCTGTATAGTATATGTTATTTATTCAGTTATTTTACTTGAGTGTAAAAATATTAAATAATTCACATTAAAATTAAATTAAATGTATTTATTTGTTAAACTAGATAAAACAAAATTTAGGGTAAGATGCAATCTCTTTGGGTTTGCAGAAAGTAATGTAAACAAGTAGTTAGTTCTAAGTTAAATACAATGGCGTCAAGTAAATATGTCTTTGTAATTAATGAGAGAAAGTTTTAAGAGAAAACACATTTCCCTAGAGTAGCTTTCGTCTAAAAAAGAAGTTTTGGAACTTTTAATTTCACATAATAATAAAAGTGCTTGCCCTTGATAAATGATTCGCCATTTTATACATGTCATCAACACAATGTTTTTTAAAACCGTCAAATTGAAGTTACTCAATTTCACAATATACAGGGTGTCCAAAAAAAGATAGAACTCGGCTTTTATTCTTTAAATATGATCATAGACATATATTATAAATTACAAAATTATGTAAGAAAAGGTACAGAGTTTTATGAAATCGATTAAAAATTTTACGGAATTAAATTTGAAGAAATTCAAAATTTGTATTTTATACCACTCCCGTACAAAAAATTTCCCAGTGTGTAAAATGTGCCCTATACACGAATAAGGTCATGTACAAAATTTCAGAATTTTATCATAAAAACCACTTTTGAAAAAACCACTTTGCAATGCCCGGATATAAGCTCGCAAAGGGAAGATAACATGACGAATGTTCGTGTTTAAGGGGTCTTACACCAATTACGAAAGAAAACAATGATTGAATAAGTAAATAATAATTGTGGTATTTATTGGTACAAAAGTATCTAAACTGTGCAGAAAAAATAACTTTATGCAAAGATAACAAAACTTGTTTAAAATGTTTTCATTATGTTTACATTTCTGTCAAGGATTTCTAAACTATTTTAATGTTCATCGACTGTGCCATTTCCAAGTTTTATTCTGTATTTTCATCATATAAAATTTTAAGGTGTTTTTCAGGAAGCATAGTTTTATAAATTTGTAAATAAGATTGAATATAAAACAAAATGTAAGAGTCATATTTTGTTTGCTTATGTTTCATTTCTGCGTCATGTCATCTGTCCTCTTGCTGTAAACATTTACACTTTAATTTATGATTAATCCCTCACCAAATTTGTTTAAACATATCTCTGCGACTTTAATTGATAAAACGCTGAAATTTTGTACCTGACCTTATGGTATGGGGCCCATTTTAGTGATTGGAAATTTTTTTTGTACAAAGCTGGTACCAAAATTTAAATTTTGTATTTCTTCATATTTAATCTCATGAAAATTTCAATCGATTTTATAAAATTCTGTACCTTTTTATACGTAACTTTTTAATTTATAATATATGTCTATGATCAATATTTAAGGAATAAAAGCCGACGTCAATGTTTTTGGGATACCTGTATATCTGTATAGTAACTATATATTACTAAGTATTTATGTAGTTCTTTTACTTGAGTTTAAAAAGATTAAATAATTCAGATTAAAGTTAAGTTATAATTATTTTCTTTTTAACAAAAAACATACATTTGTGAAACTAGATAAAACAAAGTTTTGGGCAAGTAAAAAACAAAATATCTCGCAAGATAAAATCTCTTTGTGTTTCTATCAAATAAAGTAAACAAGTACTTAGTTCTCAGTTAAATACCAAGTGAAGATGTTTTTGTAATTAATGAGAGAAAGTTTTGGAAGGATTATTTAAAAAAGTAACTTATTTTTTTTAAAAAGAAGTTTTCGATGCTTTTAAATTCTTGCACCAAATAGGTACTTGCTATTAGTAAATTATTGGTCCTTTATGCATTGCATTATCATGATGTTTTTAATGATTTTAAAAAATGAAGTTATACAATTCTATAGACTCTATTCGTATGTTATCCATAGGTTAATTGAAAACCCCTCTGGTAAACTTCAAAGAATGGTAGAGAAAACTACACAAAAATCCTTCTGGGCTCTAACGAGAGGAAATGACAACTTCTTTGTTCATTGTTTTTAAGAATATGTGGGGCAAAAATTCACTTCCACGGCAGTTTGCCGTAAAATCTCTCTTACTAGAGAGAAATTCTCAGCCAACTGCTTCCAGCAGTTGCAAAATAAATTCTCCCTTAAAAACCTCAAGTATTTCGAGTATATATCGTAGATGAATTTCAAGTGGGGTTATAGAGTCTAGGGAAAAAGTTACACGTGCATGCTAAGGCATTTCAAGTGTTCAAGATTCGCGGCCTGGATTCAAGTGCTACAAATTCATAGTGTAAAAAATGTCGGTATATAATCAGATCACAGGATGCGATAGAGAATTATAACCTCTTCGAAATATTTTATAGTCTCTTGAAAATATATTTCGTGCGTACATCTGGAAACTCGCTTTCAGTTTTATTTTGAAGGAGGTAATATCTAACAGTTATTATATACCTCTTATTCTCATCCAATTACTGAGTCATTCGTACATAAAGTTTTATACTTCTATCTTGACAAGAAGAAAGTATTGGATTTGTGAAAAATTACGATTTGTGGTTTTCGACGGATTTATACATTTTATAAGATCCTGAACACGATCTGACTGTTTTTAGAAAATGCCTGTCTGTCTGTATGTGACAAAAATTTTGCAGGTACTCGATCTCAAGAACTAATTCTCGGAATTTAATAAAACTTTAGATTCAGTTACACTTTTATATAAATTAGTACTGAGATTAGTTTTTGGTGTGAAACGCCTAACAAGTCGAGCTGCTATGCTGCATTTTTCACGATTTCTTTAATTGCTGAACCTTAAGAACTAATGCACGGATTTTCATCAAGCTTCAGATTCAGTTAGACGTTGACATAAGATGTTACGGATTAGGTGTAGGTGTAAATCCCCCAACACTTGGCGCTGCTATCCTGCATTTTCAGGATTTACACGATTTTAGCCATAGTCATATCTCAAGAATGGAATTTTATCAAACTTGATATTCTGTTAGACCTTGACATAAGTTGGTGCTGATTAGGTTTTCGTGTAAATCATATAATAGGTGGCGCTGCTAACCTACATTTTTTAATTCTAAAATGCATAATTGAAAATAATACTTTTTTTTTAAGTATTAACATGTATTAGATAGAAGAAAGTTTTTGGATTTGTATGTACGACTAGTTTTTTTTTTTTTTTTTTTTTTTTTTTTTTTTACCAGAAAAATATCGTATAAGCTAACTTCATTATTAGTATTTGTATAGCTTTGAATTGAAATAAATTTGAAAAGCGAGTAAATAAGATAAGTAATTTAAAGAAGTTTTCTTTGGTTATATATATTACACATTTTTAAAATACTCATTTGCTACTTATAAATTTTAGTTTTTAAATTCTTAACATTTTTGTCTAATTTAAATTTTTTTTTTTATTATTCCGAAAATGTAAACACGCCTGGTGCTAGAATAAATATATTCGATAAAACTTACTTGTAACTAAATTTAATTAGCATTTAAGAAAAATATGTTAGTGCTTTTTATTAATTTTTATGTAAATATTTATTGAAGAACTATGCCGAGATGAGATCAAAGTAAATGCGAATTTGAAGAAGGAATAAAACGTTTTGTTCTAATCAGAAACTTAAATCTTTAAATAATATATTTTCATATATAAAAAGAAAAATTAAAATGAACAAGTATAACAAGCCTTTTCATTCATTATTCAAATCGCATACTTATTCAAATTAAGTCTTTTTGAAAAGTGTTACTTATTTTATTTTATTTGAAGGTGACGCATACATATTGTAACTCTTAAACAAATGCAATAAAATTCAGTTATTTAAAATATGCAAAAATGCCAATTACTGCTTCAGTGTTTTTAAAAGATTTACTTTTTTTACTGTCTACAATTCCTTTTCTAATTTTGAGAACACTCTATGAAGTTAAAAATGAAATAAATTATGTATATGCATAGGTAAGATCTCATACAAGCGAAATTATATTTCTTTTATGTTAAAAATGTCTTTTATTTCACAAAATAAGTTTTTATATTATACAAATCTTACAAAAATTTTACAAGTAAGAAAAAATGTACAGAAAAGAAATTTAGAATAATTTAGACTTGAACATTTCCTACAGATATTATTTTAAATGTATAGAGATATTCTAAAATTACGTCTCAAATTATTTGTTATGTATGATTGAAAGATTATTTATTATTTACATTTCTCACTATTTTGTATTATTGATAAATCATTCATTTTTAAGATGTCAAAAACGTTTTCTGTAGATAAATTGGAATATAAGGGTTTTTCATTTTTAAAAGCTTTAAGTAATGGAGACATTAAAATAATGTATTTAGGAATGCTTTAAATGTGATTTTATTTCCACATGTTGTGATTTAGCTTAATCTGATTTGAAAAATTTTCAACAGGCAGTCTGTATTTGATTTTTAAAAATTCACGGAGAGTAATTAATAATTTTCTAAAATTTAAAGTTGCTACGATTGCATAAATTATATCGAAGATTATCTTCGAAAATAAATTTTCATTTCAAAATGCTCATGTTGAAATCTTTTGGGATCCCACAACGACATTGAGAGAATTAAAATAGGAGATTTTAAATTAAGAGCATTAGTAAATAATGTAATTCAGCTAATTCCGTATGTAATTCAACAAATATAAACGAGAAAGTCTTATACACATTTCTAACATATTTTTACTTTCTTCTATCTATACAAGAAGAAAGTATTGGATTCGTAAAAAAAATTCAACATCCGGTTTTCGACGGATTTATACGGTTTCAATGGTACTGAACACGATTTGACTTGGTTGATACGAAATGTCTGTCAGTGAGTCTGGACCTGCTGACTATAGTCTAAACATGCATATGAAGTTTGGTTCAGTTCTATATAACACTCTTCGATGATGCAATAAAGAAAATGGCACAGAAATTGCTATCACAGCGCCCCCTTATGGTGAATATCTTTAAATTCAACTGGGACTTGCTGACATATGTATGAAATTTGGTTCAATTCTATGCATAACTTCAACACTTTTGGATGATACAATAAAGAAAATGGTACGGAAATCGCTATTACAAGCCCCCTTACTGTGGAATATCGCCAAATGCAACTGGGACCTGCTGATATATATATGAAATTTGGTTCAATTTTATTCATAACTTCATATTCTTTTCGACGCTTTTCGACGGACACACAGACACATGGACACACGGACAGACAAACATTTCGTAAAAATGTGTTTTTCGAGATCTCTGACCACTAAAACGTGTAAATCCGTCAAAAACCGGAAATTGAGATAAGTGTAGATTACAATACTTTCTTCTATCGTAGAGAAAGAAAAGTAGAAATGAACTTTTCCATACAATATACTTATAAGAAAACTTTGTAAATGTACATGTAGATTAAATATACCGCTTCCTTGTGAGTGATATACTACAGAGACTAGTTCTGACAAAGTTAGAAAGTTAAGTTTAATGACTTCCCAAGTTAATTAATTCGGTTCACTGCAAGCGTGCCTCAACATAATTATTAAGCCTTATCAATTGAGTAAACACAGCTAAATAAAACATTAGTCTTTCGTCATTTATAGATTGTCATTAAAGTTATCTGCATATATAATTCTCGTAACAATTAATAAAATTGCATTCATTTACCAGCATTCACGAATATTTCATTAACTACGTTTTCATTAAGTCACTTATTTTGTGATGAAATTATTCTGTTTGAGTTACGTATAATTAAATTTTTGTTTACTGGTAAAAATATAATAGGATGAAGAAAATAATAACAGTTTTTGTGATTATTTTTAAATACACAAATAAATGTAAGTTTGTTTTGTAACAGTTTAAAAAAAATATTTTACTTAAAATGCTCAAAATTTTTAATGTTTGAAAGTTTTCTTTTGTTAGATATTGTAATACTTAAATTTGTCTCTGTTTGAATAGTTAAGTAGCTTTTGCCAGTTAATAAGCTTCCTATTTTTTATCAAATTAACAATTAACAACAGATCGTTTAACATTTAATAATTAGTGTAATGCTATATAGTTTAAAATTAAAAGCTGATAACAAAATTGTAAAATGATACATTATGCTTTCAAAATCTAAATATTCTGAAGGAAACGTAATTTAGTATTTAATGAGATTTTTGAATGGATTGTATTAAAATGGATTCATGTACAACGATAGGTGTGTCGGTTTCTCTCTTTTTTTTATAATGCAATGATCTATTTTTAATTTGTAAGATAAAATATGTTACGTGATAAAGTATGTAAGATAAAATATATAAATGTAAGTTGTTTAAAGACTTTCAAATAGGAATTGCTGAACATTTTGAATTTATTTATATATTTATAAATATATATATTTACATATATATAAATGTCGTCTTCATATATATATATATATATATATATACAGGGTGATTCATAAAAGATGGGCAGAACTTTAAGGGGTTATAGTACACTTAAAGACAAATAATATTAAATAGGAGACTAAGGGTCCCAGACGTATTCCCAAGGAGATAGGGGGCATTAAAGTTTAGGGTCCGAAATTTCAAATGATTATAAAACATGGAAAAATTGGTCGATTCGTTTGCGGTTTTTGCAAAAAATTTTCTTTATGCCAGTATTTTCTTGAAATAAAATTTTAAAGTTCAATTTCAAAAAATGCCGATAGGGGGCGCTTTAGACTTTGGAGTAACAAACAACTATTTTTTAACGTTATTTTTTGTATTTCTTTAAATGATTTCGAAAGCTTAGACTTAAACTTAAATTTTGATCTAAAAATCTGAGTCCTAACGAGTAGTTAAGTAGCGTAAACTGAAATTTGAAATTTGAAACCCTTCTCCCCCCAGAACAAAAATCAGTTATTCCCGATCTTTGTGTCGTAGATTAGGCTCTAACTACTGCCGCGTTTTGCTAAAATTATTCTTTATGTCAGTATTTTCTTGAAAATAAATTTTAAAGAAAATTTTCAAAAAATTCCGATAGAGGGCGCTTTAGACTTTGGAGTAACGAACAACTATTTTATACCGTTATTTTTTGTGTCTCATTAAATGCTTTCTAAAGCTTAGACTTAAACTTAAATTTTCAGCTCAAAATCTGAATCGCTGAGCGTGGTTCAGTAGCGAGGGGAGGGGGTTCAAATTTCAACTTCTGAACATAGTTCAGTTTGCACTACTTAACCATGCCCAACGATTCTGTGCTGTGATACGAGGCAAAAATACAACTTTCGTCAAGGACTGCATAGTCGGAATTCACTCATAAAGGCACTGGCACAGTTGGAAACGTCGCTCATGCAAACGTTAAAGCTCCATTCCTGACGCTAGTCACCGGGTGAAGAAGGAAACAGAAAGCATGCAAATGTCAAATGGGGAAGAAGAAGAACACGTATGCAAAATTTCGACACGATTCAGGCATAAAAACCACTGAACGGTGAGTCAAGTGTAAGTCGCTGTAGTAATGAATCGGAAGATGGTGCCCTTCACGAATAAGGAAAAGGCTGAGATGCATTTAATTTACGGAGCGGCAGATGGAAATGGTGCAGAGGCACAACGAATATACGGAGAGCGATTTCCTAACAGGCGGTTGCCTAACCGCAAAACTTTCGAGCGCTTGCACAGACAGTTGTGTGAGACGGGATCATTTCTCGCTTCCCGGTCGAATGCAGGTCGTGCAAAAAAGGACGAATCAGTAGTTGTTGCAGAAGCCATTCTGGATGTAGTAGCGGCGCAGCCAAGTACAAGTACACGAACAGTGGCTAGCCAGGTGGATACCTCACAGTCCACGACTTGGAGGGTACTGAAGGATGAACATTTGCTCCCGTTTCATGTGCAACGAGTCCAGAAACTGTCTCCAGGGGATTATCCAAATCGTATTGAATTCGCCCGCTGGTTTCTGCAGCAGAACGCGCTAAATCCACATTTTGGACGAACTGTGCTTTTCACCGATGAATGTACCTTCACACGTGAAGGTACATTTAACACACACAATGCACATGTATGGGCGGATGTCAATCCACATGCTACGTATCCACATGCTCATCAGAGACGCTTTTCCATCAATGTTTGGGCAGGAATCCTCGGAGACCACCTAATCGGACCGTACCTTCTTCCTGAACGCCTCAACGGTAAAACATACCTCACATTTCTGCAACATGTGCTGCCAGACCTGTTAAACGTTGTTCCTCCACGCGTCCGGCGGGTCATGTGGTTCCAGCACGATGGAGCGCCAGCCCATTACGTACGAGACGTCCGCAACTATCTGGACATCACATTTCCGAACAGATGGATTGGTCGAGGTGGTCCTGTTGCTTGGCCTGCTCGCTCGCCAGATCTTTCACCCATCGATTTCTTTTTTTGGGGACGATTGAAGGCTCTTATGTATGAGACACCCATTGAATCCCCCGAGGAACTGGTCGCCAGACTTTCCGCCGCTGTAGGGGAAGTGCTCGAAAAGCCTGATGTTTTCGCGAATGTTCGCCGTTCCATTCGTCGCCGTTGTTCTGCGTGCATAACCTCTGGTGGTCACAATTTTGAACATTTATTGTGATTACATGTTAATAAATATGCTTTGGTAACATAATCCTAATTTGTGTCTTTTTACCTCGTATCACAGCACACAATGTGTGGACATGGTAAACTGAACTGTGCTCAGGAGTAGAAATTTCAAACCCCTCTCCCCAGAAACTTAACCACGTCTAACGATTCAGATTTTGGGCTGAAAATTTAAGTCTAAGCTTTAGAAAGCATTTAATGAGACACAAAAAATAACGGTATAAAATAGTTGTTCGTTACTCCAAAGTCTAAAGCGCCCTCTATCGGAATTTTTTGAAAAATTTCTTTAAAATTTATTTTCAAGAAAATACTGACATAAAGAATAATTTTAGCAAAACGCGGCAGTAGTTAGAGCCTAATCTACGACACAAAGATCGGGAATAACTGATTTTTGTTCTGGGGGGAGAAGGGTTTCAAATTTCAAATTTCAGTTTACGCTACTTAACTACTCGTTAGGACTCAGATTTTTAGATCAAAATTTAAGTTTAAGTCTAAGCTTTCGAAATCATTTAAAGAAATACAAAAAATAACGTTAAAAAATAGTTGTTTGTTACTCCAAAGTCTAAAGCGCCCCCTATCGGTATTTTTTGAAATTGAACTTTAAAATTTTATTTCAAGAAAATACTGGCATAAAGAAAATTTTTTGCAAAAACCGCAAACGAATCGACCAATTTTTCCATGTTTTATAATCATTTGAAATTTCGGACCCTAAACTTTAATGCCCCCTATCTCCTTGGGAATACGTCTGGGACCCTTAGTCTCCTATTTAATATTATTTGTCTTTAAGTGTACTATAACCCCTTAAAGTTCTGCCCATCTTTTATGAATCACCCTGTATTATTTATTTAAATAGTATATATATCATTATTATTGTTTTTTATATAGAATATACTGATGTTTGTATATAAAAATAGATAAATGGTTTCTTCATTTAAAAAAAAAATTGTATAAATATTGAAAAAATTGCTTGCGTATATGAAACAGCGAATATATTGTCAGAAATTATGTTGTCGCATTTCCCTCTCTTTCCAAGGCCATTTTCTCTAACTCTTTAAGGCCCTATACTGGAAAAGTACCCATTTTTCTAATAATGTGTGTAAATGACGTAATTTGAATTGTATTTTCATTTCTCCTGTATTGAAATTAATTCCAAAGGACTCTTCAGCATTCCTTTTTATCTACAAACAGTCCTAATCATAGAAAGGCTGTTTGCTCCTATATAATGATATAGAAACCGTATCTGTATCTATGTTTATCTATATATATGGTTATATTATTATATCTATAGTTTCTAAAAATAAAAATGACGCCTTGTTTAAGCGAGAACGATCATTTTTTTTAAAATACAGTTGTTTCGAAATGATTTTCAAAAATCTTTCAGTCATCTGGTATTGAATTTGAGGGCGCAGCGAAAAGAACCAAAGTGGAAATCGGATCGGATTACCCGGTATTACCCTCACACTACCCGATTCGCTGTTCGGGTCGGGTCGGGTTGCGTTATATTTTTTCGTTGCGGTTTGGGTTCAGTTGGGTTGACTTTTTCTTTTTTGCTGCGGGTCGGTTTGCCTTTCATTGTTTCGTGTTCGGGCTTTGTTTTGACTCCCGTGGGTCGGGTTCGGGTTGACCCGCTATTTCAAAAGAATGTCCACAATATTTTTTTCAGGTTAATTATATATATATATATATATAATAAGACCTCCATAATGGGCACTCCCGCAAACGAACTCATAAAAGAAATGTTAGTAATGTTTTTCATGGTCTGAGGCAATAAAAAATGGTTTTAACAACACAGTAAAGAAAGAATAATTTATGTTTACATTTCTTATATACATTTTATTTTTTCTGATACAATAAATTGAATATATACTCATTCAAGTATTTATTTTCGTCTGAAACATAGTTCTGTTCAAACTTTTTATGAAAATCCCAACATCCCACTTGCAATAAACCTAAATATGACCCCGAATAATTATTCTAGGATAAATCCGACACGAAAATTAGTCATCCCGTTCCGACAAAGAAATAGAAATAATCCGACCCAATGCTGACGTCTATTCAACAATCTCGAGGTGTACGCTATTCAGAGGTTTCGCTATATTTGAATATTAAAAATAATAGATTTGTCCATTTTCCTGTCTAAAATATAAAATAGTTGTTTGAGATATAATTCTACATTATTTTTCAGAATAGCATTAAAACATTCTCTATTGTCCTTTCATTGTGTGTTCGGGTCGAGTTGCGGGTCGCCGAAAATTATTTTTGCAGGTTCGGATGGTGTTGCGGTCGAGGAATTTTTTTGATATTGGGTTCAGGTTGGGTACAACCTGACCCAAGCAGAACTCTAAGTGGAATCAACTAGAAAAAATATTTAATGTTTTTTTAATAGTATTTCAATAACAATTGAATGTTTTGCAGGCCGAAGAAAAAAAAACTGAAGAATTAAAACAAAAATTATAAAGCAATAATTATGAAATATAATAGCCAAAAAAGTAATAGTCAAATCAGCGGAATTTTAGAAATCGAAAATGGAAAGCTGTCCTAAACTGTCCATAGCCACAATCAAATGATTATCAGTTAATTATACTGGCTAGTGATGGGCGATTCTCGATAACTTAACAATCAATGAAAATTGACATGCTATAAAACAACAATTGATAAAGCTAGCAATCGATTCCCAAATTCTACTATCGAGATTTTTTACAATCAATTGTCACACTGATAAGCTAAAAACAGTAATTGCAAAACTTAGTGTTCAATCTGGCAAGAAGTTTTATCATAGTTACAGGGATAGACCTATAATTCCGATATCGATCGCAATGATTTTTTCCGGACGATTTAACGAGAGGGAGAAAATAAAGATGAATGATAGATATATCGGCTCAATTTGGAGCTGTCTATAGCTGGAAGGAACACTCCGAATGAAACCAAAATCGATACACTTACTATTCGAGAAGGGGCAAGAAGAATTGAACAATAAAAAATAGTAACAATAATCGCCAACAGATGGCGCTAAGGGGCATTAAAATCTATTTTGTACCGTGGACATGTTGCAAACCTCAATGACTTAAAATATCGCATATCACAACATGTGTGAAAGATCACTTCTGATGCGTCACATTCCGCATTTAAGCACGTCGTGCACAGCCTGAATTGTGTCCTCCAGCACGATGGTCGTGTGGAACCTGAACTTGATCGGTACCACCATGCGAAAGCGTAACCATATTCACTGTGACATTTTCCAATAAATTAGGTATGCCATCCGGTTTTACGGCTTAATTCTTTGTTCTTGTATTACACTTTACAGTTCACACTCAAAAGCACCATCTGTCGGTGATTTATTGCAACTATTTTTTTATTATTATTCCATTCATTTTCTCCTTCTCGAATGGTAAGTTTACTGATTTTGGTTTCATTCGGGTTATTCCTTCAAGCTACACACAGATCCAAATAGAGATACTTATAACAACCCGGTACATCGTTATCGATAGAAGGCAAAAAAAAAAAAAAAAAAAAAAAAAAAAAAAAAAAATGTTAGGACTGGTTGGGCGGTGGGGCCTCTTGCCACCGGAAGTGCAAATTCCATTATTTCTCATTTCAAGGAGCAGAGCGGTTAAAGAATGAAAATACCCGACTTACGTGTCGGGTACATTTTGACGTAAAATCGCGTGTAAAATCGGGTTACTCCAACCAATGCAGTACTCTAATACAAAGGTGATTCAAAGAAGATGTTTTGGTGTTTATATCTCAAACTTCTGGTGATGGAAGCATACTTCCAATTTGTAAACATATGCAAATCAAGTATAGCTTTTAGATATGGTATTCGTTTTCCAAATTTCTGCAAAAATATTAAAAAACTAAATTTTCTTTTTAGCGCAGTTCAACTTATATAGTTGTAAGTTATATTTTTTTAAAAATTCTCCGTTTTCTGACAAGTAAAATAGCAAATTAATATTTTGGCACTAATTAATTTAAAGTAAAAACGGAAAAAAACCCTTACAGAGACGAAGAAAAACGAAAAGTGAAATCAGTTCTCCTAAAAAGGCGATAAACACTACAGCGACAATGCACAATGGGTGTGATAAGCCAACAGAGATGGAAAATATGTAAATCTATGTACGCTAAAGGCGCCTGGTGCATGTGAAATCCGTCGTGGCTGCAAAGTCCTCCAAGTTCCCTGTGAATTATACCTCGGGGATTGCCTAGTCAGGTGAAGGTCTCGTCACCTGATCAAGGTTCTAAATTACGAGACTAATTACTTTCTCTTTCTTAATTTTTGCTTTTTCTAAATCTGCCAATTCAACAAAGTTAAATAAAAACCTTGAACCGGCAAACAAAGATAACTGTAGTAAACCATTAGAGATCATTGCAGCGATGCCAACAAAATATAGTTAGATGAATCACAGACATGCTGTGATCAGGCGATTTCCGATCCGCTCCCAGGTATTAACTCGTCAAGCTAGGCACTCATGCCGGGCAAGTAGGGGCCTGGTTAGCGGTATATAAAAAAAAGTAAAATAGTAAAAATTCAATTCATTTACGACCAAACATAGTGAGTTATGATATTTTGAAACTTTATTCATGAAATTTCGCTAAAATTTAAAAACTAAATTAAAACTTTTTGCAGGTATTTATAAACTAAATTAAACTTACATGTACTTTTTTTTAAGGTTTTCCGATTTTATTATACGGTTTTACTATAATCTCTTTTCTTAATCTATCTATTTACCATGCTCTTCTCTAAAATTGTGTAATTAGCTTACTATTAGACGAAACTTATTTCCTTAGGGAAATAAGTTCTCACTAATTATCACAATTTATACTCCTCACAAAAGAATTATGCTATACAGACTGTAACCCTTGAACTAATTTAAATTTCAAATGATGGAAGAGGTAACGTAATTTATTCTGAAATTTTAATTTATTTAATAGCTTGCTTTATGAGAAATTAGCACTTTGAGACAGTTCCTCTTAATAAATGCGGAAACCCTATTACAGTTTGAAAGGGAGACATATTTATTTGAACTTACGCATACATAAATAATATTCCATGACTCTAATACAAAATTATTAAATGCACCTTATCAGTGAATTATTTTGAGAAAATCAGGAATTGTATATGGACAATTCTCCCCAAAAAGTGCAATATAGTATTTTTTTTTTCCAATGCAGCAGGCGAACAGACATTATCCTTACGCCGTACAGAGATCATGAAAAAAAAAACAGAAATATAAGTAAAAAGATAACACCAAACACAGGAACAAAGTAAAGGGTAATTAACATGAGAACCACATAAAATCAAGAAGTTAAAATGTGTAAAGAGTCTCTGGCCTCCCAGTAACGGGAGTAAATGCAGTTTTTCGTGAGTGCTGAACAGTCAGAGAGGTGGTCAGCAGTCATCGCCGCACCATTGTGGCAGAGGGGGCAGGCAGGACTATCCACTATCTGGAGACGGAAAAGATGAGCATATAAACAATCATGCTTTGTCGCGAGACGAAAGGCAGGCACAGCACTGCTTCTTGGACAATCGGGAGGTTGGAGATGGTATTTCTCCGCGATTTTTCTTTTGTTTGTTCCTTCAGTAGAGATATATGTGATGTCTTAATTATTTGATTAATCATTGAAGAGGCAGACTTATAGTTAATTAATTTACATGAAGCCTGATTAACAGCACAACCTTTTTTGGCCAATTCATCCGCCTTTTCGTTACCGGGAATACCACAGTGTGAGGGATTGTAAGACAATTGTCTTATGTTTTTCACGCATTTATCTTATTAAAGATCTGCACTGCAGCACAGACATGGAGCAAGGGGCTTGAGAGCAGTTGGCAACCGCCAGAATCGCAGCTGCAATATAGATATATACTACAATATATATACATATATACTATAACATTAAACCAATTAAGATGAAAATCAAATATGAAATACTATGAATAACTTATGGATTCGTCAGAGGAGCATCATAAGTATAATTCATAGTAAACATATGTTATTTCCTCAAATATTGTCAGCATTATGCCTGAAAATGACAATATTATGCGCATTTAGTGAAGCTTAAGCATATTAAGACAGAATCCTGGACTCGACTCCTAAACTGGAAGAATTTTCACCGAGTTGAAAAATTTTCAGAGTATGATTTTTACTTTCTTCTATCTATAATAGAAGAGAGTATTGTAATGGAATTTTTTTTGTCTTCCAGATTCTGACGCATTTACACATTTTATGGGTCAGAGATACGGGTCACGTTTTTAAAAAATGTCTGTCTGTCCATTTTGTATCATCGAAAAGTGCATCAAGTAACGTAAAGAATTGAAACAAACTTTATATATATGTTTCTGAGACAGGTCCCAATTGAAATTGGGAATATGTGATAGCTATGTTTGTGCCATTTTCCTTATTTTATCTTCGGAATGTCTACGAAATTATGAATATAATTGAACCAAACTTCATACATACATTTTTACTAAATTAATGTACGAACACAAGATGAATCAGTAGAAAATTTCCAACTGAGTGATAAAATGCCCAGGCCAGCAGTCGAAACCAAGACCTCTGGCTTAACACGCCGACTCTCAACAGATTTGTCCTGGATAGCTCATTTAGTGGAGCTCAAGCATATTAAGACCCCTGGCCTTGACAGTTTTCAATCATTTAGAAAATTTTAACTAGTATGTCGGTTTCATTAAATGGTATGATAGAGGAAAAAAAAATAAAATGTCAATTAATTACGGATGTGATTGCCATTAGGTGAATGAATTGCTTTAATTTTGCATTCTCTCTTTATACAATAGTGGAAAAGGTGGAAGGTAAATTTGAATTCACATTCTCATTTTCGGATTTTTTACAAGCTGTTATATAACTTTCCTTGCGTGTCCGTTCGTCTCAAATCTTTCAGTCTAATTTTAATCCAGTTTTTTCTAGAGAATTGTACATTGCATCAAATAAAATCGGGAGAATACTATATTACTTAAAATAATAAACTTTTATTTCTTATAATAGTGTAGACAATTATAATTAAAAAACTGCAGAAGATCTTTTGCAAACATCTTATTCCATTGCATGTTTTTGTTGTAATATACGTTATTCTTTGATGTAGCGTTTATTGTCGTTTGTTTTGTATTACATGTGTTACGTATGTTCTGAATTTATCTCCACTTATAATAAAGAAGGAAGTTTGTGTGTCTGTTTCTCGGTTGTGTTCTGAAGAGACCGCTGCACGCAGAGCTACAAAATTTGGTGCGAAGGTTCCTCTATGCATGTAGTTTTGCACCTCGAAGCCATATTTTGAAGTTTTTTAATAGTTTTTTTAATTTAATTTTTAATGCAATTTTTAGTATTTTTTCACGTTTCCCTGCTATTTTTCCACATTAGTAACCGGAATTCGGTCCAATCGTTTAGCTCAATATACAGTGTCTCACAAAAGTGATGGGACACTTGTGCTTTATAAAAAGAAACTGCAATAAAATAAATAAACAAACATGTGCAAAAATTTTTTGGGTGTGTTTCATATTTAAAGTTAGTAACAATTATTACATAACATACATTTTGTCAAAATATTAAAATATTAATTTAGTAAAAATACAATTGTTCAGAACGGAGCAAAAAATGGCTCACATAAGTGATGGGACACTTACTTTTCCATCAAATATTTATCCAAAAATTTTACTTTTTAAAAGGTTTTAATATTTTGTTGGATTTCCTTTTACTTTTAAAACATGATTTAATCTTTTTGGGATGGATTCGACTATTTTTTTTGTGATTTCTGGAGTGATTTTACCCCATTCTTCTTGAAGCACCGATTTTAGTTGTTGTTTTGAAGAAATGGTGTGTTTGCGAATTCTTGATTCCAATTCTTGCCAAATATTCTCTATGGGATTTAAGTCTGGAGATTGTGGTGGTGTTTTTATTATTTCAGGACAGTTATATAGAAGCCAGAGTCTAACGTTCAGAGCAGTGTGCTTGGGGTCATTGTCCTGGTAGAATTTAAAATCGTTATGAAGGTTCAATTTTCGTGCTGAAGATTTCAAATTTTGCTTTAAAATATCAATATACTTGTACTGATCCATTATACTGTCAATAAAAACAAGATTACCAACTCCAGCGGACGACATACACCCCCATACCATAACTCCTCCTCCACCATGTTTTACTGTTGGTACCAAGTTCTGTTTGCGAAGTTCTTCCCTGGGTTTTCTCCACACCAAGATTCTACCGTCAGAACCAAATATATTAAATTTACTCTCATCAGCAAATATAACTTTATTCCAGTAATCAGAATTCTTATTTATGTTGGATTTTGCGAAAGCTAGTCTGAGTTTTCTATTCTTTTCACTTACGAAGAATTTTTTCCTGGCTACTCTACCGTGATATCCAGCAGATCGAATTACCCTTCTAATAGTTTCAGGATTAACAATTATTCCATATAATGCTTGTAAATCAGCAGCAACTTTTTAAGCACTAATTCTTGGATTTTTTTTAATATTTCGAACGATAATTCGCTTTATTCCATTGGATAGCTTTTGATGGTCAGCCAGGTCTTCTTTTATCCTGAATCATATGATTCTTTTTATATCGTTTAATGATATTGAAAACTGTTGAACGACTCAAGTTAACTGTTTCAGCAGTTTTTCTAATAGATTTTCCACGTTCAATATGCAAATTAATAACTAATTTTCGAATTTCAGGCGAAGTTTCTTTTCGTTTAGCATTCATGACTACACAGAGCTAAAAAACACAAAAATTCCAAAACAAACTGGAGAGAAATACTGCAGACGATTTTATAAATTATTGCCAATTGCTTTTAAGTAAAAATAAAACCCCAAAAAATATTTTTATTGCTTATTTCAGACGATTTTTGTTGCATATATAATGGTGTCCCATCACTTATGTGAGCTATTTTTTGCTCCGTTCTAAACATTTGTATTTTTATTAAATTAATATTTTAATATTTTGACAAAATGTATGTTATGTAATAATCTTTACTAAATTTAAGTATGAAACACACCCACAAAAAAAATGTGTACATGTTTTTTTAATTTATTTGATTAGTTTCCTTTTGTAAAGCACAAGTGTCCCATCACTTATGTGAGACACTGTAGTAAAATTTATCCTCTTTTCAATGAAGTTTATGCGAAATTCGTACAGCAATTTTTGATTTTTTTGGCGAATTTTTTCCTTCGACACTAAGTAATTTTGCCCAAACTGCTTAATTGGTTCGGTGGTTGCATCCATTTCAGCTTCAGATACGCTCAGAATCGCCATTTAAATAAAATCTTTTCAGCTTGTAGAAAGTTGATAATTCTTTACAGATAGAAACAAATCGTATTTTTAAAAGGAAAGGGCGGATTATTTATTATCCCGATATTTTTATTAGATTTTTTTTAAATTTAATTTTTTACGCGTTTTTTAAGATTTTTTACCTGTTTTGCAGCGTTTTTTGTTTCAAATGACGTCACAAATCGCCCACTACAAGTCAAACTAGTCGTTGGGGGCCACCGTAATACTTACCCATCATGTATATGTATAATGTAAAATATTAAAATAAAAATGTGTAAACTACTTATAAAATGCATTGCAATTCAAATAAAATCGTGGCTTGATGACGGTATAAAAAGGCTCGATTACTGAATTGCTTGAAAGAGGTTTTTCCTTATAACTCCAAAAATAATACTCCTATTAACTAGCGGTTTATTGCATCTGATTAAGCGTCAAATTTCCAATTAAAATATATCTTTGAAGTGAAATTTGGATGAAATACAGGGTCATGAAAAATCGAAGAGTGTGGAAAATAGGATTACAAATATCTCGGCAACTCATTATCCGATCGACTTCATGTTTTATGCAAAATTAATGTTTTTTTATTGTTTTTTATATTTACTACTTAAAATAAACAATTTCGAAAAATTTTATATACCTTTCATCAGAACGAATATTTCGAGAGTCCGAAAAAAAATGTTCCGGTTAATCGAGGTTATTGAAATGAAATAGGTTTCTTCCCATTATTACATACTAAGTACATACCAAATTGCAAGTCTCTATCTCAATTTGTTCGGGAGATAGAGCGTTTACAGACACACACACACACACACAGACACACAGACACACAGACGGACGGCAAATTTTTTTTTTCTAAAAATATGTTTTTTGGAATCTCCAGTGTCTGAAACGTGTAAATCCGTCAAAATTTTTTTTTCGATTTTCAAAACGATTACAAGACTTACCCTATACTACGTATGATGGGTAAGTAAAACCATTGGAGGACAGTTGTGATTGGTAGCTGATAGAATTGTAGGCACAGCTGGAAGTCAACTGGGCAGTTGTGATTGGCAGATGTAAAGGTCGTCAGCTAACTGCAATTCGTACAGCGAGTTGTGAATTTTTGCGATTTGTTTTATGCGATTTTTAGAGTTTTCACCTGTATACGTCATTTATGTATTTGATTTCAGAAATTAGCAACGGTAACTTACTGTTTTTGTATGAAAAAAATAAGTCATTTTGTTCCTGTTTTTGAAAGTTAATGATAATTCCTAATTTTTTAACGTCGTTGGTTAAATTCTGTGTGTGTTTGGGGGGGGGCAGGGGAGGGGAGTGTCCGGTTGTAGTTTTAATATCGCGTTAATGCTCTGATCGAAAGTCCCACCTCCCCCCCCCAGCTTCCAAAATCAGAACTATTTAATTATTAGTTCGATTCAAACGAAATCTTTTCTCAGGTTCCTAGATACTAGATAAACTTTAGTATAATTTTTTTCAGCCCTCAGTTACCACTATTTCTGAACATTAATGACCCGGGAGAGGTATTTTCTCGTGTTCTAGGGGTCCAATTTCAATGAGAATTAGTTATTCAACTTAACATGAACTAATTAAAGTTTCGATAACTAATTAAGATACAGATTTAACGCCACCTGGCTGTAGAAAATAGAACTGAAAAATTTTGCAGCGCGCGCGCAGCACTCCTGCTATACGGTTTCATAGACAGCAGGACGTGCCGGAGTTTCGTTCGGAAAAAGTTTTTAACAGTGAAACTAAGCAATTTTGCATTTAAAATTTGTCCGGTTCAAACAAAGAGCCTGATTTCAACGAAAATCGATTCATTCAACTTAACATGAACTAATAAAGACATAGATTTGGCGTCCCCTTTCGGTGGAAAGCGGAATTAAAGTATTTTCTGCGCGTGCAGAGAACGCCTTCTATACGTTGTCATAAGCAGTGGGGACACATGTCGGAGTTTCGTTCGGAAAGAGGTTTGTTTAGAACAGATTACACCCCCTGGCGGTGGACAATGTAACTAAAATATTTTGCATTTAATCTTGGTCCGATTCAACTCCTTCTTCTATGGATTCAAACGAAATCTTTTCTGACATTCTTCCGAGGTCTCCCAGATACTAAATAAACTTCGGTATAATTTTTTCAGCCCTTGGTTACTACCATTTATGAATATTAATATCCAGGGGGTGATTCATTTTCTCGGGTTCTGTGGGTCCGATTTCAACGGGATTCGCTTCATTCAACATAACATGTACTAATTAAGATATAGCAAATTATTTAAGATATAGATTTGGTACTCCCTGGCGGTGGAAAGTGAAACTAACAGATTTTTCTCACTTGCAGCCTTCTACACGGTGCCGTAAGCAGCAGGAACGTGTTTCGGAGTTTCGTTCGGAAATAGGTTTATTTAGAACAGAATGCTCCACCTGGTGGTAAAAAATGGAAGTAAAAGATTTTGCAGCGCGTACCTAGCACGTCTGCTATGCACGCTATCGTAGTCAGCTGGGGCATATGTGGGATAATTTGTTTAGAACAAAATGCATCCCCTGGCGGTGGAACTAAAAGATTTTTCTGCGCGTGCGCCAAAAATGACTATTTTTATTAAAACCACAAAAGAAAGTTACCGCTTTGATAATCCCAAAAGCGAAAAAGTTTCATTTTCACTCATACTCGAGTATTAAGAAAAGTATTGGATTATTTGAATCGAAACTCTCAGTTTATGTTTGATTCCGAAAATGCAAATTTTATGAAAATCCGGCGCAAACTTTTTAAAAATTTGGCTAAAAAACTGACCCGTTTTGAATCAAATGATCCAGACATTTGAGGAGGTGATATTAAATTTACTTCCACTTCGGGTAATTCTCTCTATTTAATTTCAGAAAGACAAAGAGCTACCAGAGGAAGAGTTTCATCCAACGATTTTTAAAGTAATTTCGCGTTTCGTATTATTTTTTGACGGGACCGGGCAACGCCGGGCGAATCTGCTAGTTTATTAATAAGTCAGCACAGAGATGCAAAACAAAGTTGCCGTATGATGTGTGGTTGCATTGAACTATAGGGCGAGGTACTTTATATGATGAAATGATTTCTGTTTTACTCTGATCATAACTTTAAGTGATTGATTTTGGTGGTGTTTGTGATTATTTGTGTATGTGTAATGTTGTATATTGATGAGGAATTCAGAATTGAATCCGAAACGTCAAATTTTAATTTAATTTACATTGTGTTTTAGTATTTTAGTGCATGTCTGAAGATTTATCGATCTTAACATGTTAATTATGTACCCAGACGTAACATGTTTGTGTTTCTGAAAGGCTAACTAAATGTTTGTTGCTAAATCGCCAGCAGTGTTTTAAGATACAATGGAAGGAAATAAGAATTTTTAAAGTTGTTCAATTTTCACCATTGTTTTTCTCATATTATTATGTAACCAATTTCTTATACAGCTCTATAATACGTAATTGGAAAGAAAACGGAATCATATGTTTATTTTAGAAAAGATAAATATTAAATGCAAGATCAACTGCATCCTTTTCTTTTATCTGTTCTGGGTGAATAAATGTTAAAATTTCCAAATACTTATTCAAAGACAAAACCATTTCGGATTTTCGTTGTTTGATGGTAGATCCGTCATTTTAATAAATGATTTCTTCATTTTCTTTAACAAAATATTTTACTTTATAAAACAGTTTTCAGGTGTAGATGACTTTTTTGGGATTAAACTATTGCTCATATGAGAAAAAAGATTAATTGATGTTTGTCTGAAATAAAATTTATTTGGCAATGATAAAAATTAATCGAGTTCATAAAAAATGTATCATTATTTATGTCATATATACTGTTTACGACTGAATTAATTTTATTTGAGTACATAGGTTTTCATATAAAAATGCTGTATAACAAAAGTTTATATAATTAAAAATATTCAATTATATGTGGATATAATTCCATGATTAATACAATATAAAATAACAAAGCATTTAATTTTGTATGAATTAGTCTCATAACACAAATATTTCTTAACAAAATGAATGGTAGAACGTTTAAATAGTTTTAGAGAGATTTGCAATGTAAGCTGCAACAAAAACAAAACAAAACAAAAACTGTGTGTGTTGGAGAGATTCAATCTACTTATTAAGAAAAGGCTAAAAATAATAATTGTTAAATATAATTTAATACTTGGAAATTTTTCCATAGAAAATTTCTCACGTCTTGCATCTATTACAATTACATCTTGTGCTGCGTTTGTAGCCTTGCCAACATGTGATAGTGAGAAGTGCCAGGCTGGGTATCGTTCCAAGTGGTTCAGTTGTAGAACGTCAGTGCCTATAAAGATGACCCGGAGTTGGAGTCCCGCCTTGGATGCTTTTTCACTATGTTGGCTATACGCCTTTCAAGCAATTAAAATTTGAAGTAATAATAGTTTTTAAAAGAAAAAAAACAATCTCTTCACTCTGTCACGCATTCAAAGTTTATCTTAAAAAGCACGTCCATTTCATGGGTTCGATTCATGTTGTCCAAAAAATTACCTTGACAATATAATAAATTTCCGTTGGCCCGAATATGGAGAATTCATTTGTTTGATTTACGCTTGGTATAAAGCGCAAACTATTGAATAGATAAAACAAATTATAATTTTTGATCTCTTTCATTCATACGGATATAATCGAAAAACAAAAGCCTTATTTAAACTATCTGAGCAGGATTTTTAAATTGTTTTCTCAACATATAATCAAGTTTTAATTAATATTAAACTATTCAGTGATAAAAGCATGTTTCTAACTCTTCTAAAAAGAATTTACCAACGCTGAAACTTCCATAATCGAATCTATTGTGACCTTTTCACTTTCTTCGCTAACTAATATCGCGCAAAAATTATTGCATATAAGAACATGGAAACTGGTAGTATTATGAAGAGTTGTAACATACACATGCTGAAGTTTACAGTTCTCTACTAGAGGGATTTTTTAAAGTACTATTTAATGTTGAAATAGGTCTCAATATTGTTACTTTATATAAATTTTATAGGATCAAATTTGTGCATAGTGATTTAAGGTGTCAGGTAACCTTTAAAGTGTCAAAAATTCGAATTTTTTAAATTAGCTTATAATTTAATATGATTCTTTAGGTACATTTTAAAATAAACCCCATGTAAAAATTCACTTTAGAAGAGGAGTTATGTCTAAAACAGTCTGGGCTCTTTTTATATGATCAAGGGGATGTTTGATCTTTGATGTCAATTTTCTCAAAACGGCGATTTTGGTCATTGTGCGTACGATTTCTGAAAAATGGTTAGTTAGAATTTCAAGGAATTTTGATTAAATGTCTTAGCCATACAGATGCACAAAATGACCTATTATTATGTTTCTCAAGTAACAAGTTTAGAATTCATGGCTACTTTTGCATTAAAAAAAATCTCGATATATCGAATTTCTTTAAACAATTTTTTTTTTCTCAGGATCTACACATTTTATTTTTTTCATCATAGGCCATTACAAGAACTCATTATATATGTACTCATTTAATAACTTTTGGCTGGTTTTCGTAATTCAAATGTGAAAAATCGTGCGCGCGATACATGCAAGAATAATTTTTTCGTAAAAATTTTATTATATTTTTAAATAAATTTAAAAGCTTAATATGAGTGTATACATTTTTGGGGAAGTTTAATTTATAAAATAAACCTTTATTAATATGTATTTTAAATGTTATAATTCAAAAGTGAATTAGTTACATAGTTACTGTAATTTTAATAGAGGTCCCTTTTTCATGTATTTTGTGGGTTCCAAATGTTACCTGACCCCTTAACCATCCTTCGCAGGCATACACTATTTTTATATATAGTTATTAATCGTTTCTTCAATGTATAGTCAAAACTTAACTAATAGTATCCTATTAATTAATAAAAGGTAATTTTTAAACATATATTACAAACTTTATTTTTCAAATATATTCTTTTTCTAATTTTTAGTTCTTAAAATATTTCATGTTGAAATTTTGCAGCCAGTTGCTCTATTTTAACAAGCGTGGTTTGTCGCATTATTAACTCTACTGTTTAAAATTTATAAAATGTAACCATAAAGAAAATGTGGCGATTTATCATCTGTATCCGTCTAATAGAGATATGCCTTAAAATTAGTTTTTATTAATTAAATTTAATTTTTAAAAATATTAAGTTGCTGTATTGTCATCAGAAACAAACCTGTGCACATATATATTTTTTAATAATTCTAGCATACTAGGAGCTGAGTGAAAAATCGATTACAAAATTCCATATTTACATACCATGCTAAGTAAAATAAAAGAGAGTAGGAAAAATTGGAAGTCTGATCCTTGACCCCAAAATTTCGCCTTTGGTTGCCTGGGAGTATTCTTCAATGAAGAAATCCCGTTTTTTATACCGCGAACAAATAACACAATTTTCTGATGATTACATCCAATTTTAGTTGAGAAATTGACGTTTAATCTTCGTTAACAGTTTACGGGCTATGCTTTATTTAAAATAATTTTTCAATTATTTGAATATATTGGATACTTTTACAAGCACCTTAAGCGGGTAAATAAATAAATATTGACTTTTCGGTCAGAAGTATATTTTTTAATCAAATAGAAGAATTTTTTTTATAATACATGTACTGTGAAACCCCGATTTAACGCATTATTATCTCCTATTGTACATTTTTAGGGTTCTAGATTTGGAAATTTCACTTATTGAAAATAACGTAATAAATCAACATAGATTTATAAATAAATGACTATCGTATTTTTTCTTTACATGTGCTATAAGACCTTCCTTTGTGCCAAATTTCAAGGTTCTAGGTCCGTCGGAAGTACCCTATAGATTTCAGGAGCAAAAACTATAGGTGTTCTTCCGGTGGACCAAGATCCTTGAAATGTGGCACGTAGTTAGGTCTTATAGAATATTTAAAGGAAAACATCCGAAAATCATTTATTTATAAATTTATATCGATTGATTACGTTACAAAATCATGAATTTCCATAATCGGTACTAACGCCGCCACATTAACACATTACAACAGAATTTTTTGTAACGGTAATATAATATAACAGTACGTAAAAATCAAACGAAAAGTTAGGGAAAGTAGGAGTCTTAATCACACTTTTTCTTATTTTATTTGTTCCGTTCTTAGAATTATTTTTATCCGGCTCCAATAAAAACCCAGTATCAATAATGTTAAAATAATCCCGATTTCTGCTTTACAATTCCAGCATCGTAGTTTCTTTTATACAGTCAGTCCGAATGACAAATTTCTTAAAATTTATACTAATTTTGAACTGGGATTACGACTTGTATCCTGATTTAGTGTCTTCTAATGATAGTGGCGATAACGTTGGCGAAGAACCTACAAGCAATGTCCCAACATCGACAAAAGCAATTGCAGGTTTGAAAACTGTACATAAAAAGAAAGAAAAATCAATAGATTTGCACAAAATACTAAGCAACTAATTTGTAAAAGATGTCAACTACAGAAAATTCTACACATAAAATTGTTAATTATAACAAGCGACACAATCATAGATAATAAGTTTCTTTAATAAAATGAGTTTTCCTGAGCTATAAAGACGAGAGTGTGCTTACATTTCTTTATATTGTAAATGTTTTATGTTTTTCTTTCTTTTCACGGATTTTATGCATTCCTGTGTTGCGGTATATTTTTAACTGTCCGACGAAAAACGAAAAATCGGGGTTTGAGTGTATTCTATTTTTTATAGTCATTAAAAACAATTTTCGGTTCGATTAATTGAGAAATGTCCTAAATCTATACATTAAGACTAGAAACATAATTAGCACGTTTTGGTTTTGAAATTTAAATTCATCATTTGCTGTAGTGAACGGACTTAAAGAAAAAAAAACATATAAAATGTTTTCCTTTATCTTCCGAAACCTTTAGAAGAAATATCTATGATAAACATAACAACACAACAAAATTCAGCACTTAGCAGGAATAGTGTTTCCTAAATTTTCGGAGTACAAACAGGTCCCTAAAAAACATTTATATATTATACTTTTAATATTATACCTTCCCTAGTGGTTTTTGGAAGTATCGAAAATGCTTCCGGAATCGTGAAAGATGATTACGTTTTTCCCGTAAATGAATTTCCGTAATATTTTCTGCTATATTAAGACATTTGTCTGTAATATTTTACAGTGTAAATCCTATTTATTTAATAAGTATTCACCCCTTTCTCTTCTTAATTCAAATAATGTTGTTTTGTATGAATCTTTTTCTTGTACATCATTAAAAAAGAGAACAAATAATAATAGTTGTTAATTTAGGAAATAGTTGAACTAAAAAATACAGTGAGACAGTCGGGTAAACGAATGTGTTTAATTAAAACAAATAGCTTTAAATATATACAATCTAAGTTTTTCCTTCAAGGCAAAACAGTTTTCTTAACTAAACTCACTTGAAAAATATTCTTTATAAAAAAAGAACACTGAAAGTGCGCAAGTTCGTTCTTAATTAAAGAAGATAGCCCGAAGTAATGTTGACTTTGTAGTAAGTAATTACTTTTTGAAGCTGAAAACTTGTTTTCTTTAAAACAACTTCCAATATAAAAGTAAACTGTCCCGATATATAAACTTTTTTTTCTGAAATAAACTTCCTAGTTTGAAAGAAATACCAATTAGAGTGTATTTTACACCAGAGAGAGCTTTATGTCCTTTAAGCAATTCAAAGCTCTTTTCTATTTAATGCATTGTTATATAAATGAGATATAAACTATTTTGTCCATGTTTTATCATTTACGTAGTTAAGAATTAGCTTTCATGTAAATTAAAATCTTGATATTTCTGTTAAATAATATATATCTGCTGGTATAGAAGTTACAGTAAAATAAATGTTTATTTTGTAACTTCCGACTTATTTGTTTTAACTATAGACTATTTCTACACTAGTCTTTATTCACTATCAGAAATGTTATATAATAGAGGAAAAGATCCAAAAACCGGGTATCACTTTTATTTTCAATCTAGTTCCTACAATTTCGAAAATTAGTTCAGGAAAAAATCATGCTAGGGTAGCTTGATATGTTTCACATCATCTTAGAAAAAAAAAATGTTTAAAAAGCGTTTTCAGTTTATAAAAATAAAATCTGTAAGTCTGCAAATTTGGAGTTTTGAAAATGGGGTCTAAATACCGGCTACCTCAGTTTTTTCCACAATAATCTCACTAAGAGGGCTAATTTCTCTAATTAAGAGAAAAGCACATTGTTTTAATAAATTTTATTGGTTAATAACATTTAATATGTACAGAAAAAAACATGGGATTTTTAATAAATAAACATTTTGGCAAATCTCTAAGCCCCTTTTCCATTCTGGTCCTGGTTTTGTTTTTTAATGTGTTACACAAAAAAAGCTTGCTGCTTGAAATGTATATTACTTTATCTACAAAAATCAAAAACATTTTAAAAATAGTAAGTCAGTTTTCCATGAAAAAAGAGAGGTTTCGTATACTCTTCGTGAAAAAGTTGAGAAAGAATTGTTGGGTGTAGTAAGAGGTTGTAAAGCGAATTTTGTCTGAGGTTTACTGCGAAATAGACCGCTTTTGTGTGATGTGATAAGAACCAGTTCAGCGTTTTCAAATCGACGTAGAAGCTATGAGAAAAGTGAAAGTGAAGTTGACATTTCGAAGGTAAAAGATGTCATGCGATAAGTCATTTATTCGTCACTGCATTCGTTACGAATTTCACAAAGGAAAAAGTGCTGCAAAAGCATATCAATCAATCTATTTTGTTGTTGGAGAAGAAATCGTATTGAAAAGCACATGTGGATTTCGGTTTCGACGTTTTAAAGATGGCGATTTTTATGTTAGCGATTGAGAACTTAACGGCGCTGCACTGAAGGCTAGTCATGAGGATTTGCAAGCACTGCTTGATGAAGATGCATCACAGACGCAAAAAGCCCGAACAAATAGGAGTATCACAGAAAACGATTTGTAATCCTTTACACGCAATGGGAAAGATTCAGAAGGCAGGATGATAGGTGCGACATGGTGTCGCGTCAATTCATCTCGCACAATTCATCGCGGAACAATTCATCGCGCACAATTCGTCGCAGCGAAGATTCGTCGCAGCGTCAATTCATCGCGGCGACAATTCGTCGCAGCGTCAATTCGTCGCAGCGTCAATTCGTCGCGGCGTCAATTCGTCGCGGGCTCAATTCGTCGCGACGTCAATTCGTCGCAGCGAAAATGTCTTTGAAGGCTATTATGATAAAAATAAGGATAATTTAGTAAATTTATTTAATGATAATTTGTTTAGATATACAGAATTATAACTAACATTTTAAATGCGATTTCGGAGAAATTTTTTATAAGGGATTTTTTGGGGGAATTTCCTTATTGTGAACAGGAAAGTTTAATGAATAAGAGCAAGTCATTTCTTATTTAAATTAGAGATAGAATAAATATTGCTTTAGATAACCGAAAAAATGGCGAAGGATTTAGGAAGATCAAGAAAAAAACAGATCAAGAAAAAATGACGAATACAAATGCTAGAATTTTTAAAGAAATATATTAGTTGAAATATGTGTACACAGGGCCCCCACGCCTTATATTTGAAAGATTTAGGAAGTAAAAAAAGTATTGAGAGATGTAAACATAAAGTACTTTTTGTGATTGTGATTGAACTGATTGCTGCATGAATGCAATTTCATTAAGTAGTATTTTGGTTTTATAAGTTTTTTCATTTATTTCATCTATACTAATAAAAGGAAAGTGTTTGTCTGTCTGAGTTCTGTGTACGTGTGCGGGAGGACAAGCGAAATCTACCGCATGTAGAAGTCTGAAAATTTGGGTGTGGTCGAAGGTAATCGTTGGGTAGTCGAAGGCAGGTCCTACAGACCTGACGCTCAGATTTTTAATATTTTAACAACCGGGGCCCCTAGGGCCCTTTTAAGGTTTTTGCATCTAAATTGTTAATAACTTGCTCCATTTTCATCTGATCTCCCTTCTTTTTGTGGGCCTTTCTTCATTAAATTTCCCTTCCCATTTCTACATTTCATTTAGGACCCTGGCCCCCTGGGGCCCGATGCGGTTTGACTTGATCCTTTTGTGCGCCATGCATTTTTCACCCTCTCAATGTGTAACTTTTAAGTTGAGTCTTCGACTTCTTTCCACGGGCCAACACCTTCATATTTTTACTGTGGCACTAGGGCCCTTTTTTAGCATTTCTTTCAAATTTTTATTCTAATGATTAATTTATACCCTATGCTTAATTTCGACTAATTGAAGATCTAAAGCCCTACTTACTAGGATCTTTTAAGATGTTTTCCTCTTAAGGCCTTACTCAAAACTATCATTTGGCCATTTTTGGGACCTCTAATATAGCTTCCTTAAAAATCGACCGATCCACTAGTTTTTTTTTTTTTATGTAACTTTTTTGGACTTCCAGTTACTTCCAGTGCCATCTCTCCATTAGGCTTTTCTCCCATTTCTATGTTCCAGTTAAGACCCGGGCCCCCGTGGGACTCGGTATAGGGGCACTGTTGAAGTTTCTGTTCCTTTAATTTTTAATAACTTGCTCCTTTAAATCCGATTTTTTTTTTCGTTTTTGATGCCTTTTCTCCATTTAGTTATTCCTACATTTCTACATTCCAGTTAGGACCCTGGGGCCCGACTCGAGGTCCCTTGAACTTTTTGTGTGCTATGCATTTTTCACCCGCATAATTCTGTCACCCTCTTACTAAGCGACTTTAAAGTTTAGCCTTGGATTACTCTCCCCGGGTCACCACGCTTATATTTTTATTGGGAATTTAGGGCCTTTTTTAAGCAATTCTTTAAATTTTGTTCTAATGATTAATTTATACCCTATATTTAATTCCGACTAACTGAAGTTCTAAAGCGCTAAGTACCATGATCTTTTAAGATGTTTTCCTCTTAGGGCCCTGCTCAAAACTATTAGTTAGCCCCCTTTGTTAGCTTCCCTTAAAAATTGGTCGATTCACTAGTTTTTTTTGTCTGACAACTACATAGGACTTCCAACTAGTACTTGAACAACAAAAAATATCTCGGACCTCAGCTACTACCAATTTTGAATATTAATCCCATTCTTGGACACCTCTATGCAGCTTCTTTTAAAAGAGTCATAGAAGCTTGAGTTATGTTTATGGTTATTATCACGGGCACGGAAAACACCGGGTGGGTCACCTAGTTAGAAAGTAAACCATAATTTTATTATATTTTAATTATTTTCATCCACTAATGCTGCTTGTTGTATTCAGTAAATGTTTCCAATTTATGATTTTTTACTTTCTGCTATAGAAGAAAGTATTGTAATCGAACTTTTTTCAACTTCCAGTTTTCGACGGATTTACACGTTTTACGGGTCAGAGATTACGAAAAAAAGTTTTTACAAATTGTCTGTCAGTCCGTCTGTCCGTCCGTTCGTCTGTCTGTCCTCATTATATAGCCATTTAAAGATTACAATTTCAAAAAGTTGTAAAAATTCAATTAAAAATCCTAAAACTTTTTCCGTTAAATGTTATGTCTTGATCCAAGGATTCTAGAGAATTTTTTAATTTGCCTCTATCTTAAAAAATGGCTGACGTATAGTGGTTTGAAATTTTAGGGTGGCTGACATTTTCAAACAAGACAGCAGAATTCATCCATAAACGGGTGTAATTTATGAGTTTTAGTTAACATGATTTGGGCAAATTTTCTTTCATCTCCCCTATTTCATCTACCCCCTCTTTTTCTCCCCTATACTGAGTCCCAGGGGGTCAGGGTCTTAACTGGAACGTAGAAATGGTGAAAAGCTTAATGGAGATCAAGCCCCAAAAACGAAGGACATCGGGTAAAAATGGGGCTAATTATTAACAATTTAGGGCACAAAAATTTTAAAGTGCCCAGGAAAATCGGGACTTAACCGAGAAAATTTTGTCGTTCTTTTGTAGCTGGAAGTCCTAAAAAGTTATCAGTAAACAAAAGCTTACTGGATCGGTCGATTTTTAAGGGAGAAGTCCCAAAAGGAGCCAACTGATAGTTTTGAGTAAGACCTTAAGAGGAAAACATCTTAAAAGATCCTAGTACGTAGAGCTTTACATCTTCAATTAGACGAAATTAAGCATAGGTTATAAATTAATCGTTAGAATAAAATTTGAAAGAAATGCTAAAAAAGGGTCCTAAGTGCTTCAATAGAAATATGAGGGTGGTGGCCCGTTGAGAGGAGTCCAAGACTCAACTTAAAAGTCACGCATTGAGAGAGTGACACAATTAGAGAGGGTGAAAAATGCATGGCACACAAAAGGTTCAAGTGAACAACGCATCGGGCCACAGGGGCCAGAGCCCTAACTGCAATGTGGAAATGGGGGGAAAGCTTAATGGAGAAATGGCCACGAAAACAAGGGAGATTGGATAAAACCGGGGCAAATTATTAACAATTTAGATGCAAAAACCTTAAAAGGGCCCCAGGGGTCCCGGGTCTTAAAATATGAAAAATCTGAGCATCAGGTCTTCAGGGACTGCCTTGGACTATCCGCACCCAAATTTTCAGACTTCTACGTGCGGTAGATTTCGCTTGTCCTTTCGCACACACGCACAGAACTCAGAAAAACAAACAACTTTCTTTTATTAGTATAGATGAAATGAATGATAAAACTTTTAAAGCTAAAATATCATATAATGAAATTGCATTCATGAAGCGATCAGTTCAATCATAATCACAAAAAGTTTTTATGTTTACATCTCAAAATACTTTTTTTACTTCCTAATTCTTTCAAATATAAGGAGGAGGGGGGGGGGGTGGTCCTTTTTTGTACCCTGTGTACGCATATGTAATTTTTTTTCTAGCATTTGTATTCGTCATTTTTTCATGGGGGATTTTATTCTAAATCTTCCGCCATTTTTTCGGTAATCTAAAGCAATATTTATTCGATCTCTAATTTAAATAAGAAATGAGTTGTTCTAATTCATTAAACCTTCATGTTCTCATCAGGGAAATTCACAAAAATCACATATGAAAAAAGATTCCTCCAAAATTGGCTGTAAAATGTTAGTTACAATTCTCTACATCTAAAAAACAAATTATCATTAAGTAATTTTACTGAATTATCTTTATTTTTATCATAATAGCCTTCAAAGACGTTTTCGCTGCTACGAATTGACGTCGCGACGAATTGAGCCCGCGACGAATTGTCGCCGCAATGAATTGACGCTGCGACGAATTGTTCCGCGATGAATTGTGCGTTTTCACTGCGACGAATTGACTTCGCGACGAATTGAGCCGCGACGAATTGAGCTCGCGACGAATTGTCGCCGCAATGAATTGACGCCGCGACGAATTGACGCTGCGACGAATTGTGCGCGATGAATTGTGCGCGACGAATTGACGCAGAACCGTGCGACATGCATTGAGCCAGAGTAACAAGGATGAGCGTATCTTGAAGTGCAGGAATCTGCTAAACAGCCAACAGAAAAATCTTTCTTGTGGAAAATCGTGACGTGAGACGAAAAATGGATATATTATGACAATCCGAAACGCAAAAAATATTGGTTGAATCCCGGTGAGCAACAGCATCAACGCCGAAATGAGCCATTCACTGCCAAAAAGTTCTCCTCTGCATCTGGTGGATATGAAGGGTGTGCTCTATTATGAAATGTTGGAGCCTGGTGTAAGTGTAACTGCTGAACGCTACAAGCAACAATTGCTTCAAATGAGCCAGGAAATTGGTCGAAAACGTCCATTTACTGGCAAAGGTTTGCGCCCCGTGAAATTACTCCATGACAATGCAAGACCTCATGTTGCAAAACCGGTCAAGCACACGTTAGTAAATCTTGACAGAGAAGTTTTGGAACACCCGACGTATAGTCCTGACATTTTCCCTTCGGACTATTATTTGTTTCGGTCAATGCAGAATGCCTTGTCTTCTGTACACTTCCGGGCAGTAGACGAAGTGTGAAACTGGGTTGACAACTTCTTAGCGTCAAAAGACGCATCGTTCTACACTGCTGGCATCCGTCAACTTCCCAACCGATGGTGGAAGGTGCTAGATAATGATGGACATTATTTAGATGAATAAAACTATTATTCTCAGATCTTAGTTGCATATTCAGTTCCCTGAAAAACTCTTTACAACTCTTTGCAACTTTTTACTACACCCAATAGATACGCTTGAATCTTAAGGAATAATCTCGAAAATAGTTGCGAGCGATTCGGTATCACCTCTGGTCGTAATACCAAAAGCTGATGGAGGTATACGAATGTGCGTCGATTACGAAGTTCGCGTAAATGAACGACTTGTAAGAGCTAATTATCCAATTTAACGAATAGATGAAATTCTTAATGGCCTCCGAAATTCAAAGTATATTTGTCGCCTGATTTGTTCAAAGCTTATCTCCATGTTCCTGTTGACGAAGAAAGCAGCATTATTCAGATTATAACAACACATCGAGGAACTTATCGCATGCATTTATGTTGTCGTTTGGAATAAAATCTGCCCCTAGAGAGCTCAATTGAATACTAGATGAGATTCTTCGAGATACACCAAAAATCTTAAAACATTTCGATGATATTCTTGCGCATGGAAAAACAAAAGAAGAATGTAGAAGAAATCTAGAATTACGTCTTCAAAGGTTAAAAAAAATATGATCTACATTTAAATCGCACAATTCGATAGGTCTGCAATTATTGCAATAGCGATATGTATTTTGCAAGCTGACATAGGTAAGTACAAACCACTATAATTTACATTCATTTACTAAACTAACGTTTTGGATACTTGCATTACATAACTATTAACCAAGTATTAACAATTCTGCAGTTGTTTTCTGCCAAACATTCTAGAAAAATTTGAAGTGTGTATTGGACTCACTTTTTTTAGATTTGTGTATGCTACAGAAAAATTTCAAAATCAGGTATCCTGTCACACTTCTTATTATGTCTAGAAAATGCAGAAAATCTTGAGAATCCCTTCTACAGAATTTCTACAGATATCAATATTGACGAAAATCTATAGACCCACTTTTTAAGGCTACATTTGCAGAAAATTTTGAAGAAGATATGTAGGTAGATATTTGGCTAACTTTTTTAGCCTACATTTGCAGAAATCCTGTAGGTATTTGGCGCATTGTTTAAGACTACATTATCAGAAAATTTTGAGGATGAGTTTTGAAGAAAATCTGTAGGTGTTTGGTCCACTTTTTAAACCTGCATTTGCAGAAAATTTTGAGTATGATTTCTGGCAGAAATTGTGTAGAAAAAATTCCGAAAGAAAATCTGTAGGTATTGGGTCCACTTTTTAAGCCTGCATTTGCAGAAAATTTTGAGTATGATTTGAGGTAGAAATTTTGTAGAAAAAATTCCGAAGAAATTCTGTAGGTTTTAGCCCCCCTTTTTAAGCCTACTTTCTGTAAATCTGTAGACTTAATTTCTGAAGAAATTCTGTAGATTATATTCTCCAGGAAAATTTGCAGAAAAAAATGGGCCAAATAATTACAGATTTTCTTCAGATAACTTCCGTATTTTTTTCTGGTGGATAATCACGAAATTAAACAAAACAAAAATTAATATTCCGGTTTTCTGGTATGAATTTAGACTTTATGAACAAAAAATGAGTCAAAACTGGCACCTCTGTTTTCAACTGTATTATACATTTTCTAATTTTTTTATTTATATAACTATTTTCTTTATGTAAAAAGATGAAGTTTCTCAACAACATTATGGTTGTGTTGGAAAGTGTTTCATAATCAATCGTGATATATGATTTTTTATGAATTATTTATTGATGAACATGATTTATTATTTAATGTGTATTTATGAATATGATGCAACATCCAATAAATAACTTGAGAAAGTACTGTGACAGAATTTAAAATATAAAATCTACAAAAAGAAACCTTCTGACATTTTGTCGAGAGAAGCTGACTGGATTCGTTATATTATACACTTTGTCATTCTGTCACGAAGTTCAGAGATAAAGCTGATGAATGATGACAAGCTGCACTTTGAATTTTCTGAGTTTAGTTGTTTCACTTTAATCTTATTAGTCATATATGACTGATAAAATACATTATCTATAATGTTAAATAATGCTAAAGTTTTTTCAGATAATTTCCGAATTTTTAATTATAACCTTTATAGTCATCACGTTGTTTGAGTTGAGATATCATCTTCGAAATAACAAATACCTTTCTAAAAAATAGAATAAATGACCTTTCGGAAATAGAAATCTTCATATTTAAATGAAACTGAAATATTTTAAAATTTAATAATCTTCATATTTCTCGCAATGATCTAAGTGACTTAAGTTAAAATAAATATACTGTATGTATAATGTGTGCTTGTTAAAGGACCCCTTAAATTTAAAATTGAATAATTTAGTAGGTTAATTATAAGTTTGTATACAGTAATTAAAAAAAATAGGTACAATTTTCATGGCGAGGCGATTTGACAATTTGTACAAATGCTCAAATTAAAGTGTAAAACTCCATTAAAATTATTCCAGTATTCAAAACAAAATCGTTATTTTTCCTTTTCATAAAATATATATATATATGTGTAAAGATTTTTTTTGTTTATAAATATAATGCAACCTGTGGTGGTTGGACGATACGTTCCCTTTTTTCAAACACTGGAATCTTGTTAATATTCGAGATAATATATGTTTGGTTTTGTGATCAAAACCCTAGTAGCCAACCAATATTGGGCCTATATTGGCTATATCTTGGGGCAATATTGGCATATTGGTTAAATATTGGCATGAAATATTGCTCCAATATTGGGGTGTTTACATTTTGAAAACATTTAGCCAATATTTGTAGCCGCCAATATTGGTTATAAATTGGCTAAATATTGGTACAATATTGGCATGAAAGAGTGTCCCAAAATTGGGATGTTTATATTTTGCACTTATTTAGCGAATATTTATAGCCAATATACCAATATTGTGGTCTTCATATTTTGTATTAATCCATTTCTGGCAATATTTCCTACCAACATTGCCGTTGCATCGATAGTAGCTAAAAATATTTGCTAAATAAGAGCAAAATTTGGTGTAATATTGGCTAAATAAGGACAGAATGTAAACACCCCAATATTGGGGCAATATTTCCTACCACCATTTGTACAATATTGGCTAAATAAGGGCATAATGTAAACCCCCAATATTGGGGCAATATTTCCTACCAGCATGTGTACAATATTGGCTAAATAAAGGCAGAATGTAAACACCCCAATATTGGTGCGATATTTCCTACCAACATTGCGGCAATATTGGCTACAAATAAGGCTAATTAAGGGCAGAATGTAAACACCCCAATATTGGGGCAATATTTCCTACCAGCATTTGTACAATATTGGCTAAATAAGGGCATAGTGTAAACCCCCCAATATTGGGGCAATATTTCCTAATTTTGGCTACAAATATTGGCTAAATAAGGGTAGAATGTAAACACCCCAATATTGGGGCAATATTTCCTATCAGCATTTGTGCAATATTGGCTAAATAAGGGCAGAATGTAAACACCCCAATATTGGGGCAATATTTTCTACCAACATTGGGGCAATATTTCCTACCAGCATTTGTGCAATATTGGCTGAATAAGGGCAGAATGTAAACACTCCAATATTGGAGCAATATGTCTTCCCAACACTGGCGCAATATTGGCTAAATAAGGGCAGAATGTACACACTCCAATATTGGGACAATATTTCTTACCAACATTGTCGCAATATTTCTTACCTATATTGGCTAAATAATGGCAGAATATTTCCTACCAACATTGAGGCAATATTGGCTAAATAAGGGCAGAATGTAAACACTCCAATATTGGGACAATATTTCTTACCAACATTGTCGCAATATTTCTTACCTATATTGGCTAAATAATGGCAGAATGTAAACACCCCAATATTGGGGCAATATTTCCTACCAACATTGTCGCAATATTGGCTAAATAAGGGCAGAATGTAAACACCCCAATATTGGGGCAATATTTCTTACCAACATTGGCGCACTATTTCTTACTTATATTGGCTAAATAATGGCAGAGTGTAAACACACCAATATTGGGGCAATATTTCCTACCAACATTGAGGCAATATTGGCTAAATGAGGGCAGAATGTAAACACCCCAATATTGCCTAAATAAGGGCAGAATGTAAGTACCCCAATATTAGGGCAATATTTCTTACCAACATTGGCGCAATATTTCTTACTTATATTGGCTAAATAATAGCAGAATGTAAACACCCCAATATTGGGGTAATATTTCCTACCAACATTGAGGCAATATTGGTTAAATAAGGGCAGAATGTAAACACCCCTATATTGGGGCAATATTTATTACCAACATTGTCGCAATATTGGCTAAATAATGGCAGAATGTAAACACCCCAATATTGGGGCAATATTTATTACCAACATTGTCGCAATATTGGCTAAATAAGGGCAGAATGTAAACACCCCAATATTGGCTAAATAAGGGCAGAATGTAAATACCCCAATATTAGGGCAATATTTCTTACCAACATTGGCGCAATATTTCTTACTTATATTGGCTAAATAATGGCAGAATGTAAACACCCCAATATTGGGGCAATATTTCCTACCAACATTGAGGCAATATTGGCTAAATAAGGGCAGAATGTAAACACCCCAATATTGGGGCAATATTTCTTACCAACATTGTGGCAATATTGGCTAAATAATGGCAGAATGTAAACACCCCAATATTGGGGCAATATTTCTTACCAACATTGTCGCAATATTGGCTAAATAAGGGCAGAATGTAAACACCCCAATATTGGGGCAATATTTCTTACCAACATTGAGGCAATATTGGGGCAATATTTCCTACCAACATTGAGGCAATATTGGCTAAATAAGGGCAGAATGTAAACACCCCAATATTGGCTAAATAAGGGCAGAATGTAAATACCCCAATATTAGGGCAATATTTCTTACCAACATTGGCGCAATATTTCTTACTTATATTGGCTAAATAATGGCAGAATGTAAACACCCCAATATTGGGGCAATATTTCCTACCAACATTGAGGCAATATTGGCTAAATAAGGGCAGAATGTAAACACCCCAATATTGGGGAATATTTCTTACCAACATTGGCGCAATATTTCTTACTTATATTGGCTAAATAATGGCAGAATGTAAACACCCCAATATTGGGGCAATATTTCTTACCAACATTAAATAATGGCAGAATGTAAACACCCCAATATTAGGGCAATATTTCTTACCAACATTGTCGCAATATTGGCTAAATAAGGGCAGAATGTAAACAACCCTATATTGGGGCAATATTTCTTACCAACATTGGCGCAATATTTCTTACTTATATTGGCTAAATAATGGCAGAATGTAAACACCCCAATATTGGGGCAATATTTCTTACCAACATTGGCACAATATAGGCAACAAATAATGGCTAAATAAGGGCAAAATATAAACACCCCAATATTGGGGCAATATTTCCTACCAATATTGGCTAAATAAGGGCAAAATGTAAACACCCCAATATTGGGGCAATATTTCTTCCCAACAGTGGTGCAATATTGTCTACAAATATTGGCGAAATAAGGGCAGAATGTAAACTCCCCAATATTGGGTCAATATCTCCTACCAACATTGGTGGAATATTATCTAAGTAAAGGCAAAATATAAACATTGCAGGAACTCTATCGAACTATGGAGGAGTAACTGGGAGGAGTATGGATGTCCAAACAACTGAATTTGAACATTGAAAATTGATGCTAAAAGATTCTGACTTCGAGTCCTTGGAGACATTTTCATTTAGATGGAAAAAAATACAACTTGTATGAATTATTTACCAATCAGTTGATTGTAATTAAATTGTATAAATTTTCATTTTTATTACATAATTAGTGTAAATGCCCGTCCTAGCACGGTATATAGAAATTGTGGTTTTCACTTAAAATTTGAAATAACTGTTACAAATATTTCAACTGATCTGAAACGGGTCATGATCTGCAGCTCAAAACCCGATTAATGCAAGAGCCACTGCGGTTTTAACACCACATTTGTAAATCAAATTTTATGTAAAAATGGGGACAGATGAGACAGATTTTTAAAGTTTTGAACTGATCATTTCTTTGTTTGGTTTCTTTTTTCTATTTCCATATTCAGGATGGCTGTCTCTTTTCCTTAATTGAGGATGCTTAACCAACATGTATTCAAATAAAAATATATTTTATATCTAATATTAGTGAAAAAATAGCATCAATAAGCATAAGGATAATATGAACCCATTGGATAATGTTCTCGTAATGTCACAATAAATATGAAGCAAATGTGGATAAATTTATCTTGCAAAATGTATCTAAATACGTTTCATTTTTTCTTTTGTCTGCAACAATGGAAGATTTTTTTAAATCAATGAATCTCAAAAATGAATTAATCACAGTTAAACACAGCCATCTAACTAACAATGTATTAATGTCCTATGTTTAACAAATATACAATGTTGGTTAAATGGAGTGTTTTTGCCCAAAATTGTTACCAACACTTTGCAATTCTTGGGTTTTATTATAAGTAGATTATAAATTGCTAAGTCTTCATTAGGCCAGAATTTCTCAATCTTTTTAAGTGGGAACCACTTACGGATTGAACATGCATAATTCTTCACTCTGAGGTTTTCAGTTATAGTGTGTGACACACAATGGTTGTTTTTTATTGAAAAATTGATTGTACCCAAAAAGAAAAAGTGTGCAGATAATAGTTTGAGAAACAATGTAAACATATTGAGAAATATGTTACTGTCAATTAGAAAGTGGCAATTATCATTGTCAAAACTACCTTTTTTTTTCTCACGGTAGGTATACTTGGGTTTTGGGACCAATCTCTCATGCAACAAGTTTCATGAAACTATCACTTCTACCACATTTCCTATTAATAAACTGATTGTCCTACTATACTTTCTGAACCTAACATTTCCTCTTTATAATTTTCAAAATTATAATAGTGATAAAAAAAAAAACTGAAGTTTATTATGTATTTTATTGTGTGAGTATTCCACCTCTTAGTGTGTGTCCCAGACAGCTGACAGAACTTGCCCCCTGGATCTGGATGTAAAAAAAGTAATTGTTGAATTAAACAAAATATTTTTAAATTGCATATTTTCACCTCCTTAGTTTTTAGTGTCCAAGGTAGTTACCACAATCTTTTTATTTGTCAATTTTAATGTACTTGGCTCACTTTTATTTTTTAGATTTTCAAGCTGCAAAATATTTTTACCCAAATTTCATAAATTCCCTGTATGAAATGACAAACCAAATCTTCATTTTGCTTGCCCTTTGTTTTATGTTCTGGCACACGAGGCACATGCCCCCCCCCCCCCCCCTAGTTTTGACCCTGGCAATTATTTGTGTAAACTTATTTTGCACCTATTGAAATTTCCTTTATATATAGTAAAAAAAAATATTACATAAGTATGCATATTTATTGAAAAAATATATTAAAATGCTAATTATGCTACTTAAAAATATTTTTAAGTAGAATATTTTATTTAAAACATATAGATATTCAACAGAATTTATTTTAAATTTTAAAAGGAATGCTTTTTATTGCAGCTTTTTACATATTTAATTTATTGTTCAACTTTTGTTATGTACAATCAAAGTTGAAAATTTTTAAGCTATCAGTCTCATTGACAATTTATTCCAATGATATTTTTATTTTTAGACAATATTTTATCTCAATAATTAATTTATTCTTTTTCTTCCTCCCTTTTTATCGGCTGCAGTGACCAAGAAGATTCCTATTCTCTTTTCAATATCCACTTGAGAGGTTTCTGGAACTCTCTTTAATACAGCTCCTGTTAAAAATATACATACATATATATAATTATCATTTTGGAAAATTTTAATGAAAATACAAATGCTAACCTTCTGGGAAATGTATTAATTTGCACATTTATTAATAAAATTATTAAAATTGCTTTTTCACCATCCGGTGTAGACACTGATTTCAAATGCAATGCATTTTTTTTTTTTTAAATTGTGTGCTTATAATTTAAATAATTTTTAAAAATACAATACATTTTGAAAATGATGGAGAATTATTTTTTAAAGAAAATTTGGGAAATATTCAATTGAGATTCCCGATTTTATTAGTGCATAGCAAAATTGGGATAATAATTTTTCAACAAGTAGAACTAAAATTATTAGACATCAACCCTTTAAGCAGCTGTAAAGTAATTTCTTATTTCCCCCAAACAAGTTTAATCAGCTGTAGATAAAAATATTTTTAGAAGAAACATGTTTTAAAGGTGTATAGGATGAAGTCAGGGTTTCCCCCACGTTGAAAAAGGGGCAGGTTGCTGCTGGTGCGAAAAGGGCACTTTTTTTATTCTTAAGGGCACTTTTTGGATTTTTGAGGGCACTTTTAAGATTTTTAAGTGCAATTTTTTTAATTGTTACATGTATTCTTTTGATTTTTAATGCCACTTTTGATATTTCAAAGTCAAAACACTCTTTTTAAGACAACATTGAAAGACACATGAAAACAATTTTTTTAATGCAAAAAGGAGAAAGGGCACTTTTTTTACTGAGGGCAAAAAGGCTGCTAATTATTTTACTGGAGAAGGCAAGAAGGGTGCTGATTGTTTTATGAGGGGCAAGAAGGGTGCTATTTTGTAAACCAAGGGGCAGGCAGGGTGCAGCACCCTTCTGAAACAGACTGGGGAAAACTCTGATGAAGTGATATGAAAAGATAATTTTGCATTAAACTGGGAAATGAAATTTAATAATCATGGATATTATAACTGTTTATATGAAAATGCATGAAAATCCTCAGGCGCTAAAAGGGATATCTGATGATGAAAACAACATTTAAATAACTGATTAGGTAACCAAAAATCTTGTTTTAATTTTCCCATAAATTAACATGTGATTTATGGAAGTAGTTATCTGTTACGAATAACTGTTATGAATATATTAAGAATCTGTTATGTATAATTGTGTTTCTTTACAAAAGAATTGATTTTTCACATTTAATATTATTATTAAAAAATATATGCCATTTTCTGGGAAAGAAAGACACAAAAAGTACAAAGAAAAAAAGTACTCTTTCATCAACATATATTTCCAAGATGCAATAAACAACTGACTGCTGCTTTCCATAAAAAATACTTTTATGTGTACTATTCCATGTAGTAAATAGTATAATATTTTACTTACTTGTTCATCTTTCACCTATTTCTGTGGTATACTGCTTTCTCATTGTTAATACTTTTGCATACTTAATGTCAAAAATTAAGAAAATTTTAGAAAAAGGTAAGAAAAAACGCTAGAAAAACTTACATAAATATTCTATAAAAATATATGTACGATTTAATATATATATATATATATATATATATATATATATATATATATATATATATATATATATATATATATATATATATTTAAAACGAAAAGCGCATTCTATCAAATCCAAACTGTCTTTTCCACACGAAAGTCGTCTCTTTGCGCATGCTTCAACTTTTTTGAAGGCTTCTACTCTCAGAAACGGGAAACTTGATTGATTAACCCTCACTTGTTTAGCCCAGGGGGAATGAAAAGAGTTGATTGAAAACGGATGAAGCCGTACCAATGCATTGAAAGCTCACTTTCTAATATATTATTGCTCTGAGGTTGAAAGCTAAAGCTTTTTTTTTTTTTTTTTAAATAACTCATGTTTTCACTATTAAATATGCATATTTTTTGAAAACTTTTAAAGAGAGCTTGAATACAGTTATATTTATAATTGATTCAAATTTCAGAGAGTTCGGAAGATGAGACCATTTTTTTATTGCTATAATCAAGGAGTCGACGCGAAAACTAACAAACAAGCAAAAAAGCGAGACGAAAACATTTATTTTACAACTAGATGACAATATTTTTTCACGAAATTTTTCACGTGCTGTAAAACCCTTTTATTTATCACCAATAAATATTTCAAAGAGTTCGGACAAAAAGAACTTTTTATTTTAAAACTACGAAACTGCCCTAAGTAAAAAACAAGAAAATGAGCACTTTTATCACTAAATATGAATATTTTTTCACGAACTTTTCATTTAAAAATATAATTTCATACAAAATCGGGTTAAAGATATAAAATAATAAAAACTTGTTTTTATTATTATTATTATTATTATCATGGGACCTGGCAACGCCGGGCGGGGGTCAGCTAGTATGTATTGATAACAATTATAGTAATTTGAAGCTATAAAACAAAATTCACAATATAATACAGTTTAATTTTATTATTTTGAAGATACTTAGTTGCCACAGTAATTTTTTTATAGAAATGATGCAATAAATTAAAATTAGTGAATGGAATATTTATCTGAATGAAAAGTATGTTCTTTCATATTAAACTGTGATATAATTATTTCTTTATAATTTATATGTTGATTAGCACATTTATCAATCAAAAACAATTCAGTGAACTTAAATAATCTAACTTTAGTCTTCAATCTTCAATTAACTTAAACAATTAAGTGTTTGATAAAAAATAAATAAACGTTGAATTGCTGTTGATTACCATCCCCAAAAAAATTCCACCCTTAAATTATACATTTTTAAATGTTAAATAAATAATTGAAACATCAAAATAGCTGAAATAATCAAAATAATCAAATAATTTAAGTAATTAAGTTTGTAATCAAACGCATAAATATTGAGATACTGCTGATTGCTACAAGAGGGAAAAAAGTATTTCTCGCAATGTAATTTTTAAATGTGAAATAACAATAAACATTTTCAGTTTAAACTTTTAAATATGAAATAAGAATGAACATTTTCGGTTTAAACTTTTAAAATGATTCTAATTTAATCTTAAGTTTCAATTTTCTAAATATGACAAATTATGTAAAAGAAAAACATGTAATTTAGTTCTAATAATGAAAATAATGAAACATGTTAATGAAAACATACCAATACAGCTTAAATAATAGTATTATTATTATTAATTATAACAAATTTACAATCAATTATTGAAGCAGAACACTGTGTAGTACGAAAATTAAATGATTTTGTAGTTCCTTCAATCCACTATGATTTGGTTTCAGTACTACTAGAATTTTATGAAAAAGGTATTGAAAATGTTTCTTTAAAAAAAATTCTATAACACATTTATAGAAATGAAGCAAGAAATTAAAATTACTTAATGGAATAATTATCTCCATAAAAAGTATGCTATTTCCTATAATTTGCGATGTAATTAATTTCTTTATTATTTATATATTTTACCCTCCAAAAATTGCATCCCTTAAAATATATATTTTTGACTGTTAAACAAATAATTGAAACATCAAAATTGCTGAAATAGTAGTAATAATAATAGTCAATTAATTTAAATAATTGTTTAAATTTTTGACATTATTCAGATTTAATATTTAACTGTTATAATTTACTAAATATGACAAATTATGTAAAAGAATCACATATAATTTAGCTCTTCTAATATAAACGTTAAACTCAAATGAAACATGTGTATGAAAACATACCAATACTGCTTAAATAATAATAATAATATTAATATTAATATTAAATAAAATTTGCAAACAACTGTTGAAACAGAACTCATTGGAGCAAGGAAATTAAATGCTCTTGTAGTTTCTCCAATCCACTATGATTTGATTTCAGTTATACAAGAAATTTATGGAAAAGGTGTTAAAACTTTTCTGGGAAAAAAAAAAAAAATCTGTAAATTTTTTATAGGAATGATGCAACAAATTAAAATTAGTGAATGGAATATTTTTCTGTATGAAAAGTATGTTCTTTTCTATTAAATTCTAATGTAATTATTTCTTTATCATTCCTATGCTGATTAGCAGATTTATCAATCAATTAACGATTCAATTAACTTAATAATTATGTATTTAAACAAACAGGCAATTAAATTGCTGTTGATTACCACCCCAAAAGAAATTGCATCCTTTCAAATAAACATTTTAAAATCTTAACTAAATAATTAAAATAATCGAAACATCAATATAGTTAAAATGATAATAAAAATTATTATGCATCTTCAATTAATTTAAATAATTAAGTTTGTATTCAAACAAAATAAAGTTTAAATTACTGCTGATTACTACAAAAATAAATAAATAAATAAATAAAGTATCCTTTAAAATGTATTTTTTAAATGTTAAAAAACAATGAATATTTTCGATTTAAACTTTTTATTTAATCTCATTCAATCTTTACATTTTGCAGTTTACTAAATATGAAAAATTATGTAAAAGAAATACATATAATAATTTAGCTTTTATAATACTGTAAAAGTAAAAAATCAAATGAAACATGTGAATGAAAACTTATCAATACAGCTTAAATAATAATAATGTTATAATAATAATAAATATTCAACCATTGAAACAGAACTCAGTGTAACAGGAAAATTAAATGCTCAGTAGTTTCTTCAATCCACTATAATTTGGTTTCAGTTATAACAGAATTTTATGAAAAAGGTAATCAAAGCTTTTCTTGAAAAAAAAAAAAAAAAAAAAAAAAAAAAAAGTCTAAAATTTGCATGATGCAACAAATTAAAATGAGTGAATGAAATATTTATCTCTATACAAAATATGTTATTTAAAAAAAAATTGCATACCTAAAATATACATTTTTAAAATTTAAATAAATAATTGAAACATCAAAATAGTTGAAATAATAATGATAATAATAATAATTATTATTATTAATTATTTTAAATAATTAATTATGTAATTAATCAAATAAATATTAAATTACTGTTGATTACTACGAAAAAAAAAGTAGCCCTTAAAATATATTTTTTAAATATTAAATAACAATGTCGGTTTAAACTTTTTAAATATTCTGATTTAATCTTTAAAGGTTGCAATTTTCTAAATATGATAAATTATGCAAAAGAAACACATGTAATTCTGCTCTTCTAATAACGTAAAAGTGAAATCTGATGACAGACGATCAAATAAAACATATTAATGAAAACATAACTATACAGCTTAAATAATATTGTTAACTATGATAAATTTACAATCACCTGTTGAAACAGAGTCCGTCGAGAACGAAAATTAAATACTTTTGCAGTTCGTTCAGTCCACTATGATTTAGTTTTAGTAATTTTAGAATTTTATTAAAATAAAACGGTGTTCAAAGTTTTTGTAGAAATGAAGCAACAAATTAAAAGTAGTGAATGGAATAATCTCTATGAAAAGTATGTTCTTTCTTATAAATTACGATGTAATTAATGTCTTCATGATTTATATGTTGATAACACATTTATCAGTCTATTAACAATTAAATTAAATTAAATAATGTAACTTTAGTCTTCAACTAAATAAGTTTTTCATTAAAAAAATAAACATTTAATTGCTGTTGGTTACCACAAAAAAATAAATAAATAAATAATTTTAAAAAAATGCATGCCAAAAATAAACATTTTTAAACGTTAAATAAATAATTGAAACATCAATATAGCAAAAATAATAATAAGAACAATATTCTATTAATTTAACTAATTAAGTTTGTAATAAAACAAATAAATGTTGAATTACTGCTGATTCATAAGAAAAGGTATTCCTTAAAATGTATTTTTTAATGTTAAATAACTATGAATATTTTCGATGTAAACTTTTGAAATAATTCTTCTTTAATCTTTAAATTATACAGTATAATAAATATGACAAATTATACAAAAGAAACACGGATAATTTAGCTCTTCTAATAATGTAAAAATGAAAATCAAATGAAACTTTTGAATGAAAGCATATCAATATTTCTTAAATATTACTGTTAATAAATAATAATAATAATAATAAATTTACAATCAATTGTTCAAACAAAACTCAGTGCGGCTGGTAAATTAAATGCTCAGCAGTTTCTTCAATCCACAATGATTTAGTTTATGTTATATACTAGAATTTTATGAGAAAGGTATTGAAAACTTTTTATGAAAAAAATAGTCTGTAAATTTTTTATAGAAATGATGCAACAAATTCAAATTAGTGAATGGAATATTTATCTGCAGGAAAAGTATGTTATTTCTTACTAAATTGCAATGTAATTATTTCTTTATAATTTATATGTTGATTAGCACATTTATCAATGAATTAACTATTCAATTAACTTAAATAATCTAACTTTAGTCTTCAATCTTCAGTTAACTTAAACAATTAAGTGTTTAATCAAACAAACAAACATTGACTGTCTGTTGATTACCACCCCCAAAAAATTGCAACACTTAAAATATACATTTTTAAATGTTAAATAAATAATTGAAACATCAAAGTAGCTGAAATAATAATAATAATAATAATAATCAATTAATTTAAATTTAAGTTTGTAATCAAACATATAAATATTGAATTACTGCTGGTTACTAAAAGAAAAAAAGGTAGTCTCCCTTACAATGTATTTTTTAAATGTGAAATCAGAATGAACATTTTTGGTTTAAAGTTTTAAAATTATTCTAATTTAATCTTTAAAAGTTGCAATTTTCTAAATAAGACAAATTATGTAAAAGAAACATTATGTAAGAGAAACATATCTAATTTAGTTCTTCTAATAATGTAAAATGAAACTCAAATGAAACATGGTAATGAAAACATAGTTATACAGCCTAAATAATAGTATTATTATTATTAATTATAATAAATTTACAATCATGAAAAGTATGCTAGTTCCTATAATTTGTGATGAAATTAATTTCTTTATTATTTATATATTTATTAGCACATTTATCACTCAATTTACAATTCAATTAACTTAAATAATGTAATTGCAGTCTTTAACTTAATAAGTTTCTAATCAAACAAAGAAATAATGAACTGCTGTTTATTATCACCCCCCGAAAAATCGCATTCCTTAAAATATACAATTTGAAATGTTAAATAAATAATTGAAACATCAAAGAAGCTGAAATAGCTGGATAATACTAATCTTCAATTAATTTAAATAATTGTTTAATTTTTGACATTATTCTGATTTAATCTTTAAATGTTGTTTTTTACTAAATACGACAAGTTATGTAAAAGAGCCACATATAATTTAGCTCTTCTAATATAAAAGTTAAATTCATATGAAACATGTGTATGAAAACATATTAATATTGCTTAAATAATAATAATAATAATAATAAATTAAATTTGTAATCTACTGTTGAAACAGAACTCGTTGAAGCCGGAAAATTGAATGTACTTGTAGTTTTTTTCATCCAAAATGATTTGATTTCAGTTATACGAGAAATTTATGAAAAAGGTGTTGAAAACTTTTCTTGAAAAAAAAAATTATCTGTAAATTTTTTATGGAAATGATGGCAACAAATTAAAATAGTGAATTGTATATTTATCTGCATTAAAAGTGTGTTCTTTTCTATTAAATTTTGATGTAATTATTTCTTTATCATTTGTATGTGGATTAGCACATTATCAATCAATTAACGATACAATTAACTTAAATAATTAAGTGTTTAAACAAACAAACAGACACAGAATTGCTGTTGATTACCACCCCCCCCCCCCCAAAAAAAAAAAAAAAAAAAAAAAAAAAAAAAAAATCGCATCCTTTAAAATGAACATTTAAAAATCTTAAATAAATAATCAAAATAATTGAAACATCAATATAGCCGAAATGATAATAATAATTAATATGCATTTTCAATTAATTTAAATAATTAGGTTTTTATTTAAACAAATAAAAGTTTGAATTACTGCTGATTACTACAATAAATAAATAAATAAATAAAAGAAAAGAAAAGAAAAGAAAGAAAGAAAAGTATCCCTTAAAATGTATTTTTTAAATGTTAAACAACAATGAATATTTCGGATTTAAACTTTTGATTTATTCTGATTTAATCTTTAAATTTTTCAGTTTACTAAATATGACAAATTATGTAAAAGAAACACATAATTTATCTTTTCTAATATTGTAAAAGTGAAAATCACATGAAACGTGTGAATGAAAACATATGAATACAGTTTAAATAATAATAATGCTATAATAATAAAAAATTTGCAATCAACTGTTGATTGTAGTTTTTTTTTTTTTTTTTTAATCCACTGTGATTTGGTTTCAGTTATACTACTAGAATATTATGAAAATAGTGTTGAAAGCTTTTCTTGAAAAAAAAAAAAATTGTCAGTAAAATTTTTATTTAAATGGTGCAACATATTAAAATTAGCGGATGGAATATTTATCTTCATGAAAAGTAGGTATCTTTCATATTACATTTTTTCAATTAACGATTCAATTAACTTACATAATGTAACTTTAGACTTCCCCTAACTTAAATAATTAAGTTTTAAATTTTAAGAAATAAACATTGAATTGCTGATTACTACTAAAACAAAATTTGCATCCCTTAAAATATACATTTTTAAATGTTAAATAAATAATTGAAACATCAATATGACTGAAATAATAATAGTAATATTAAAATAATATAAATAATTTGTAAGGAAACAAATAAGTATTCAATTACTGCTGATTAGTACCAAAGAAAAAAAAAAATGTATTCCTTAAATTGTATTTTTTAAATGTGAAAAATAACAATGAATATTTTGGCTTTAAACTTTTGAAATTATTCCTAGTAGAAAATACATTTCTATATTATTTTATGCTGTACTCACCTTAAATATAAAGTCAATTAGTTGAAAATTCTGAAAAGAATAGTTCCAGAAATCTTCAGCAGATATCACGAATTTATGAAGTCGGGTGCATCTCCATTAGGTATATATGGAAAGAAAGGAAATAAAAATAAATATAAAGCATGACAAAAAATAATTTAACGAAAAAAAATTATTATATATATCATCCAATACTGGCGTCGTGTGTAATACAACATGATTGCAATTAATTTATGTTTAGAGCCGTTTTAAAGTTATTGGAAAAATCAAAATTATTGGGAAAATTGGGTTCTCAGGTCTGAGGCAATAAACACTCTTTAAAAAATATATTTTCATTAATAGTTATAAATGTTGCATTCCAGTTTATTATTATTATTATTATTATTATTACATTACTCTATCAACAATATTTAACCGAAATCTCACAGTCATGTTTCCCATAGTGAATCCAAAATATATGCAATAACAGAAATAAATCAAAACCCCCAAAATTTCAGTAATGGATATCCAACATGCATATAATGGACACTCTACAAAAAGTCACAGATAAATGTTTTTATAATTGTATTTAGAACCAGAACTTTATGAAAGCATACTAATGAAAGAATATAGTAATTTTCAGGTAATTTTAAGGATTAGAAATCAGTAATAAATAAAATATTTATGAGAATAATTAATTGTTCAAGTTAATTATTAATGTCATTAACACACGACTAAATATTTTAATTTATATAGAAGATTTAATATACTGAATCCCAGATAGTTACATTTATCAAAATATTGAAATAATAGGGGGGGGGGTCACAGAAAAATATCTTGGAATATCAGATGAGTCGTATTTCCTGGTACAATTCTTTAAGTGTTAAGTTTCGCAAAACTACTTGTAGCAATTAATAATTAAAGTATGAAAGAAATGTGTTTTGAATATTGCTTAAAATGATTTCGAAATAGAACTGCAGAAATGACATTTGTGATACCTGATTTTCACATTTACTATTTATACTTAATATTTATAGTATTTTGTTCATCAGAGATTAATAATCAGTCATTGAAGAAATGAAGTAGTAAATTTTTAACAACTCCTGTGGCTTAGAAAACTGCTTTTATTTGAATGAATAGGGTTTGATCAACACTCACTATAATCAGGAAATCAGGGTGTGTTGGTTTGATCCCCATGAGCCACTTTTCACCTAAGCTCTTTAACATTATGCTGTGCTTTATGATTGGTTTGATTGATAGCCGGATTAAAAAATATACTAGTGAGAGTTATGAGAAAAAAATCAAACTTAACTTTAAAAAATATTGATCACATGAATTATTAAAAGCAGCTATTTATAAAAACTGTGTTCTTATTACATTCTGGTAAGTGCAATTTTTAAATTACATTTGATTACATAGGTATACAGTTAAATCAGAAAAGAAGATTTTATGCACTATCACCATTTTTGAAATGAAGCGTTTAATAATGACTGTATGCATATATGGCAATAATTTCCATTATTGAATATTGACTAATAAAGTGTGCTCCAGTAATGGACACTGATCTTAAAACCTTTACAAGAGATAAAATTTTGTATTACCCTTAGTATATAAAATTTAAAGTTCTATATTAATATCAAAACAAAAACATGCAATTTTTGCAAGAAAATAAAAAATAAATTTTTAAATTAAGTAAAATCAGCTCTTGGTTTGCTCTGTAAAATTTTTGCTGAAAGACAGCGTAACTGTGAAATATTATTATTTTCTGCTTCCTGATGGGTGAAAAAAATAATGAGAGCTGAATTTTCATTGGTCATTTTTCTATTAGCTAACTTTGGTGGATGTCTATTATTGACATAAATATTATATATATATATATATATATATATATATATATAAACTAGGTAACTATATATATGTAAAACTAGGTAACTAACAAATTTTCGGGATTCAGTGATTCATGTTTTCTAACAGGAAACTACAAACAAAACTATTCTGATTGCTTCCGCTAAAACAGCTCATTTGTTAAGATTGGATCTTCAATAAACTTATTTGCAACATTTCTGTCTAGATAAATAGATTTTATTCCACTTGTGTCCATAGAGTTTTCATTATTAAAATTCATATCTATTTTATTATTATTATTATTATTGTTATGGCGTAAATTCAACAAAAAAATAAACATTGGGATTTTTTTAAACGTATGCAGTTAAACAATTTTACATGAAAAAATAAAATAAACAAGTTGGAAATTGTACGTCAAACGTGACATACGAGGTGCGTTCGTACTATAGCTAGTTATATAAATATTTACAAATGATTTAATGTAAATTTAGTATTGCAAATGATTTATTTGAAAAATAATTTTTTAAATGATCTATTATTATAGAATATTTAATATAAAAAAATCTCCTTGCACGTTAATTTAAAAAAAAAAAAAAAAGATTTTCATTGATTTCTAAATTGTTATTGGTTTTCCTATTAATATATCTATAAAAAATTAAAAAAGTAGTTACTCATAGTTTTTTCGTGGAAATTTGAATAGTAACAAACAGCTATTTTTTTTTTTTTTTACATTTATGCAATTACAATAATGCTTACTTTTAAGACTGTTGTATACTTTCTTCCATTAAGACAGTCTCTGCTCAGCTCAGTGTCTCAATAATACCGTTGAAGCAAAGCAACACCTGAAGACGTGAAAGCCGTCACCGTCAACTCCGTATGGTATGAATGACTTCCGAGAAACAGCCTGCAATTGGAAACTTGGAAGTGGACAGTAGGAGGACATAGTACAATCAAAGAAGATAGTTTCTTTGGTACAACGGGCAACGGGGTCATCTTGTTCAAGGTCAGTTATTACAAGGTCGCGGCTCGCGGGCAGTATTGGAATCAGTTGGAACTCTCCCCTCTTTTCCTTTGTCTGGGATAATAATGTGAGGGAAGTTTCGCAATAATTTCTATGAGTGAAAATATTTTATTTCTCTCGGTTGCAGAGTAAGAAAAGAAAAAAAAAAATTCAGCCAGTTTTTTTCCCAAATAGTAAGAATAAAAATAAATTCCATGAATCAGTCACAAAATTAGTATGAAAAATTTTTAAATGTTTGGATAATTTGTGTACATTTTAGAATAGGCAAGATTCTAGTCGTATTAATTTTTTTCAAACAATTTCAAGAATTATGTCTTCACTATCTGAAAGTTTTATGCTTGAATGCATTTTCAGAGAAAATAGGATAAAAAGAACCTCGAGAGGTAAAGTTTGAATTTACTTATTACGATCCTCTGGATATCGGAATTTTGTCCATTAATTAATAAACTGTGGTTATTTATGACAATTAATAATAAATATATAAATAAATAACTGGATTCGATTAATATTATTAATTTAATAATTAATATATTTATTAATAATATAAATACTAATATATTGAGTATTATTGCAGTTATTTTGTTATATTTACAAACAGAAAAATGACAACAGAAGACAAGAAACACAAGAAACTGAACAGAATTTTCATACGTAACTTTAACAAAAAGGAAGATATTTTAGCGAAATTTTTGAATGACTAACGTTTTTTTATACGAAATGTAATGACATCTCTAGAAGTTTAAAAGTGTATTATAATTCAGCCAGTGACAACGTACGTGCAGTTAAATTCTGAATTATGGAGCATCTATTTGAATATTATTTAGAAGCAAATTGTAGTTACTTACAGCACTTCTGTTGATGACATCACATTTCACATAAAGAAAAATTAGCATTTAGAATATTTCGCTAAAATATGTTAATTTGTTTTACATTTATCGACCGAAATACAAGATCCACTTGGAGTGAGACACGCTGTATTTTTTACTAAATAAGCAGATTCCAACCCTAGTGTTCTGTATGAATTTTTTTCATAATTATAGGTGCTACCGCCTCTTTTAATTTGTAAAAACGCTTTCCATGTGAAAACCAACCCGACTTGAACCACTGGTCGAATCGGGGTCTAATAAAATCGGATCCGATTCTAAACCCATATTTTCGAATATTTGTTCGTATATATATAGAGTGCATGAAATTGCAATTTTATTTATTTTTTAACTTTAGATGACAGTTGCCGCACAAATGAAGATAGAAGACCCAATCTTGGACACACACATTTTATATCGTTATATATTATTATCATAAAATTATCCACTGAAATATACAATTTTATCGAATTATTCTTCTGATGCGGTTGTATTTTCTCTTATCACAATCAATATCTGGAAAAATAACTAAAATGCAAATAAGTAAAATATTTGGAAGTATCTATGCAATGTACTCTTTTCATTACAATCATAAATAATTTAAGTTTCGGACAAGGGCACCGATAAAGGGAGGGAAAATTGAGTCTTGACCCCACTCCCCTTATCCCTCCTAGATTTTTGTACAGCTAATTTTTTTATCGATATAATTTAGTTGTAAGTTATAAAAATTTTAACAAATTTTAACTTAATCTTGTAAAAACACAGTATAGTAAAAAAAAAAAAAAAAAAAAAAGCATCAGCACCGGCAGAAAATTCCGTTTTTGTCAGGTTTGCGTCTTAGCAGGTATAATTAAAGAGAATTCCTTTTCTCAAAACCATGATTTTTTCCCTTTAAGGAGAATTCCGTTACAAATAGGTTCTGTTTTCATGCGTTATTAACTAATCCCAAGTGAAAGTTTACTTTTTACAAAAAGGGAAAATACAGTTACATTTGTTAAGACTGAACTGCAGGAGATCGATTAAAAATCCGTTTTAGACAAGTGTTCATGTTAGCAATTATAAATGTATTATTTTTCTACGAGACAATAACATTTTTCTGTATAAGGGAGGGATACGTTATACACTGGTTCCGTTTTCATATTACTGTACAAATAACTGTGCATGAACAAAGAGATCAGAAATTATAGACAGGTTTTTATAAAGGGTTAATGAGCCCCCTATAGCTCACTACTAATTTAAATACTAAAATATATCAAATCTCGTTTAAATATTTTTATACAGGTAAGATGTGAATGACACAATGCAACTTTTTATTTCAAAATTCATTTGCCCGAAACTCCCATGGTTAGATTCCTGCACGGGTCGCATTGTATGCGCCCGAACTCGAAAATTATATTCGAAGTCAACCAGAACAGAAAATATTTTTAGTCGACTCAAAGAAGCCTAATAATTCTTTTAAACATCGTTTGAGAAATCTTTATTATAAGTAAAATAAAAGATCAATGTAATATTAATGTTTCAAGAGTTTCACTTAAAAGGCTACTTCACTCATGCGAAAACACCCGCTCGCTAATGTTAATCCTATGAAACAGTTATTTTATATTATCTCGTTTGCATTTCCATATTTTTGTTTTTTACTCTTTCAATTTTTTATTCAGGTTTTTTAGGTAGATTTCGTAAGAAATACTACCTATTACATTCTCACCTAAGTTGGAATTTTTGAAAAATTTTTGCAGATCTACGCCGATCATGACTCCCAGAACCCAAAACCACCCTCAGTTCAAAAACTTTATATATATATATATATATATATGTCACTTTTTTATGGACACGATAAGTCGAATAATTCTTCACAAATCTCTTCCAAACCGATACATAAAATCAAGGGGCATAAAATCTCGGTCAAGTTCGTTAATGGGCAAAATCGAACCAAGGGGGGGGGGGGGGGGAATGGGAGGGGCTTTTTGTGAAAACAGAAAAAATCCCATAACGTCTTAATTATAATACGTATCGAATCCGTTTAAAGTTATTATTACTTCTAGGAAAAGAGCCGAAAATTTATGTATGACAGATTTTTGATATCATTAAAAATGGCCCCAAAGAGGGAAAAAGGGGGGATTTTAGAAGAAAAAAATTCATAATTCCCAAGATATCAAATCCGCTTAGATGTATTATAAATCCTCTTACTATTATCTAAAACTTTTATACTGATAAGTTTTTTATAGGACCAACCCTTATAGCAAAATAACAATAATAATAATAATAATAATAAAAACAAAAAAAATCTCTGCCGGCTCTGCCTGCGAGCAAGTTAGATTTCAAAGTGGGCGGTCCCGTATGCAACCCAACTGCGGCATCATGGCAGAAAGGTCATTTCTTCTGCAATTTCCAACGAACAGGCGCCCTACGGTCTGCGTCTTCGAAATCTACCTGTGCCTGTAGGCCGAGCCGTCAGGGATTTTTTTTATTAGCATACTTTCACTTTCGGAACCGGTTTCGAAAGTGAAAGTACAGTCATTAAAATAATCTGAAAACAAAATCGGAAAAGTAAAAAAGGGCATGCGTAGCGGTTAACCTTAGCTATTTAATGTAAAAAAAAAAAAAAAAAAAAAAAAAAAAAAAAAAAAATCATTTAAAAATATTTAAATGAAAACGAGATATTATAAAATAACTGTTCAATAGGATTAACATTAGCCAGCGGGTGTTTTCGCGTGAGTGAAATAGCCTCTTAATCTATTATTTAAAACTGAGAAACATTCTTAACAAGATTTAAAAATGTAATCACTAATATGCACAATTAATAAACCTCAATAGTCAATACAAAGGAATTGCCTTTTTAAGCACACTTTAAAAACCGAAAACGCTAAAAAATTTACTACACGATCAGAAAGGGGGGGGGGGGGGGGACTCTGACCTTAATATACCCACGTCCACTTTGTTTCAATAATTTGACAAATAATTACTATTCAATTTAAATGAATTAAGCTGTACAACGACTGAAAAGCCCATGTGGTGGCAAATATATACAAAGTTAATTTTCAAATGAAGAATTTTGTTTGTTTTTTAAGAAAAATCGACAAGTTTGTTTTTGTTAAGGTGTTGTTTTGAGAATTATCAGTTTCACGTAAAGTTTCAGTATTTATTTTATTTTTATACATGTATAACGCTCTTGAATTCTTTGTAAAAATATCCCCCCCCCCCACCTGTTCCTCCCAGCATTCCTCATAGACTAGACCTGATAAAGATTTCAACTCTAATATCAGCTATTCTAAAACATAATATATAAATGTATATATAATACGTTTATATATAATATATATAATACCTTTGAAATCCAAATACGTTAAACAAGTTCTATCAACAAATCTGATTATTTTATTTCTTTTCTTTTCTATATATTTTTTTTTTAATCGCGTTCTCATTCCGGTTAAGAAAGATAATAAACTGAAAGTCACTTTCACTTCAAATTCTCTGCAAATGTTTCTCATTCTTACAAAAAGAAGGCTGGAGATTTTAGAATAGTAATTTGTCCCTTCAAAAATTACTTTAATGTTAAACTGCTATCAGAAATTTGGCTTTTCTTATTCCTGTTGTCTTTCTTAAAATTTACATTTCAATATTTTTCTATTTGTTATTATTATATAACAGTTAGAATTGTAATAAAATATATATATTAAATTATTATTAAAGTATTAATGTAGTATTGGAGCTATAGATGACATGTAAAAACATTTTATGTATCTGGATTTTTTTCTGTTTCTTGGTTAGATCAAATGCAACGTTGGGATCTATTGGAAACTAGAGGGCTGCACGGATTTTTCTAGCCAGGTCAGGCTAGCAGTATATATATATTTTTTCTTTTTAAGCAGTTAAAAATTTGTATTATTTATTGTTCATTTCTTAAACGGAATCAAGAAGTTGCATATTTAATGAATTGAAAGTTATTTTATTTCATTAAATTGCAAAGCGATATTTTAAAAAAATCGGATTTATTTTTCTTTGTCGAAATTCAATCAATACTTTTATTTAACCATCTTCTTTTCTCTCATTTTAATTACATTAATATTATTTTTTAAGTGTCTTGAATTCTTTATTGTCATATAACTGTGCAAGTTATAATTAATATTGTTATTTTATATTCAGCAATTGTAGACATAAGAAATAAAAAGAAATACTATACTTTAGAATTTTTTTATAAAAATGTTTCAACATCCTTTTTAAAATAATTTTGATTGTTGGATAATGGATGATTATAACGTAAGTTTCTGCAGAAATTGTGCCGGGCATTCCAATAATTAGCTAATCACCAGTTGCCCCACAGTTGATGTCTGTCTCATTATTGCAGGTAGTCTAAATAAAAAAGCAAAGTTCTAGTTTTGACTTTTTAAAAAATCTAAACTACTTACTCTAACACTTACTAGACGATCAGATTAAAATAAATTAAAAAAATATATATCTGATAAGTAATTTGTTTAAGCTAATGTTTGAAAAAACTATAATTTTAGAATAATTAATTTTAATATATATATTTTTTCGAATATTTTCGCATTGCAGTAAAATTTTGGCGCATTTACTGCTCTGGCGCCTGTGTTCGCGGCACACTGGGTCGGCGCGCCCATGATTTTGCAACCTCATTCTCATTCTGTACTCATTTAAAATTAGAAAACAAAAATAAAATGAAAATGAAAATTAAATTCGGCTTTAGCACTGATGTTTTAGGGTTAAATGTTGGGGCTGACGCTTAGGGCCATACACAGTTTGCTTTTGCGAAAATCAAGCCATAATCTTTAGCGTTTTGCAACTCCTCATAAATAAAATTAGTTTAAAGGAGAATATTATCTGTTTCTATAACCTTGGCAGGGTCAGTGTATAAAGAGCACCGCAGAGGGTCTTTCAATATATGGCTCACAACATATAATGACGTTTTCTCGGAATTGCGGAAGAGAAAACTCCTCTTCTTTCACCCTACGCCCAAGGCTACAGTGAGTGCTATTTAAAATGTAATTGGAACTTTAAGTAACCATTACCATTCGGAAAAGGGCACATTTTCGTTCGGGATAAACAACAGAATGTTTTTTTAAAAATTGAATCGATCTTCTTTCAGTCCAATGTACAAGTGTCATAAGATCGAACTCCATTATTGTTCAGCAAAGCAAATTGTATAACTATACCCTATACCTTTTTTTCTATATTCTATACGTGTAAAAGTGGGATTTTTTAGTGGGGGGGCCGGGTGGGCCGTGCCCACCCCAGGTAGTTCCAGTGCCCACCCCAGAATTTCAAGTTCACGTGAAAATTTTATGACTGCGATATGGTCAAAATTTTAATTTTCAAATATTTGAATGATTATACCAATAAATAATACTATATATTTCTGATTTGAGAACTAATGTAACGAAAACGGCGCGCACGCATATGTAAATGTGTGTGTGTGTGAGGTATAAAAGAAGCAACAGACAAAGAAAATCCTATTACTCTTCTACATTCTTTGCAACACTTATATGACCCGGAGTCTATAGGGTTCCAAAAGGAACAAAGTGAAATATTATCTGAAAGCTCTAAATCTGAACGAGAGTTTTCTTTTTTTGTCACGAGGTGATAGGGAAAAAATCAGTTCCAGATGTCCAGTTCCGTATTCTTTCAACTAAGTCATCTGCTGTGGTGAGAGAGAGAAGGGGATAGTGGGGGGCACAGGTGCCCGAACGGTTTTTCTTTTACAAAATAATGACCAATTTAAAAAACAGGATGTAATTGACAAATTACTGATCAATTAATTGTCTTGTCTGAGTGATGAGATACGGCAAAAGTCATAAATGAGAACATCATCGCGGGGGGCTTACCCTTTACTTTGAGGGTTAAGGTAGGGCGAATTTTTTGCAATTTGCCTGCGGCTGTAAGCGTGTGGGATTATTTCCCTTTTCCAAGTTTCAATGCGTAATTATTAGTGCGCAAACAAATTCTGTAGTTTTGGAAATTTTTGTTTGTATTGCTGCATGCTGCTTCATAGATCGAGGCTCTTTGCTTCATGTTTCTGAATGTACTTTTTGTGAGTAAATTTTTCCTTATCAATCTTTGATATTCTGAATAAATAGAAGGGCTTAGTGAAATAAGATGTTACGTAACAAAAATAAAATTCTGAGACAATTTAAATGAAAGCTTTTAGTTGCAATTTTTATTTTATTTTTGTTCTTGTACCTTGTATTTAGTAAGTTAACGAGTAGTACTAAGCTCTCTCAGAAAAACTTAGCAATATTTAATTTTATAATATAAAAATTATTAATAATATTTAAGTTATTTTTATTAAAATATTAACTTTTAATAAATAATATATCAGATTTTAAAGATTAATTAAAATATAGGTATTTTACCTTTACCATATGACATATTATCTCATAACACTCTCATCGAAAAAATAAACTGTATTTTGAGAAAATGCGACATAACAGGTTCTTGCTCGAACCTCTTTAATTAATGTCATTTATTATTTAAAAAAAAAAAAAAAAAAAAAAAGAAAAACTATTTGGTAAAGACAGAAATTTATTTTTGAAATTGTCAAATTTAAGCTTAAATTTTTTTTTCAAAATTTTAGAAAAATCCTGTATGTTTGCAACTTCTAAAAATGATCGCCCGCTGTGGTGCATTTAAAAATTTCATTGATAAATCAAAAGGAGCAATAAGTTTTTTTTGCCGAGTTGCCAATTGAATAGAATTTTTCTTACTGACTTACTGTTTCTTTCTGACAAATAACACTATATAACAGTAAAATTTTCCTTCTATGTCCTTAAAAATTTCTTTTCAATTTTGGAATATTTATTTTAAAATAAAGGAGCTCTTATAAATTTATTTTAATTTAGAGAAGGAATTATGGAATTTAACGTTTCATTAATTAATAATTTTTAAGATCATCCTCTTCTTTAAAAAAAAAAAACTGAAAGCTTTTTTATTTTATTTTTGTGTGTAAAGTTTACTTGTAAAATAACTCATTGTTGTACTCATTACTCAAAACACAAGTATTTGTGTTAAATATGGTGTACAATTTACTTTAAAGTTTATTTTTGAATACTTTTAAATCTTAAAATACATTAATATTAGGCCTACCGAATTTTCAGCATCTGGTTTACAGATGTCGAATATTCGCTATTGGATCAAAATCACTAATCGATGCATCTCTATAAGCACCTTTCAAATGTGATAGAAATAATTTTGAAGAATACTTTTGTTTTCCCATGAAAAAAAGGTAAAACTTAAGCTTTTTTATTTATTTATTTTGGGCGAAAATTATTTCAGGTAAAAATGTTTTCCATGTGAGTTCTCTTTAATCAAATCTCTTTCTGCTGAATTCTGATGGAGCTAATTAAATTTAAAATCAATCCACTACTATAGAAATCATCGTAGTTTTAAAATTATAATGTACTATTAAAATTTAAGAATATATATATATATATATATTTTAAACTTTAAAATACTTCTGATTTCTTTTTTTTTTTTTCAAGATTTTATACACTATTTTATGTGATATGTCAACTTTTGAAAGGACTATAACTTATACAGTATCGAATTTAAAAATTGTGTTCTTATAAACATATTTTGCACATGTTAAAAATTGAGGATTTTATGCAATAAAACAGTGGAGTATCCACTGAATTTTAAATAAAAAACGCATCGTTTTCAGTAACGGTTTCAAAGATTAAAAAAAAAAAAACATAAGAAAAAGTAAAATGCGGTCTATGTAGAGATTGACATCAACTTTCCAATGCAAAAAATAAAATAGAAAATCATTTTAAAAATATGAAAATGCAAACTAAATATTGGATGTTTTCGCGTAAGTGAAGTAAGTCTCTTGTCAGAATGTCAGACTGACGTATCATTTTTACTGCAGTTAAAGGAAACATTAATTGTCTTTTGCTTATTTAAATGTATTCGTCCCTCAAAATAAAAACTAATCTTTTCCTTCCACACCTCAAAATATTCTTTTTCACATTCTTACATTTCTTAGAATTTTTAAACAAATTTAGAGTTTACATTAATGATTTCAAGAAAAATTTTCTCTAATTTTCCCGTTTATTCATTCTTAAAATAAATAGATTCAGTTTACTTTACCTGCATAAAATTACAGTGATCGGAAAACTTCTACATTTTAGACAGGTTTCAGTTGTATACATTTTTCAGACATGTATAAATTATATCTATATGGTATTCGTTCTATCGGAACCACGAAATTTTTCTCAAGACAGTTTTCTGTAATAGACACAATTAAACATTTTGCTGTTGGAGAAGTGGAATTCGGTAAGAATCAAAACATTCATTTTTTTAAAAATGAATTTTGGAGAAGTGATAGTTTAAGTGCTGTATTTAAAACCGGGACATTAAAGAGATGTATTGGGACACCCAGACATTATGCCTAAAATTGGGTCTCTCTCGGAACTTCTAGTCATCTTAAAAATTTCAATGGCGCAATGAATAGCAGTGGTGCCGACTTATATGGGCCCGTGGGGCTTTAGTGTCGAGCCCGCCCAATAATTTGCTCCCCTGACCCACCTAATTTCCCTTGTTTTATTTCACTACGTATTTATTTAAATTTTTAAATCTCTGAAACAAAATTTCATTTTCTATTAGTGGACAACAAATAAGAGTGAAATATGCCAGTCCAGGATATCGTCGGGATAGCTTAGTAGGGAGAGCGTTGGTACGGCAAACCAAAGTACCCAGGTTCGAGTCCTGGGCGTTAGTCCTGTGTGCCTTGGATATAATTTACTCAGTTAAATATACTTTCCTCTGTTCATTATGTAAATTTCATTTTGTTGACGTTGAAAAATAGCATTGACATCCGTAACAGAGACATCAAGAGCACTAAATGTTCTTCAGTACACATATAATTATTAAATTTCTCTCAACAGTTCAATTTCCTATATACTTGATCAGCAGTATTGTTGTCGTACGTAAACCGAAAGGTAAATGCTAGAATCATGTGAACTTTAATGACTATGCTATTGAGAAAGAGAATGTATACGGAGCATTTAAAAAAAAAAAAGATTCTAAAATGTATACGGCGAGTAACTTCGTATGCCCTCCACTATACCCCTTTTGATCAGTGAGCATAAATCAGTGAGTGAACATTATCTATATTTTAGTGTCCTAATCCTGATAATTATAAAGCTCATAAATGACTGAAATGCTTTGCTTCTTGTGTTTTTAATTTGTATTGATATTTATGATATTATAGTAAATATTAACGTTATTATGCAAAAGAATTCACGAATAACATAAGCAAATAATAAAACGTGCCGTGCTATTTTGCTTAAAAAATTTGGGCCCATACAATATATTTCAAAAGTTGGCTCCATTGATCAATGGCATTACTAAATAATAACCTTGATAATAAGTTGTTTCTAATTTTAAGTCAAAATTTTCATTAAATTAACGAGTTTGATCTCAATGCAGTTTTTTTTTTAAATATTCTTGTACGCATCAGTGGCGCAGCCAGAATTCTGCTCAATGGGGAGGAGAGGTTTGAATTGTTGATAATGGTGGTCGCTGGTTACTTGAATCACCGGCTAATCGAATCAGTTTAGCTAATGAAGTAATACTCATTTTTTTCCCTCGAAGAGTAGAATCAATAGTTACGTTGACCACAATTCATTTCAGCAACGTTTACTTATATAAGAGTTAGAAAACATAAAATGCACCAATGAAATAACAAAAAACTGTTAGATTAATATAGTGTTTGAAAAATGAGGAGGCAAACTTAAGAAATGGAAGGGAATAGTACAGCAAACAATTTTTTGTACAGAAAATCAGGAATCTATTTTTAAATCAGAAATACATAGGATTTCATTCCAAGACAATCCCGAATTCTTGTTCTTAACTTTAGTAATAATAAAGCAATTTTAGCAAAATTTCCAATAGACTTTACTTTGCGTCAGATGTAAAATAACACGAGAAGAGGTAGAATTTATCCGCGTCCAAACAATGCCGAACTAGTATTCCATATTTTAGGATGTAGTTGACATTAAACGCGGTATCGTTGACTGAATTACTGACTGTGCACTTCCAGCACTTTATTTGACATCTAATTTCGTATACAGTATACTGAAAATTTCATTAAAATATCTTCATTATTATTAAAGCTCTCTAAAAATACTTGGATTCGACTTGACTTCCTATATCCTATATTTTTCACTAAATAAATGGATCGCGACCTGGTTTCCTATACAAAAATCTTAATTGTAGTGTGCTCTACCACCTTTTACATATTGTCCTACTTTTTTTTAAAACACATTGTTTATGTGTTAAGTATGTGTGCTTTCTAAATATTATTTTTTAACCTTTTTCATGATTTTGGAGAATATTTATCTATTAAAACACACATAAATAACGCCTGCATTCAAGTCTAAACATACACACAAATATTATACACGCATACAAACTATAAATACAATAAACCCAACAAGTGTGAAAAATTAGCCAGAGCCAGGAATCGAACCTAGGACCACAGCATACAAGACTCATGCTCTAACCACTGAGCTACCCCGGCCACCTGGGTCTGCAATTTATTAGTGAGAAATTGCAGACCCAGATCATGGCCGGGGTAGCTCAGTGGTTAGAGCATGAGTCTTGTATGCTGTGGTCCTAGGTTCGATTCCTGGCTCTGGCTAATTTTTCACAATTGTTGGGTTTATTGTATTTATAGTTTGTATGTGTGTATAATGTTTGCGTGTATGAATGTTTATCTATATTTAGTTTTCTGTTAGAAACACCTATGCAGAATGAAAGATAGGTTGTACCTGCCTTCGGCCGTGGAAAAAAAAAAAAAACATTATAATAACATTTTTGAAAAAAGAGGGTACTTTTTAACTTTCTCTGCCCCTTCCTGAAAGTAGGGGCGAAAGGATCTACTTATATATACTTTTATTTAAATGAAATACATTATAGCTAAAACTCTAAAATATATTCCAGTTTTTACTTCTTATCTGATTTAAACACGACTGTAATTTTGTCCACATGAAAAACAATATATCATAATTTTGATGATATAGAGGCAGCATTATTTAATATTTAATAAGTGTAGATCAATGTATAACTAATTTATTACTTATTAATTTCAGTTAAAGCATAATTAGCATAAGTTTGTGTGTAATTATAGTAAATTTTATAAATTCTATGAAAATGCTTCATATTTAACGCTTTTCTTTTGAAAACCTTGCTCATAGGCATGTATCTGTAAGTCAAAATCAATAAAATTGCAATCAGTGCTTCTTTCCTCCGGGGAACGCGTGGCCTGAAGAACATTTCGAGCTACCTTACTAGCTAATGAACTACACTCTTTAAATATATAGCCCCCCCCCCACCCCTCAGGAACAAATTGTTCGAATGAAACACTACAATAATCTGTTCAATCAAAAACACATTTTACATTTATATCTTTATAGCGCATTTTCTTAATTCTTACTTTGTCAAAGATTTTTACCTGCATCACTCACATACCTTGGTCTTAGAAATAACTGATAGCAAAAACACAAAAGAAGATGCACATGCAGAGGTCTGTTTGGGCTCGGTCCTGACCCGAAACCGGACCAACCCACGGGCCAGTCTCCGGCCTATTTTCGCATTCATGGCGATCGGACCGGGCCTGGCTTCCTTTTTTCCAGGCTGGGCTGAAACTGGAATTCATTCTTCCTAAAGGTCTAGACGAGTTGAAATGTTCGGGTCCTGTTTTTATCAAGCCCATATGAAAATAATTGTCCCTGCCTATCCTGACATGACCCATGCAAAAATCAGTAAAATTTCGATCGGCCCAACAATTTTTGCAAAAAATGCATATATTTTTAAATCGTCATTGTTCTATATTAAAATTTTCAATTTATTCTTTTTAAAGAATAGTTCATTTTCTAGGCAATTAAAATTAAAGTACAATAAAGCGTGTGAAAAAAAACCTGCCCATGACATAATCCTGTTTCAAACGGAAAAATGTATTTATCCATGCAAAATGAACATAATAATACGTGAGAAAAGAATGTAATATATTTACAACCGACAGTGTATATGCTAAGAAGGTAACTTTCCTATAACGGATATTTCTGTTCTCCTACGTGATTCCGTCTTAGATATTTTTACTATACTATAAGAATATTCAGGTTTTTAAGTCTCCAAGCCATGTAATATGGATTAAAGTTATTAATAACAACTGAGTCATTTGCATACAAATCGAGATCCAGTAACAAAATAAATATAGCACAAAGCGTTTTTTAAAAAACGAAGAATGCAACAAACAACATGAAAAGAAAAACTAAAATAAATATTTTTGTCAGAACTCCTCGTAGAAGACAATTTTTAACCATACCAGTGTAAAAATATGTTTTTGTTGAAATTCAGGCGAGCTGGGAAGGGATAATTACGTTTTTGTATGAGCCAGGCCGGGCTCGGGCCGAGGTTCTAGCTTTTATACTGGGTCGAGCCAATAAACTATGTGCATGGCCCGGACCGGATTCGAGTCTAACTTTTAGCTTTTTTTTTTTTTTTGTGCCAGGCCGGCCTAATATACATACATATATTTTTTACGATCCGGATCGAACTTTTAACTTTTATACCCGGCTGAGGGGCAAAAAAATTTCTACAAGTCGGGTCGCGCTCGAACCTAGAAATTTCTCCGTTGCAGACCTTAACAGAAAGTCTCAAACTGAGAAAAACCTATAAACATATATTTTGTTTTTTTTTTCCTCCTGGAAATTGATGTCTATTATCCTTTTGAACATGGAGCAAAGACAGAAATTCAATTTAAAAACTATCCACTGTATAATACTCAAAACGTATGACGGTCGAAATAATGATTCTTTTACTGTAAGATGTCTGAAAAATGTAATTGCTACCCTTTTTCAAAACAAATGACAGTTTTCACTTAACCAGTGCATCTAAGATCTAATATACGTTTCCACAGTTTAAATATAATATTCACGATCTAATTGAATCACTTTGTTGAATATAATTTGATTCAACAAAGCTGCGAATTTCAAATAAACTAAAAAAAACTTAATATTAACTTTAGTTTCGATTCTTAAAAGCGTCTAATTTGCTTAACTAGTGATTCATATAAGCGGCAATTATACTATTTTTTTTAACTCTGGAAGGGGTTTTACCCCTCCCCCCCCCCTTGGGCTGTGCCACTGGACGCATACACACATACAAAGGACTTATAAAGTTGGGGGCCTGTGCCCACCCCACAAAATAGCTCTAGTTACGCCTATGCTCATTCTCATTCTGTACTCATTTAAAATTAGAAAACAAAAATAAAATGAAAATGAAAATTAAATTCGGCTTTAGCACTGATGTTTTAGGGTTAAATGTTGGGGCTGACGCTTAGGGCCATACACAGTTTGCTTTTGCGAAAATCAAGCCATAATCTTTAGCGTTTTGCAACTCCTCATAAATAAAATTAGTTTAAAGGAGAATATTATCTGTTTCTATAACCTTGGCAGGGTCAGTGTATAAAGAGCACCGCAGAGGGTCTTTCAATATATGGCTCACAACATATAATGACGTTTTCTCGGAATTGCGGAAGAGAAAACTCCTCTTCTTTCACCCTACGCCCAAGGCTACAGTGAGTGCTATTTAAAATGTAATTGGAACTTTAAGTAACCATTACCATTCGGAAAAGGGCACATTTTCGTTCGGGATAAACAACAGAATGTTTTTTTAAAAATTGAATCGATCTTCTTTCAGTCCAATGTACAAGTGTCATAAGATCGAACTCCATTATTGTTCAGCAAAGCAAATTGTATAACTATACCCTATACCTTTTTTTCTATATTCTATACGTGTAAAAGTGGGATTTTTTCCAACGACGTAAGAAATACATGATATTTGAATTTTGAGGCCTTTTTGGGGGAGGTTTCGTTCATCTCACGAAACCCTATTACTCCCGCTGCGTTGTCTGTCTATCACAGAGCCATTCTCAAAAACTATATAACTTACAGAGTTGAAACTTCGTGTATATAGCTGAATACCAGCTGTAAAGAGCTCAAAATATTAAAATTTGAAAAATTCGTATTATTTTAATAAATAGAGATAAAAAACCAAAATTCTAACAGCCTTTTCCTATTAAATTGAAACAATTTCGTTATAGCAGATGCCAAAGATTTAAAATCCACAATGAAATTCTTTCTACAATAATTAATTTTCTATCAGACGTTTTCCACGTGAAAAAGGAAAATGAAATAAAAAGTTTCACCAATTGAAAAAAAAAATATATAAATATGAAATAAAATTGATTGACGCCATAGTCGTAATAAAACGGAAAATGTCTAAGATTTCCCAATAATACAAGGAGTATGAGTATGAGTAAGTAAACAAAGCAGATTTATATCACGTTATTAGAGAATTAAAAAGAAAATCTGACGTCATATGGGAAGTTTAACTAATTTTTCAGATAAAGATACACAAATATTATAGTACAGACATACATACAATAAATACAATAATCCAACATGGAGTGAAAAATTAGCCAGAGCCAGGAATCGAACCTGGGTCCACAGCGTTCCGGGCTGTCGCTCTGACCACTGAGCCACTCCCGAGCGACAGCCCGGAACGCTGTGGACCCAGGTTCGATTCCTGGCTCTGGCTAATTTTTCACTCCATGTTGGATTATTGTATTTATTGTATGTATGTCTGTATTATAATATTTGTGTATCTTTAATTGCTGAATGCAGGCGTTGTTTATGTGTGTTTTTTATGTAATTTTTCAGATGTTTGAGAATAATACAAAGCGAGTAACAATATAAATAATAGAGAATAAATAGTAAATATATGAGTTTGAGAAACATATTGAATCGTGATAAAAATCCGATTATGGAAATATTCGCATATTTTAACATTTTGAAGGTATACAATTTGTTTAATTTTGAAATTATTTTTAACATTTTCCAACGTAGTTGAAAAGTGTTTATGACTTCGGTTTGTCTGGCCGTATGGCCGTCTGCCGTCTGGCCGTCTGCCGTCTGGCCGTGCTCTAACTCCCGTAAATATGCTCGGATTGCTCTGCAATTTTTATATGTTATAGTCGTTATCTATAGCATGTTCCCTATTTCAACGGAAGTGTGTGGCACTTATAGTTTGTTTACAGAGACACTCAAAAGAATTCCGTTACATTGCGGTCTATGGGGAAAAATCATTGACGGTTTATTTAAATAATGTTTCACTATTTTAAACGCATTGAAATTTATATATATCACTAAGGTGCATTAGAAGAAGCTTAATATGGAATAGGGTGTGCATAGCACTTATAGTTACTTTACAGGGACAGTCAAAAGAATTCTGTTACATTACGTCTATGGAGAAAAATCGTCTGCGGTTTATTTAAATAATGTTTCCCTATTTTAAACGCATTGAAATTTATATATATCACTAAGGTGTATTTCAAGAGGCTTACTACAGAATAGTGTGTGTACAGCAGTCATCGTTCATTTACAGGGACACACAAAAGAATTCTCTACTGTAAGTTAACAATAATTCCTGGAAGTGCGTTTTAAGTTACTGATCGCGATTTTAATTTTAACTCGCTTTTTGTCTATTATGTGGTGTGTATAAATTCTTTATATCCTATACAGGGAAGCACAAAAGTTCGCGAACACATTATTTAATTCCAGACGGAGAATTTTAAACTGTGCTACGCGTTTCCTAACTGAACTAAAATTTAACATCCTATGTAGTATATATACAAATCTATAGATCCTATACAGGGCTGAATAAAAGTATTCGGATTACTTAGATGTTATCTTTCAGCTTATTAAACGGTATGATTTGTAAAATTATTTTGGAAGCGTTGGAAAGTGTTACATAATCTATGCTTGACGCATGATTTTTCGTTCTTGTTTTAAATATTGCATTTAGTCCGTATGACGGATATTATTATGACAGAATATAATAGCGGGCTTGGACCGCTATCTGGCTAGTTTAGATATTCGAAAAAATAGACCGGTAAATTTTTACTTTATAAAAAACATGACTTTTTTTTGTTGTTGCTAAATGAAATTTGTTTGAATTTATTAAAGAAAGGATAAAGTGTTTTGAAAGGAATATTAAACGAAACCCTTTGAGCGATCTTCAATCACACTTACCCCATTGTTTTATTTTATGCTTCCTAAATAAGTATAGTTTAACTAGTTTTGTGGCAATTGCCCTATTTTACAGGCATCCTTTATTCTGGATGCCATTTTTCCGCCACCCAATTATAAGATACTCCAAATTTCTACGCTTTCGCTATTATTCTCAATTTTACGTGCATATGCACTTTTCAATTATCGTCGCTAAACTTAAACTAGTCGTTGGGGGCCACCGTAATACTTACCCATCATGGATATGCATAATGTAAAATATTAAAATAAAAATGTGTAAACTACTTATAAAATGCATTGCAATTCAAATAAAATCGTGGCTTGATGACGTCACAAACTTTAAAGGCTCGATTACTGAATTGCTTGAAAGAGGTTTTTCCTTATAACTCCAAAAACAATAATCCTATTAACTAGCGGTTTATTGCATCTGATTAAGCGTCAAATGTCCAATTAAAATATATCTTTGAAGTGAAATTTGGATGAAATACAGGGTCATGAAAAATCGAAGAGTGTGGAAAATAGGATTCCAAATATCTCGGCAACTAATTATCCGATCAACTTCATGCTTTATTCAAAATTTATGTTTTTTTATTGTCTTTTATATTCATTTCTTAAAATAAACAATTTCGAAAATTTTTATATACCTTTCATCAGGACGAATATTTCGAGAGTCCGAAAAAAATTGTTCCTGTTTATCGAGGTTATTGAAATGAAATAGGCTTCTTCCCATTATTACATACTAAGTACATACCAAATTGCAAGTCTCTATCTCAATTTTTTCGGGAGATAGAGCGTTTACAGACACACAGACACACAGACGGACGGCAAATTTTTTTTCTAAAAATATGTTTTTCGGAATCTCCAGTGTCTGAAACGTGTAAATCCGTCAAAAAAAATTTTTCGATTTTCAAAACGATTACAAGACTTACCCTATACTACGTATGATGGGTAAGTAATAATGATTTTCTTCTAGCCTTTTTAAATAGCGGAATTAAACTTGTGTATCTATATTCTACTACGGATTTTGTCTTTAAGCATGCAAAATAGGAGGATTGGAGGGGGGGGGGGGCAAACTGGTAATATACATATATATGGATATATATAAATATACATATATATGGATATTAGAATTCGTCGGATTATATCCGATAATTATTTTTCAACCCAAAACATTTTCATTAACCCACAACCCGATCTGAACCCGACATACATTCACCCAAAAACTACCCGAACCCGAAGTAAGGAAAAGTACTCCATATTTTAATGCAATTATGTAAAATTAGTATACAGTTGTATAGCTAAATTTCATTTTAGTTTTTAATTGGAAAAATGAACATAGATAACAAGATTTTACCCAACACTGTGTTCGGGCTCGGTCGGGTTGACTTCTATTTTTTTTACTTCGGGTCGGGTTCAGGCAGGGCTGTAGCTAGAAGTAAACAATAGGGGGTGCTCAAGAAAATGTAGAGGGGGGCTCATACTATTTCTCTCTCTCTGACACATGCACGCACGCACACAGATATATATGATCAAAGTATTATATAGAAAAGTAAATTAGTGCATATTCATAGTGTAGGCACTATGTTTCTTATTAAATTGGTTATAATAACTGTATTTGATGCTAAGAAAATTAAAAGCTGCAGATACCTTCTGGATTATCTTAAGGAATACCGTATACCCTCTTCTCAAAATCACTACAGCATATACTTTTTAAGGTATACCCTCTGTTTTTTTTACTACTACATCATTGGCTGCAGAATGAAAATTTTCAGTGTATACTAGTGAAATAATAAGTGATGATGTCAAAAAGTAAATAAAAAGCTGTTTCACCTGTTTCAAAAGAGTTGCAACCTTTAATTTTTTTCTGAATATTTCCTGCCCTTCAGGATTCTAAAGTTATGTTATTATATGATAAAAGACATTAGAATAATCAAGGGTGTATTTTGCATTTCAAAATTATTTTTGTGTCCAGTCAAAAGCTAAAATCACTTGTATTTAAATTGGCTATAACTCATTAGAATAACTTTGTTTTATGCTAATAATGGAAAACGCTGCAAAATGAAAATTTTCAGTATATAACTAATGCAAAAGTAAATGTTTGCATCAGCAAAAGGTTGCTAATTCTGAGTATGTGCAGATAGGATGCGTGACTGTTGAAGAACTTATTTGCAGTTTTTAAACAAATACTACAGTTTAGCATTTATGCAAAACTGTAAAGAGCCCCCAAAACTAAGTTCAATTTTTGTACAGAGTTTCATTTGGATTTTTGAAACAGAATTTCATTTGGCGGCCTTGGCAACTTTCGCAGGGGGGCTCAAAAATTTTCAGGGGGTGCTGAGCAGCCCCTGGCACCCCCTAGCTACGGCCCTGGGTTTCAGGTAAGGCTCACTTTCATTGTTTCATATTCGGCTTGGATATTGACACTTGCAGTCCGTGTTCGTGTTAATACAATTACTCAAAAGAATCTCCAAAATATTTTTTCAGGTAGAAAACTATATGTTTGAATGTAGTAATTGATTTTTCTACTTAAAAGATAATAGTGATACTAGAGATATAATTAAAGACTACTTTTCCATCATTGCATTAAAACATGGGATAATTTTCTTTCATTTGGGGTTCAGGAAAATTATTTTGAAGCATTCGAGTCTGGTCACGGGTCAACTAATTTTGTTTGTCTGGTTAGGAACGGTTTTCGGGTTGACTTGATATAGAATTGTTGGGTTCGGATTTAACATAAACCGAACTGTACAGATGTCTAACACCTACTTTGTTATTTAAAATAGGGGGTCCAGCCCGAGTTTTCTAGGTGCAGAACATATAGGATATTTGATATATATTTTGATATATTTTTTTTAGATTCACCAGTGACAACACGAAAAAGCCCCTTTTTTAATCAATAAAATAAATAATGTATTGAAGTGCAATTTTGAAACTTATTAAAAACGATGCTTTCGTATTAGCCGCATGCCAAGTGTAAACATGTGAAGAAATCACCAAAGATTTCGCTTCTTACTGCAGCCCTTGTCCCCCGATTATTTCAGCGATTTCAGCGTGTAGTTCGATAACATGTCTTTTAAATTTGAGTTTTATCTATAGTATGTGATTAATGCCCTTGAACTGTGAAGATGTAAAGATCATGTTTGACATCAATTTTTTCAGTGAAGTTTTGTCACGAGGATAATTAGGGGGGGGGGGGCAATAATAATTTTAATAATAAAATAATATTTTTGATCACCCAAGTAACATAAAATGCTAAAAATGGTCTGCCACTGTTGTAAATGTCTATGTAGGTCCTATTCAACATTTGTGTACGTTTGTGTAAGCATAACACGTATATTCGTGAAGATGTTAACGTTTCTGTGAAGAATTCAAAAGGTTTCTTTTTTATAGCATGCAAAGGTTTCAGCCAAATTTAACACCGCTTTCCAAAAACTTGGCAAAAAAATCGTAGAAATAGTATGCTGTGATTAAAATATTAATATATTGAATATGTGATGAGATATGGGTATTTGTATGAAATAAATTTTAACTGCGCATGCGCGAACTATAGCAACGATTTTTTTGTCATGATTTGATAGTCAATACTATGAGACAGCTCATAAAAAAAGACCAGTGAAATCTTGAAAACTCAAAAAGGTACAGCAATAATTGAAAAAGTGAGGAGAACATCCCATAGGATTATATGGGATTTCCGAAATATTGTAATTTTCATATTTTATATTTTATAATTTTTGAGTAAAATAAAAGAAAAAATTATTATTTCATCTCTTCTTATTTTCCTCTTGTAAGCAACAGGAAAATGACACCTATACTCTATTTTTCAAAGCCGTACCTTTTTATAGGAAAGCACAGCAACATTTTTTATATACTATTTTTCGAGTGCGCCATATTGTAGTTTTTTATTTTCTAGAACATCTTAAAATTAGCATTAATTGTACACAAAATGAATATATTATTTACATTTAAAATCGACCCATCATAGAAATCAATTTAAACTTCGTTCGATACATTTTAAAGACACCTGAAAGTATTTATTCTTCATTTTAACTATTTCAAGTATAAATGAAAAATAAATGTCCGAAAAACGTTCAAAATTGCATGTTTGAATAAAAAATAATGTTGTGAATATAAAATATATATATGTTTAAATCTTGGAGTTATATATATATATATATATATATATATATATATATATATATATTGAATAACAAATTGTGGTTTCTTTGTACAATTTTTTAACAATTTTCAATATTTGGAAAGTGACTTAGGTTTTCTGGTCGTCTATCTATATGGACGTCCACTACAATGCGTAAACATTCTCGGTTTGCCGTGTAAAATTAATATATGATATTGAGGTTTATACTACGGCATGTTCGGTACTGAAAATGAAGGTATAGCCTTTATAGTTTGTTTACAGGAACACTAAAAAATTTCATTTTATTATGGTGTATGGGAGCAAAAATCGTTTGGGCGATCTATTTTAATGATGTTACACTAGTTGAAATATACTGAAATTGATATACAGCACTGAAATGCAGTACAATATGCTTAATGTAAAACATGGTCTGCATGCCGTTTATCGTTCATTTACAGGGACACAAAAAATATTTCGGTTATTGGCTTAAAAATAACCAATCTTCTTTTAAAAAATATTCAGCTCGCATTCATCGAAAAATCTTAATATCTTCTATGTTCTAAAATACACAACATTGCCAAAGAGCCAAAGGTGACCGGTCACTTGCGATTTTAGACGTTTTGTTAACTATCTAGAAAAATACGGTTTGTTCCATTCTAGTCAAATTCCTTACCAGTGGAAAGCAATTAAGACAGTGAAATACAGGGGGTTGTGTAGGACTCTCATACTGTCATCTTCCAGGTCTGAAATGGACAAATACGAGCCCCACCCTCACAGGTTTATTGCTATGGAAGGGGTTTAGAAAGAGGGGTTTAGAAGGTACGCGAAAGAAGCCTGCGGCGAGAGCTGTCGGTGAACTTGTTGGAGTAAAATTTATCGTTTTATTGCTTTTCTGAGCAAGGTTTAGTATTATTTGATGTTTCATGTCCACTGGCCAATAAAATGGTATTAAGGCAAAAACAACTAGAAATCTGTGAAAAGTATCTTCCCAGGGATTTTCTTTCTTTCTTTCGTATTTTCTTTGTAGGATTATTACAAGGTCTGATTTTTGCCACAGTTCAGCTTTGTGTCAGTCACAATGGTAGTGCGCTTTATAAATTCGCTAAAAAATAACAAATTTGCGATATACAACGATTATTTATTACTAAAAAATAATCAAGTATGTGCCTATGAAAGATGGTTAAATGTCTATGCATAGTTTCTGATTCTATAAAACTTTTTTACAGATACGATAATTTGACCCCCCCCCCCCCACACACACACACACTTTCGAAAATTTAAATTTCAAAGTTACCAGGAATTAGCTCACAATTAGCTCTAATTTGCTCTCTAATATTAAAATTTGCTTTGGTTATGTACCGCGATATTCCAATTAGAATGTTGTGTGTGTGTGTGGGGGGGGGGGGGGGACTAAGTTAACGCTAGACCCCCCCACTTCCGAATATCGAAATTTCAAATATGCCAAAATTTAGCTCTCAATTAGCTCTAATTTGCTCTCGAATATTAGAATTTGCTCTGCTTCTGGTATCGAGATATTTCAGTTACAAGAAGGGGCCGAGCGTTAAGGGGGCCGAGGGGAGCCCCCCCTCCCCGCCACTTTCGAATATTGCAATGAACAAAATCACCGTTTTTATAAAATTAACTTTAAAAATCAAATTTCCATTTGATCATTTAAAAAGAGTTCATATTCATTTGCACACAACTTGTCTACGAAAACGAATTTTTGCATGGTTTTTTTTTAGTTTCGTAAGTACTTTTAGCATTCCTAGCAAATACAATCATGATAGAAATCTAAGCATTCATGCATTCAACCTCTTTTTTTGGAGCCCAAACCCAGTGACTCTAAATGCGAACCCGAGTCCGACAGTAGGCAGCAGAAAATCATTAATAAGATTTTAAAATTGTTTAAAGATTTATTTTGTTATTTAAATATATCTCGTTACATAGAAATATATATTAATCCTAAATACGCTTTCACGTTTCGTGATTTTTCATGTCCCTGAAAATCGGTTTAAAATAACAAATTTGTTATTTATACCCAACCATTGGCAGAAATCAAAATTCTTATATTATTTTTTTAATATAATTGTACAACTATGGCAAAAGGGCGTGAATTATGTTTCTCAATTATTTTGGAAAAGGGCTTCAAACAGAAAGAAACGATAGACAAAGGATATCCCACGTCTTTTTTATGTTATTAACACTGACCATGCACAGGCTTCAAAATCAGGTAGAATATTTCTCCTTTTGTCCCATCAATAACAACTCAATTCCATTTCAAACAAATTTTTAAATGAATTTAAAACACCTTAAGAAACTTAGAGTACATTCTTGTCTCTCTAATAGCAAGTTTTTTTGTCACTCATTGCAATTTGTGATAAAATAAATTAAATTTTTTTTATCTTGAATCCGCCCGAGCCTGTGGACTGGCATAAAATTTACAGACCTAACTAGTTCCGCGCTCAAACTCTGATTCGAACTGATCCCTTTTCATATCTAATGCATGGTTAATAAAAGAAAAAAAAAATTACGCACAAATTTTCAACGTTTTGTAAAATGTTAAATCAATCATTTATTCATGCATGTGTGTGTATGTTTGAAGATTTTGCTATTGATAAACTTTAGTTTAAAAATAAAATTATTAGCATTATTGCCACTTCCAATTCAGAATTAAAATAATCATAAATCAATTTGATTCATAATTGAAGAGGGTTTTAATGAAGAAGAGAACTAAAAAGTTAGTCATGATATTTAGAAATGTTTTACATACATATCATTACTTTTAGAATATTTAATCATTAAATGTATATATTTTTTGATACAATAAAAAAAAAATTGTAGTTAGTGAGAGTATTACAGAATGCTTTTTTTTTTTCAACATAAAATGTTTTATACTGAGTGTTATAAAAATGTGACGTCATAACAGAAGATGGTTATGGTTTGAAAATAAAATTATTTTTTAATAATTACGAGAATTATTGTTTTTTTACCTTCTATTTATTCTGTTAACCGATAATGGCATAAACGTTTATAAAATGTTTTTTTTGTTCCCTTAAAAATATTTTTGTTAAGCCATTTCAACTTGTAAAATGGCCAACTGCAATTAACTTGATTTCAGTAAATGATATGTTCGTTAAACTTTGGTAAAATTTAATTTTTGTCACTACTTTAAATTTTGTAAACGTAAAAGTTATTTTTCCAAAAATTAGAAAAAAAAAAGGAATTAAGAAAATGTTAAATAAAATAAATGTATTTATTTTGAATTTTTTTTTACATTGACAATATTTGATAAATAATGTACCTAACTTCCATATTTCCGCAAAACATTCTGTTCTGAATTGAAATGTTTGTTATTTGAAGCCCTTGCTAATGACATAAAGATATGTAAAGATTAATAATCAAAGACAAAGCTATTTCAAAATATTAAATTCCTAGACATAAATTTTCCCTTTTAATAATAGTAAATAGAAATAATAAGCAGTTATGAAATTTTAAAAACACCTTCTTAAGAATAAAGGAAAAAGGCAAAAATTCGCAAAAATGATAATATTAACTTAGTAAAATCTTAAATTTAAAGAAATTATAATTTTAGATTTATGCTAAGTTTATGAATTTAAAAAAAAGTTAATCACAAACACATATGGATTTATCAATTGACTGAATGCTAAAAACTTATTTTATGTATATCAAAGTTGGATTTTTGAATAGATTTTAGGCATGCGACAGTCCAAAATGCATCGTCATGAGACAAAATAGTTTATGACTCAATATTTAATCCATGCATTTATCAAAAAATGAAAAATGCTATTAGATTTCAAATGTTTTCAGTAATATTTATATTTAAAACGGACTAATGTGCATGAATGTGTCAGAAAATTTTGTGTTGTTGAGCAAAATCTTCAAACATCTACACATATGTATGAATAAATGATCGATTTACCATTTTACAGAACGTTGAAAATTTGTACTTTTTTTTTTTCCTTTTATAAAGCATGCATTAGATATGAAGCGGGATCAGTTGGAATCCGAGTTTGGGCACGAAACGGGTTAGGTCTATAAATTTTATGCCAGTTTTCGGGCTCGGGTGAGTTCAAGATAAAATATTTTATTTTATTTTATCACAAATTGAAATGAGTGACAAAAAAACTTGCTATTAGAGAGACAAGAATGTACTCTAAGTTTCTTAAGGTGTTTTAAATTCATTTAAAAATTTGTTTGAAATGGAATTGAGTTGTTATTGATGGGACAAAAGGGTAAATATTCTATCTGATTTTGAAGCCTATGCATGGTCAGTGTTAATAACATAAAAAAGACGTGAGATATCCTTTGTCTATCGTCTCTTTCTGTTTGAAATCCTTTTCCAAAATTACTGGGAAACATAATTCACGCCTTTTTGCCATAGTTGTACAATTATATTAAAAAAATAATATAAGAATTTTGATTTCTGCCAATGGTTGGGTATAAATAACAAATTTGTTATTTTAAACCGATTTTCAGGGACATGAAAAATCACGAAACGTGAAAGCGTATTTAGGATTAATATATATTTCTATGTAACGAGATATATTTAAATAACAAAATAAATCTTTAAACAATTTTAAAATCTTATTAATGATTTTCTGCTGCCTACTGTCGGACTCGGGTTCGCATTTAGAGTCACTGGGTTTGGGCTCCAAAAAAAGAGGTTGAATGCATGAATGCCTAGATTTCTATCATGAATGTAATTGCTAGGAATGCTAAAAGTACTTACGAAACTTAAGAACCCCCCTGCAAAAATTCGTTTTCATAGAGAAGTTGTGTGCAAATGAATATGAACTCTTTTTAAATGATCAAGTGGAAATTTGATGTTTAAAGTTAATTTTTTAAAAACGGTGATTTTACTTATTGCGATATTCGAAAGTGAAGGGGGTGGGGGGAGCTAAATTAACGCTCAGCCCCTTCTTGTAACTGAAATATCTCGACATCAGAAGCAGAGCAAATTCTAATATTAGAGAGCAAATTAGAGCTAATTGAGAGCTAAATTTTGGCATATTTGAAATTTCGATATTCGAAAGTGGGGGGGGGGGCGTTAACTTAGCCCCCCCCCACCATTCTAATTGGAATATCGCGGTACCATAACCAGAGCAAATTCTAATATTAGAGAGCAAATTAGAGCTACTTGAGAGCTAATGCCTGGTATCTTTGAAATTTAAATTTTCGAAAGTGGGGGGGGGGGGGGGGCAAGTTAACGCATCTCTTTTTTACAGGAATTATTTTGATCGACTTCAACATTGCGCTTAAAAGAATTCTTCGATCGACTTCAACATTGCGCTTAAAAGAATTCTTCGATTTAAAAAATACTTGCTTCAACATTTTTATTTCTATAAAACTACCAATTTTCTTTTAGCAAACTGCTAAACCTGTATATGCAATAGTTTTCTTAATATAAGCCACCTCCAATCACAAAATATTTAATTAAGGCGACATCAGCATCAGCTGCTTTTTTTTTTTTACTATACAGAGAAAATTATTGAGATATTTTCTGCAAATTTCCACAAATATTAATAAATTTAAGAAGATTACTAATTCGGAAACCTTTTCCTATTTTATTTTCTACAATATTTATATTTACAGTATTTGTTGTAAAATGAGATATCGCCATTGGTTGACCACGCACGCACACACAGCTTACTTTATTCCCAGCTTTATCCATTCATATCTTTATTTGAAACAATACATTTCTTTGGATGTTAGGTATATTTTGCGACAAACAAAAGTAAAATAAACACATTTTTGCTCGCTGAAGTTCTTTGTTTCTATACTCATTTTTTGGACAATGGTCAAAAAAGGACTATAACCTTAATTGCTACCAGACCGCTTCAGTAACATTTTTGACCCCTGAACCCGCGAAGAGGGTTATGCACGCATGAATGGGTGTGACACTCCTTATCTCGGATCCGTATTTTGATTTGTAAAAGATCCCTAAAGTCCCCTCTCTTTTTTCGGGTTGAAATTTTTTGGGGGAAAAGGAAGTCACGGAAAAATACATGAGGAATTAACCGGAAACTGCAAGTGTGTAAACAGTATAGTATAGGTTATATATTTCTGCGAAGATTTTTTCACGAAACCCCATAGGGGACTGTCAACAAATTAAACAAGTTGGAAATTGTACGTCAAACGTGACAAATGAGGTGCGTTCGTACTATAGCTAGTTATATAAATATTCAGATCTAGATGATTTTTAATTCTGTGAAATGAATTATATCGTCTGCAGATTCATTTCTGTCATAAAATAAGTATCTCGGTCGCTTGACGGGTAACAGGAAAAAAAGTAATCGGAAAAAAAGTAAACGGAAAAAAAGTAACTGAGTCAACAAAAGCGGAAAAAAAGTAATCGGAAAAAAAGTAAACGGAAAAAAAGTAAACGGAAAAAAAGTAACAAGGTATTGATAAATATTGAAGTTATTGATAAATAAGTGTTAAAAGATAACGAAGTAACATATGTCTGATTTATATAATTCCCGTAGGCGGATATTTGCGAATGCTATTAGGAATTGAGTAAAATCACCCCCTGAAAAATGCCCCATCGGTAAAAAGCTCCCTGATAATAAAAAAAAGGGGGGGTGGGGGGATAGGCTTCACGTTAAGATGGGAAAATACCACACATTTATGAATAACACGTGTTTGAATAAGCCAATTATAATTTCGGGTAAAGCACGTGCTACCACGTGTATTTACTAACCACGTGTACTAGGAACAATCAGAGCATTATATACATCATATATTCTAATACGAGAGCAAATCTTGTGTGTGTGTGTGTGTGTGTGGGGCGGGGGGGGGGGGGTATACATACATATATATATACAAATTTTATTTTAAAAACAGCTCTCAGACGGGGGACATAAAACTTTAAAAATAATCATAAAAGCATCCGAATGAAGTTATCATAAAATTCTGAATATTTTATAAATAAATTTTAATTAAAAAAAATTAAATTACTATTATATTTAGTTGCAGAAGTTTTTTTTAATCTGAAAACTTGCTCAAAAAAATAAAAACTACAATTAGATCCTATGTTCCATCTGTATAACATATTTAGATTTCAAGACAAATTCATTTTGAAAGCTTTACGCTATAAAACCTGGAGAAAATGTAAATTAATTTTATTTTTTATTCTTTTTTTTTTTTAAATAAAAAAGTTATTTGAAATAAAAAATGGGAATCAGAAAAAAGATACAATTTGATATATTTACTTACATACAGTTAAGATGTATATTTAACACCTAATTAGTTTTGAAACTTGAATGAACTTTTCCTAGTGTTATTAAAAAAGAATAGATATACATTTTTAAGGAGAGCTAACACTTTCTATTAACTAGCTCTTACAATTATCATCTTATTTATATAAAAAAAAAGGCCATATGATCATCTTAATTGCAACCAAATTAACTCATGCGTTAAAAAATGTATAAAAAAATCATATAATCTTAGAAAATAGTAAAAAAAAAAAAAAAAAAAAAAAAAAAAAAATTATAACAGGACGGTTGGGTGGGTAGATGTTAGATTGAGATGGTGTGTGGCGGAGTTGTACGGAAAAAACGCATGGTTAATTTATATTATTTAAAAAAAAGGGGGGGGGGGGCTTTTTGATTTACACAATTGTTTGATATTACACATTTTATAATGGACTGTGATGTGATATTTTCATATGTATATTAATTTAGTTATATTTACATATTCATTATTTAATTAATTTAAATGAATTTATATTCATTAATATTAAGAATGTTTTTAGCACTTTCCAACCTAGTTGAAAAGTGCTTATGACTTCGGTTTGTCTGGCCGTATGGCCGTCTGTCCGTGCTCTAACTCCCGTAAATATGCTCGGATTGCTCTGCAATTTTTATATTTTATTGTCGTTATCTATGGCACGTTCCCTATTTCAACTGAAGTGTGTAGCACTTATACTTTTCTTACAGGGACACTCAAAAGAATTCCGTTACATTGCGGTCTATGGGGAAAAATCATTTGCGGTTTATTTTAAAAATGTTTCACTATTGTAAACGCATTGAAATTTATATAGATCACTAAGATGCATTAGAAGAAGCTTAATATGGAATAGTAGGTGTATAGCACTTAGAGTTACTTTACAGGGACAGTCAAAATAATTCCGTTACATTACGTCTATGGAGAAAAATCGTCTGCGGCTTATTTAAATAATGTTCCACTATTTTAAACGCATTGAAGTTTATATATATTACTAAGGTGCATTACAAGAGGCTTACTACAGAATAGTGTGTGTATAGCAGTCATCGTTCATTTACAGGGACACACAAAAGAATTCTCTACTGTCTGTTAACAATAATTCCTGGAAGTGCGTTTTAAGTTACTAAACGCGATTTTAATCTTAACTAGCTTTTTGTCTATTACGTGGTGTGTATAAATTCTGTAGATCCTATACAGGGCAGCACAAAAGTTCGCGAACACATTTCCGTTTATTGACAGAAACTCCAGAAGGAGAATTTAAACGGTGCTACGCGTTTCCTAACTAAACTAAAATTTAGCATCCTATGTATATATACAAATCTATAGATCATATACAGGGCTACATAAAAGTATTCGGATATTTTTCCGAATATCGTATATATTGAATATTCCTGAAATTACGTTTTTAAATATGTTATGCGTTTTCCAAATTGTTTACTTACATGTCATCTTTCAGCTTATTAAACGGTAATAATTTGTAAAATTATTTTAGAAGCGTTGGAAAGTGCTACATAATCTATGCTTGACGCATGATTTTTCGTTCTTGTTGATCTAATGATTTGGATTAATACCTACGGTGGACAATATCATATTAACTTCTAATATAATGTATACTTTTCTGAAGTGTTAATATAATATGTTTTAATTTTTATTAAACGTTCTACCCTTACCACTTATATTAAGTGTTTATAATTTTTTAACTTTGTATGAAGAAACATTATATGCTACTGATTCATTTCAATATTTAATTAATATTAATTTTAAATTCTTTGTATCTTAATTCCAATATTTAGTATTTTATTTTAATTTAATTTATGTGATGTTGCATTTTTGGCACAGTTATTTAAAATAGTTTTTGTCATTTAATGGTACATATATTTTTATGTTGCTTTAATTATTAATTTTTCCATCTTAAAACTTATTTTTAACATAGAATTATTCATTAATACATCCATTACTTTAATGTACTTAAATGAAATTAATTAATAAATAGAATATCTATTTATTATTTAACTAATTGCTATCATTTCCGATAGTAATTTGGTTTAATTATTAAACATTAATTTTCATCCAATACTTTTTATTCAGATTATATTCACTTTTACCAACATAGATGGCAGCACTAATGTTCCTGTTTGCTTTACAATATTCATATTATTCTAACATCTTTTCTGGCAACATGGTAAATCATTTTCTAATTCTAAATTTGGCAACATGTAATGATTTTTTGCAATTCATTCCCTTGTTTTGGTTGTGTTTCATGTGTGGTTCTTGTGGTGCACAGGTATCTTTTTTAATCATAATGGATTTTATACTTTCTGACTCTATTTCATGTTTTCTCTGTATATTATAGGTATGGCTTCTTTCCTTTTTAATATTGTATTTATTTTTTATTTTTTCACAGGTTTGATTCAATGTTTATGGGCAAGTAGTCCCAAAATCATATTCTTTAGCAATGTATGGCTAATATGATGATGAAACCTCTCATTTCATTTTATTTGTGGTATTTAGGCATTTGGGACTTGATAATTCTGTCTAAATTCCACAAATTTCATTTCATTTCATTCATTTAATTCCATTTATTCAATTTTTAATTTAATTTCTTATTCTTTTAATTATTTTTGTTTCCATATTCAGTGTGTTGGGGAATCTTTCATTGACAACTAATTATTACATACTTATTTATTAATTCATTGTTTAAGTTGGTGTTATGATAATGTTTCATTTATGAAAATATAGTATATATATATTAATTTTTAAATATTAATTTTCATCCAATGCTATTTTTATTCAGTGTATATTCACTTTTTACCCTAATAGATGGCAGCACCATGGTTTCTGTTGCTTTACAATAATATTCATATTATTCTAACATCTATTCTGGCAACATGGTAAATCATTTTCTAAAACTAAATTTGGCAACATGTAATGATTTTTTGCAATTCATTCCCTCTGTTTGGTTGTTTTCATGTGTGGTTCATGTGGTGCACAGGTATCTTTTTTAATCCAAATGGATTATGTACTTTATGACTCTATTTCAAGTTTTATCTGTATATTATAGGTATGGTTTCTTTCCTTTTTAATATTGTATTTATTTTTTTATTTTTTCACAGGTTTGATTCATTGTTTATGAGTGGTAGTCCCAAAATCGTATTCTTTAGCAATGTTATGGCTAATATGCTGATGAAACCACTCATTTTATTTGTGGTATTTAGGCATTTGGGACTTGATAATTCTGTCTAAATTCCACGGATTTCATTTCATTCATTCAATTTCATTTATTCAATTTTTAATTTAATTTCTTCTTCTTTTAAATAAGTTTTTGGTATCTATATTCAGTGTGTTGGGGAATACTTTCATTCAACTAATTACATACTTAATCATTATTTCATAGTTTAAGTTGGTGTTATGGTAATGTTTCATTTATGGTTATATATATATATATAATATATATAATTTTTAAATGATATTGAGTTGCTAAGTTTTTTCCACACAGTCACTTTGAATTATTGATATATTTTTGTATATGAATTTTTAATTTTAGTGACAGATCGGTTAATTCTCTTACAGATTATATTTTCGAAGTCAATGTTTTCATGTTAAACAAAATTAAATTTATGTTCGGAAACTGTTAAAAATATTGTTGCTTAAAGAGGAATATAGAACAAGAAAACGAATCACAAAATCATCCGAATCAAATTGTTGCGAAATTCTGAATATTTTATAAATGATTTTCAATATTTCCTATGGGAATGGATTTTTTCTAAGTATTTCCTCATGAAAACTTGTTCAAAATACAAAAACTGTATTTATATGTATTTACTGCGTTCCATCTAAATAACATATTTAAATTTCAGGACACACAGCCATTTTCAAAATGCAACACAAACAAAGAATCCAAATCGGTTTACTTAATCATATATGAACTGGGAAAATTAAAAAAGTCTTATTGAATAAGATTCTAAATAAAGAATCAAAATAATGTGGAACTAAATAAAGATAATTGAAAAAAGAAGAGACAAATATTTTGTTTTCATTTTTGTAATAAAATTTAGGATTAAATTGGTTCTTTTTGTATAACTGCTTAAGTATGCTCTGTACAAGATAAAAATAAAAGTTCTTTAGCAAATTTTAATATACTCTTAACATTTTTACAAAAAAAAAAAAAAAAAAATCTTTTTTTATTTATTTTTATTTATTTATTTATTTTAATAAGAAGGTCTCATAACACCAGCATGGTTTTTATGAATGTTAATATTTGAATAAAAATATAATACATTCAGAAAAAGAATGAAAACTTGATTTTTCATTATTATTATTATTAAACTATTCTATTCAAATGTTAAAATAAGTTAAAGCATACTTAAATGATAGAAACTTGTACTTTCTACTAAGAAAATGAACTGCAAAATGAATTTATGCAGTTAAAATTTTCAATAGCGGATACCTCGGGACTGCTGGGTTTGTTCTCTATATACCTCCATTTAGCTAACTATAAATCAGGTTTGGGTTGCTTCCAGAAGCAAGACCTGATTATACGCCGCTGAAGTCGTGACGTCATCAATATGGCGCTGGGCATAAACGGACTGAAGTGCCCATTGAAATAACATGGACGTAAAAAATAAAATCTTCTAGGAGTAAAAATTTTCATATATAAGAACTTTCAGGCACTGTTCTGCAAAGTTTAAGGTACGCTTTTCATTATGAATTCACCAAACTTCTGATTTTGTGTTTTAAATTTGAATAATTTATTAAAAAAGTCATTAGCTTAACGCCGGTTAGACAAACAACATGGCTACATCGGCTGAATTGGTGATATTTACATTCATATCTATCAAGATATCTCTGTCTCTCTCTATTTATAAGTAAAACTTTTATTTAATTTAAATTAATAATTTTACTAATTTTATATTTTTAAAAATTATTAAAAATATTTTATAATTTATAAATTATTATAATACATAAATTATAAATAATATTTAAATTAAATATATAAATTATATGTAAAATATGATGTACTATAATAATATAAATAAATATAAAATATAATATATTAAATTATAATACTAAAATGATATACTATATTAAATTAAATCAATTTAAACATATTAAATTATTTATATATTACATTAAATTAATATTATAATACTAATAATAAATAATTATTTATCATTTTAAATGTTTAATAAATATAATTGATATTAATAAATAATATGAAATTTATTATTAATGATTTTAATTAATAATTATTTATTATATATATAAAATTAAATAATTATTAATTAAAATTATTAATTTAATTATATTATATATATATATATATATATAATTAAATAATAATTATTAAAATTATTAATAATTAATTTTATATTATTAATAATTATTATTATTAATTATTTTATATTATTAATATCAATTTTATTTTTTAATCATTTAAAATGATAAATAATTAATTATTTATAATATTAATTTAATGTAATATATATTTTATTTGATATGTTTAAATTATTATTATTATAGATTACATTATAATTTTACATTATATTACTATCAATATTTAATATAAATTAATAACATAAATAATAATATTATTACAAATTATAAATTTAATTTATCATAGTAACATAGTTTAATTATTATTAATTAAAAATAATTGTAATATAATAATATGAACTAAAATATTAATGATTTAATAATTATATTTAATATTTTAAAATAATTATTTAATATTAAAAACTATAATTAATATTAATAATAATAAAATATTTATAATTATAATTAGTACTAATCTTAATAAATATTAATATTGTAAATATAAATAATATCCTGATGAATTATATTAAATTAATACTTTATTAAATTAATAATATAATATATTAAATTAAAATTCTAAATTTTAATATATTAAATATATAAAGTATTATAACATGTAAATTATTAAAAATAATCTAATATTTTTTAATTTTAATATGATTTTCGCTTTACTTATAATTAAAACATTAAATTACTTATAAGTAAAGACAGATAAATACATCTTGACAGACATGAATGTAAATATCCCCGATTCACAGACGATGTAAAAAACCGCCATGTTTGTCTAACCGGAGTTGATTTTTTAATAAATTATTCAAATTTAAAGCACAAAATCAGAAGTTTGGTGAATTCATAATGAAAAGCCTACTTTAAACTTTGCAGAACAGTGCCTGAAAGTTCTTAAATATGAAAATTATTATTCCTAGAAGATTTTATTTTTTACGTCCATGTTATTTCAATGGGCACTTCGATCTGTTTATGCCCAGCGCCATGTTGAAACGTCACACTTCAGCGGCGTATTGCACGGGCAAACTCTTCCACGGCTTTGACCCCCTCCCCTCTGAATTTAGGTGCCTCCCAAATTTGACATTTCTTTCAATATTTTAAACTTATAGAGTAGGATAAGATTAAAAACAAAATATATATATTTATCTAAAAACAGTGAAACCTTTCAATAGCGGACATTTCGAGACTACAAAATTTGTTTACTATTCGGAGGTGTCCACATTTCTGATGTAAAAATATTCAAACAGGTATGTGTTGTGTATTGAAAAGGTGGATTTTCGCTAAATAGAGGTATCCGCTTTTACCTCTAAAACCGGACACTTCCGAATAGCGGGAAAATTCTGTGCTCCGGAAGTATCCGCTATTGAGAGATTTTACTGTTTTTAGATAAATATAATTTTTGTTTTTAATCTTATCTTACTGTAAAAGCTCACAACATTGAATATAATCAGTACAATGCCGAAAGAGATTTAAAATATCAGCTTTACGAAAATTGCACTCTAAATTTTGGGCACCATAAAATCGGGGGGGGGGGGGGGAGAGGCCATGGGCCCATGCTTTTATCAGGTTCTTCTTCTTCTTAAAAAATTACCAGCCCTGCTTTGTGATCATATACAGTACCATTTATTGAGGATGCAATGTGGTCAAAAATGGCTGCATTAATGCTTAAAAAAATTGTGGTCAGAAATGACTAATTATTGCCGACAGATCAGAGCACGAAAATGGCCGCAATTCAGGAGTTTCAAATGTCTTAAATTCAGACACAAATAAGTGTCTTAAAAAATTAAGACACTTTAAAGTGTCTCTTTTTTTAACCATCCGTTTTAGACACTTAAGTGTCTGAATTTAAGACATTTCAGTTTACAGTGCAGTTTTAACAACTTTATACCTGGTTAAAAGTTATTTTTATTAATACTTAAAATTATCCCAGTGTTTTGAAATATATGTAAGATTTGAGAATCATGATTCATGATAAAATTAACTTGACCCGCGTAGACCCAAAATAACCCACTAATAGAAAGTTCTCAAATATGTGACCCAGTCCAATAGTCTTCTCGTGCCCGAAAATGGTAGTAAAAGTTTAGTCAAAATCGTTTGAACCGTATTTTAGATACAATTAGCTTGATCCTGACAGATTGTGACCCAAATGACCCACTAATCGAATTTCCTCAAACATGTGACTCAGCCCAACGGTTTTCTGGTGCCTCAAAACTGTAGGATACAAAATTTCGTCAAAATCATTAGAGCCGTTTTTAACATAAAATTTGCATATATATATATATATATATATATATATATATATATATATATATATATATATATATATATATATATAACCCCCCACCCCCCTCACACACACATACACACACAAGATTTGCTCTCGTATTAGAATAAATGGTGTATATAATGCTCTGATTGTTCCTAGTACACGTGGTTAGTAAATACATGTGGTAGCACGTGCTTTACCCGAAATTATAATTGGCTTATTCAAACACGTGTTATTCATAAATGTGTGGTATTTTCCCATCTTAACGTGAAGCCTATCCCCCCACCCCCCCCCCTTTTTTTTATTATCAGGGAGCTTTTTACCGATGGGGCATTTTTCAGGGGGTGATTTTACTCAATTCCTAATAGCATTCGCAAATATCCGCCTACGGGAATTATATAAATCAGACATATGTTACTTCGTTATCTTTTAACACTTATTTATCAATAAGTTCAATATTTATCAATACCTTGTTACTTTTTTTCCGTTTACTTTTTTTCCGTTTACTTTTTTTCCGATTACTTTTTTTCCGTTTACTTTTTTTCCGCTCTTGTTGACTCAGTTACTTTTTTTCCGTTTACTTTTTTTCCGATTACTTTTTTTCCTAGATTCCGCTTGACGATGAAACTTCCGAAGCTCCTATAACAAAAAAGCACCGATTTAAAAAAAATAAAAAATTCAAATTTCTTAATAAATATTTTTATTAATATCTCCTAAAGTTTTAATTCGATTTTAATAAAATTTGAAATGTCTCTACAAAATTCTGCAAAGATAATATATCTTAAATTTTAAACCATTCGGTTGGGTAGTTTTTGCGTTGTTATATGCGGACGGACGTCGGACAGACGGACGGACGGACAGACTGACGGACCAAGCGACGACAATGGGTGCTACGTATTTATATAATTACGAACGCACCTAAAAAGAACGCATATCTTTTGGATAACCCTGTAAAAATTAATGCAGCAAAGGCGTTCAAACTCGAGATTATTAATAAGTGGCTTATTGTAATATACCGTGTTCATTTTTAACAGTTCGAAATTAACAGTTAAAATTTTATATTGGAAAGCCGTCAAATAGCTCTATAAGAAGGTAAATCTACTTTTCTTCACTTCCAATATTTTCAAGATATTTTCTATATTGACGAGGATTAAGCATACGCGTAAGAGTATAATATAAATTTATAAGCCCTATAAGTTTCTGAGTTAACTAACAACTAAAATGTCAAAGGCTTCGTGGGCCACAGATAAGTGTTTGGCGGGCCAATTGTGGCCCGCGTGGCACGCGTTTGACATGCCTGACTTAAATATTAAATAAAATTTATACTTAATTTGCTGTCTGTCTGACCCCTTTAAATGACTCATTAAATTTTTAGTTTAACGTTCCAGATACGACGATAAATTGAAATAATAAGTTATAAAAAGTTAAAAATTATATTTGAAGGAAAATCTTGAGAAAATGAGAAATATTCTTTCAATTTACTTACAATTGCTTTATAATATTTTTTAAAGATAAATTTATAAATAAAAGTTATCCATTCATAAAACAAATGAAAATGCTTTTTTTCTTAGTCTTCTGCACTAGCAATAAGTGACCTTGAACGATTACGGGAGCTGTCCCTGATCCTAGACAATTCTTAGAAAATGTTGAACAATGAAGCCGGAAACTTCCCCAGGCATTGGAATGGGGGTTTCAATAGAAAGGAAGATTTGTCTTCCTCTCCTGATGACCAGGAAGGATGTCTTGACGTCTTGAGTAAATAATACTACAAACAAGTCTTACAGTTTGTAATCACCTGTTAAGGAAAAAAAATAAAATAATAATACGTTCCAAAAGAAATTGTTTTCCGCTATTAATACTTGCAAACTTACTTTGTAGGCCAAAAAAAAAGGGGGGGGGGGAGAGGGAACTCCAAGGATACATAATAAATATAAATAAGAAAAAAATAAAAGCGACAATTTGTTAAAAAAAAATCCCCAATTACTTTTAGAAAACAATTGAAATTCAGCCTACTCAATCGCCGATATCTTTCTGACTTTTCAGTATATTCGACTGGCCTTTTTGTATGAATTGCTCTATAGAGTTCACTTCCAAATCATGAAAAAAAAAAAAAAATCATCGTTATAGTTCCGCATGCGCAGTTAAAAATTATTTTGTACACCTGCTGATATTTAAACTATTTCATATATTTATATTCTAATTGTACTATGTTGTTTCTATTACTTTTGTCAAATTTTGTAAGAGTGACGTTAAATTTCATTGAAAATAATGCATTCTATAAACTAAGAAAACAAGCGAAAATTTCTTGAATAACAATAATAAAAAAACCTTTATATCTCGAAAAATATAAGTGCTATTGCTACACAAATGTTGTACATTATCCACATATTCAGGTGCTGCAGCTACAGATCATTTCGAGCATTTTATTTTACAGGGCGAGCCCAAATATCATTATTTTATTTAATTTGTTGTTGGTCCCTTAATTACCATCGTGATCAATCCTTCACTGAAAAATGTAAGGTCAAAAAGGGTCTTTATATAACCGATGTTCTAGAAGAATTCGTGAAATATTTCTCTAGTTATTCGACAAAACGTCTAAAATTGGAAGTACCCGGTGTTTTTTGGCCATATAGTGTATAATATAATCGTATATACTCGTGTATAAGTCGACCCCCCCCCCCCCAATTCTTACGCAAAATTTTGAAAAAAAAAAAAAAATATTTTCGTGTATAAGTCGAACCATATTTTTGGTAGTACATTAAAAAAATATTTGTAATTGAGTATAAAAAATAAATAAATAAATGCTGCATTAGCAACGATATGGACGGATCAAAAGATTATTTTTCAGATTCCGATGAGTCGTTGATAAGCATGGAATTCGAATCTGAGGATATGTACAAAGAAATATCAGATTCCTTATTACCTGAGCTGTATGAATATGCAGATTCTGAACAATAACTTACATTTCCATAAGTTTCATTGAACAATTTTAATTTTTAAATGAAAACAATAAGGGTTTTTAGATTCATGATTTCTTGATATGTATTATTTTCTGTCTTTAAATAACCTGAATATCGGCAATTGGATAAGTATTTATTTATTTTTATTTATTTATTTATTTATTTATTTATTTTTTACTAACTCGTGTATAAGTCGACCCCCCATTTTCAACTCCCAAATTTTGTCTAAAATTCTTCGATTTATACACGACTATATACGGTATATTTATATAATTTATTTATTTCTACCTTTCATCGAAATAAAACTTAACTTATAATCTTTATGCCGTTTTTTATCCTACAATACGAAGGTTATTTATCTGTGTAAACAAACAGAAAAAAAATCATGGAGTACTTGTTTTGGAAATAACTAGCTTCACCATTATAAGACAACGAAATTTCTCCCTCACGCACCTAAAATATTATTGGTCTAACTTAAATTTCTGAAATTTCTTACAATAGGAGAATAATAGTACATTATAAGATATTCGCATTGACATCTCATACAATATTAGATTCATATACAGAGCCCGATCAAGTTGAAGTTGGGCCCAGGGCCTGTTAAAAAGTTGGGCTCCCCATTCCCGGCGATACTTTCAGGAAAAAAAGTAGGTTTATTTGATGAGTTGACAAAGTTGTTAGGGTAAAAGTTTACAAAAAAAAATTAACTTAGAAGAATAATCAAGAAAATGAATAGTATGCAGTTTTTTGCATTTTCCCCAAATTTGATTCTCTGGATACGGCAAGTTTTGAAAATTATAGGTACTCTCAAATTGAAAAGAACTTTTACAGAAAAATTAAATATGGAGGTTTTTTATTACAGTAAAACTTTGTTTTTACGTCAGGGACCAAAATATAAAATGCAAACAGTGGAAAAACTTAAATTGTGAGAAAATTTACATGCAGGAAAACGCAAGTTCCAAAAACATATAATCAAGGTTTCACAGTATTTATCAATTTTTCAAAATACTAAATTGCAATTATCAGAAAAGGAAAAAAAATTGTGCATATATACTAATCATAAATCAAAAGTTTAATTAAAAAAAAAAAAATATGTGCAGGGTTTAAAAAACCCTGCACATAAAAACTCCATTCGGAAGTTATCAAGCGTGAGTAAAGTCCATGTTCGGTTCTTGGTCATTCACTTTTTCAAGTAAAAGTGCCTAGCTTAAAAGCTTCTAAAAATTTTAATGAGTCATTCAGAATATTTAAATTTTACGTTTCATATTTTATAAAATTGTATTATATTATTTGAAATATATTTGATTAAGGGAAAAAAAAACAGCTTCATAATTTGTGGGCCCCTGAAATTGTTGGGCCCAGGGCGAGGTCCCGGAGGCCCGTGCATTAATCAGGCCCTGCTCATATATTAGATGTCAACGGATATTCGCTGAAACTGAATGGGAGGGTGGGGGTCGGGGCAACACCTACTTGTTTTTGTAGTCAAGTAGGTGTTGGGTGGGGGCAAGCGAGGCATGCGCCTCAGGCGAAGAAGACGCGAAATGAAGACTTGTTATTTGACACAAAAAATATGATGAAATTTGGCTAAACATATCTTGCAGCTGAAGAATTAAAAAGAAAAAACTGAGACAAGTAGATGTGTATTGACAAATAGTTAAAAAAGGGTCGTTTATGATTACAAGATGGCAAATAAATAACAAAAAAGAAAAATGCCCAGTTAAACTGAGGGCATTGAGCTCACAGGCTATTCACACTAATTGTATATTATGCTATTTTTTCAAAGAATAATGCCACTCGAAAAATAAAGAAATCGACAATATATTAAGGGGGGAGGGATAAGCACTGGTTCCCACTCTTTATACTTAACCAATAAACCCCCAAAATCTATTCAGGCAAGCGCCTTACCACAATGAATTTATACACAAAATTTGAAAAAAATCGGATAATTTTGCTTGAAAAACCCATTTATCTAAATTAAGGGAGGTGACCCCCCCCCCCCCCCGTTCCCCCCTTTATACTTAACAAATGAAAACCCAAAACTAATCAGGCAAGCGCCTTACTTCAATGAATCTATATACAAAATTTGAAGAAAATCGGATAATTCTGCATGAAAAACCCATTTATCTAAATTAAGGGGGATTAGACCCCGTTTACCCCCCCTTTATACTTACCCAATGAACAACCAAAAATAATTAGGGAAGTGCCTTATCACAATGAGCCTATATACAAAGTTTAAAGAAAATCGGATAATTCTGCATGAAAAACCCATTTATCTAAATTAAGGGGGGGGGGGGGTAGCCCCCCCCTTTCCCCCTTTATACTTGTCCAATGAACCCCCAAAACTAATCAGGGAAGCACCTTATCACAATGAACCTATATACGGAATTTGAAGAAAAACGGATACTTCTGCATGAAAAACACATTTATCTAAACTAAGGGGGGGGGTAGCCCCCCGTTTCCCCCCTTTACACTTATCCAATGTATCCCCAAAACTAATCAGGGAAGTGCCTTATCACAATGAGCCTATATACAAAATTTGAAGAAAATCGGATAATTCTGCATGAAAAACCCATTTATCTAAATTAAGGAGTTATCCCCCCGTTTCCCCCCTTTATTCTTAATTAATGAACTCCGAAAAATAATCAGGGAAGCACCTTATCACAATGAACTTGTATACGAAATTTGAAGAAAAACGGATACTTCTGCATGAAAAACACATTTATCTAAATTAAGGGGGAGTCATCCCCCCCTTTCCCCCCTTTATACTTAACCAATGAACTCCCAAAACTAATCAGGGAAGCGCCTTATCAGAATGAACCTGTAAACAAAATTTGAAGCAAAACGGATAATTCTATCACGAGTTATCGCGTTACGTACATACATACATACAGAACGGGCGGGCACATTAGCTCTCAGGGTTTGATAGTCTGTGAGCTAAAAAAGAACCATTCTCCAATGCTATTTGCATATCGCGGAAACCACTTCCTATATAGGAACAAGTTGGAAATTGTACGTCAAACGTGACAAATGAGGTACTTTCGTACTATAACTAGTTTCAGTAAAATTAATTATATCGTCTATTATTATAATATAATTAATTTCCGTAATAAAATAAGTATATTTTAAGTTGGCAACATTTTATCTTTTGACATTTACTGAAAATACCATTGGGAAACTTAAGCCTAGCTTTGAAAATTTCAGAACGTGAAATCCATATTTAGACTCTTTTCAATTTAATATCTATTTCTCCGGAAACATCTATCCAAAAAATTGTCGGTAGATTATAAAACTGCTATACTTAAACAATTTTAGTATACAGATTCGGTTTCTAAATTCGGTAATACATTAGTAATAGGACTCCATCTTAAGTAGGACGTAATCATCATAACAACCTAGAATAAATAATTATCATGGGTATCACTGAATTAATTACGTATGATTTAATAGAATAAATAATGTGACTAAAACTTGGTCATAGAGGTTATAAAATGTGATATACGTCATATATGACTATAATGTAATACCTGTGAGATAACTTGGCGATACATCTCGGTCGCTTGACGAATAATCCGCAGAAACTGCTATAAGAAGGAAGTACCGATTTAAAAAAAAATCAAATTACTTAATAAGTATTTTTAATAATATCTTTTTAAGTTTTGATTCGATTTTCATAAAAGGGAAAATGACTCGAAAAATTCTGCAGAGATTATATATAGGGCAGACCGGGGCAAGATGAAGAGTGGGGCAAGATGACGAATGTCTTATCTTTTCCGTTTTCCGCTAGGTGGCAGCATCAACTGGACACTACTGGCTCTCCTATCGGTCGTTCGTTAAAAAATACTATAGACACGCTGAAATCGCCATTTTTGTGTCAGTTGTGAAGCTTTGATTGTTTTCCGCTGCCACGTTATAACTTTTATGCATGTGTAAATAAGCTCTGCTGCAGATACAGGTAAGATATATCGTTTCTCTTTAATATTTATGAGTAACTTAGTTTAAATACTAAGCCTATACCTATATAGTTTAAATACCTATTTCCATGAATAAATGTCAATTAATCGCCTTCCTTCATGGCAATGAAAACGAATATTTTTAAACAGGCAGTCCGGGGCAAGATGACGAGCTCGTCATCTGGCCCTGTGTTTCGGAATTTATTAAACTAACTATGTTGTCCATTCTATTTAAATCCTGTAAACGCTTGTTTGTCTGTGTGTTTGTTCGCACGACCTTGCGCACTACCTCCTCTGGAGCTAAGGGGCGCATGGAATCGGGGGAGGTATCGTTCGAAAGGGGGCGACCAGAGGAAGACATTAATGCCATCCGCTAAGCCCCCCTAGCCTCCTGAAAGAAAAACCCTATTGGGGTCCGTATCTCCACTTCCAAGCGTCCGATCGGTATGAGGAGAGTACCGTTCGACGGGGTCAAGACCTCCCCCTCCCCCGCTGGTCCCCCTCCTCCCAAAAAATTCAAAAAGTGTTTAAGGCCAACTTCCGGCATTGCGACCCACCAACAGAAGAATTGATCCAGTGCTGTATGCCAAGAGTGGTGGCATGAGGAATGTTCCAATTATGAAAATGGCATTTTTATTTGTGACTACTGTTAACTGCACAACTAAACACTTCAAAATTACGCTACAATCAATGCATTATGCTTAGTTTGATACTTTGCAAGATGTAAAAACACAGTTATCATTTGTTAAACCATGTAACATATTCAAAATATAAAATATGTTCAATCTTTTTCAATGTTGTCATCTTGCCCCAAGGCCAAAATCATCTTGCCCCAGTACTGGGGGGCAAGATGACGATTTGTTAATGTTATGGAAAAATAAAATTATCCTTTATTTTTTTTATTTGAAAAATTAAATGGTAATGTATTTAGTACTACAAAGGTATACTCTATCAGTTCATGTAAAATTAATTTTACTATTACTTCAAAATAAATTAATAAACAACAAAAATTGTTAACATAGTCATCTTGCCCCGGTCTCCCCTATTAACATTCAAAGTATTCGGTTGGGTAGTTTTTGTGCTGTTATATGCGCACTGACGGACGGACCAGACGACGACTATACGTGCTATGTATTTATATAATTAAGAACGCACCCAAAAAGGTCTCAGTGGCAGCTATTATCCAAGTTACTATTTGAAAATGGATTACCTTTAAAATACAGGAAATAATTTCCTCATAATTTCTCCGGAATCTGCTATAAGAAGGAAGTACCGATTAAAAAAAAAAAAATTAAAATTTACTTAATAAATATTTTTATTAATATATTTTTAAGTTTTGATTTGATTTTTATAACATTTGAAATGACGCGACAAAATTCTGCCAACGATTATATATATTAAGCCATTCGGTTGTGTAGTTTTTGCGATGTTATAAGTGGAGAGACGGACAGACGGAAGGACAAGATGGCGACTACAGGTACAGTCGTTTTTTCTTCTTGTTAATCAGCATGAAAATTTCTGACATATTCTCGATTTACTTTTTGAAGATAAATGCCGGGTTTAGAGGGTTGCGGGGTGGAGGCAAGCGCCAGGTTTGGATGTAAAAACTAAGGAGTAAAAAACTACTTTAGATTGAAGTTTAGATAGAAGTTGGTTATAATACTTGTAAGAAGCGCAGGGGAAAAAAAAAAAAATCTCGGCCAGGGTGCCGTAAATATTAAAGCCGCCTCTGTCACCTAAAATTATTTCCATCATTTTTCTTCCCTAGGTTTTCGCCTAGTTTTGCTTAATTGTAGAAACGTCTGCATTTGAATGATAATAAGATTGCTTCTTGACTCACTACCTTTTTAATGATCTGTCGCGACTGGAAAATCATCTTAAAATGTACAGTTGAAGAACATTTTCTGAAATGAGTAACACTAATCAATGTCTTGGTAAATTGTCTGCAAGCTCTTTGCATGTTTTAATAAAAAATAATTAGGAAATATGTCAGAAAGTAGCCAGTTATGATTTTAAGAATACCTTTAAATTAAAAGTAATGAGATACCGGAACAAATTATTAGAAATGTTATAATTTGAATTTATTGTATTTTTAAGTTTTTCTTTAAATTTCTTTAATTGTCTTTCCAAAAAAATGTTGTTTTCATCTCTATGTTAATTAGAAACTTTGAAATTGTATTTTAACATCATAGCTAATCCTAAACTCTGACCATTTAAAAGAGACAGAAAATATACATTTTTTCAAAATATTATGTTTTTAAGGATTCGATTCATCTTTTTATGTCTACAACTCGTACGGTCATAAAATTTTTATAGTACACTTATACTTATTATATAAGCTAGTATGTGCTTTTATTGTCATTTAAAAAATATATGTATAAATTTTCCACGATGAATAAATTTCTGTTTATAATTTGAAAATAACATATTTTGGGGTGTTAACAACTAAGCGGCATAAAATATGAAAAATACTTGGTTAAAATTTCAGTAATTTCCTGTATCATGTTTAGAGACAAGAGCAAAAAAATCTACTCCAGGGCGCCGTGATTACTTTTACGGCCGCTCCTGCAACTTAAAATATCCACATATTATAAACGAATTATTAAGATGTTTATTACTGCTTTCATGTTCTTCCTTTTTTGTTAAAAAATGACGTATAGCCATATATATATATATATATATATATATATATATTTAATTAAAAATAAACGCAAAGTCGTTGTTGTTATTTGAAATATATATAGGAACAGTTTTTCGGTATTTGCCGATATCTGAATCTAGGAAAAAAAGTCCCCGGAAAACAAAAGTAACCGGAAAAAAGTGATAAAAAAATTTATAAATATTGACGTTATTGATAAATAAGTATTAAAAACTAACGGGGTAACAAAAGTCTGATTTATATCATTCCCGTAGGCGAATATTTGCTGTAAATATTTGTGAATGCTATTAGCAATAGTGTAAAAAAGAGACTATTTTCGCGTACGAAAATGCTCGTATTCATCACTGCTTTATTTTTTACATTCGCGAACATAATTATGAATATTCACAATCATAATCAATTCAATTATATGTAAAAAATTAAGTAGTGATTAAAACGAGTATTTTCGTATGCGAATATTCGCGTTCAAAAATCAAGTAGTGATGAATACGAGCATTTTCATACGCGAATATTCCCACTTTTTTACACTATTGCTAAAAGAATTCACAAATTTTTACTTCAAATATTCGTCTAAGGGAATGATATAAATCAGACATTTGTTATCTCCAGTACCGCAGCAACACCCTCAGCCTGGTGAAAAACATTGTTACACACCATCGGCGCATTCATAATCACAGCTGAAGGCGCCGATAAGCCTACGCGCGACTAGCCTAATTCATGGCGCCTGGTGCGGTGGCACTCGCACCACCCTTTGTGCGGCTCTGGTTACCTCGTTCGTTCATAACACTTTTTTATCAATTCCTTGTAACCTTTTTTTCCCCGGTTACTTTTTTTCCGCTCTTGTTTTTTCTGTCACTTTTTTTCCGATTACCTTTTTCCGCTCTTGTTCTTTCTGTCATTTTTTTCGATTACCTTTTATCCCGGTCGCTTTTTTTTTTTTTTTTTTTTTTTTACCGCCGACATCTGTTTTAATTATGTTAAAAGTTTCCCTAGTATTTGCCTGCAGTACGACTAGTTTAACGGCTGTACTTGTACAAATTACTAAAAACATTCCTTCGCCACTCTTTTAATCTGTATATATATGTCATTTATTACATGCAATTTATACCTAGGATTATTAAATAAATAAATGTGAAATTTATGTTGACAAATTTTAGAATTGTGATTTATCAAGACGTTTTATAAGAACAATAAATAGCGCGTGAATTTCAAATTTGTATTTTAAAATTCAATCTAGTTTTAATAATCTTACATTAGATGCTGCCCACTCTCTCTTCTTAGCGGCAACCATTGTAAATATCCGGTCAATTTATTTTTAGGCGGGAATCTTTCCCATGTTACCTTTCATATAGATTGCAGAGAGAACACTGGTAACCACAAAGAACTCCTTTGACCTCTGAACATTAAATTTCCCTCTTGTGCAAAGTAAGAGATAATAGGAGTATGTCTATTTATCTCCTGCACACATTTGTTTGGTCTGATCTGGTCATGTGGGAATGTGTTTGCTTATAAGTAATTTTTTTTTTTTTTTTTAATACTAATACGATTGTGCCAGGGGTTCCAAGACCCGTCTCGGGTAACCACTGCGCGGGGTGTCAAAAGTTGCGATTTTCCTGGATGAACAAATTCTTTTAAATTTCTTTTAGCACCATGTACAATTTAATACCTCAATCTAATTGTTAGCCTGCATCGAATGGAATTTAATTGCAGTAAAACCTGTATAAATGGAACCTGCATATAACGGAAAATTTTTATGATTCTGTCGAAAGTTATACCGTTGTGACAGGTCCAAGATGTTATGAATTAAAGGGGTAGCGTAGAACCTTTAAATGAACCGCTCCTGTAAATCATCGAAATGAATTTTATTACATTCAACACTTCAAATAAATAAAATACAAATTCTTGATTAATAGGATTGCACAACAATAAAATATTTCGGGCTCTTTCAGCTTATGATTCTATTTCAGCTAAGTGTCCAGCATTAATAATAGTCTATACTTTCAAAGGATAAACAAAGTCAATGTTCCTCTTCAAAGGTAGGAGCGGGAGTCGAGGGTCGATTGGTTCGTCTGTCCTTCACAAAATATAAAGGATTACAAATTCAGTCAATCATCTCCTGAATACGGGAAGGGGATCAAAATAGTCGCTGTTCTGCACAACTAGAGAGTGTTCACGCTCGCTTTACAAGTCTGTCACGCAACAATCTCAAAGTTTTTGTTAGAGAACGGTTTTCTCTGCCCGGTGATTCAACAATCACCTGAATGTAGTTTTTCCCCGGAGTGATGACTCGTCTTTGAGGTTGAGAAAAATCTGCAACCTACCTCGAGTGCTCTTTGCTCTTAACTCAACTAACTATATTTTCTTCATCTATCTTCGATGTTACCCCTCGAACAATAGGATTCTCTCCAGCCATCAAAAAGTCTTTCAGATGAGGTAGTAAAAAAGTCCGTTATGATAGGTGGAAAAAGGGTTTCCCACGCACGTTCTCTAATGACTGAGGTCATCTTGGTTCCCACAATACCTGGGGCGGGCGGGCTCAACCAAAGGGATTCCATTCAGCTCTCTCCCTTTATGTAGCTGTCCCCAAACCTTGAAGTAGTAAGATGATTGAGCAAAACTTTTGAAGTATCCCGGCCGAGTACTGGACTTCGTTTTATTTTGGAAGAAAATCCCAAACACATGGGATCTGCCTATACCTGTCTTTCAGCTTCACAAACAAGGGTTTTAGATGAGATATAGTGAATTTTCCGTAACATTTGCATATACCTGTTAAGAAAACCTATGTTAGACTGAATATTTGTTCATTGCAATTCTGTTTTTATAGGCTTTACTGTTCTTTGTTTAGTAAAATCTGAAAAAATAGAACGTGTATAGAACGAAATATTGTTTTATACGTAAACAATTCCTTATCCGTACGAAAAGAATATCATAAAATTATAATTGCTCAGTTGGAAACATCTGTAAAACGGAATTTTGTTTCGGTCTCTAGCGATTCCGCTTTCACAGATTTTACTCCATAAAATTATTATGTATATTGAACACAGTAAAACTTTCTAAACGGAAAGATTCCATTTCAGAGATATTGGCATCTTAAAAACTATAATTGTATTATATGGGATTCTTCCGTAGAAACCACGATTTTTTTTACGTTTAAGACAGCATTATGTTATAGACAGGTTTCGCTTCCATATGATTTACTGTATTTTTATGTCTCAATTTAAAAGTCACTGTTCCGCTGTTTGTGACAATGGTTCTGGCAACACTAGGAGTGACCCACGTGAAAATAAACGGAAAAAAGAGTAGGGAATTATTAATTTAAATAAAAAGACACGTCATGAAACACATGCATCTAAATTTATAAAAGTCCAGCTTCAGAAAGCCGTTGTGATGGATTGAGGATCCATCAGCACATTTCATTCTGATAGGATTAAAATAATCACAGAATAAAATGGAGTGATCGGTCTTGATTGGCAACTATTGTAAGAGGATTATCCTAAAGAGAAGAAATCCTTAGTTATTTTCAAGTAAGAATGAAAAGCTTTCATGCTGTGTATAGCCTTGCTAAATGTGTGTAAATTTTATATTTAAGAAGATTAACTGAAGGGGTTTAAATGTGTCAGGAAGGTATTTGTATGAATGGCATGGCTAGAAAAAGGTATTTCGAAGAACCCTAGATACCAAGGGGTAGGGGGATGGAAGAAGGGTGTTTCAATCAAGGAGGATCAGTGGATTATGCACAGGGGAGGAGGATAGAGTTTTTCGTCATTGAGGAGCAGTCTGGTTTTTGAGTTCTGGAGAGTTGGACCTTGTTTTTTGGGGGTATCCGAGATGTACAAAAATGTCTTGTAAATATCATCTAAATTTTCACTATCATGTCCTTTTTTACAATTGTGATTTTGAAATAAAACTTTTCGTTTAATACGAAGTGATGTGTTTAATTATATGTATGCGATCACGATACCACACCGTGTATGGAGCACGGACAGTTGTTTGCTTTAGCTAATAAACGGCGTAATCAGAAAAAAAAGACCGCAATTAACAATGCGACTATTTTTAAAACATTCACAAACTCATTTCCATTCATATTTGCTTGAAAATTTTAAATATTCGCATTCAAGTAGGGGAAGGCCGGACAAAGTGACCACCCAATATAATGACGTTACCAGAGCGCTGGCATTGCGTGGTTTGTGGTTAAACTATTTCGTTGGATGGCAGTGAGGAACCATACAATTGTTGAACAAGGTGGTTCCATGTTTTATAATTTTAGAGCGGGTTTTCCAGTTTTTGAAGTTTGTGATCTAAGGTAAGTGACTTAAATTGCATACAATTAACAACAACCTGTTGTCCTTGCATTTATTTATTGAATGTGTAAGGGAAGAGCATGTTTTCAGCTTCACATTGGTGGGTGAGTGGTCGATGACTGTTCATTTTTTTCCACTGTAGAACGTATTTTCTGTCATGGCTCTCAAATGGGCAAAGTAGTCAAAATAATGGCTGTTTGATTGGATCAAGTGATGAAGGTTGGATCAGGTGCAATGTTTGTCACCTCTTGGCTCATGAGGCCTGTTCACTCCGAGAAGAAGATGACGTGGAAATCATTTGTGAAAAATGCAGCGCTTAATTCTGATTTTTTATTTTTTATTTGGGTTTGTCAAACTCTTATTGGATTTTCATACCATTTTCAATCTTTCATTATATTTCATACGATTTGTTATGACAATAAGACTGTTCTAATCATTTAAATAGTGTTTTCAATCTTTTTTTCAATCTTTTTACACCTGTAGGGAAAAGTGGGCATGAAGTGCCCACTTTGACCGTTTAGGTCGGGCAAAGTGGATGTTTTGACCTTTTTTGGAAAAAAACAAATTTTCACTTCCACATTATTATTTCGTAAAAATTATAAAAACCCTTACACTTCTAAGTAGTCACTCTAGATCCATGCAAATTGTCAGTTATGTATATGTATTTTAAGGGGTAACAAAAAATCACAAAATCTTAGGGTAACCACTTTGCCCGCACTTCCCCTACCTAAGACTCAAATACCGTTCTCACTTTTCCTACAAATTCCAAAGAGCGTGGTGCAACAAATGCAGACAGTTTATGTGTAAAAGTCATAATTTATGTGTTATTTTGTGCGTGACTTGTAGCGGACTACTGTACACAAGCATCCTGTAATTGTCTTGCTTTGGAAATTAAAAGGCGAATTTTGATGTCATTTTCTAAATGTTTAAAAATAACAAGTCATTTTCTAAATGTTTAATGTTTTCTAAATGTTAAAAAAGTTTTTTGGAAAACAACTTACATTCTTTTTTTCAATGTAAGCCAATATTGTAATAAACCCAAAATGCGTAAAATATTGTTTTTTCATTGGAAAATATTTAAATGTAAGCCAATATTTGTTCAATATTCGCATTTGATTGGAATTATGTCTAATGTAAAGCCAATATTTGTACAACAATGGCAGTCCATTGTAAATGTTTTTTCGTCCAGTCTTTCTGAATGCGCCTTTATCGAACCGTTCAAAATACGAACAAACTAAAAACGTTTTCTAAAATTTTGTACTTTTTATTTTCGAATGTTGCAAACCAACATAATAAAATACCAATTTTAACCCTTACATTTTTTGAAAAAATTTCTATTTATTGTTTTTTTTTTGTTTCTTTTTTTTATCGAAGCTCACTTCGGGTTGAATTTTAGAGATACAGATAAATGTAAATTACTCACTCATCAGAATATTTTCTTCTCTACGACGAAAAATACAAATATTAACCCTTTCAAAAATTCTCGATTCGAAGTCACTTCGCGCCCTCTTTTTTTCTATGCTAAATGTCGGTATTTTAAGACAATGTTTTTACACGTTCTTCGTACAATCGATTTGTATCACGTATAGAAATCTAGAAAAATTTCGAACGATTAGGAGTATTTAAAAAAAAATAAAATCTGCTGAATTTTCGCTCATAACGTGAATACGCGGGTGGTCTTTGATGTTTTTAGAAAAAATGTACAAATTTTTTCACGAAAATTATAAGTTGGCTTTCAAAAGAATACAGACGAAATTCTAGATTATACTCGTCTAGATTTATACTTTTCAGATTATACATATAACTAATAAAAAATTCAAAGAGATCGGACAATAAAGCTATTTTTTATATTAAACGACTCGACACATTAAAAAGAAAAGCGAGAACAAAACACAGCCCTTTTACAATTAAACATCAATATTTTTTCATAAATATTTTACACAGGCTACAAAACCATTATATTTATAACAATTTCAAAGAGTTTGGACATTAAGAACTACTTTTTTAACTACTAAACGAGCCGATGTGGGAAAAAATCATTTTACAAGCGACTTTATCACGAAATATAGTTTTTTTTTTCACGATTTTTTTATACAGGTTTTGAAACCATGTATCGTTCATAGAAGTGTTTGGACAAAAAGAAATATTTTTTTAATGTTAAATAACTCGTTATCAAAAAATAAAATAAAATAAATAAAAACAGCCGCATAACTTATAAATCTATACAGATTTGATATTTATTAAAGATTATCATACAAAGGACCAACAATTTGGAAATATTTCCAAAGTTACACTAATATGTAAAATATTGGCGTTTGATCGCAAATATTTCCAATGCAACGCCAACATTTGTACAATATTGGTGTTTGACTGCAAATACTTCCAATGTAACGCCCATATTGTACAAATGTTGGTGTTACATTGGAAATATTTCCAATGCAAAGCCAACATTTGTACAATATTGGCGTTTGATCAGAAATATTTCCAATGTAACGCCCATACTTGTACAATATTGGCTTTACATTGGAAATATTTGCAGTCAAGCACCAATATTGTACAAATGTTGGTGTTACATTGGAAATATTTGTGATAGAACGCCAACATTTGTACAATATGGGCGTTACATTGGAAATATTTGTGATAGAACGCCAACATTTGTACAATATGGGCGTTACATTGGAAATATTTGTGATAGAACGCCAACATTTGTACAATATGGGCGTTACATTGGAAATATTTGCAATCAATTACCAATATTGTACAAATGTTGGTGTTACATTGGAAATATTGCCAATGCAACGCCAACATTTGTATAATATTGGCGTTTTATCACAAATATTGCCAATGTAACGCCCATATTTGTACAATATTGGCGTTCTATCACAAATATTTCCAATGTAACTCCAATATTTGTACAATATTGGTGTTTGATTGTAAATATTTCCAATGTAACGCCCATATTGTACAAATGTTGGTGTTACATTGGAAATATTGCCAATGCAACGCCAACATTTGTACAATATTGGCGTTTGATCAGAAATATTTCCAATGCAACGCCAACATTTGTACAATATTGGCGTTTGATCACAAATATTTCCAATGCAACGCCAACATTTGTACAATATTGGCGTTTGATCACAAATATTTCCAATGTAACGCCCATATTTGTACAATATTGGCGTTACATTGGAAATATTTGCAGTCAAACACCAATATTGTACAAATGTTGGTGTTACATTGGAAATATTTGTGATAGAACGCCAACATTTGTACAATATGGGCGTTACATTGGAAATATTTGCAATCAATTACCAATATTGTTCAAATGTTGGTGTTACATTGGAAATATTTCCAATGCAACGCCAACATTTGTACAATATTGGCGTTTGATCACAAATATTTCCAATGTAACGCCAACATTTGTAAAATATTGGCGTTTGATTACAAATATATCCAATGTAACGCCAACATTTGTACAATATTGGCGTTTGATTGGAAATATTTGTACAATATTTTCATTTGGTTGGAAATATTTCCAATGCAGCGCCAATATATGTACGATATTGGCGTTTGATTGGAAATATTTCCAATTTAACACCAATATTTCACAAATATTGGGCATTGATTGGAAATATTTCCAATTTCACACCAATATTTAACCAATATTGGCGTTTTATTGGAAATATTTCCAATGAATGCAATATTGGCGCAATATTGGGCCAATATTGGTTGGCTACTAGGGAAGTGTATAGTGAGTATAATATTGTTGTGACCGCAAAAGACCACTTCGACATGACTTTAAAACGAAGAATTATTAAATAATTATTCATGCAAATTTATAATCAAGAACAATGAAGATAAAATTAAAATATTACCTGCATCAACCTAAAAAGGAACATAAGTGAGAGACGTGACTAAAAGAACTTGCACTGAAAAATACAGCTTCAATATAAATCTTTATTTATAAAGAATCTTGAAAAAGGAGTATTTCTGAGGGAATCTCTTCTTTATAGATTCACCTCTATTTCTTAAATTATAAGCACATAACTGACGTTTTTAAATAAACGCCATCACAAATATTACTGAAATTTTTTTTTCTCTTGGGAAACTCGGATATGTTGATTTTTAAAGATAACATAAAACATATGACTTTATCAAGCAATTTGCGAAACTAAAGAAGTATCACCACTTGAATAAAATAAGCATTCTTGCCATAAATGCCAGGTTCCAGCGAAACTACCATCACACACAACCGTCGTATTAACTACGCTGTTGGAAAAGAATTTCATTTTTGCCGTAATGACAGTAAAATAATAACCTCAGATCATCACAATTTTTAAAGACGATATTTTCTTCATATCGTAAATTTAGATGTATGCATTTTGTACATTTTTCACAGCAGCAAGCCAAGCGATCACCTTACACTCTTGTGGCAAACGTCTCAGTCTCTGTGTGTGAGCGCGCAGCTTCAGCACTGACTGGGAACGCAGGGGAGGTGGTGCCAAAAATTGAAAAACGCCAATCGGCAGAGATAAAAAAAAATACGTATTAATAACATTTGAATTTGATTGGCGAGGGGCAGAGCTTAGAACAGGAAGTGAGCATAGGCAAAGAATGATATCGAAGCTTCTAGTAAAATCCAATACCGGAAGTACAGAGGTAACAAAAAAGATTAGTATCAATTTTAAAAAGCGAAATGTTATGAAATAACGAAAAGTTTACAGGGGAAGTTTTAAAAAGGAAATAATTAAAATAATTTTGAATGTGAATTTTAAAATTAACTGAATAAGGACTAATAAAATATTTCTTAAATTGAATTAAAATATGGCAGTGGTTGTAAGAACCACAACACAACCAAAAATGAATAACTCTAAAGAAAATTGTAGAAGAATTTAAAATATACAATTGCACAAATAACTTTGTGAAACTGAATGGATTCGTAATATTACGAATACATTATTTTTTTTTTAATTTACGAATATAATGCAACATACAATGAATAACTTCCAATTGAATTGAAAAAGAATTTAAAATATACAATTGCACAAAAAGTTTTTGTGAAACTGCATGAATTGGTAATGTTACATTCTTTGTCATTCTGTCAAATCAGAGATAAAGATAATGAATGATGACAAGCCGCGCTTTGAATTTGCTGTGTTTAGTTATTGCGCTTTAATCTTATTATTCCTATATGACTGATAAAATATGTTAAATAAAATGCTAAATAACGTCAAAATATTTAGAGATAGTTATCAACTTTTTAATTATAACATTTGTAGGCATCACGTTATTTGAGTTGAATTATTACCTTGGAAATACCAAACATACTTTCTAAAATTAGAAATTTTCATATTTAAAATAAATTCATATACAGTGGACACTCTCTATCTGAACACTCTCTAATGTGAACACCCCGGTATTATGAACACTTTCTGACGGTCTCGGCAAAATTCCATAGATTTAACAAAAGATGAACTCTCTGTGTTCTGAACACCCTCTAATCTGAATACCCCACTATTATGAACGCTACTTTTGATCCCCATTCTAACCCGCCTCTCCGTAAACTGAACATGTGTTTAAAGTCGGAATGCGGAGAATTCCCGCATCATGGAATTTCGAAAAAATTGTTGCAGAAAAATAAAAGGGTTCAATGAACTCGATTTAAAAATAAATAGACAAAATTATTTCTAGATTTTAAGATCTACCCGATGCTGAAATTTGTTTGAATAATTCAGATAAAATCTTCAGTTAACAAAACAAACAAAAAACATTTATTATAACAAAAAAAAAATCGAAAGAATATTTTTGTCTTTACCGTACGTGTTCTCAATTAGCTAGAACATTCTTATATTTTTAATAAACAAAAAAGTGCAGATATGAAATTGTTGCCATTTCAGAAAAGTAAATCTTGATAAACAATTTAAATGAAATGATTAAAACAGTAAATTTTTATGCAAAGAGATACAAGAAAAAATAATGTAAAAAACATGTCACGTGATTCCCCCTCTCCCAAGCTGATATAAAAAGAGAAAGATTGCACAACAGAAATGCCCACTCCCCAATTACAGATCAGAGACAACAGGTGTTAGAGGGAGTGGTCAAAAAAGGATTATGGTTTCTTTTCTGCACATCTGGTTGGCAGCATTATTGCTTCTGTTTCTTTCTTCTTTTTTGCTCGGCAAAGGTAAATTTTTTTCACTATTTCACTATCGTTGCAGGGAAAGAAGCACAACACTTACGCAGATATGCCAAAAATAAGCAGGAAAACGAAAAAACAGAAAGAACTGAAGCTTCGGGAAAAATACGAAATTGTTCAAAAATTAAAATCAAAAGTAAGTCAAAGGAAAATTGGATCTGAATTTGGAATTTCAGTTGGTCAAGTCAACGCCATTAGCAAGAAAGAGAAAGAAATTACAGCCGCTTTTGAAGCAAATAAACCTTCCTCAAAGTGTAGAATTTTCGAAAAGAGAACGGGACACCAGAACATAAACAATCATGTCTGGAAGTTTTTTGCCAACTGAGAACGAAGTATCTGCCTGTCACTGGACTTCTGCTAAAGCAGATTGCTCTATATTTTGCAGAAAATGAGAAAATCACTGAATTCAAGGCATCGGATGGATGGCTGACTTGCTTCAAAAGTCGGCATAATATCGAATTCAAAATAATCAATGGTGAAGCTGCAGACGTAAATATCAACACTGTCGAGGAATGGAAAAGATAGCTTCCAGATATAATGAAGGATTTTGACGTTGCTGACATTTTCAATGCCAACGAAACCGGCCTGTTTTTCAGCGCTCTTCCAAATAAAACCCTAAAAGAAAGAAGCGAGAAATGTGTGGGAAGAAAAATGTCAAAAGAAAGACTTGCCGTCATTCTCTGAGCCAGTTTTACGGGTGAGAAGCTCAAACCACTTGTGATCAGAAAAAGTGAAAAACCACAATGCTTCAAAAATGTGAAGATAGCATCATTTCCTGTGCACTATAAATCAAATCGAAAAGCCTGGATGACATTCACAATATTCTCGCAATGGTTGGAGGGCATTAACGAGATGATGAGGAGAGAAGGAAGAAAAATTCTTCTTTTTGTAGATAATGCCAGATCACATACAAATGTGCAGCTCAGCAACGTGACCCTGAAGTTCCTGCCACCGAACTGTACTTCTATAATCCAACCACTGGATCAAGGAGTAGTCAAGACTTTTAAAGCTCACTACCGAATTCATTTTTTGAAGAAAATGTCCGTGGTGATGGAGGAGGCAAAATCGGCAACCGAACTAACGAAGAAGGTCAATGTCATGGATACGGACCACTGGATATTAATGGCTTAGAATGAAGTAATCCCCAACACCATCCAATAATGCTTCTAAAAAGCTGGAATCCTGTGTGAGAATGAGCAATCAAGGACAGAGAACCAAGAAGCAACAGCTGTGAGTTACTTGAGGTCAATTCTGCAGGAGCTTCATACTGAAATTGAACCTGAAGCTTATCTCGAAGCCGATGTAAGCCTTCCTGTTTGCGACAACATCGTTGAAGAGGAAGAGGGTAGTGAAGACGAAGCAGAACCGTTAGAGACCGATGAAACAAGAAGTACGATTACCTTCAAGCAATATGGCCCAGGGATTCAAGACCTGTTGAACTATTCGGCTGAACATCACCCGGAAACCTTTCCACTTCTTAAACAACTAGATAACATGTACACTGCACGAGCAAACACAATGCAAAAACAGACTAAAATTACTCACTTTTTTAAGTAATGTATTGATTATGTTTTCAAGTAATGTATTGATTATGTTTTCAAGTAATGTATTGTATGTATGTAATTATATGTTTTGTAAAAAAAAATTAATATAACTTTTTTAATAGTTTCTAAATTCAGCACCCCCATCTCAGTAACTTGCATGGTTAACCAGGCTAAGTAATCTATACAGTCTATAAACTCAATACATAGTAGTAGTAGTATGCATTTCCCAATCTCCCTCTATTATGAACACCCCCATAATCTGAACATTTTTGTTCTGTCCCATGAGTGTTCAGAATAGAGAGAGTCCACTGTATTTTAAAATATAATAATCTTCACATTTCCCGTAATAATCTAAACGACTTAAAATAAACATAGTGTATGTATAAAGTGTGTTTCTTGAAAGACCCACTAATTGAAAGTTCAATACGTTTAATAAACATAAAGATGAAATAAGTGATATTTTTTTCCGGTAGCTAAAAATTTGTATACAATACTTTTATTAAATCATAAGTAAAAAAAAATTAAAGACAATCTTCTATTATAATGTACAAAAAAGGAAAAAAAAATGTTGAAAGACAATTGATTGAAATAAATACCTTTTTAAAAGGAATAATTTATAAATTGTGAGTGTTCTTAGGATTTTGTTCATCTAACGAAACTCTATTCGTCCCGCAACGTTGATTGTCCGTCACAGAGCCGGTTATCAGGAACCATATAACTTACAGACATGACATTTTGTGTACTTATAGTTGATCTATACAATCTAAATTTGAAAAAATAGTATTATTTTAGTATAGAGAGATAAAAACCGAAAATCTAACAGCCTTTTCCTATTGAATTTAAACATTTTTCGTTATAGCTTTTACCAACAATTAAAAATGCACAATAAAATTCTTTCTACAATAAATAATTTTTTATAGAAAGATTACCACGTGAAAAATGAAAATGAAAAAAAAGGTTCGGCAGTTGAAAAAAAGATTAATATGACGTCATATTGGTAATAAAACGGAAATTTTCAAACATTTCTCAATAATACAAGGAGTATGAGTATGTGTAAATACAAAAGGCAGCTTAATATGACGTCAATAGAGCATTAAACAGTTAATTAATCTGACCTCATATTGGACGTTTTACGGACTTTTTCAAATATTTCAGAATAGTACAAAGAGAGTATCAATAGGAGTAATAGAGAAAGTAAGTAGATATGACGTCAGCAAGTCATTGTAATGCCATACGAGTTTGAGGAACGTATTGAATTATGATAAAAACCCGATTATGGAAACATTGGCATATTTTAACATTTTGAAGGTCTCTATAAAAAATGTTTAATTTTTAAATTGATTTTTTTTAATATCGCATTTAGTCTACATGTCAGATATTATTATGACAGAGTATAAAATCACCCGCTATCGGATCGGTTCAGATTTTCGAAAAAAACAAGAAAAATAGACCGGTAAATTTTTACTTTATAAAAAACATGATTATTTTTTTTTGAAAATGAAATTTATTTGGGTTATTAAAGAAAGGATAAAGTGTTTTGAAAGCAATATTAAACGAAACCCTTTGTGCGATCTTCGATTACACTTACCCACTTGTTTAAAAATAAAATGGATATACAATTTTAAATTCAGCTTCTTAGCAAGACAAAAATCCATCAACACCTTCTTGGAATCGGACCCCCATCCATTCATACACTGCGCAGAACTGAAAGATGACGCATTTACCACACATGTTACTCATCGAATAACATCGGCTTATTTCTGAAGCAATTTATGACATACGCAATCATATACGCAATGACATTTACATACCCTTATTGGATAAATGCTTTTACGCCTGAGGGATGGCGCAGACTTTTTTTTACAGTTAATTGTATTGTCACTAGAAATACGTCACACTATCAAATACTAGATCAATTGTAGCACAATAATTGTGATAAAATAGGATTGTGAGACTTGAGCCGAACGGACACACAAAACTATTTAAATAAAAGCCTGTAAAAATCAGGTAAAAGTTTCAAAATTTCCCTTCGATTTTCCAATTTATACGAATGCTCAAGTTAATATCTAAAACTCCATTAAAGGTACCTCAGTATTTAAAAAAAAGTATTTTCTCTTCTTGTTAAAAGATATTCGTAAAGAGAATAATTGCCTTTTTTTAAATTTTAGGAATATGATGCAACATACAATGAATAACTTCAAAGAGAACTATGAAATAATTTAAAATACACAACTGCACAAAGATTCTTTGTAAAACTGACTAGATTCGTATTATTACGTATTTCGTCAGTTTGCCACGAAGTTCAGAGGTAAAGTTGATAAATAATGAGAAACTGCGCTTTGAATTTTCTACATTTAGATATTTCATTTTAATGGTATTAGTAATTAGTTGTATATGTTTGTTAAAAGTTGTGTTTTATAATACTAAATAATGCCAGAATGTATTTATTAAAATATCTTTGTCTTAGTTAATAGTTTTTTACTACCTTTGTTGTTACCACTTGATTTGAATAAAGGTATCACTTTCAAAACAGCGCAATTCCGAGAAAAAATAATATAATTTTTCGAAAATAACAATCTCCTTAAATCTCACAGTATATAATTGATTTAAGTTAAAACAGCTATATAAATATTTTTTCAAGTATCATATATATGAACATATCGTTATTTTGTGTATGTTATTTTATGTTGTGTTATTTTATTTTTATGGTTATCACGGGCAAAATCAGCTATAGGCAAACATCAGCAAATTCTCACTATTAAAAGTGAAAAAATCCCAAGTGAAGCTTCTTACATGTATCCAGTATAGTCGGACAGTGAAATGAACTCCAAATCTCGTCAATGACTCGATGAATTACAAAGTAATTTATAACCAACATAGATTATAGTAAGACTGTAATAAAGTGACCCTAATTTTGAAATCCAATATGTGGCCTGAGTAATTAAAAGTCCAAGTTATAAAAAAATTCTATAGACAAACCAGTGTCTATCGTATTCTTCGATCGCAAGAACATTTGAGGAAGAAGTTATGGATATTAGTAGAAACGCATTTTCACTTGGGAAAAACACATATCGGCTGCTCACCTGTTAAAGAACTGACTATTAGTTACGTTAACCTTCAACATTCCTTCAATACTGTCCTTCAACATTGATCGTTCGCTGAAAACTAACTCGAAAAGTCATTGATTTCAAAAGGCTTACAGTTACAGCGCCTTTTAAATTCACAATAAACTCCGTATGTCTTTTCTGAAATAGAACTTCAGGAATTTCAACAGCACACAGAATCCGTTGAAAACCTAAGTGATATTAATTTTTCTACATTATTCTTACAGTATTTTTTCTTTTAATTCGATGTACACTTTTCAGAGCGGCTTTCAGCTCCATTACAATAAGTTTCTTTATTTCCACACACACAAGCAAGACTACTGTGCTTCCATTACACATCCTCAATTTACCCTACTACAAATTATGAACATGGGAGTGTTTCTGAAGACAATACAACATTTTAATATTTTTAGAACCCAATTATAATTAATACATTAATTTTAAGGTGTATTTTTATGCCCGTTAGTTTTAGACCTTAATTCGGCCCACTAAAAGTAATGTACACAGTTGTATTTTCGATGACAATTACGGCATTTTAATAATTTTAGAACTTAATTAATTATAAATAACCTCTAAAGAATTAATTTTAAGGTATATGTTTAGGGTCGATAGCTTGGTGATAAATGGACAAATTTTCTTTAAATACACTGAAAAAAAAAGTTTTTACGGTTAAATTTCGGCACTACATCTGCCAGTATTATACTGTAAAATTAACAGTAATAAACAGTAAAATAAGCAGTAATACGTGAGCAGTAGCGTATTATTGCTTTCTTTACTGTTTAGTACTGTTAATTTTACGGTATAATACTAGCAGCTAGTATTATACCGTAACATCAACTCTAGCAGCATTGCACCCATTACATTGAAAATATAAACTCAGAAAATATATCTTTCACTCAGTTTCTTTAAAATACATAGCTTTCATTCAAAATTAATACATTAGATCATTTAACATACATATCTCTCACTCATTTAATTTAAAATGAAAAAACATATATAAATAAATAAATAAATAAGAAGAAAATTAGAAGAAACAATATCATAAACGAAGTTTAACAATGTCTACAATTTTGGTTACAACCTGAGTATTTCAAGGTCACTTTTTGCAATTGTCGACAAATTAGCAAGATTGTTTGCGTCTACAAATTTATTACGGAGGAAATTGTCAGTAAAACCACTTAAAAGAGAAATTACCTATACTTGAAACAGGTTTAACTATGTTAATATTTGTAAGAATATGCATATTATATACACGGATTTTCTAAACTAATGAATCAAACCTTCAGGAGTGATAATATGCGTCAAGTCCGACTATTTTTATATAACAGGGTTTTCAAATGGTCAGATTATTGAATAACCATATTTTTCAACCAAAAATCTTTCTTTTAGATTTCTGTTGCAAAATTTGTAGAAACCTACTTTAAAGTTTAGTTCTATTGAAAACTTTGGATAAACCAATCACAAAAATGTTTTTTCGGAAATGCTGGTATTCTTCGAAAAGGACCATTTGGGAGCCCTGCCTAAAAAACAAGCATTGCAAAACACATACCCAGTCAAAAGTAAAGATAACTTACTACGATACCTATTTTTTGCATATTGAAAAAAATGAAGATATTTTAGTGAAGTTTTCATTCAATTACCTGTATTCGGATGAAATGTGATGATATCATTGGAACTGCACTGTAATTGTATTAATGACACCGTATGCACTGTTAGCTAGCTCTATTAAAAATTATGAAACATCTAGTGGAAGGTTGTTTGTACGCGAATCGTATCCATTTTCAGCAATTATCGTAGTATCAACTTTTTTAAGATTGGAGGAAAAGTTTAATTCTGTTGATTCGATTCTTCCACCCGACAAGCCACGAGACGATCCAACATAATTCGTCATCGTCTCGTGATCTTGCCTCTCTAGGGATACTATAATACAAGCTGAATCATCGAGCATTTTGATGCTCCCATAGACCAATCAGCGATTGTTGCCCACGCGGCGCGAAGCTGTGTGGCCAATCGTTCTACGGGCAATTAAATGGCGGCGTGAGTCAGCCCGGATTATAGGAGACTTAGCCTCTCGATCGTCACTACCACGTGAGGTGGTGACATGGGACAGCTGTTCCAAATGACGAAAAAATCATTCTGATTTAGATTTTTTGTAAAAGATGTTAACAAACGATTATACATTAAATTTTATTCTGACGAAGCCTTTTAAGTTCAAAGTTTAAATCTACCTACAAGTCAAGAAGAAGAGTGATGTGTAGATTATTTTATTTTAAACTTTGAGTCTTAAACAAGCTTTATGCAATTCTTTTATTCTAAAACTAGCTGACCCGCCCGGCGTTGCCCGAGCCCGTGTAATAAACTCAAATCTTTTAAAAAACGAAACACTGGTCAAGGTTTCCGATGGCTTCGACACCGTATACCGGGCACGCTCGCACGCTCCGGAAAATCTTTTATTTCCCCTTTCCAACGCCAGGGGAGAAACCTCTTTCGGAAAGAACCTCTGAGACAGGTTAACGCTGCCTATGGTACTGTATAGTAGGCGTGAGACAAAATCGAGCTGGTTTCGAGAAGATGGAAACATTATAAGCCGAGTTATTGAAATAAGGCACTGTTAGAGAAAATAATCATGAGTGAGGCGCCGGGTGAAGGGGATGTTCAAGTATCCTTCAGAAAATGACTAATTAGGAGGACTACAATGCATCTTTAAAAATTCGTTCGTTTGCTTAAGCTAGGAACTTAATTACAAATTTGCCTTAAATTATTCTTCGGAAATAATGGTAACCGCTACTCATAAATTTACTTTAATGTTATAGTAGGTGACTATTGAGTTAATTATGTTTGGAATCAGTTGCGTTGAAATCAGAAAGTAGTTGCGGAGATACGAAAACGGGGCATAGTTAGAGAAAAAACTTTGAAGGAGGGGCCAAGGGGAGAGGGGGAGAGGAAGTTCAAGTTCCCTTCAGCAAATGACTAATTAGGAGGACCACTATGCATCTTTAAATATTCGTTAGTTTGTTAAGCTAGAAACTTAATTACAAATTTGGCTTAAACTATTTATCGGAAATAGTGGTAGCCTCTACTCATAAATTAAGTTTAATGTTATAAAGGCTGTCTATTAAGTTAATTATAATGTTTGGAATCACTTGCGTTCAAATCGGAAAGATAATTGCTGAGATATGGAAACGGTGCATAGTTGGATAAAAAACCTTGAAGGAGGGGTCGGGGGGGAGGGGATGTTCAAGTGCCGTTCAGCAAATGACTAAATAGGACAACCACTATGTATCTTAAAAAATTCGTTCGTTTGGTTAAGCTAGGAACTTAATTAGAAATTTGGCTTAAACTATTATTCAGAAATAGTGGTAACCGCTACTCATAAATTTACTTTAATGTTATAGAAGGATACTATTGAGTTAATTATAATGTTTGGAATCAGTTGTGTAGAAATCGGAAATATAGTTGCGGAGATATGGAAACAGGACATAGTTAGAGGAAAAACTTTGAAGGAGAGACCGGGGGGTGTAGGTGGGGAGGGGATGTTCAAGTTCCCTTCAGCAAATGACTAATTAGGATGATCACTATGCATCTTTAAAAATTCTTGTCGTGTGGTTAAGCTAGAAACTTAATTACAGATTTGGCTTAAACTATTATTCAGAAATAGTGGTAACCGCTACTCATAAATTTAGTTTAATGTTATTAAGGGTGTCTATTAAGTTAATTATAATGTTTTTTTATCACTTGTGTTGAAATCGGAAAAATAGTTGCTGAGATATGGAAACGGGAAATAGTTAGAGAAAACTTTGAAGGAGGGCCCCGGAGGGGGGTGGAATGTTCAAGTGACCTTCAGCAAATAACTAATTAGGAGGATCACTATACATCTTTAAAGATTGATTCATTTGGTTAAGCTAGGAACTTAATTTGAAATTTGGCTTAGGCTATTATTCGGAAATACTGGTAATTGCTTTTTAGAAATACACTTTGAAGCAATGAATGCTGATTTTTACGATAATTTAGTAAAAATGGAACTAAATGGAGAAGTTCGGAACATTATTACTGAGATATTACTCAGAAACTGAGATTTAAAATAGCGGTATTCTGTATATAAAACAACAATTAAACGCTACGGGTTAAAATTGTTAAATGTAATTAGTCCCCTACCCCTCGCCATTCCCGCAAATATATAACAAATAATGTGTTAAATAAAGTTTTCTGTAATAATAGTCTCTATCATAATAATATATGTCGTGTTTTAAAGAAACCTTAAACCCAGATAATTATAATGAAGAAAAACGTGCCTGTAAATGTCTTAAACAGGTGGCGTTTATGTAATTTGCCGTGAGTAGATGGCGCTGCATTAGCCTGGCCTATTTCGTTATAAGTCCTTATTTATGCATCGTTACTCTGATTTATTTAATGTGTTCTGAGAAGATATTCTACACAACCAACCAACCGATGAAAAAGGCGTATTTTTAATGAGAAATCGTTGTGCATTTTAATTACTATTTCAGAAAGTAATTAAAATATTAAAATTCTGATGTAATGTTGCACCAGGAGAGGGTTTGGACTACCTAAATCTAAATTTACAGCCTTCTAGGTGGGCTAGATTTTCCTAGACATCGCCAACAGACACACACACACAGAGCGAAATTTTCTTTTATTAGTATAGATGTAATTTTTTTCAGTGTCTCACGCATTTATTTTGATTTTAATTTGCAATATAATAAGACGTGAGGTAATTGAATTTTAAATTTGATCTCCACAGTCAAGAAATTCTGTATTAAAGGTGTGATATACAAGTTTAACACTACAATTTTTACAGAACTCTTATTCGTTTGTGAACGCCAGTATTTTCTATTTATTATGCAATTGTTTTGCCATGTGCGTTCTCTAAAATAAATTAAGTGTTCGTTTGTTTCAATTGTCTCTCATTTATGACACCCAAATTGTCCTTTTTGGGGGAGTTGGGTAAATAATCATCTATGATTTCTGAATATTTATTGTAATGATAATAGACGTTTTCATTGTGACGTTAATCATGACGTTTTCGTTGGAAACTGACTCCAAACAAACGATTCATACGCTCTATATCTTATTAAATATAAATCGTAGATAATGTTATCTCTCCATATGAAGTATTAAAACACTTAACTGTGAGATATAACTATAAGATATAGCTATAATGTACATATAAAATAAAAAATACAACATAGCAACCGTTTTTTGGTGTCCGTTTCTAACCAAAACATCATGTCTGACGTTACGACTGAAAGCTATTCTTAATTTCGTCAGAGTTTAAGTAACCATTTGTTGTGCAAGATTCCCTATTTATGGTGTATGCAATATCAGTTCAGTGCATTCTTAATTATTCATGAAAAATTGCTATTTTCTATCCACGCATAATGTAAAGTTAGTCTGTTGAACAAATTGTTTAATATTTTTATTATTGTTAAAATTATTGAAATTCCGTTTTCGGCCTGGAATGAAATATCCTGTATTTTAAACTGAATATGTAAATCACAAACCTGATTTCATATTCAGTAATTGTTTGTCTTCACGTACATTATCTTCCATGAAACTTTGTTCAGTTAATTTATAAACACACTGTAGATACATATCCTTCTGAAAATTTATTTGTTTTGAAAATTCAGAAATGAATATCTTTGAATGTTGTAAAACATACCTTAAAATCCATGACCTTAACTAAAATAATTAAACATTTTGAACAGTAATGAAATTAAACATTACATTTACTTCTTGCATTCTGGATTTATCTTTGACATTACATTTAACTTCGCATCTTTTGCATAGTTAATTAAATATTATATTTAATTTTATATTTAATTGCTTTGATGCATTAATTAAAATTTTATACTAATTGCATAATTTGAATAAAATTCATCAGTTAAAATTCTCATCAAAAAATTAAATAATATATAAATAGTATTTAATAAAACAGTTTAAAAAAAAAAGTTATTAAGTTCGTTATTTATGTCGCTTTAAAATATTATTTTTTTTCATGTGTTGCTTTTAAAAAACTCATTATTTTCTCCCCAGGATATTTCTTTTCCGTCGAAAACAACCTAAAAATCCAATTAAGCTTCTAAAAGTTAATTTCTGAGAGTATACAATGTGGAAAAGATTTTCTTTCACGCGCTGAAAATATTAATTTTGCTTTTTAATATAAAATTAAGCTATGAACAAAGCCGAATTCTCATCTTGTAATCTGTTTAAATAAAGGTTATATTTAATTAGAGATGTTCGGAAGAACATGATTTAAATTGGGATTTAAAAATTTATTTAGAAATTACAAAGTAATTTATTAGTACAATACATAAATATGAAGAATGCACTTATATTTAAATTTAATTTTGTACTAATTTTAGAATTTTTAATTAAAGTTGCAATTTTTCTACACTCTTTTATTTAACTTAATTGAGTTCATGTATGGCCACGCGCATCTGCATTCTGTAAACCCGTGAAAACTGGGTTGGATTCCATAGTTTATGTTAAATTGATAAATGATTCAATAATTCTACATAACTGTAGACGTATTTAATATGATTCATTGTTTCAAAGAACATAACAAATAGGAAATGCGCTTGCTTTAATTCATTAGATTTTCATACCCTCGATTGGCAGTATTAGCCAGCAAATACTAGATTTGCTTGCAATGGGTGAAATTAATAGATTGCATTTTAGTGTACCAAAAGATATAGATACAAGCATTTTTTTTTAAAATCAAAATTCATTTTCATTTAAATTTACAAATTTCCAACTTAAGTCACATATGACCACGTGCATCTCTCAGTGGTCCCGCGTAAATCTGGCATAGGCGCAAGAAGATGACCGGGAGCTCATCCGAGGACGTCGTAGCGACACCCACCAATTTCTGAAGGTTGCTGAACCCTCCAGCTGCGGGAAACGCTTGTATCGGGTTTCACTTAATCTATACAATTTTGCGAGGGCCGCTATTTTTGGCTTATTTTAACATTAGCTTATCTTAAAATTTCGATTTTGCGCTTATAATTTTTGGCTTTTTTATACATTCCATTGATACAATCCTCATAACTATTATAGCGAATAAAAATAATGTGCAGTTTTTTCAAGAAAGTATGAAAAAACCGCCGCGGTTGGAGGGTTAAGCGAAGTCATACAGATGCGGGTGTCGATGAAGCTTCATTCCAGTCTCATGACTGCGTGCGGAATTGTCTTGGCATAGTCATCGAAGACAAGTCTAGTCGGGGTTTAAATCTCTAGGTTTAGCATCGTGTGTACGCTACACATTCCTAGGGAAAACAATGCTGTGTTTGGGTGGCAGTCGTTGTTAAGTTACCGGAAGCAGGTGGATGTTCTTTGGGGCGGATGAGCCAGCGGAGCACAGACGGTACCAGATCCGGACGGACCAGTTTTTTGCTTTATTTCCCTAGTCTGCAGTCCGACGACTCAAGATTAGTCACCCTCGGGTACGCAGGCTGTAGGGGACTAGTTTTCTTTTTTTTATGCTATCTGGTATTTTATTTGCTCATTTTTTTTTGTTTTTGCTTTGTGTTGTTTTTTATCCGCCAGCATGTAGGTAACGGTCGCCTCTGTAGGTTTTCGATATTCCGAACTATTGGTAGAGTAATTCTCAAATACTAGCTTCTCGCTAGTTGTTGGGCCGCTGCTTCGATTCTATAGGCTATGGTGCGATGGGTGCACTCATGGGCGATGATGCGATGGGTCTAACTTGGGGACCGGACCTGCTCTGGGCCCTTTCGGTCTATTGAGTGAGGTTCTATCGCAGTGTGCGGAATTAGTTAAAAGATCTGTTATGTACAGTATTGCATGCGTATTATACTAATTAGTCTTAGTTCATGTATGTAGAGATGGAATTTTATAATGGATTTTTCACTTACTTTTATTGGGCATGAGTTCTAGAAATTATGTGTAGTTGTTGTTCCCGATGACGATCCAATATTTTTATATTTCCAAAAGTTAATTATCAATTAATAGATCAATTATAAATAAAGTTTGATTGTATATTAAGAAAACAGTTTATAATTTCCAGATTCTTTAAATAATGTTTAGCCAAGAATGTTTAAAAAATATGTTACCATATAACTTAACAGTAAATGTTTGTTTCTAAAGTAATGCTTGCAGTAATATAAAAATCGAAGCCAGTTAAAGTTAGATTTAGCCAGCTAAATCCTTATATTAACGCTAAATCCTTATATTATTTAATACTTATATTAAAACAGACTAAACAAAAACTGACAGAAAATGGGTTACTAATAAATCTGAAACAGACCCCCTTGAAAGTCAAATTGTAATTTCTTCTTTACTACCGGATAAAGATTTTGTTTTCGTCAAGTTCTCGTCGCATCGTCTACTTGATAATGCCAAACAAGATGTATATATTTTTTTCTCTTTTACTCCAAAGAGATTTCGTGTCAGAATGAATGAATTTTATTTTCTTTCACATCGGTCCCAGGTTTTCCCTAGAGCGTGTCTGTATGTAAATTTTCAGCCTTCGTCATTGGATACATTTTTTTCCGCCTCTTCTTCCATATAAACCCTTAGAGTTTAGGAAAGGGGTGGGGGGATAAAAAACCCACTTGATGACTTCTGTTTGTTTGTTTTTATTTTTATTTTTTTGCAGCTGTGGAACGTCAATTGTAACCTGTCACAGCCTGACGTTTACTGTGTATTTATTTCATCCGAAAGTAATTGGATTTCTTGTTTTTTCTCTGGCCAATGGTTTCTACTTGGTTAAAAAAAGATATATCAATTTGCATCATTAAAGAAGTACAATATAATAATAAAAAAGAAAAGTGCCCAGTTAAACTGAGGGCATTGAGCTCACAGGCTAGTCCACTAATTGTATATTATACTCCTATTTCAAAAAGAATAGCCCTCGAAAAATAAAGAAATCGACAATACATTAAGGGGGATCATCCACCCGTCCCCTTTATAATTAACCAATGAACACCCAAAACTAATCAGGGAAGCGTCTTATCACAATGAACCTGTATACAAAATTTGTAGCAAATCGGATAATTCTGCATGAAAAACCCATTTATCTAAATTAAGGGCGGATTAAACCCCCGTTACCCCTTTTATACTTAACCAATGAACCCGAAAAACTAATCAGGTACGCGCCTTACCTCAAAGAACCTATATACAAAATTTGAAGAAAATCGGATAATTCTGCATGAAAAACCCATTTATCAAAAAGCTACTTACCAAAATGAGCCTATATACAAAATTTGAAGAAAATCTGATAAGTCTGCAAGGTATACCCATTTATCCAAATTAAGGGGGGAATTAGATCCCCTTTATCCCTTTATACTTAACCAATGAACCTCCAAAACTAATCAGAGAAGCGCCTTATCACAATGAGCCTATATGCAAAGTTTGAAGAAAATCGGATAATTTTGCATGAAAAACCCATTTATCTAAATTAAGGGGGTTAGCCCCCCATTTCCCCCCCCCCTTTATACTTAACTAATGAACTCCCAAAAATAATTAGGGAAGCACCTTATCACAATGAACCTATATACGAAATTTGAAGAAAAACGGATAATTCTGCATGAAAAACACATCTATCTAAATTAAGGGAGAGTTAGCCCCCCCCCCTTTCACCCCTTTATACTTAACCAATGAATTCCCAAAACTAATCAGGGAAGCGCCTTATTAGAATGAACCTATAAACAAAATTGGAAGCAAAACGGATATTTCTATCACGAGTTATCGCGTTACGTACATACATACATACATACATACAGATCGGGCGGTTACATTAGCTCTCAGGCTTTGATAGCCTGTGATCTAAAAAGTACAGTATAAGAATACAATATATGTTGATATTTAATATATAATAAATTATAAAAGTCGACACTACAATTAAAACCGAAATATTTTTATTCATAATTGTTCATTTTGTAATTAAATGTACACATTGTTTATAAAATTATTCGTTAGTTACTCTTAACAACGATTGGATTTCCAATTCAATATCATTCACTTAACATTGCAGCGGCGTATGCGATGTTGTTATGAAAACGCCAGCTGACTGACAGTTTCGTTATCTGCACCATCTAGTGCCATTTAGCAAAATCATTGACGCTAAAATTGGTTTGAAAATATGACTCTATCCCCCCGTACTCTAACAGAATGCAATGACAGTGGGAAAAGTTATAAAATATTCAACATGGAATATATAAGTTATTTTTATACCTTAGATATAGGAAGTCTTTGAAAAATGATCTTGATTAATTTCTTAATTTACCGTATGTATTTATATCGTTTCTACTTTGCGTTTTATAGATGTGGAAAGAACTATGAATATATCGTTATTGTGTATATACCTAACTGCTATTCTGGCAAAATACTATAAGCATAAGTACCATTGCTAAAAAAATTTATATATCGCTTATCTATACTATTTAAAACCGTTCGCGTATCTATGTAACCTCAAAAACTTGAAAACCACAGGGCTCAGGGCTAGGAAATTTTGCACACGGGTAGCTGGTAGGGGGCCCATGAACGATCGGGGCAAAAAATTCGAAAATTTTAAATAGATTTTTCATAGATTAAATATTAATTAATATCTATCCACAAAGAGATCTCATCAAAAATACGCTTTTTCACAGAGTAATCTTCGGTTGGTTGGTTGTATAAAATCTCCACAGAAGTCATTAAATAAATCAAGGCAGGAATCATTGCAATGGGCGAGTCGAGTGCTTAAAATCGATGGATCAGAGATTACATGACATGTAGACAATCAAATTAATTATTAACTGTGGCCAAATGCTAAAAACTTAATTTTAAAGGATTTTATCGACTTAATGAATAAAAATTAGCTGGCTGTAAGGGTTTTTTTACATGACGTATATTAGTATGATAGAGATTATTAATACAGAAAACTTTATTTAGGAGATTATCTATATAATAAAACCGTAAGTCATGTGACTGTCCTCAACAGTTCCGGGATGTCCGTTTCACTTTTTCTTATGCCAGGCGGCCATTTTTATTCAAAATTATTTTTGCAAATAAAACTGCATAAAAATTACATTTTTAGAAAGATCGTTCAAAATAAATTAATATTTGAGAGATGACTTACGTTCAATTATGTATACATTCTGCAATAACTTCAGTTTAAGTTAAGTTCGCAGTTAAAATTCTCTATTTATGAAAGTAAACAAAGAAAAAAGATTCATTCGTTGTGAATGTTTAAAATATTAAACCATGAATTTTTGGATTGCTGCCTGGCGTAAAAAAAATAATCCGCACCAGTGAGACAGTCAAAGTTTACCTTAATTCTGTTCCATACAACTCAACTTCCGGATCTTTTTTTGGACGTAAGTTGAACTCATGTAATAATATTTAATGGATCAAATTTCGAAAAGAATTGTCAGCTTTTATTTTTTGCGCGTGCAAATTAGAAACGATACTTTAATTTGAAATCAAATGTTTTGATTTATGATAATTATTATTATTCTATTTTCTATTTTAAATGAAAAATGTGAACGTTGTGTATTTAAAATTGAAACAGCTGTCACGGACGCAGCGGGGTTTGGCGCGATTTTTGTTTTGCGCCAAATATGTTTAAGAATCTCCGCATTAGCGAACATATTGCAAGTGATAAGCAAACGAACATGAAGCACAAATTCTTAAGTGGGTTAAGCGGTTTTTGTCAAGAAAGATGAAATACATAACAACAAAAAAATATGCGAAATGCTACCGCGATCGCAAAAGTTTTTGATTTGTCTATTAGATTTTTCCAGTTATGCCAGGGATTAAGGAAAAAAATAAATTATTATGAATAAAAATAATTTGTTACAATGCTTAACATACATTTAAGGGCGACCAAACTGGTCGCCGGTGGCGGCTAGTTTGTTAAATATGTGGGGATGGGTAGGGGTGGGGGGGGGGGGGGTAAACGACTTTTTATTAAATATCAAATTTATTTTACTTGACCGCGCGCCACCTGGAGTCGGCTTTTTCGTTAATTGACCCTCCTTATTAATAAATCCAAATCTACTGCTCTGATTTCAACAGAACTAATTACATTTAAGAAATTTAACATTTTTTCCTTCACCCTTAACGTTTAAACGCTGTTTTATATAGATGATACCGCTATTTTAAAATAACAGTTTTCGTAAAAATTAAATTTATGTTCCTAATAAAAGTACAGAGCCTGTATTCAGTTGATGCATACCAACAGTCAAAGTTAGTGATTTGTTGTTGAGCACTTGACCGCGCGCCCCCTCGCGGCCCCTCCCTCAAGGTTTTTTTTTCTAACTGTGCTTTATTTCCAAAACTCAGATAATTATGTTCCGAACTTCTCCAAATCAGTTCCTTTTTGCTAAATTATCATAAAAATCAGCATTGCTTCAGGGTGTGCTTCTAGAAAACAGTTACCAGTATTTCCGAATAATGGTCTAAGCCAAATATCAAATTAAGTTCCTAGCTTAACCAAATGAATCAATCTTTAAAGATGCATACAGTGGCTCTTTTAATTTATCATTTGCTGAAAGGCACTTGAACATCCACTCACCCCGGACCCTCCCTCAAGGCTTTTGTCTAATTGTACCCTGTTTCCATATCTCAGCAACAAATTTTCCGATTTCAGCGCAACTGATTCCAAACATCATATTTAACTTAATAATCAACGTCTATATAATTAAAATAAATTTGTGAGTAGCGGGTACCACTATTTCCGAATAACAGTCTAAGACAAATTTCTAATTCAGTTCCTAGCTTAACCAAACGAACCAATTTTTAAAGATGCATACTGGTCCTCCTAATTAGTAATTTACTGAAATGAACTTGAACAACCGCTCCTCCCCGGCACCTCCTTCAAGGTTTTTTCTCTAACTATGCCCCGTTTCCATAACTCAGCAACTATCTTTCCGATTTCAACGCAACTGATTACAAACATTATAATTAACTTAATAGTCACCCTCTATAACATTAAAGTAAAATTATGAATTGTAGTTACCACTATTTACTAATTATAGTTTAAGCCAAATTTGTAATTAAGTTCATAGCTTAACCAAACGAACACATTTTTAAAGATGCATAGTGGTCCTCCTAATTAGTCATTTTCTAAAGGACACTTGAATATCCCCTCCTTCCGGCGCCCCCCTCAAGGTTATTTTCTCTAACTGGGCCTAATTTCAATAACTCGGCTAATAATGTTCCCATCGTCTCCAAACCGCTTTTGTAGCCCGTCTACTATTACGATGACTTAAGCAACGGGAACCTGTGTCAGATATTCGTTCGTAAAGAGGTTTGTTTAGAACAGAATGCTCCCTTGGGGGTGGAAAGTGGAAACAAAAGATTTTCCGGAGCGTACGAGCATGCTCGGTAGACGGTGCCCAAGCCATCGCAGATCCGGGACAGAGTTTCGTTTATTAAGAGATTTAAGTTTATTACACGGGTCCGGACAACGCCGGGCGAGTCAGCTAGAATAATATACCGTATTAAAATCCGTGCGCGTATCTATCTATGTTAGCTCAAAAACTCGGAAACCGCAGGACGCAGGGCTACGAAATTTGGCAAACGTGTTGCTGGTAGGGAGCCCATGAACGATTGGGGCAAAAAAATCAAAAATTTTAAATAGTTTTTAATGTTTTTGACGAAGTTTTGCCTTTTTTATGTCACCCAGTAATCGTGTGAGTTCTAAATGTTTACTGCAATGTGAGATATACATATTACGGACGCCACGCTGCAATAGTAAGAAGCTGTAACGGGTATTACGATAATTCTTTTACCTCGCATGCAAATAATTAGAGATTATTTAATTGCGCTTCATTATTTCATTTTTTTTAAATAAAGAAAAACATTTTATTACAAACATCAACAAAATTTTTATTCTATTTATTCCCTTATTCCAAATATATCGTTTTAACGTCTGCTGCCATAGCAACATAAATTAAGTTTCATTAAAAAAATGCACAGTAGTAATTTTTTTTTCTAAATCGTATAGTTATTGAACAATTCAACACTTTAACAGGGGAATTAAATTCATTTCATTCACTTTTTAGAATCAAATTCATGAACTCCCGTGCGTAGAACGGGTTAAACAGCTAGTATATTTATAAAAGCCAGATATATGCTAATAAACTTATATTCGTACGCACATGCTTAGTCATCGTCAATCTAGAAAATATCTTGGATACACTATATTGCCAAAGGTGACCGGTCACTTGCGATTTTAGACGAGAAATCTAAAAAAGAATTATCTAGAAAAATACATGAGAAATTAACCTGAAACTGCAGGTGTGTAAACAGTATAGTATAGGTTATTTCCGCGAAGATTTTTTCATGAAACCTCATAGAAGACTGTCAACAAATTGAAGAAAAAGAATATCATTTGAATAACCCTGTAAAAACTAATGTAGCAAAGGCGTTCAAACTCGAGATTATTAATAAGTGGCTTATTGTAATATACTGTGTTCATTTTTATGAGGATAGCATGTATACTCGTAGAGAAATTAAGGTTTTTATAAAAACAGTCCCAAATTTCGCCTAGTTGTTTTGCTTATAATTTGCTTATAATTTGCTTATAATTTGAGTTCTTAATATAAAAAAAGTTATTTTCAGAAAATATGACAAACAACTTTGTACATGATACACTGCAATCAGAATTTAAAAAAAATAAAAATTGGATGAAAAATGAGCAGGTTTACTAAAAACTGTTTCAGTGCGCATGCACGAATGCAATCAAAATATAATATGCATAATGTATTAGCTAAGTATATAGAGCAACTGTTGTGAAAATCTCAAAATCATAGCTTGAAAATTTTGAAAATTATCGTCGATAGAATAAGCTCGAAATCCGTTGTTCCCCAAAAGAAGCAAAAAGATGAAGGGTTGTATCAAATATCTGTTAATTAGTGCCAAGATAGCATACACAATATGGCACGTACTATATTTGGATTATACCCCTCATATTTTTGCTTCCATCTGGGAACAACGGATTTCGAGCTTATTCTATAGACGATAATTTTCAGAATTTTCAAGCTATGATTTTGAGATTTTCACAAAAGTGGCTTTATATACTTAGCTAATACATTATATTAGCTAATACATTATTGTAAGTGTTCCATAATGCGCTCTGTGATGCATGGATTTTCTTCCTTGCTTAAAACATAAATGAAGATTTTTAAAATCATAAAAATAAAAACACCACTTGTTTCAAAATATAACATTATTTTTGAAGTAAAGTGAATAAAATTTTAATGACATTTTAATGAATTCAAGTAAAAATTTTGCAATGAGGCAAAAATCTATTTCAAATGAAAAATTATTTAAAAGATTTTAACTCTTAATGTTTCAAATCATGCTTTTCGAAACATTCCGCCTCAAGAATGCTTTTCTTTAATATTTTAACATAGATTTGAGAATCATGTAAAAATAAAATGAAATTTGGAAAGGATTTGCTACTTTCTTCTATCTTTAATAGAAGAAAATATTGTAATCGAGATTTTTTCGACTTCCGGTTTTGGACGGATTTACTCGTTTTAGGGGTTGGCGATACCCAAAAACATGTTTATACAAAATGTCTGTCTGTCCGTCATTCCGTGTTTCCGTGTGTCTGTCTTCATTATATCATCAAAAAGTGTATGAAGTTATGCATAGAAATGAACCAACGTTTTTTTTAGGTTTGTGACTTCTTCAGTTTGGAGATATTCTGCCAGAAGGGTGAGCTGTAATAGCGATTTTTGTGTATTTTCATTATTGCACTATCGAAAAATGTATGAACTTATGCGTAGAATTGAAGCAATTTTTTTTCGGTTTGTGACTATGGCCAGCGAGTGCTTCTTCAATTTGGAGATATTCTGCCAGAAGGATGAGCTGTAATAGAGAGTTTTGTGTATTTTCATTATTGTGTTATCGAAAAGTGTATGAAGTAATGCGTAGAATTGAACCATTTGTTTTATGAGTTTGTGACTATGGCCAGCAAGTCTTTCTTCAGTTTGGAGATATTCTGCCAGAAGGATGAGCTGTAATAGAGAGTTTTGTGTATTTTCATTATTGTGCTATCGAAAAGTGTATGAAGTAATGCGTAGAATTGAACCATTTGTTTTATGATTTTGTGACTATGGCCAGCAAGTCTTTCTTCAATTTGGAGATATTCTGCCAGAAGGATGAGCTGTAATAGAGAGTTTTGTGTATTTTCATTATTGTGCAATCGAAAAGTGTATGAAGTAATGCGTAGAATTGAACCATTTGTTTTATGAGTTTGTGACTATGGCCAGCAAGTCTTTCTTCAATTTGGAGATATTTTGCCAGAAGGATGAGCTGTAATAGAGAGTTTTGTGTATTTTCATTATTGTGCTATCGAAAAGTGTATGAAGTAATGCGTAGAATTGAGCCATTTGTTTTATGAGTTTGTGACTATGGCCAGCAAGTCTTTCTTCAATTTGGAGATATTCTGCCAGAAGGATGAGCTGTAATAGAGAGTTTTGTGTATTTTCATTATTGTGCTATCGAAAAGTGTATGAAGTAATGCGTAGAATTGAGCCATTTGTTTTATGAGTTTGTGACTATGGCCAGCAAGTCTTTCTTCAATTTGGAGATATTTTGCCAGAAGGATGAGCTGTAATAGAGAGTTTTGTGTATTTTCATTATTGTGCTATCGAAAAGTGTATGAAGTAATGCGTAGAATTGAGTCATTTGTTTTATGAGTTTGTGACTATGGCCAGCAAGTCTTTCTTCAATTTGGAGATATTCTGCCAGAAGGATGAGCTGTAATAGAGAGTTTTGTGTATTTTCATTATTGTGCTATCGAAAAGTGGATGAAGTAATGCGTAGAATTGAACCATATGTTTTATGAGTTTGTGACTATGGCCAGAAAGTCTTTCTTCAGTTTGGAGATATTCTGCCAGAAGGATGAGCTGTAATAGAGAGTTTTGTGTATTTTCATTATTGTGCTATCGAAAAGTGTATGAAGTAATGCGTAGAATTGAACCATTTGTTTTATGAGTTTGTGACTATGGCCAGCAAGTCTTTCTTCAATTTGGAGATATTTTGCCAGAAGGATGAGCTGTAATAGAGAGTTTTGTGTATTTTCATTATTGTGCTATCGAAAAGTGTATGAAGTAATGCGTAGAATTGAGCCATTTGTTTTATGAGTTTGTGACTATGGCAAGCAAGTCTTTCTTCAATTTGGAGATATTCTGCCAGAAGGATGAGCTGTAATAGAGAGTTTTGTGTATTTTCATTATTGTGCTATCGAAAAGTGGATGAAGTAATGCGTAGAATTGAACCATATGTTTTATGAGTTTGTGACTATGGCCAGAAAGTCTTTCTTCAGTTTGGAGATATTCTGCCAGAAGGATGAGCTGTAATAGAGAGTTTTGTGTATTTTCATTATTGTGCTATCGAAAAGTGTATGAAGTAATGCGTAGAATTGAACCATTTGTTTTATGAGTTTGTGACTATGGCCAGCAAGTCTTTCTTCAATTTGGAGATATTCTGCCAGAAGGATGAGCTGTAATAGAGAGTTTTGTGTATTTTCATTATTGTGCTATCGAAAAGTGGATGAAGTAATGCGTAGAATTGAACCATATGTTTTATGAGTTTGTGACTATGGCCAGCAAGTCTTTCTTCAATTTGGAGATATTCTGCCGGAAGGGTGAGCTGTAATAGAGATTTTTGTGCCAATTTCACTGGCGCTGTATTAGCGAATTTTGAAGTATTAACATGTATGAGAGAGAGGAATGTTTTGGTATTGACACATCCGACTCGTTTTTTATAACTGACTTATTTAATTGATAACAAGTTAGTTTTTCTTTAACACTTTCCAACATAGTTGAAAAGTGCTTATGAATTCGGTATGTGTGGCCCTCTCTCTGTTTGGCCGCCTGTTTGTTTGACGGTCTGACTTTCCGCGCTCTAACGCAAGCAAATGTACTCGGATTGCTATGTAATTTATACATGTTATTGAGGATTATTACTATGGCATGTTTGATATTAAAAAATAAGTGTGTAGCATTCATAGTTCGTTTACAGGGACACTCAAAAGAATATTATATCATATTCTATGGCGAAAAATCGTTTGCAATCTATTTTAATGATGTCACACTATTTCAAACATATTGAAACTGAAAACAGCATTGAGGTATACTACATGTTGCTTACTGTAGAATATGGTTTAATAGCATTTGTCGTAGGGACACACAAAGAATTTGGTTACAGTGCTGTAAATGAGCGATAAATTCAGAAAGTGCGGTTTCAGTTGTGGTATATGTTTTTAAATTTAACTAATGTGTTGCATATTACATGATGTCTATATATTCTATAGATCATATACAGGGCTTCATAAAATAATTTAAGTACAATTCCGTTTACTGACGAAAATTGGTGAAGTGGAATTTTTTCCTTTGTTATGTGTTTCTTAGCTGAAATAAATTTTAGCATAATATGCAGTATATATGCAAATCTATAGATAATAATCAGAGATTCAGAAACTAATTTAAATTATTTTCCGACTATCAATAATTATTTCCGATATTGTGTTTTCAAATGTTTTATGAGTTTTGCATATAGATATCATCTTAGCTATCATCTTAGACATCACCTTTAAACTTATTGAACGACGATATTTTTCGCAATATTCTGAAAGTGTAGGAAAATGTTTCATAATCTATGCTTGACGCATGATTTACCTTTCTTGTTAATTTTTATAGTAATGCTTACATTGAATAGCAAATATTTTTACAATTTGAAGCCTCTCAAGTATTATAAAATAATAATTGTAAATATATATTTTTTAATCTATAAGTGAATGATGTTTTGCGCGTAATATTTTCCATGTGTACATCTTTCAAAGGCATAAAATGTATGTACTCGTTAATGATTGAGAACGTATCAATTTTCAGAAATATTTAGTTAAATTGACTGTGTTTTACGACCAGGATAAAAAAAAAGTCTTTTCGTGAAATAAAACGATTGTGTATACAACGAACAATCGTGTATATACGTTGCAATAACAACAACTGTTATTAATATACTTTTACTTATCCATGATACGTAGTATAGAGTTTCGTTTTGAAAATCGAAAAAAAAATTTGACGTATTTATACGTTTCAGACACAGGAGATTCCGAAAAACATATTTTTAGAAAAAATAATTTTGCCGTTCGTCTGTCTGTGTGCCTGTGAACGCTCTATCTCCCGAAAAAATTGAGATAGAGACTTGAAATTTGGTAATTACTTAGTATGTAATAATGGGAAGAAGCTTATTGAATTTCAGTAACCTCGATTATCAGAAACTATTTTTTCGGACTCTCGAAATATACCTTCTGATAAAAGATACATAAAATTTTTCTAAATTGTTTTTTTAAGGAATGAATATAAAAGACAATAAAAAAAACATAAATTTTGCATAAAGAATGAAGTCGATCGGATAATTATTTGTCGAGATATTTGTAATCCTATTTTCTACAATCTTCATTTTTTCATGAACCTGTATTTCATTCAAATTTCAACTCAAAGATATATTTTAATTGAAATTCAGACGCTTAATCCGACGCAGTAAGCCGTTAGTTAATAGGATTATCAATTTTGGAGTTATAAGGATCGTTCTTTTACGCAATTCAATAATAGAGCATTTAAAGTTTATGACGTCATCAAGCCACGATTTTATTCGAATTGCAATGCATTTTATAAATAGTTTACACATGTTTTCTTTTCATATTTTATATTATGCATATACATGATGGGTAAGTATTACGGTGGCACCCCAACGACTAGTTTAAATAAAAGTTATGTTAAAGTTTCTTTAATTAGACTTTAAATTCTCGTTTGGACATAAAGGGTCAAGCAGATACCCCTGTAAATATTAATATATTTCCCGGGCATTTCATCGTTGATGTCATTTAATAAAATAGAACATTCATATGAAAAATATTTTTCATATCTACGTATTTTTAGACATATTGAAGAAAATAGAAAGTGTAACATATCAATACACAAATCTTCATGACTCAAAAATCAAAAATATTTCAAAAATTATTTATTGATCTTTACATCAAAACATATGTTTTAGGTTTGGAAAACATGTTTTCTGGTTTTGCGTATATACATATTTGATTTCGCACGAAATAAAACAATACTTTGTACATGTTCTGTTATGTGTTTCAGTTTTTCTGTTCTGTTTGTATCGTCTATTTATGAGATTAGATTTGCCACATAGGGAGAGTTTTGTAAATGAGGGTGTCATAAGAAAGAACATAAAAGTACAAATACCAAAGTCAAATGTTTTCGAAATCTATATCATTTATTGGTTTTCACAACAGAAAACTTTTTTTTGTTGGATTAGAAGATATGTTTTCCGGTTTTGTCTAGACACATATTTATTTCAAAGGAAATAAAACAATGCTTTATCAATTCTTTTATGTATTTTAGTATTTCATATAGCTAGTATCGTCTAACTCTGATATTAGATTTTCCGGTACTTTTCGGTTGTACCAAGACCGTGCCAAAATGTATGCTAATGCGCCATTTATTTCAACCATGGTCATGCAAAAGATTTGCCAAACATTGTGACTCGCTATTTAATGAATGTGAATCATTTTTTAAAAATATTATTATTTAATAGTAACCACTTAAAACATCTTAATTTAAAAATTATCTCTATTTTTTAAATATAAGATATCTTGTATTAAGTTATAACTTACCTTTTTCGCTGCACTGAGATGAGATAATTTTTGTTCTGCCTAACTTTGAATGTCATACACCAGCGGTTCTCAACACTTTTCCTCTCACGTACCCCTTGCTTAGACTTTTCATTTTTGCGTACCCCTTCTCACATAAACCGGCCCCAAATATTTTTGATTTCGTTTGTTAGTAATGTCGTTATACTAGTTACCAATGTTAGATGCAGTTCTCTTTAGAATTCCAGTTTTCAATCACTTATCCATTTTGAACCAAAACAGGGTATCAACATTAGTGTCCCCCAAAACAGTAAATATTAGCTAAAGATTTCAAGTTAAGCACTCACAAAGAAGAAATGAAGCTACTCCCATTGATATACGTTAATGAGTTTATACTAATACTGCCTTGTTAAAAATTTAAATGAAGACCAGCTTTCAAGTGGGTTCAATGAAGTTCCGATACGATTCATGTTTTATTTACAAATTTCAAGAATGAAAATTATATTAAGAGGAAAGGAGGAGGAGAGAATGACATGAAAGATATTATTAGGTGTTGGCGGATAGTATGGCAACGAATAATCAACCAGTTACTGAGTTTTGGCGTTTTCTTCATTTAATGTAAATAGTCTATTTTACTTTTACACAAGTCTTTCACTGTAAAAGAAAAGTTTACAATTTTGTTTATCTGTTTCCATTTTAACATTTTGTTTTGCTTTTCCGTCATTACCAATCTAATTTTCACGTACACTCAACTAGATTTTTTACACAAGTCTCTCATTGTAAAAGAAAAATTTACAGTTTTGTTTATGTGTTTCCATTTTAATATTTTTTTTCTTTTCCGTCATTACCAATGAAATTTTCACGTACACTCAACTAGATTTTTTTACACAAATTTTTTTACACAAGTCTCTCATTGTAAAAGAAAAGTTTACAGTTTTGTTTATCTGTTTCCATTTTAACATTTTTCTTGCTTTTCCGTCATTACAAATCTAATTTTCACGTACACTCAACTAGATTTTTTACACAAGTCTCTCATTTTAAAAGAAAAATTTACAGTTTTGTTTATGTGTTTCCATTTTAATATTTTTTTTCTTTTCCGTCATTACCAATGAAATTTTCACGTACACTCAACTAGATTTTTTTACACAAATTTTTTTACACAAGTCTCTCATTGTAAAAGAAAAGTTTACAGTTTTGTTTATCTGTTTCCATTTTAACATTTTTCTTGCTTTTCCGTCATTACAAATCTAATTTTCACGTACACTCAACTAGATTTTTTACACAAGTCTCTCATTTTAAAAGAAAAATTTACAGTTTTGTTTATGTGTTTCCATTTTAATATTTTTTTTCTTTTCCGTCATTACCAATGAAATTTTCACGTACACTCAACTAGATTTTTTTACACAAATTTTTTTACACAAGTCTCTCATTGTAAAAGAAAAGTTTACAGTTTTGTTTATCTGTTTCCATTTTAACATTTTTCTTGCTTTTCCGTCATTACCAATGTAATTTTCACGTACACTCAACTATATTTTTTACACAAGCCTCTCATTGTAAAAGAAAAATTTACAGTTTTGCTTATGTGTTTCAATTTTAGCATTTTTTTGCTTTTCTGTCATTGCCAATGTAATTTCCACGTACACTCAACTAGATTTTTTACACACGTCTCTCATTGTAAAAGAAAAATTTACAGTTTTGTTTATGTGTTTCCATTTTAATATTTTTTTCCCGTCATTACCAATGTAATTTTCACGTACACTCAACTAGATTTTTTACACAAGTCTCTCATTGTAAAAGATAAATTTACAGTTTTGTTTATGTTTTTCCATTTTAATAATTTTTTTTGCTTTTCCGTCATTACCAATGTAATTTTCACGTACACTCAACTAGATTTTTTACACAAGATTTTTTACACAAGTCTCTCATTGTAAAATAAAAGTTTACAGTTTTGTTTATCTGTTTCAGTTTTAGCATTTTTTTGCTTTTCCGTCATTGCCAATGTAATTTCCACGTACACTCAACTAGATTTTTTACACAAGTCTCTCATTGTAAAATAAAAGTTTACAGTTTTGTTTATGTGTTTCCATTTTAATATTTTTTTCTTTTCCGTCATTACCAATGAAATTTTCACGTACACTCAACTAGATTTTTTACACAAGTCTCTCATTGTAAAAGAAAAATTTACAGTTTTGTTTATGTGTTTCCATTTTAATAATTTTTTTTGCTTTTCCGTCATTACCAATGTAATTTTCACGTACACTCAACTAGATTTTTTACACAAGATTTTTTACACAAGTCTCTCATTGTAAAATAAAAGTTTACAGTTTTGTTTATCTGTTTCAATTTTAGCATTTTTTTGCTTTTCCGTCATTGCCAAAGTAATTTCCACGTACACTCAACTAGATTTTTTACACAAGTCTCTCATTGTAAAATAAAAGTTTACAGTTTTGTTTATCTGTTTCCATTTTAACATTTTTTTTTGCTTTTCCGTCATTACCAATGTAATTTTCACGTCCACTCAACTAGACTGCCACGCACCCCCAGGGTTACGCGTACTCCAGGTTGAGAACCGCTGTCATACCCAACCTGTTAAGATATTATCGGGCTTCGATCGTAAAATTGAGTAATAGAAGACAGAGCGGTGTTCGTCCTTAATTACAATCTTATCTCATACTAGCAAGCTACGCCCGCTGCGCTGGTCGGTTTCTACAAATGAACCTTGAATCAAACGAAATATATCGTTTAATTTGACCTTGTATTTGAAAGCAATCTGTATATTTACCTGGAATATCCTTCCACATTCCTGAAAAATGACGTGATTGCGCTATTATATTTTCTAATGTGCAGTCAAAATTTTAGCTGTTAAGGACCCTTTTATTTGGTCATTTATAGAAAGGGTTTGGTAAAGAATGATAAAACTATATGCAATATACTAAAACCGTCACTAAAAATTATCGAACTAACAATGAAAACAAATTAACTAACAAAATCCATTCAGTAGAAGTTTTTATAAAGGCTAATCTTTGATAATCGGGTTCATCTGATTATAGAACTTTTCTACATAACTCTAAAACTAACAGAACGATATAAAATATACTAAAACCATCCTTACAAATTATCTACTTAACAATGCAAGTCGCAATAAATACGCCCAGTAAAAACTTTCAAAAAGGCTAATTTTTCGGAATCGGGTTCACGTGACTATATAACCTTCACACATAACTGTTTGACTAAGTAACGTAGAACAATATGTAGTACATTAAAACCATTCCTGAAATAGCATCTAACTAACAATACAATTCTCATCAAAATCCGTCCAGTAGAACTTTTTCAGAAGGCTAATCTTTTATAATGGGAATCAAATATTGAAAAGGCTAATATTTGATAAAAAAAATGGTCACCAGATTTTCGAATTTCCCTCTATAATTCTAGAACTAAGCAACGTAGAATCATATGTTATATAATAAAACTTTCCTTAGAAAATTATCTAACAGTGTAGGTTCCATCAAAATCCATTCGGCAAAATCTTTTAAAAAGGCTAATCTTTCATAATCGGATTGATCTGATTATAGAACTTCCCAGACTAATTCTATAACTAAGCTACGTAGAACGATATGTTATACAATAAAACCTTCTCTGAAAAATTATCTTACAGTTTTAGTTCTACGAAAATCCATTCAGCAGAACTCCAGTTATAAGCAGCCGGAACGAAATTTCATATATGTAGAAGTAAATAGAAGTATATTGCCATTAATATAGTTTGCATTTGAAAAAAAAGGTACTTTTCGGTTAGCCGGGCGCCAGTGATATATGTACATATATATATATGTATATATTCATACATATAAGTGTATACAGTAAAACATCCATAACGGACACTCCCGAATAGCGGACACCTCTATTTAACGGACAGTTTTCCATTCCCCACTCCCAAAACCTACATTTTTGTATGTTTAACCTCTAAATAACGGACATTCCGAATAGCGGACAGTAATTTTGGCGATAAAGGAAGAAAAATTATTTTTAACGAGAAAGAAAATGGAAAAAAACGTAAAAAGCCTCTAAAATTATCAGTGTCACAAATTTTGTGATCACAGATAAATGTTGGGGGTGGGCTGTGGAAAATCAACCCCCCCCCCCTCACACTTCCAAGAAAAAAAAAGTCCCTTCTTGAAAGATTTAGGATTTTCTGCTGATTATTGTCTAGAAGTACAAATTTCTTGATCTCCAGAATTCCATAATACATACATCATTTTCTATTTCATTTTAAATGCGCGTCAGATAAAATTGGCATGAAACTTCAGGATAGATAATATGCTGACTAGTATTTTTGTTTCATTTTACCCAAGCTCAAACAATTTTTCAGATTATGTTATACACAGTGTCAAGAAACAAAGAAAAAACAAAAAAGGAATATCCTTTTATTTTAGTAGGGCTCGTTAATTCAAAATAACATAAATTTCAAAAAGTAATTAACTGCATTGCATCATTGCGTAGCATAGAAGAAAGAAATCAGAGACGTCACATGGCGTCATATAATCTGAGCAAAAGGAAAATAATCATTGAAAACCTAACGTACGATTTTATTTATTTATTTTACCCTTTTATAAAACAAAGAAAAGAGTTACTATTTTTGTTTTTAACTGGGAAATTGCGTACTTATTGTTTGGGCGCGAGAATTAAAGGCGCCAAGAATGCAACGAGAGCAGGGGGAAAAAAAACTATTTCGCAATTTCGATTACTGTTTGATTCTTGTTTGTGATTAATGTTTCGAGAATGGCCTCAAAAAGAAAACGATTAACTTTAAAAGAAAAATTTGAAATTGTAAGTGTATGTGAGAAAGAGAAATTGAGTTTACGGATACTTGCTGAACGTTTTAAAATAGGTAAAACACAGGTGGGAGAGATTTTACGAAATAAAGAAGAAATAAGAAATTTGTGGATTACTAACTCTAACGAAAACACCAAAAATGTGAAATTGAGGAAGACTAATTCCATTGAAGTTGATTCTATAATTCTGAATTGGTTTACTTCACTTCGTTCAAAAAACATTCCTATCAGTGGGCCTTTGATTCAGGAAAAGGCTTTAGAAGTCGCTAAAGAACTCGGATTACACGATTTTAAGGCTTCCAGTGGATGGCTGGAAAAGTTTCGATCTCGGCACAATATCTCCTTCAAAACAATATGTGGAGAAGCAAAATCTGTAGATCTTAAAGAAGTGGAGGATTGGCATGAACGACTGCAATCAATTTGTGAAGGTTATGAGGAGAGAAACATTTTTAATGCCGATGAAACCGGACTCTTTTTCAGAATTTTCCCGAATAAGACTTTGTGTTTTAAAAAGCATGACTGTATCGGCGGAAAAATGTCAAAAGAGCGACTCACTATTTTATTATGTTGCAATGTTTTAGGAGAATTTGAAATCCCTCTTATTATTGGAAAATCTCTGAAACCCAGGTGTTTCCCAAAGAACATTCAATTTAATAAATTTGGTATTGTGTGGAGAGCGAATAAAAAAGCCTGGATGACCAGTCCTTTAATGATCGAATGGTTAACTTCCTTTGATAATAGGATGAAAAAGCAACAAAGAAAAGTTCTCTTGTTTTTGGATAATGCAAGTTCTCATCCAAAAAATTTGAAATTCGACAATGTTGAAATTGTGTTTTTTCCCCCAAACACAACTTCAGTATGCCAGCCCCTTGATCAAGGCATAATACACAATTTTAAAGCCTGGTACAGAAAGCTTTTATTACGCCACATTCTGTCAAAGTTAGATTCTATGAATACACTTGAGAACTGCCTAAAATTAGTTAATGCTCTCGATGCTATCATTTGGATTTCTTCAGCTGTAAAAAACATAAAACCGGAAAGTGTACGACAATGTTTCAGAAAAGCAGGCTTCATATTAAAAGAAAATGAAACACACATTTCTGACACAAATGAAGAATTAAGCGAAATAAGTGAATTAATGAAATGTATCAGAAGTGAAGAAACTGCCGAAATTTTCATTAAAATTGATGATGAGTTACCTACTGAAGAAGAATCAGTTGATGTATGCGATTATATTCCTTCAGAATTTTCTACAAAAACTGACTCTATTAGTGATGATGAAACATATACTGAAACTGGAGAAGTTTCCTGCAATATCCAGAATTTCCAAGAAGCAGCAAAATACAGTGAGCAGTTGCACAATTTTTTGGTAAAAAAAGATGATTCAGAAGGATTAAAACTACTGACAGAGTTAAAACTTCACACTGAAAAACAAATTACATGTAATCGCAAGCAAAAGCAAACTTTTGTAACAGATTTTTTTTCGTAAGAATGTAATAAACAGTGAATAAAGGTATGCACAATTTTATTTCAGTTTTATTGTTTAAAAATAATTTTAATTTCTGATTAATCATATAATAGAGGTTTTAGGACATATAAAAGTCAATAACTGAAACATTAAGCATTTTTAGCAATATTTGAATCTCTCAGGATTTCCCAATAGCGGACACCTCCGAATAGCGGACAGTTTCCGCTCTCCCTAGGTGTCCGTTATTTAGAGGTTTTACTGTATATATGTATGTATATACATGTATTTTTGTAGACATAATGTGCATATACGTGTATATATATATATATATATATATATATATATATATATACATGTATATGTTCATACATATAAGTGTATATATATGTATGTACATG